>CM048745.1:895592406-896192406 GCA_026315105.1 Locusta migratoria
AGGGCCAGCTGAGGAGCTATTTGATGGAGAAGTACGGCTACGGTCACGAAAATCGACTCAACGGTTGGAAATGCGGGGTGCGGACCACGCCCCCTTCGATAACGCGGCGGGAGGGTGACAGTAGCCAGTGGGCTTGTCACACGGAGGGTGTTCTCTTTTTTGAGTACTCCAAGTTTTTCAATGGCAAAGCAATCCATTCACTCGTTTATTCAGTCACTCAGCGCCTCGAGTTCTAGTAATGCCAAATGAAGGTGAACCTAGTTTCATGGGCCATTATAAGGCTTATTTACAACAACATTACTTTTGAATTCCTTTCTGGAATAGATAATGTTTTGACGTTATTACCTGCATTGGTGTAGAAGAAGACATCCTTACTGTGTTCCACGATGAAACTCTTTGATGTTTTTGAAGAATTCGTTGTATAGGGATGAGAGACCAAAGTGTACATATAGGTCAGGCGCACACTGAACAGGAATGGAGAGGAGGCGTGAAGAAAAGAGCCGCGGTACAGTGGCCGAGCGCTCTAAGGCGCCTTGCTGGGGGTATGAGTATGTATGTATGTATGTGTGCGTGTGTGTGTGTGTGTGTGTGTGAGAGAGAGAGAGAGAGAGAGAGAGAGAGAGAGAGAGAGAGAGAGAGAGAGAGAGAGAGAGAGAGACTGTATGTTTTTTGTCCTTATGTAAGTTAGTTTAACTTTCTATATATCCTACGTTACTCCCTCTTGGAGGGGATCCCCCAATGCGCAGCAATACTCCAAAATAGGACGCACAAGTGTACTATACACAATTTCTTTAGTCGAAATGTTGCATCTTCTAAGTGTTCTGCAAATGAAACATAGCAATAACTTCCCATTCCGTACAATATTTCTGTGCGTTCTGTCCAATTTAAATATTTCGTAGTTGTTATTCTTAGGTATTTAGTTACATGTACGGCCTTTATATTTGACTTATTTAGCGCGTAAACGGCGTTTCATGGATTTCTTTCTGATCATATGCATGGCTTTACACTTTTCATTAATTAGATTCAACCGCTAATTTTTGTGCTATCCAGATATCTTAACACTTCCCTGGCAAACGCCAGATATCACTTCTGTCTCATTCGGTGACTTTTCGTCAATTACAGCGTCCTGTGTCTTTTCTGACAGTTAATCGCAAATCGAGCCGTACAACTGTGGTGATATTCCATAAGCACGATATTTGATTAGAAGGCGCTTGTCAGGTACAGTGTCAAAAGCCTTCCTGAAATTTATATATATAGTCAATCGAAGACCCTTTGTCGATAGCACTCAGAACAATTATACTTTCTGAATCCGTGTTGACTATGGAGGTAGTACCAAGTAATGGGAAAATGGTCACAGAGATCAGGTAAAGCTTTTATCAAGGTAACTGTGGCAGCTCGACCTCTAGCTACAGAATCTCTAATGTTACAACAGCATGGGGCCCAAAAGAACCAGCGTGGATGAAATGACAAAGACGTAGTCTGCCTGTTGACTAACTTTTTAGTTTTTTCGCGAGTCTCTCCGCCATACACCCAGTTTCTCTTGTGATGTGTCCTAATGCAGTGTCTGACAGTCCCATACTGACTAAAGAGACAAGTTACGAAACCTGCAACCTTCCTCTGAACAGCAGCTTCTTCCTCGGATACGTAGATCTAAGATCAGATCACAAAATGTGCCTGTAATCATCATCCTGCTATTTTTATTAGGATTACTTTCAGCCACTTACCACATACTCGCTTTATAATGAAAACCGGTACCGGAAATAGGCATCTATAGATCTATAACAGCAAATATCAAAGATGAACTACAGATAGCAACAAAACCGCAGTTCACATTTGTATAGCTCTTTAAATAATATAGCGACCTTGTGCAAATACATTGTTCAATATCGACTCTATTCTATGGTCAGATTTTCTGTGCAGCGTATAAATGTCTCATTTTAACGTGCTGCAGGCAAATAATATTGGTGTATTTACATATCTATAGACAGGCGAACAGACAGCGTGCTCCGTAACGTCTGCTATACGGAATAATTTACTTTTGATGCATGCAATTATTTTAAAAACAACACAGCCGTTTACATTATAAATGAAACTGAATATTCATTTTAGACTTTCAGCTGAAAACTAAATAACAGGAAAGCCGAAAGAGGAAAATGTCAGCATTTTTATTTATTAAAAGAAAGGGACGTGCTGCATGGAAGACACTGTGTGGTGCAAAATTACGACATATTTAGAAAAGACAGATTTCCTTTCTTAAGTAAGAATAAGTCTGTAATTTTCGTTGTTCATGCCGTAAGGCAGGCTTAGTGTTCTGGTGCTTGCAAAGACTGTTTTCTTAAAAAATGTTCAAATGTTTCTAAGTTTACGGGACTTAACTGCGGGGTCATCAGTCCCTAAACTTACAAACTACTTATGAACTACCTTATACTAAAGACACCACAATCATCCCTAGGGAGGATTCGAACCTTCGACCTGGGAGGCCGCGCGATCCGCAACATGGCGCTTCAGACCGCTCGGATACTCCCGTGCGACATGGAGAAAGTGTCACGGAAATGATGCACGATTTGGGGTGGAAATCATTTAAAAAAGGCGTTCATTAACTTCCTGTTTCGAATGCGAACATATTTTATTAGCTCCCACTTCCGTGATCATTGTAGTAAAAAAATCGAATGTTTGTTAAGCTTAAGGGATTTAACTGCGGGACCGTCGGTTCCTAAACTACTTATGAATTAGCTTATACTAAGTATGACACTAACATCCATATCCGAGGGGGGATTCGAACCCCTGACGGGGAGCGGCCTCGCGCATTGGAGCCTAGCGCCTCAATGCGCTTGGTCACTCCGCCGCGGCATCATCGTAGTAAAATACGAGAAATCAGATCAAAAAAGGCAAAATTTTGGTGTTATTTCTTCCCGCGTGTTATTAGAGGATGGAACCGTCGAAAAATATTATAAAAGCGGATCGATAAACTTTCTGGCAAGTACTTAAAAGTGATTTGCAGAGTACGTACGTACATGTAGATTATGTGTAGTCTCAGACGGTGACTTTTTATAGTGATCTGAATACGTTCATAGTGACCAGAAAGCGTTAGGGAGCTAAAATAAAGCTTTTTGAAATTATGTATGCGGCAGTCGTAAGCAGTGTTGCCAGACGTAGGGAATTTTCCCTACACGTAGGTACTTTTAAACATAAAAATCATGTAGGAATTTTCATCCAAAAGTCCCCAACGCGTAGGTACTTTGGTAAAAGTTTACAATCGCCGACAGATGCCTAGCGGGTAATGTTGGCAACAGAACAGTTGTTAGCACGCGGGAATGAAGCCGACCAATTGTGGCAGAGTTTGAAGTAGCCAATGATACTTTAGACGGCATAGTCGTTTTCTGTTCATAGTAAACATTATTAATTTGAAAATCTACTTTCAGGCACATTAAAATTGATGCGAATTACGATGATTTCAATGTATATCAGTGGAATGGTGAGTCGGTTTGGAAATAGTGTTAGAAAATGTCAGCACAAGAAAAATTTCATTGTTTCCATGAACGAACGACGTTTTATTACCTTGACTAGACTGTTATTTATTTACGTAAGGACGAAATACTAGTTAGTACTTGTAAATGAGAAGTTTCTGACAAAAAAACGCTATAATATTTGCAACAGCCAAAGTTATAATGAGCAAAGCGCTAGCTAGATATTCGTTGTCAACATAGCATTACTCTTTGAAAATAAAAATCATGGAGACTGACGGACATCCTTTTTTATGCTGACTGTGAACTAAATAATTACTGCTGTTCCTTCTCTATGGTCGATAGTGTCTCGGTGTATCCTTTTGCGGTCAATAAATCAGTTACCCTCGTGTAACAGTGCATTCGGAATTAGCGCCATATTTGGGAAAACTAATTAATGCTGTTCCTCTCTATGGTTGACAGGTTCTTGATGTACCCTTGTCCGATCGATAAATCAGTAATCCTCTTGTAACAGATTACTTGGAATTCGCGGCATAATCTACACTTTCTTGCATCAATTAGTAACGATCAGTCAATGGAAAAACATATCTAGCAAGTGAAGCATGATGCCAAATATTTGTTTTAAAGTTTTTCAAAATAGTAACGTCACATTATTCAACTGGTTAACCTCTGCGCCGCGGTGGAGTAGCCGAGAGGTCTAAAGCGTCTCGCTGCGGAGCGCGCGGTTGCTCGCCGTGGAGGTTCGAGTCCTCCCTGGGGCATGGGTGTGTGTGTGTTGTCTTAGGTTAGTTTACCTAGGTTTAAGTAGTTTGTAAGCTACGAACTAATGACTACGCAGTTTGGTCCGATAGATTTACAAACATTTGAACATTTCAGGACTGTGCTATCCCGACACGACTCACGATGCCGCCTCACAACTTTACTTCCTCCAGTACCTCGCCTCCTACTTTCCAAACCTCACAGAAGCTCTCCTGCGAACCATGCAAGACTAGCACTCCTGGAAGAAAGGATGTGGTGGAGACATGGCTCAGCCACAGCCTAAAGGATGTTTCCACCATGTATCTCCACCACATGCTTTCTTCGAGGAGTGCTAGTCTTGCATGGTTCGCAGGAGAGCTTCTGTGAGGTTTGGAAAGTAGGAGGCGAGGTACTGGCGGAAGTAAAGTTGTGAGGCGGTATCGTGAGTCGTGTCGGGATAACACAGTCGGTAGCGCGCTTGCCCGCGAAAGGCAAAGGTCCCAGATTCGAGTCCCGGTTCCGGCACACAATTTTAATCTGCCAGGAAGTTTCATTTGAACATTTGATTTTGTTAACCTCTGATGGCTGGATTACTGGATTCAGCCGCTCCCAGACCCAAATCCTGGCTACGACCCTGATGTAGGGGCATTAATGAGGTGGTAGGGAGAAAGTAGGGAAAACGCAGGTACATTTTTGTGAGACTGTAGGTATTTTCTGTCTCTGCTATCTGGCAACACTGGTCGCAAGTCAACGGTGCGTACAGTGAGCTCCAAAGTAACCTTAGAAGAACTAGGACTGATACAGAGGGCTGGTGTGTTCCATCGTCAGTATGAGAAGGGCAGGAGCGTTTCGTTGTCCTCCATGTGGGGTCGCGTATTACAGAAGATGGAGATGTAGGTGCAAGTGATCGAGTGCAGTCTTCCCTGCCCCGTGGTCGTCTTGAGATATCGGGTCGTCGGCTAGGCTGGTGGTGCGCCTTGGGCAGTATAGCCGCTCAGCTCACCTCAGCAGGGAGAGCGGCGCAGCTGTGCTGGCGGTGGCCGCTTTTAGCGCTGGTGCTGGGTGCTGGGCAGCGCTGCCGGCGTATTTCTGGCGCAGCTGGCCGCTATTCCCGGACACCGGCCGAGGCTGCGGCTGCGGCTGCGGCTCTGTCTGCCGAGGCGAGCACCACCGTGGTAGCCAGCCGTGGCAATAAGACTGACTCCACACGCCTCGTCTGTAGCGGTTCCCATTTGGGTTTGATTTCCGTGTCACTCGCGCGCTGAATCTACATCTACATAGATACTCAGCAAATCACATTAACTGCCTGGCAGAGAGTTCATTAACCACTTTCATAATTTTTCTCTACCGTTCCATTCACTAATAGCGCACGGGAAGAAAGAACACGTAAATCGTTCCGTTTTCGATGTGATTTCTCTTATTTTATTGGGATGGTCATGCCTCCCTAAGTAGGTGGGTGATAGCAAAATATTTTCACATTCAGAAGTAAAAGTCGGTGATTGAAACTTCGCAAACAGACCACGCCGCAATGAATGACGTCTTTCTTTTGATGATTTCCACCCCAATTCATGCAACATTTCCGTGCCGCTTTCCCCCCCGTAACGTGATAAAACAAAACGAGCTGCCCTTCTCTGAACCTTCTCAATGTCTTCCGTCAGTCCCACCTGGTGAGGGTCCCACAAGGGGCAACAGTACTCCAGCAGAGGACGCACAAGTGTGATGTAGGCAGTCTCTTTGATGGAGCTGGTGCATCTTCGAAGCGTTCTGCCGGTGAAACGTAACCTTTGGGTCGCCTTCCCCACAATATTTTCTACGTGTTCTCTCCAGTCTAAGTTGGATAATAAATTGACACGTGGCGAATCACAAATTTATTAAATATCAACAATAATACATTTCCTTGACACAACATTGTCTCGTTATGCAAAAGGTATTAAATATAAGGAGAGGCATTGAATTAAAATTTGCGCTGTGGTCGGGATTCGAACCCAGGACCACCTCCTTACTAGGTAGGCGCTTTAGAGCCAATAGAAAATATTGTGGGGAAGGCGAACCAAAGGTTACGTTTCATTGGTAGAACGCTTCGAAGATGCAACAGCTCCACCAAAGAGAATGGCTACATCACACTTGTGCGTCCTCTCCTGGAGTACTGTTGCCCCTTGTGGGACCCTCAACAGGTGGAACAGACGGAAGACATTGAGAAGGTTCAGAGAAAGGCAGCTCGTTTTGTTTTATCACGTTACGGGGGGGGGGGGGGGGAGGGCGTGATCTGTTTGCGAAGTTTCAATCACCGACTTTTACTTCTGAATGTGAAAATATTTTGCTAGCACCCACCTACTCAGGGAAACAAGTTCATTCCAATAAAATAAGAGAAATCACATCGAAAACGAAACGACTTAGGTGTTCTTTCTTCCCGTGCGCTATTAGAGAATGGAACGGTAGAGAAAAATTATGAAAGTGGATAATGAACCCTCTGCCAGGCACTTAAATGTGATTTGCAGAGTATATATGTAGATGTAGATGATGTAGATAAACGGATGGTCTGAAAGCACGTCTCGCTCCACACCACATACTTTAATTCTGCCTCATGTTCTCTGTGAAATGCTTTGGCTGCAACGCTGTGTTAGCTGAGTGGTCTAAAGCGCCTACCTAGTAAGTAGCAGGTCCCGGGTTCGAATCCTGGGCACAGAAAAGTTTTAATTCAGTGCCTCTCCTTATGTTTAATACACATATTTATTCTTTAAATTGTAACACCGTTACTAGCTACTTCCTACTGTGTTGAGAATGGGCACGTCCACGACATGGCTCAATGCACTATTGATGTAAAATGTATGAGCAGGGGTTAGCATACCCATTATTGCTGGCTGTTAATCCTATAATATGCACTATGGAATAAAATTTTGCCCCTGGAGAGACGACGTCTTCCGATGACGGAAGGTGCTATCTGAGGGATAGTAGAAGTACACAAAATGGTTTCAACGTCGTTTGGCAACAGGTGACGCCGCGCGGGAGTAGCCGAGCGGTCTGGAGCGCTACGTTACGGATCGCGCGCTCTCCCGTGTCGGAGGTTCCATTCCTCCCTAGGGCATGGATGTATGTGTTGTGCTTAGATTAACTTAGTTTAAGTAATTTGTAACACTAGGGACTAATGAGCAAGTAGTCTGGTGCCATAGAATGACAAACATTTTACAGGTGACGAAGTAACATGGCTTCACGGGTAGTATGGAAGCTTGCGAGGACCATCCAGGCGTTTGTCTGGAATGATTTGAGTGAATCATGGAAATCCTATATTTGGATGACCGGATTTGAAACTACTTTCTTGTAAAAGTGAATCTAGTACGTTATTTCCGCGCCAGTTTTCTGGATTATAACATAGTTCACAGTGAAGAACGTGCGTGTACTCTTTGAGAGAGGATGTTTACTGCTGTAACGCGTAGTGTGATATCAACATGTGAACAATGCCAGCCGGCCGCGGTGGCCGAGGAGACTGAGGCGCTCCAGTCACGGTCTGCACGGCCACTACGGTCGGGGGTTCGAATCCCCCCTCGGGCATGGATATTTGTGCCGTCCTTAGTTGTAGGTAGTTCATAAGTAGTTTGTTAGTTTAGGGACTGATGACCCCGTAGTTAAGTCCCATAAGATTTACAAACATTTGAACATTGTGAACAATGCCAGGGACACGCAAACGTCCTTCCTACGGCCTACTGAGCGAGTTGGTAAAAGTGTGGCCATCTAAGCCCAATTTGGGCTTTATCTGTTAAGGGCCCAACACAGGATGCGATTTGTTCAAAAAAGTTTAAATGTTTGTAAATCTATCGGACCAAACTGCGTGGTCATCAGTCCGTAGCTTGCAAACTACTTAAACCTAGGTAAACTAACCTAAGGACAAACACACACACCCACGCCCCAGGGAGGACTCGAACCTCCACGGCTAGCAACCGTGCGCTCCGCAGCGAGACGCTTTAGACCGCTCGGCTACTCCACCGCGGCGATGCGATTTATTGGTCCAATTCGTTGGTCACACGATAAATTGGGCAGTTTTAGGCGCTACCCGACAAACTTCCCTTGTCGGCCGGTTGGTCGTGCCTGACCATCCGATGTCCGATTCCCCCACCACCTCACCCGACAAATTGTACCGTGTGTAGCGCTTGCCAACCAACTTCCATGCGTGAGGTCGTGTGCACAGCGAACACGCGAAAACAAAAACAGTTCGACAAAGAGACACCAGAACAGGGTGGCGGTACGTGTGTAGGCTGCTACCAATTGCTTGGTTCGTTGGACATCTCGCTGGTCGTACGATAAATCGGAGCGTGTGTAGGGGCCTTTAGATAGAGGAAATATCACGGAAAGTTTTCTAAGTGCAGTTTGTTGCAGACAGCTGAGATTGCGGGTAGCTTTGTGAGCGTGTGGGCGGTGCGGTGGGATAAAAAGCGGCGGCTGCGGCTGTGACGGTTGAACAGGCGCTGTGGCTGTGGCGGCAGAGGCAGCAGATAGGTCAGGCGTGCCTCCAGCGACGCGGGTCGCCGCACAAAGCCGGCCGCGGCAGGCCGGCACAAAAGGACGCCGAGGAGAGGCGAGGGAGGAGAGGCGCGGCGCTCACTGGCCTGCTGCCAGGCTACACTGCGCAACAGTCCGGCACAGCTGCACGTGCTGTAATGGCGCACAACATTTAATAACTGATAAGAATAAAAGAATTGCAAACAGCTGCTTTTTTGGATGATTAGATTAGATTAATACTTGTTTCATAGATCATATATACGACATTTCTTAATGATGTGGAACGTGTGAGGTTAGTAAATGTTGTCTATACTTGACAATCAATATTTTAAGGATTTTTTATTTTTAATTTTAATTTTTTTTAAAGTTTTATCAAAAAATTCATCTACATTGTAGAAGGAGTTGCCATTCAGAAATTCCTTTAATTTCTTTTTAAATACTAGTTGGCTATCTGTCAGACTTTTGATGCTTCTTGGTAAGTGACCAAAGACTTTTGTGGCAGCATAATTCACCCCTTTCTGAGCCAAAGTTAGATTTAACCTTGAATAGTGAATATCATCCTTTCTCTTAGTGTTGTAGCTATGAACACTGCTATTACTTTTGAATTGAGTCGGATTGTTAATAACAAATTTCATGAGTGAATATATATATTGTGAAGCTACAGTGAGTATCCCTAGATCCCTAAATAAATGTCTGCAGGATGCTCTTGGGTGGGCTCCAGCAATTATTCTGATTACACGCTTTTGTGCAATGAATACTTTTTTACTCAGTGTTGAATTGCCCCAGAATATGATCCCATATGAAAGCAGTGAATGAAAATAGGCGCAGTAAGCTAATTAACTGAGATGTATATCATCAAATTTTGCAATGACTCTGATAGCACAAGTAGCTGAACTCAGACGTTTCAGGAGATCTTCAATATGTTTCTTCCAATTCAGTCCCTCATCAATGCAAACTCCTAAAAATTTTGAATATTCTACCTTAGCTACAGATTTATGTTCAAAGTCTAAATTTATTAATGGTGTCATGCCATTTACTGTATGAAACTGTATACACTGCGTTTTATCAAAGTTTAATGAGAGTCCATTTGTAGAGAACCACTTAATGACATTCTGGAAGATATCATTTACAATTTCATCAGTTAATTCCTGTTTGTCACGTGTGATAGCTATACTTGTATCATCAGCAAAAAGTACTAGCTTAGCATCTTCGTGAATGTAGAATGGCAAGTCATTAATATATATTAAGAACAGCAAAGGACCCAAGACCGAACGTCATGGGACCCCATTTTTGATAACATCCCAGTTAGAAGAATTAATTGTTTCATCTATATCATGTGAACTGCTTATTTCAACTTTCTGCACTCTTCCAGTTAAGTATGATTTAAAGCTTTTGTGCACTGTCCCACTCATACCACAATACTTAAGCTTATCTAGAAGAATCCCATCATTTACACAATCAAAAGCCTTTGAGAGATCACAAAAAATCCCAACTGTTGATGTCCGGTTATTCAAAGCATTTAATATTTCATCAGTGAAGTTATATATAGTATTTTCAGTTGAAAAGCTTTTTTGAAAACCAAACTGACATTTTGTTCGAACTTTATTTTTACTAATATGTGAAGCAACTCGAGAATACATAACTTTTTCAAAAATTTTTGATAAAGCTGTCAGAAGTGAGATGGGCCAGTAGTTGTTGACATCAGACGCATCCCCTTTTTTATGCAAAGGATTAACGATAGCGTATTTCAGTCTATTCGGGAAAATACCCTGCTTTAATGAGCTATTACAAATATGACTGAGAATCCTACTTATCTCCTGGGAACAAGTTTTTAATACCCTGCTGGAAACGCCATCAATTCCATATGACCGTTTACTCTTGAGAGAGTTTATTATTTTCCTAATTTCTGAAGGTGAGGTGGGTGTTTTTTATTTGCTCCAGAACTAGTTTTCGAGCCACTGCAGGCTCATCTTCAGTGGATAACTTTACAGGAACATTTATCTTCCGCTAAGTGTACATATATGCTGTCATGGCGTTTGTGTTCTTATTGTATGTGTACGTGTAACCAAGTTATGCATTGGGCATTGACGTTTATTAAACATGACAGCATTTTTGCTACACTTAGCGTTACACATTAACAGTAACCGTCTACTAATATCATCTGAAGATCAAAACCAACTGCAGAACGATCTGAATAACATATCAGTCTGGTGTAAAAATTGGCGATTGACTCTAAATAATGAGAAGTGTGAAGGCGTCCACATGAGTACGAAAAGAAATCCGTTAAACCTTGTTTACAAGATAAATCAATCAAAAGTGAAGGCCGTAAACTCCACTAAATACCTAGGAATTACTATTACTTCTGACTTAAACTGGAAATAACACGTACATAATGTCGTGGGAAAGGCGAACCAGAGACTGCATTTTATTGGAAGAGCCCTTAAAACATGCAACAGAACTACTAAAGAAACTTCATACACTACGCTTGTCCGTCCTTTTTTGAAGTATTGCTGCCCAGGTGGATTTGACGGAGAACATCGAAAGAGTCCAGAGAAGGGCAGCTCGTTTCGTATTGTCACGATACAGGGGAGACAGCGTTACGGAAATGATACAGGATCTGGGATGGGAATCATTACAACAACGGCGCTTATCACTGCGGCGTGGGCCACTTGCGAAACTCCAGTCGTCAACATTCTCCTCCGAATGCGAAAATATATTGTTGACTCCCACTTACATAGGTAGAAATGATCATCAGAATAAAATACGAGAAACCAGAGCTCGAACGGAGAGATTGAGGCGTTCTGTACGATGACGTTAAAAATCGGAGGCGCAGTTTGAGATTGAAATATTCTAAAAAGATAGAGTGGTAACGAAAATAGCCTTTGGTTTTATCATTATCACCCAACTTAAATATCATAGAACTTTCAGCCCCGTATCGCTTGATACATATACAAAACAGTAAATCTCCTTTCAACTGCAACAAGCACAGACATTCGTCTTGGTATTAGAAAGTGAAATGTGTGAAGTGCGGGCGAATAAAAGAAAGAACAGACGTGTCCACAGGGGGGAGGGGTCATGACTGTGTCATTGAAATTTCTGCCCGGGGGGGGGGGGGGGTGAAAAATGGGTTGCTTTGGCCAGCCTGTGGAGGGGATTTATAAAACAATTTACAAAACATGAGCCAGCCTGTGGAGGGGATTTATAAAACAATTTACAAAACATGAGCCAGCCTGTGGAGGGGATTTATACAACAATTTACAAAACATGAGCCAGCCTGTGGAGGGGATTTATAAAACAATTTACAAAACATGAGCCAGCCTGTGGAGGGGATTTATACAACAATTTACAAAACATGAGCCAGCCTGTGGAGGGGATTTATAAAACAATTTACAAAACATGAGCCAGCCTGTGGAGGGGATTTATAAAACAATTTACAAAACATGAGCCAGCCTGTGGAGGGGATTTATACAACAATTTACAAAACATGAGCCAGCCTGTGGAGGGGATTTATACAACAATTTACAAAACATGAGCCAGCCTGTGGAGGGGATTTATAAACCAATTTACAAAACATGAGCCAGCCTGTGGAGGGGATTTATACAACAATTTACAAAACATGAGCCAGCCTGTGGAGGGGATTTATACAACAATTTACAAAACATGAGCCAGCCTGTGGAGGGGATTTATAAAACAATTTACAAAACATGAGCCAGCCTGTGGAGGGGATTTATAAAACAATTTACAAAACATGAGCCAGCCTGTGGAGGGGATTTATACAACAATTTACAAAACATGAGCCAGCCTGTGGAGGGGATTTATACAACAATTTACAAAACATGAGCCAGCCTGTGGAGGGGATTTATAAAACAATTTACAAAACATGAGCCAGCCTGTGGAGGGGATTTATAAAACAATTTACAAAACATGAGCCAGCCTGTGGAGGGGATTTATAAAACAATTTACAAAACATGAGCCAGCCTGTGGAGGGGATTTATAAAACAATTTACAAAACATGAGCCAGCCTGTGGAGGGGATTTATAAAACAATTTACAAAACATGAGCCAGCCTGTGGAGGGGATTTATACAACAATTTACAAAACATGAGCCAGCCTGTGGAGGGGATTTATAAAACAATTTACAAAACATGAGCCAGCCTGTGGAGGGGATTTATAAAACAATTTACAAAACATGAGCCAGCCTGTGGAGGGGATTTATAAAACAATTTACAAAACATGAGCCAGCCTGTGGAGGGGATTTATAAAACAATTTACAAAACATGAGCCAGCCTGTGGAGGGGATTTATAAAACAATTTACAAAACATGAGCCAGCCTGTGGAGGGGATTTATACAACAATTTACAAAACATGAGCCAGCCTGTGGAGGGGATTTATAAAACAATTTACAAAACATGAGCCAGCCTGTGGAGGGGATTTATACAACAATTTACAAAACATGAGCCAGCCTGTGGAGGGGATTTATACAACAATTTACAAAACATGAGCCAGCCTGTGGAGGGGATTTATACAACAATTTACAAAACATGAGCCAGCCTGTGGAGGGGATTTATACAACAATTTACAAAACATGAGCCAGCCTGTGGAGGGGATTTATAAAACAATTTACAAAACATGAGCCAGCCTGTGGAGGGGATTTATAAACCAATTTACAAAACATGAGCCAGCCTGTGGAGGGGATTTATACAACAATTTACAAAACATGAGCCAGCCTGTGGAGGGGATTTATACAACAATTTACAAAACATGAGCCAGCCTGTGGAGGGGATTTATAAAACAATTTACAGAACATGAGCCAGCCTGTGGAGGGGATTTATACAACAATTTACGAAACATGAGCCAGCCTGTGGAGGGGATTTATACAACAATTTACAAAACATGAGCCAGCCTGTGGAGGGGATTTATACAACAATTTACAAAACATGAGCCAGCCTGTGGAGGGGATTTATAAAACAATTTACAAAACATGAGCCAGCCTGTGGAGGGGATTTATACAACAATTTACAAAACATGAGCCAGCCTGTGGAGGGGATTTATACAACAATTTACAAAACATGAGCCAGCCTGTGGAGGGGATTTATAAAACAATTTACAAAACATGAGCCAGCCTGTGGAGGGGATTTATACAACAATTTACAAAACATGAGCCAGCCTGTGGAGGGGATTTATACAACAATTTACAAAACATGAGCCAGCCTGTGGAGGGGATTTATACAACAATTTACAAAACATGAGCCAGCCTGTGGAGGGGATTTATACAACAATTTACAAAACATGAGCCAGCCTGTGGAGGGGATTTATAAAACAATTTACAAAACATGAGCCAGCCTGTGGAGGGGATTTATAAAACAATTTACAAAACATGAGCCAGCCTGTGGAGGGGATTTATAAAACAATTTACAAAACATGAGCCAGCCTGTGGAGGGGATTTATAAAACAATTTACAAAACATGAGCCAGCCTGTGGAGGGGATTTATAAAACAATTTACAAAACATGAGCCAGCCTGTGGAGGGGATTTATACAACAATTTACAAAACATGAGCCAGCCTGTGGAGGGGATTTATAAAACAATTTACAAAACATGAGCCAGCCTGTGGAGGGGATTTATAAAACAATTTACAAAACATGAGCCAGCCTGTGGAGGGGATTTATACAACAATTTACAAAACATGAGCCAGCCTGTGGAGGGGATTTATACAACAATTTACAAAACATGAGCCAGCCTGTGGAGGGGATTTATAAAACAATTTACAAAACATGAGCCAGCCTGTGGAGGGGATTTATAAAACAATTTACAAAACATGAGCCAGCCTGTGGAGGGGATTTATAAAACAATTTACAAAACATGAGCCAGCCTGTGGAGGGGATTTATAAAACAATTTACAAAACATGAGCCAGCCTGTGGAGGGGATTTATACAACAATTTACAAAACATGAGCCAGCCTGTGGAGGGGATTTATACAACAATTTACAAAACATGAGCCAGCCTGTGGAGGGGATTTATAAAACAATTTACAAAACATGAGCCAGCCTGTGGAGGGGATTTATAAAACAATTTACAAAACATGAGCCAGCCTGTGGAGGGGATTTATAAAACAATTTACAAAACATGAGCCAGCCTGTGGAGGGGATTTATAAAACAATTTACAAAACATGAGCCAGCCTGTGGAGGGGATTTATACAACAATTTACAAAACATGAGCCAGCCTGTGGAGGGGATTTATAAAACAATTTACAAAACATGAGCCAGCCTGTGGAGGGGATTTATAAAACAATTTACAAAACATGAGCCAGCCTGTGGAGGGGATTTATAAAACAATTTACAAAACATGAGCCAGCCTGTGGAGGGGATTTATAAAACAATTTACAAAACATGAGCCAGCCTGTGGAGGGGATTTATAAAACAATTTACAAAACATGAGCCAGCCTGTGGAGGGGATTTATAAAACAATTTACAAAACATGAGCCAGCCTGTGGAGGGGATTTATAAAACAATTTACAAAACATGAGCCAGCCTGTGGAGGGGATTTATAAAACAATTTACAAAACATGAGCCAGCCTGTGGAGGGGATTTATACAACAATTTACAAAACATGAGCCAGCCTGTGGAGGGGATTTATACAACAATTTACAAAACATGAGCCAGCCTGTGGAGGGGATTTATAAAACAATTTACAAAACATGAGCCAGCCTGTGGAGGGGATTTATAAAACAATTTACAAAACATGAGCCAGCCTGTGGAGGGGATTTATAAAACAATTTACAAAACATGAGCCAGCCTGTGGAGGGGATTTATACAACAATTTACAAAACATGAGCCAGCCTGTGGAGGGGATTTATACAACAATTTACAAAACATGAGCCAGCCTGTGGAGGGGATTTATAAAACAATTTACAAAACATGAGCCAGCCTGTGGAGGGGATTTATAAAACAATTTACAAAACATGAGCCAGCCTGTGGAGGGGATTTATACAACAATTTACAAAACATGAGCCAGCCTGTGGAGGGGATTTATAAAACAATTTACAAAACATGAGCCAGCCTGTGGAGGGGATTTATAAAACAATTTACAAAACATGAGCCAGCCTGTGGAGGGGATTTATACAACAATTTACAAAACATGAGCCAGCCTGTGGAGGGGATTTATAAAACAATTTACAAAACATGAGCCAGCCTGTGGAGGGGATTTATAAAAAAAATTACAAAACATGAGCCGGTCGCAGTGGCCGAGCGCCTGCGGCGCGCCAGTCACGATCTGCGCGGCCACTACAGTTGGGGCTTCGAATCCCCCCTCGGGCATAGATATTTCTGCCGTCCTTAGGATTAACTAGTTCGTAAGTAGTTTGTAAGTTTAGGGACTGATGACCCCGTAGTTAAATCCCATACGCTGTACATACATTTCAACATTTGAACAAAGCATGAAATAAAAGATATTTAATTTTAACATTAAATGGCAAAACAGGACCTAATATCTCGGGTGTGGGGTGGGGGTTTGATAGCAGTTTCGGGGGAGGGGGACGGTGAGTCATTGGCCAAGGAGGGGGCGGCGGCGGACGGCATGGCAAGACTGTATAATCAGAGGCATATGTAAATATTTGTGAGGTGGTCAACATGAAGTAGACACCACCATGATGTCTTGTTTCAGTTTTACTACTCATATTCAGAGGATAATTTGAGCTGAAGCCCCTTTTAATTTACCTTTATTGTTGACGTTATATCATATTCTAAAATATACAGGTAAAAACTTGACATTACTAACACTCCCCTCAGCAATACAGGGTGGTATGTGTGTCTACCACGGCGATGCTTTCACGAATCATTCATTAAAGTAATTTTGATAGCGACCCTCTTATGAGCGCTCCTGCGTATAGTGCAGGACGGCTGACGTCAAAGCACTGCTTAAAGCTCCTGTAAGAACGAGCTGACGCATCCGCCAGTTTTATTCCCGTAGCTCGTAAGTTAAACACACTGCGGTGATACAGGATCTGCGCCACGGCACTTTAGCACGACATTATGGGTAGTTGTGTTACCATAAACTGCTCAGATCATTCCAGAGGTGGCTACACAACGTTTGTCTTCCCCAGAG
The DNA here is from genome assembly GCA_026315105.1 of Locusta migratoria. Lineage (NCBI taxonomy): Eukaryota > Metazoa > Arthropoda > Insecta > Orthoptera > Acrididae > Locusta > Locusta migratoria. Next base: position 895,609,205 of record CM048745.1, read on the forward strand.
ATTTTAAGAGAAGGAAAAAATGGATCATTAGTTGTCGACGCAAAACCTGGGAACCCGGACCGAGCGCAAAGTTATGTATTGTATATAAATATTATTATGACTTGAAGCAATATTTAATTGTAAAAATGTCAGTGATATTCGAACATAACTTTTTGTTTAGCTCTTTTGAAAGTACTACCTCTTAACGAAGAAGCTGCCTGTAGGGAGTTAGCAGCCGCAAAATAGCATAACACAACAAAAATCCCAGAACATACAGTTTTTAGAGCACAATATTTGTGTCTTATATAGTATATTGAGAAATATGCCACATTAATACGTTTTGTACTGACATTGCACAAATTGTTGAAGATACTTCTATTACGTTATTGCGAGAAAGTACTACAAAAACTAAAACGGAAAATATAAAATACTGGGCAAAAAGTTTCGTTACGGCTGTGGCAGCGTACTGTGCTGATACAGGCAACTGCCGCTGAATGCCGTTTGTGGTATTTCCAAGTTTCAGCGTCATAACTCGTAGATGCAATTTGAAAGTACCTGATGTTTTATCACAAAATACACCCTCACAATTCAGTATCTTATTAGTAAATGCCAATATTGACGCTTATCTATAAGACACAATAACATAACTGATACAGAATACTGGGTGAATTTTACTTCCGTCTGCGGCGGCGTAGTGTGCTAATGTTGACAACGAAATCTTAGCTTTACAAGGATTGTTAAATTACTGAAAAGAAAAGGGTACTGTTACATACGAAACCTGCCAAACTTAGAGAAAGAACAGAATTATTTATTTATTTCATGCTCAACACAAAGGATTAATTACCCTCATTCTACGTGATTAGGTTTTCAAATAGCGTTCAACGGTTGTTGTTAACATCGACACCGTGTGCCTCTACGACCGTAAACTTCAGATACTGTACACTAATATGCTTTTTCATTTTAGTGCTTGTAATAATTCTGAAACTTTGTCAATAACGTAGTACAAAAATCTGATGTGGTGTATTTGTCACAGCAGACAACATACACTTATTGCAAGACGCAAACCAATCTCTTATATTTACAGTCATTGTCTAAATACAAGATCGCTCAAAAGTTTTATCTAAATGCTCAGTTTAGGCAGAATTAAACGTAATACGCGATTTTTATCACAGGAGTATGTATGTTTCTTGCGCTGTTTTTCTTTATTCGGACAGAAAAGAAAAGCAGCAATAAGTAAAGACAACGCGAGATTTTTGTGTCTAATTCTGAAAGCACACATTCAAGCTTAGAACCCCTCTGAACATGTGTTCTTTTTTTTGGGGGGGGGGGGGACAGAGACCGCGGTGGACGTAGTCGCAGGTGGCCTGTGTAACTGAGACAACGCGGAACAAAACTTCCATTTCCAGTGTTCCACGTAATTGTTGGCCTAATTCAAAATGCTATCAAAATTTATCCATAAAATGTAAAATTTACGTTAACAAGATACTACAGGTATTACAATTAACAACTGTGTTTTTGTCTCGAAAATGGCTACACCTAGCCAGTTACAACAAATTTCACGTATAATTTCGAACATTTACGAAAAATTCTGTGGATGACGACGCACCAGACCATTAAAGCACAAAGATTAATCGCGTACTATATTTTCGCTTTTCATACGATCAAAGTTCAGCATCTGTCACGAGACTTTAATTACTGTTTAACTACTAACTCTATCGTCAACTCACTTTGCAGATGGTATCTACATTTGTAAGTACCTATATGCGAAAACATGAGGCATGTTAATTTAAATCATCGTAATTAATCGAACCATTGCGTGTTGAAATGTCCTTAAATCATCGTAGATAACACTGTCATTGTCGATGGCTCTCCTAAATTTTAATGAAACTTTATGGCGCAGCAAAGTTGCCTACTTTAAAAAATATCTGCTGCTACTCGCGCAATGCCGCATTGATTCGTACAACATGCAGTGGTCATTTACAATCACGGATTTCTAATCTCGAAAAAGCGAAAAAAATTAATAGGCTAGTTTTCACCTTAAAGATGTTCGGCACCGATATTAAGAATTGCTTTAGTGTGGAAGGAAAATGACTCCTGATACTGACGAACAGTAACGGATTATAATTTACGCAGAATGCACACGCACACGCGACTTTTATTTGTGGCAAAAATTCAGTGCCCAGGAGCGATAACCATTGTATGGGGTTAAATTGTCAATTGTTTATTCGGAAATTTACGAAATCTGCGAATTTAAGCTGCACTTGTGAAGATGGTGTAATATTTTGTGCCGGACCGAGGCTCGAACCCAGATGTCCTGCATTTCGCGAGCCGTTGCGTTAATCTCCCGGCTACCCTAGCTGCTTCCCGGCAATCCCCAAACGAAATAGCTTATAAATATAATAAAGGAAACGAGCGACAGCGCTCCCGAGTACCTCCTTACGGCGTGAGCTGTGAACTAAAACTGGGTGTGGACGGCCGGTTAACACTGTGGCACTCAGAAGACTTGCAGCATTCGTTGGCGTACTTAATAGCAGTAGGAAATACTTAGTAGAGGGAGTGTATGTGATACACACGCGGTTGTAATAGCCAACTACAAACAGCGCTGCACTCCAAAATCTTTCCTCGGCTTCCTGAAAAATAGAGAATTCTAAATACGATAGTTTAAGGAGGCTACTATTAGGCCTACTGAGATCGTTTACTGTTAATGAACAGTGATCTTACATTTTTGTAAGTGCTATAGATACAGGCAGTGGGTTATACGTAAGCGAAGAGCTGAGTTTGATAAAATTTTGAGAATGAATAGCCCAGAGCATTTAAATAAGAGCTACGTAATATCACAAGACTACTTTTTGAAGAAGATTTTAGAAATAAAATTTTGTTAAGCCAAGGGTAAATGTAATTTGTTCACTGCGTTTGTGTTAACAAATGGTGGTTACCGTGTTATAACAACAAATGTATGACAGCAAGTTTTATTTGAATCCCTTCATTTAAAGCGTAGACGAGGCTTTAGAAACATCAGCAGAAACCTTCACAGTGAGCTATTTGTATTTAAGCATAAAATTATACTTGATGGAACGCAAGGCTAACAGATTTTAATATACTGTCTTTTATTTTGGTTGCCATTTGCAGTATTTGGCGTGATGCACTGCCTCCCGTTCTGCTGCCTAACTGCGTTCACGTATATGGTTAAAACTTACGTCGTGTATTGAATTAGTTTCAGTTCCAATTATATCCAAATAAACTGTACACATTAAGAAAGGTATTATATGTCCGTCTACGCAACTACAGTAAGTGCAATCACCAGACGAGTTTTGTTTCACTTGAATATAAAACATCTTCACCGGTCTGAAATGAGAGCTATCTACAATTTGATTTGTTTTCATTGTTCGTTAAAATTTTGTAAAATGTACATTATCTGACTTAAGGATTTTTTTTAATTTTATTATTTCTAGTTTTTCGCGTGACATCATGAAGCGTGACGAAGCGACGACGTGTTGCACAGTTCATAGCAGAAACTATTGCTTTATTTTCTATTGCACTTAAACTTAAAAAAAAAAAAAAATTCTAACGTAATATCTTAAATGGCGCAACAAATGTAAACCTTGCAAAGTAATTTTGGTACGCAGCGAAATATATACGGAATCACATATGTCGAGAAAAGTATAGCCTTCAACTCGAACCAGCAGATGGCAGTGCTAGCGGTGTCGCCTGACGAACGCCAGTAAATGCCTCGGAGATTTCGGTATTATCTTTATAAACTACTTGCGCAAACTACCATTTCTCAAACTGGCGAATATCCCCTGCTACTCGCAAACATTTAGTACTAGCTGAAAACCCGTCGTTGCCCGGGTATTTACATGTTTATTCTTGCTATTTTTTGAGGAATATATTCATTTCTATAAGGGCTATATGTCTGTAAAATCTTTTGGGAATACAATTAGTAGCAAAGAAGTAATAGATTAAAACTTGGTGCATGATGTGGCGGTTTTCCATGAACGTTAATGTTTATGTCCTCATTTCTTATGAACTATGTGTCGTACTGTGATGCAATTTAGAAGGTACACATAACTATATGCATGTATACTGTCTGTAAACTTTCCTGCGGCTACGATTTGTAGTGTAGAAATTAAACATTTTAACGTCACACCGAAATTCGTAGTTTTATTCCATGAACAGCTGGACGTTACTGTTTACGTGCATGAACTGCGGGTCGGAATGTGATTCAATTTAGAAGCTACATTCAACTATATATGTGTATACTGTCTGTAAAATTTCCTGTCGCTACAACTTGTGGTGTTCAAATTATAAATTGTAACGTCATACCGAGAGCGGTAGTTTTACTCCATAAACAGCGGAAAAGTAGTAAGCGAGAAACTTTTTTCCTTTCATCATTATACTATGGTTGCTAGCGATAAAAAGTTTAATAAAGGTTTGTAATTATGTTTAAAGTTTGTTGCAAGTCGCTAAGTACTGTCATTCTCATTCACTGTATTTCGAAAGTCTCGCCGCATTATATGGCATCTTTTGCGATTTCTATTGGTTATGACGTAATATCTTTTGAACCATGTGCCGTATGTGATTCTTAAACATGCAGCAATTGTTACCTCACGGTAAGGAATGTGTGTACTAAATTTGGTTGAAATCGGTCCAATGGTTTAGGAGAAACTGAGCGGCATTGTCGCAAAATGTAGCAGTTTTTCGCGCATCTCATTGTTTATGACGTCATATCTCGTGAACTATATATCGTATGTGATTCTTACACTTACGGCGATCGTCCTTATGGATTGAAGCTTAGTTGTACAAAATTTCATAAAGATTGGAACAAAACTGCAGATTTGAATGTTCAAATGTTTGTAGAGTCTATGGGACTTAAGTACGGGGCCATCAGTCCCTAAACTTACAAACTACTTATGAACTAACTACGACTAAGGACGACACAAATATCCATACCCGAGGGGGGATTCGAACCCCCGACCGTAGTGGCCGTGCAGACCGTGACTGAAACGCCTCAGTCCCCTCGGCCACCGCGGCCGGCGCAGATTTTAATGCAACACGTACAAACATACGGACACTCTGCTTTATATATTATATGATTACCACACCATCGCTCCTAACACCACCTTCAGGAGTGCAGCTTAAGTCGGTAAATTTCGAAAATATGCGTATATATAATTGAGTTTTTAGTAATTATACGTGTCTGGTAGTTTGGAAAGAACGTTTCATTTGTGGATTTGTAGCGGCTCCGATGGCCTAGATACGCGTGCCACGCTCTCGACCGCTGCCTTATCGCACGCACCGCGTGGCTCGCGTGCTGCCCGCAGCGTAATCTCGGCCGCAGTGGCGCGCGCAGCGCCGCCACCGGCCGGCTCGCCAACTAGCCGCGCCGCGCTCTCGAACATTCCCGGCCCATCGCAAGCTCCCAGCGCGCTCCCGTGCTGCGTCGCGACGTGGGGCTGGAGGCAAGCGAAGGTGGGATTCGTGACTGGGCTGGTACACTCCAGTACCAATCGCGATACTAAGGCGGGTAGGATGTCGACGGGCGGACTCGATGCAGGAGAAGCACGACGAGGCATTTTTCATTTCCACTGTCTATAATTTTAGATTATAGAGTCTGATCAGTACGTTGTAATTGACGGTAAGTCATCGAGTAAAACGGAAATGATACCTGGGGTTCCGCAAGGATGCGTTATAGGTCCCCTACTCTTCCTTGTGTTTATAAACGATTTAGGAGACAATCTGAATAGCTCCCTTAGACTATTCGCGGATGATGCTGTCGTTTATCGGTCAGTGAAGTCAACAGAGGATCAAAAGCAACTGCAAAGCGATTTAGACAAAATTTCTACATGGTGCTAAAATTGGCATTCAACACTAAATAATGAAATGTGTGAAGTAGTACACATGACCACTAAAAGAAATCCGCTGAACTTCAATTGCGCGATAAATCAGTCAAACCTTAAGGTCGTAAACTCTACCAAATACCTAGGAGTTACAATTACGAACAACTTAGACTGGAGAGAACACACAGAAAATATTGTGGGGAAGGCGAACCAAAGATTACGTTTCATTGGCAGAACGCTTCGAAGATGCAGCATTTCCACCGAAGAGACTGCCTACATCACACTTGTGCACCCTCTCCTGGAGTACTGTTGCCCCTTGTTAGACCCTCACCAGGTGGGACTGACGGAAGATATTGAGAAGGTTCAGAGAAGGGCAGCTCGTTTTGTTTTATCATGTTACGGGGGAGGAGGGGAGCGTCACGGAAATGTTGTATGAATTGGGGTGGAAATCATTAAAAGAAAGACGTTATTCATTGCGGCATGACCTGTTAGCGAAATTTCAATCACTTTTAGTTCTGAATGTGAAAATATTTTGCTAGCACCCACCTACTTAGGGAGACATGGCCATCCCAATAAAATAAGAGAAATCAGATCGAAAACGGAACGATTTAGGTGTTCTTTCATCCCGCGCGCTATTAGAGAATGGAACGGTAGAGAAAAGTTATCTGTAATTAGTATTTTACTGTATTATAAATAGATTCTTTACGTCGATTATTGCTTGTCCTCAACTTTCTGAAACTCAAGTGTCTAAATTTGAACGGGTAGTATCCCTTGAAAAGTAAAAATAAAAATTAGTAACGTTACACAATAGAAGAGAATATGAAATATACCGGTCGAAATATGAATTAAAACTGGAAAACAACAATTTGCGATATAGATAGAGGTTCATTTCAGGTTGCTTGTTATGCGGGTTTACCTACCATACCGCCACTGTCTATCCTAGTGGCCTGTGTACGCCACTGTGGTGTCACGTAAAATTATACTGATATCGTGGTATCATTTTTTCCTTGCTATATATCGTATTGTTGGCCACGTAAGGTTCAATTTATGTCACAAGAGAAGTCGGGCCCAAGTCAAAGTAAATCACCAGTCAATCGTCCCGAACATGTTAAAGCGATGCCGTCGCGTCTCGAGTGTGTTCACAGTCCGACAGCACTCGAATAATACACTACCTTGCATTATATGCATTATGTACAATGTAATATTTATTCATTAGTGTTAAATTTTTTACAATATAAACGTTAACATTGTTTGTCTAAGACTGTATTTTAAAATATAGTAATTCAAGTAGTTATTAAACAATCCATACTGTATTCATTCTGTGGTCGCACTTTTAAGACGACATAAGCTTTCTGACGTATCTAAACGAGAAAAGACTCGTGATTGGAAGAATGCTTTATGCCCCCACCACACAGCCCTGTCCCTGTGTCCCTCAAGAGTAGATCGCAGTGGTGGCTTCCTCGTAAGCGTTCACACGAGGAATAGAGAGACGTTGTAACCAGTCTGTACAAACAACACGTGTAAGCACGTTTGCTATTTCCCGCGAAGAATTACTCCTTAGTAATCACTAGAGAGAATGGACTCTAAACTGTTCATTCTGTATGAAGCCATCAACACTCATAAACATGTCTCGCTCACTTATTATATCGACAAAGCCTTCAAATAAATGCTGATATATTCCTGATTTTCCTTATAGAGCTATTAACGTAGACTTCAAAAAATGCTGTAAAATCCTGTTGCGTAACTAGGACAACATACACACCTCAGTATCTCTGTCCACAATAAACTGCTCGGAAGCGAAGCAATTAACCTCCAAAAGAATTTGTTTTGGTTCGGGTAGAACTACGAATCATTTACTCTGCACTTGCACTCGAAGTTGCGTATCGAAAGAAATTTATTTGGAAACAACTCTCGATACGTTGTCTGACGAAAACGTTCGTCTGTGTGATGTGAGGCTGGAGTATGTTGGCGACCGAGAGCTGCTGTGCTGTGTAATCCAGTACCAAATATTAAGAACCCGATACCATCAACTACATTGAAACGTTCGATACCAGTAACTTGACACACGAAATACTTAACTTTAGCTTGTGATACGCGTTTTGACAGAAACACAATTACATAACGTTCATTGTTTTGGTGGTTGTCACGAAGTATTAAGACAACATGTTGTTGTTGTGGTCTTCAGTCGTGTGACTGGTTTGATGCAGCTCTCCACGCTACCCTGTCCTGAGCAAGCCTCTTCAACTCCACATAAGAACGGCAACCTACATCTGTCTGAATCTGCTTACTGTATAAGACAACATATTCACATATAACATATACAGACCAGATCACAAAATATGCAAGATGATCAAATATATATATATATATATATATATATATATATATATATATATATATATATATATATTACATACGGTATTTCAACACTTTGTAGATATGAAAATCTTCTGTTAATAGCTTTTAAAAGGAAATATATCGATGTAAACTGGTTATCTTGCATATTTTGTGATCTAGTCCGTTATGTAAAAGATTTTGAAGCCTATTAGTTCACTAAGTCACTTGATATGGATTAATACCGATTTCATTACTCAAGTGAAACAAATTGATCATATTTTAGAGTATTTGAACTTTGTGTTATTTTGCAGAAAGCACCACAAAATCCAAAAGAGATTTTATTATGAATTATTAGAACACGCCTTTTTACTTTGTGCCGGCCGCGGTGGCCGAGGAGACTGAGGCGCTCCAGTCACGGTCTGCACGGCCCCTACGGTCGGGGGTTCGAATCCCCCCTCGGGCATGGATATTTGTGCCGTCCTTAGTCTTAGCTAGTTCATAAGTTTAGGGACTGATGACCCCGTAGTTAAGTCCCATAAGCTTAACAAACATTTGAACATATTTTTTTTACTTTGTTATTTTAACTTCTTTGTTTGTTTATAAATTTAACTGTTATTGTCTTTCTGTTTAAATGGTTCTAAAGGTCATATCTGTTAATTTCATGTCAATAATAAATATTTGTATATATTTTAGTACGTAAACCAAAGATAAAATTTACGATTTTCGTGTTTCTATAAAACCAGATTGCACTTAGGCTCTTGGTCAGTTGACGTCTGGACGAGGTGCTGGGAGCCTGTATTGTTTGCAAACATAGTGGCCAAAGAAAGTGAGATCGCAAAGACTATGTAATTGAGAGTGCAAGAACAAAGATGGCGGAATGTTAGTGTCTTTTGTGAGTTAAAAAGTGAATAAGTCATAATTTGTGGCTATTACTGAGTTTCATTTGTCTGCTTAAAATCTGCCTGTGTGGTAACCAGATTCCAAGACAACAAGACCATCTCAACTTAGAATTTTGCATCGAGATAATACAGAGATATTGTGTATTCCGCTACCACATGTTCTGAATGTGCCACCTTTGTGGTATTATGACACACACGAGCACAGGATTTATTCGAGCTTAAATGTTACGGGTAGCAGGGATACGAACAACTGCAAGTGGTGTGCCTGTTGCTGGTTCGTGACTGCCGGTCGTGTTCAACAGGCTGCGGCGCCTCCCACTCCCTGCCTGCGGGTACCTGCCTCCACATGTAATGCGACAGCGCACGTCAGCGCCCCGGCCTAGGCACATAAACAAGCCTCGTCCACAGGGTACAAGGAACCGGCACGAGAAAGCGATGGCCGGTTTGCAGTACTGAGGCTCAAGTTTCGACGAGGTTTACTTGTTGCCTCTCAGTGAATTGTTGAACTAAGACATCGAGATTCTTGGACTGCTATAAACAACACGACCAACAAGAAATTCGCACAGGGAACTCCTGCTGTTGAGACCACAAAGAGATCGCCATTTACATAATGTACAATAGACATCAGAAAGAAGAAGTGCAAATGAGAAGGTATTTTCAGGATTCATCAGATTTTTAATCCAGTACACCCAAAGATAACGATCTGGTGTATGCAGAAAGACATGCAAACATAACAGAAAAATTGCCCTGCAATACTCGCGGTAAACTAAATTGCTCTTGGAGATCTGTGCTTCTTGTAAGTAACTTTCCAGCAAGTGTCTTAAATATTCAATTCGACATTAACTACTGTTAAGCCATTCGAAACCAAAAATTACTGCCCGGGTAATGAACAGATGCTTGTTGGCAATTCCTTCACACATTAGGAAGGCAAACAGGCGAATAAGAGCACACGTGAGGTCAACTGATTGTACGTGGAACAAAGAACCAGTTTTATGGATTCTAAATAATAAGAGTCGATGGAGACACTGTTATAGAAGAAAGTGAGTGATGTCTGTAGGAAACATGGTGCTGCATCATGGAGGTCGTGATGCAATGGAAAGTCTAGAGGGGGGGGGGGGCTTTCTCCAGATTGAACATTACCAACAGTACTGAGTTTTGATGACCGGCCGCGGTGGCCGAGGGGACTGAGGCGCTCCAGTCAACATCTGCACGGCCACTCCGGTCGGGGAGTTCGAATCCCCCCTCGGGCATGGATATTTGTGTCGTCCTTAGTCTTAGCTAGTTGATAAGTAGTTTGTAAGCTTAGGGACTGATGACCCCATAGTTAAGTCCCATAAGTTCTACAAACATTTGAACATTTGAGTTATGATGTTTTTTATGCCGGTCCTTCCGTGGGTAGTAGAATCTACATATACGTCTACATAAATACTCCGCTAATCACATTCAAGTGCATAGCGGATGATTCATCTAACTGCTACCGTTTCATTCTGTAATATCGCGTTCTGATTGCTATTATTTCATTACGAAGATCATGTCTCCGACGTAGGTGGGTGCTAACAAAATACATTCGCATCCGTAACAGAAAGCTGGAGGCATTCGTTGCGGCGAGATTTATTTGCAAAATTTATAATGCCTTTATTTTAATGATATCCACCCCAATTCGTGCAACATTTCTGTGACACTCTCCCCTCTATCGCTATACATAATGAAAAACGAGCTGCCCTTCTCTGAACTTTCTCTAAATCGTCTGTCAGTCCCACTTCGTAGGGATCCCACAATGCCCAGCAATACTCCAAAAAGTAGCCGAGCGGTCTAAAGCACCTCGCTGCGGAGCGCGCGGTTGCTCGCCGTGGAGGTTCGGGTCCTCCCTGGGGCATGGGTGTGCGTGTTTGTCCGTATGTTAGTTTACCTAGGTTTAAGTACTTTGTAAGCTACGGACTGATGACCACGCAGTTTGGTCCGATAGATTTACTGACATTTGAATACTCCAAAACAGGATGCACAAGTGTAGTGTAGGCTGTTTCTTCAGTAGAATTGTTGCATATTCTAAATGTTTTGCCAGTGAAATGTATTCTTGTATTTCATTATTATATGAATTCTTGTATTATTCATTATTTTCTTTGCTATATTAATATTTATATAAATTATTACATTACATCTTATACCTTTCTGAATAGGCATGTTTTAATCTTACGTTCATTCAGGAAAAATATTTGACGCATTGTTGAGGATGTTACTGTCAGTAGTGATACTCAAAACATAGAAATTCCTAAGACGAAGTGCACAGTGTGAAGGCAAGTTTGCCACAGCTACATTTCTCGTTACGAATCTCACTCGCAAAAGTCATGTCGTGAACATCAACAACAGCATCATTGATTGATAGCTCATTTTCTCATTCATTCATTTATTTATTCCATTAAATACCTTCACAAAAGAATTAGTGTACGAATAAAGACTTTATTTTATTGTACATTGTAATGTTCTACGGGCACGAGTATATAAATGAGTAATATGACTTCGGATGCAGAGCGCAGGAGTTGAATTGGTTAATCACTGAAATGAGCGCGTGAAGTAAGTCGACAATTTTTGACCGTCGTTTTCTCAGAAACTGTATGAGCATTTAAAAAATTCAATCACTGAAAATACCGTTCACATCTTTATTATCTTACTATGTAAAATCCGACTTCAGAAGTCTCGGGCTTTGCGTTGCAGGTGGCCTATATGACGGATTGTAGGGGCAACAAATATTTCATTTTCGATTATTCACTTTAATATTGTCCCGATTTAAAAGTTTAAATAATCTCCTCATCAAGAGGTAAAATGTTATTGTTAAAGCGATAAGGACAGCAATACAATTACAAAGTGTTTGTGTTGAAGGTAAAGACCAATATACCAAATTTCCTCATCCACTACTCGAAAATTAATGATTTCCAACGAATTTCACAAATAATTTTAAATCTTTAGCTAACTTTTTCTTAGTGACATTCTCCATAAAATGATATAAGGAAAAAAGTATATCGGTAATTACATTTTCGTTGTCGATGCGGTCAAATTTAAATATCTGCCATGACAATTTTATTTACTACTTTTAACTCTGTTGGCAAGATACTTTGCACGTAGTATCTATATACATCACTGAATAAACCGGGAAGATTATATCACTGTGCAGCACGAAGAACAGCAGATATCACTGAATAGACAACCAAACATATCGGAAACTACCATCTCACCACATTGACCTCCAGTAAAACCCGACACAAGCCAGGCGTATTACTTTTGTACTTATTTACTGCCAATTATATTACCAGCGAGTAGTGGATTCAACTGCAAAATTGTAACAGTGAATAGCGAATCGTTTAGGAGATATGGCGGCGAGAAAAATGACATGTGTTAAAATGTGATTAACATGGAGCACAAATTAGGCATTATATAGCAATGCAGTGTTTCGTAATGAGAGGACTTAGCGGCTTCTAACAACTTCAAGCCTACGTTCAATCACTTTTTACACCTTTCGTCACTTACATGCTAGTCAACAAGAATAACGAAATTCTAGCGCAACTCTGTTTAATTTACCATAATATTTTTATTTGTAATTTTTTTTTGTTGTTGACTGAAAACACCACTTTACCGCCTAATACAGATGTGTAATAAATATATGAGACGTATTTTGAAATTTATTTACAGTTTGTAATTAATGAAACGCTATTGATACCCTAACTTGATTAGAAACATTCGTGTAGTAATCTTCCACGGACATGAGTAGATAAATGAAAGCCAAGATAAATACAATCAGACGGTTTTGAAGACTGGGGGCGAAAGTGTGGAACTGCGCCTGTGGCTGTGGTGCCGAGGCAGCTGCCAACTATGGCCGTCGTTTCCTCACAGGCGGCACGGCACACGTGGTCGCCTGTTTTGACTCCTCGAAGACCCCGGGACGCCGTGTTGCGGCACTTGCCGTAGGAAATTACGTGTAATTAGTGCGCGCGGCGTTGTTCGACCTATAAATGCGTCACGCCACGTTAAGATTCACACGATGAAACTAAAAAGGCAACAGAACTGCAGGTGACGCAGTTTGACAGATGTTGTAAGAAGTGACCGAAAACACTCAGACTTTCGAGTTTGCCGAAGTACATCGTTTGACTTGAGATAAGAACAAACAGCGACAACCTCACAATTGCTTAATGCAATCTTCTAATAGCCAAGAGCATTGTTCAACATAGACCTGACAACGGAATCGACCGTACGTGTTGCAAATGTCCCTTTCTTGAGTGCTCAGTTTGCTCCTATGTGCTGCTGGTTTGACACACTGCTTCTTGTAAATATTCACACTATATGCATTCTTTGTCATTTGCTATATTTCTCTTTCGGTATAAGTATTAAAGTGATAAACACGAAAACACCGATAACATCCTTTATAAAGACTTCAAAAGGTTAATATTACTCGTGAAAGGATTCAGATAGATGTATAAACACGCATTGAAGAATCTGTTGGAAACCATCAATTTAATGTAGATAATGTGTTGGAGATGAAAAGTGAATTAAAGAATTTTCTGTTGCACAATTCGTTCTACTTTGTTAAACATTTACTTCACACAAAATTCTTATTATGTGATCAAAAAGTCAGTATAAATTTGAAAACTTAATAAATCACGGAATAATGTAGATAGAGAGGTGAAAATTGAGACACAAGCTTGGAATGACATGGGGTTTTATTAAAAATAAATAAATAAACCCAAAGTATTGCTAGACGCGTGAAAGATCTCTTGCTTGGCCTCCCACTCCCCAGACCTCAGTCAGTACGATTATTGGCTTTGGGGTTACCTGAAGTCGCAAGTGTACCGTGATCGACCGACATCTCTAGGGATGCTGAAAGACAACATCCGACGCCAATGCCTCACCATAACTCCGGGCATGCTTTACAGTGCTGTTCAAAACATTATTCTTCGAGTACAGATATTGTTGAGGAATGATGGTGAACATATTGAGCATTTCCTGTAAAGAACATCATCTTTGGTTTAATTTGTAATGCTAATTATTGCTTTTCTAAACAGATGAAGCGCCATGTGCCGGAAATTTTTGAACATTTTTTCTAATAAAACCCCATGTCATTACAAGCATGTGTGTCAATTTTTACCTCTTTATCTACATTATTCCGTGATTTATTAAGTTTCCAAATTTATACTGACTTATCGCCCGGTATATTGTCAGAGTATATCATAGGTTAATTTTTACTTATGGCAGTGGTGGCGTACTGTACAAATGTTGACAAAAATGTTCTCATTACGAGAATAATTAATTCACTGACCAGACAATGTTCATCCACAGAGCAGCAACAGCATTGGTTATTTATGTCACGGTCAACTCCCCCACTACACACACACACACACACACACACACACACACGCGCCGGCAGCGGTGGCCGAGGGGACTGAGGCGCTCCAGTCACGGTCTGCACGGCCACTACGGTCGAGGGTTCGATTCCCCCCTCGGGCATGGATATTTGTGCCGTCCTAGTTCGTAAGTAGTTCATAAGTAGTTTGTAAGTTTAGGGACTGATGACCCCGTAGTTAAGTCCCATAAGATTTACGAACTTTTGAACATAGCCTATAATATGCACAGTCATGCAAATATAGCTGCGAAATGAATAAAAACTATTTGCTTACGTTGAGTGATTGTTACACTTGGAAATAAAACGCTATTTATGCTTCATATGTCACTGAATTTGTGAACAAATATACTCTATTTAAACACACGCCTGTTTGGACGTCAAACAAGTATTGATCTAGAATGAACCTTTCACTCTGCAGCGGAGTGTGCGCTGATATGAAATTTCCTGGGAGATTAAAATTGTGTGCCGGAACCGGGACTCGAACCTGGGACCTTTGCCTTTCGCGGGCAAGCACACTACCGACTGTACTATCCCGACACGACTCACGATGCCGCCTCACAACTTTACTTCTTATTATTTTTCTCTGATATATCAAAGAGTACTTGCAATTACTACCTTAATTTATTCCTTCCTGCGAGGAAGTGACACAAAAACTTGTGTATTTCACTTCTCTTTGTTACGCCAGGCCGGCCGCGGTGGCCGAGGGGACTGAGGCGCGCCAGTCACGGTCTGCACAGCCACTACGGTCGGAGGTTCAAATCCTTAGTCTTAGCTAGTTCATAAGTAGTTTGTAAGCTTAGGGACTGATGACCCCATAGTTAAGTCCCATAAGTTCTACAAACATTTGAACATTTGAACACACACACACACACACACACACACACACACACACACACACACACACACACACACACATATCCCAGACACTACTCCCTCGGGATCGATAAATATCATCGACATAGTGTAAAGATTATAATGAGCGTGCTTTGCACTGAGCTTATGTAATTTAGTAAACGGGATGCACTTGAGGAACCTTTCAGATGGATTACGAGCCTCGCACTGGTGTTGCTCGCTGCTTCACGCGTGTTAAACCCTACCCTGCTGCTTTTTCCCCTTCAGAATCCCCGGCTTCAGTCTGCGTGGCAGTTTGCGGCATACACGTGCGTATGTGAAGCCGCATTCACAGGCTGTGAGGCGGAGGCATGAGGGGGCCGCCAGGAATACAGCTGTGCTCCAACGTTAGCAGCGAGATACGAGGAGAATAAAAGTTTTGTGTGTTTTGGACGCGGTTTAGTTCCATAGTATCTCGCTATGCTAAAATGGTGTACTGGCGTTTTGTAAACATCAGAGCGATGCCATCGTTAAGAAATTGCGAGCTTGTGCTACACTGGAGCATTGGTTAGCTTTACGATTTCTTTACTTGCTAATTTTTCTTCTACTTTGGCACATATACAACCCTCAATTCTTCCACATCATCACACATATTCGGCACTACGTTAAGAATTTTTTTCCCCCCACAAAACTCAGTTTTGTCTTACTACTCGAATGTCTGTCATATGTGATGCCATGTGTGGAAATGTGTCGCAGCTTTTATTTGGACATTATCAACATGCAGATGAGTCACATCGCGATCTTGCGAAAAACATTGACTTTGCACGGCGTATTTCAGAATGAAGTGTGATGTCTTGTAACCAACTGTGCTACAGAAACGAGTAAATACACTATACGTCGTAGCGAATGTAATTTATTCGCATTAAAAAATGTATAGTTTCGTTTGATGAACGTTTCGCGTGCTAATTGTAATAAAGTAAAAATTATTCGTAATATTTCAGATATAATTACAGTTACAACTAAAACTGAGAAAAGTAAAGTGGAAAATACTGCGTTCAAAGAGGAAGCCGTGATGGGAAATTGTGTTGCTTGTCGTGTTGATGGACCCACCGCTACGATACACCTCGTTCTCTTTCCCCATTACTGCTGCGCATCTCAAGTGCGCATTCGAGAGGCTGGGTCCACATGTATCAAGAGTGAATGAACGTTCAGCAACGTTAGTGTGCCTCGATTACGAGCGGAAACATAAGGAATGAATGTGTATTGTCACATCATGTAGAAATAAACTACCGAGGCCACACAACGTATGTAAGAGAACGACTTTTAAGCAGAGTGCATTCTCATTCTGGAAAGTTCGATGTACGAGGTATCAGCTTTATTCGCGTTGCCCAAAAGTGATGGTGAATACTTGTTACATGCATGTTAAGTGTGTGTTGCGGGAGTGTCGCGATGTCTTTCTACAGTACATGGGAGACCCATTACCCGTTTTACCAATAAGAGTGCGATTTAAATGTGATATTGCCTGCTCCCTAATCGAGTGATTGCAGGCAACGAGAAATTGATCGTTTGCGGTAATGCGGAACGAATCGGAGCAGTAGCTTCGTAATCTCGAAAAGTCCTATGCGTTACACGTAGTCGGTTCAAAACATATTTGTGATACGAACCTCTTTATCCGATAACTGATTCGAACGTCTACGGTCTGAATGTTGCACTACTGGACTCCAAAACGGTCAAAAAACGGAAGCTAAAAGTTACGTTTCTAAATTCTACCCAAGAACTTTTTTAGGATTTTTGTCTGTATCCAGAACCTCAACTCTCTGATTAACTATTCTTTTGTTTTAGTTATTTAATAAAATAAATTTATAAAATTTGAGCAGGCCGTCCGTGTACTCTGCCGGTCGTTTTAATTTGCCATCAGTCCACTACTTCAAGGCGATGTTACGACTTCGTTAGTTAGATGACGATGTATACAATTCATTATTCTCACCGGTTTATCAGGGTCTTAGCATATTAAGATGGTAATTGTTAAGTATTAGTTGAGGGCGAGAATACTTTATGAATAAGGGCAGCATTACAAGACCAAGATTGTTGTCGTTGATCGTTATTTGTTCTACTAACAATGTGCTAATGAATATTGCAAGATAACGATAATTATAGTGATAAATATGTAAAGCATTAATTGAGACAGCTAATATATTCCATATGAAGTAACAGAAACTTTTTTTGCTGTTGCCTAAGTTGGTCGATGTTTGGATCGGATTTACATAAATGCCGTAAATGGAGAGTTTGGTGAGTCATAGTACGTTAGTGATGAAGATTTTAAGGAGATGCAATTTACGACTTACGAAGAAATGTCTGTTAATTCTGTGGTCATCAACTTTTGCCTTGCAATGTAAATGTTATTCAGTGGATCGATAGAAACTTTATTAGAAAGGTAAGATTGGCTGTCTATAGTGTTGGGTACTGGTTTGTCCTCCAGACCACGTGTTTATGATTTTTAATTGTAGTTTTGGTTACAGATTGTATTACTTCGGTGGGAAGAAGGAGCCATCCATGGAAATATGAAAGATTTAATTCATTCTTGTTTGTAATCGTACTAGGAAAGTTTTAGAGGGCTTATATTGGTAAGCACAGCGTAGCGCTACTATCATTTCGCGTCAAAGAGACCGTCATTATTCTAGGATAATTTTCGAGTGCTGAATGGGAGAAAAATAATGTCGATGATCACTAGTTGTGCTGGTAAGGGTTGTGTTCTGGAATATAGGCTTTGCAGAAGTATTATGCTTCACTTATACTGTTAGAAACATATGATTTTGAACAAACATTTTGAGAAAGGCATTATTTTAAAAAGTGCAGTATTTTAGAACCTTATACAAATGGACAACAATGAATGCTATGCACTTTTCAGTTATGACTATTGTTAGTTTAGGAATAGATGGAAGCAATATTTGTAACTCTTTTTAAATGTGATATGCAGAGTAGTGATAAAGATAATTTTGAATGATACCGATAGTAGGATAAAGGCAACAAAAGGAAGGAGATTTCAGATGAAACTGGAGAGAAGTTTGAAAATAGAGGACTTACCGTTCGGAGAAATGATACATCATCTTGCTCGGAGCCTCCTTCGCTGTCAGCCATCCTGAACTACACGTATAGTTGAGCGGCACACGAGGGAAACTAGTAGCAACAGAAGCTACAGTTGTGGGGGGTACTGTCTCTAGACTGGAGCCAGTCAGTCCAGAAAGCAACAGCTGCAGCTGCGGCGGTCGCGGGTGCGACCGTGGCGCCGGGTCGCCTACGGCATCCGTGGCGGGCGGCTCGGCTCGAGCGTTCGTCGCGGGGCGGCAGTCGTCGGGCTGGCGCGGCCGGGCCGGTGCTCGCGGCCTGCTGCAGCTGGACGTGTGCGGTGCGACCGGCGCGGCGGCTCGCTCGCGACTGAGCCCGCAGCGCCGCCGCGCCGCCGCCAGCCGCGCTCGGCCGCCTCCGCCGGCGCCCGGCCGCTTCCGTCGCTTCTCGGCGGTTCTCGTCGCCTCCGTCGCCGTCTCCGCGAGCGCTCGGCCCGTGTCGTAGCGAACCCCACGGCGCAACCTGATGGCCGCGGTCCGGGTCGCAGCGAGCCGTGACGGAAGCACGCGCTGTCTTCCGTACACACGGCTACACTAGGGTGGCCAGACGTCACGTATTTTACGTGATCGTCCCTTATTTAGCCCAAGTGTCCCGTTATCACGACAAAATAAATACGGGACGTATATTGTCCCGTACTTTACCAACTATCCCGTATATTTTGGAACAAAGTATTACAGCGTCACCAAATGGAAAAAAAAAGAAAAAAAAATTGTTATCAAACAATGAAGAAAATCGACTTTAACTTAAGGTCAATGATGCAAGGTTCGATTTTTTAATGTCTTTGGTTGATACTACCCAATGTTTTGTCCAGTTGGTTTCATTTTCTTTCACAATTTAAATATTCTTTGGGTTGTGGTAATTGTTTTGTACTAAAAACCCTGGGCTACACTCGCACCAGAGGCGCGATAACTCGGCAAGGGCGTATTCTGCGCATATGCACTTCAATATGATAATGCTGGTTGGGGAATTGGGATCCCCTGATTCTTTTCTATCGTATGACCTCGGACGTATGTTGCGCGATGAGAATGCAGAAAAAAAAAAGTTTGATAAACTTAAGGGACTTAACTGCGGGGTCATCAAACTAGTTATGAACTAGCTAACACTAAGGACGACACAAACATCCATGCCCAAGGGGAGATTCGAACCCCAGACTGGGAACGGTCTCGTGCATCGCAGCATAGCACCTCAATGCGCTTGGCCACTCCACCTCGGCGAGAATGCAGATATTTCCCTAGATTTGGCGATACACTTTTTTGTGCATCCTGTATCTTACTGGGTGGTAGTTCATTGTTTCATGATGTTCTTGTTGATCGTATCTCTCGGAAGCGGCTCGCTGAGATTTTATGAGGCAAAACTAATCTGCTACAAATAACGTTGTCAGCACATAGGACTGCACTTCATTGACATTTTAATAAGTTCCCAATTGTCCCCATTTATTTAATATTCATAAAATATATGACATCAACTGCGATTGGGAAAAGCTGAAAATGTGTACCCAGCCGGGATTCGAAC
Source organism: Locusta migratoria (assembly GCA_026315105.1). NCBI lineage: Eukaryota > Metazoa > Arthropoda > Insecta > Orthoptera > Acrididae > Locusta > Locusta migratoria. Next base: position 895,629,115 of record CM048745.1, read on the forward strand.
CCGGGTCTCCTGCTTTCTAGGCAGTTGCGCTGATCCCCCTACACCACTGGGGACACAGTGATCACCGCATCTGCAAGGACTACCTAAGCACGCCTCCCGTCAGATACAAATTCCCGCTTCGCCCTGCCCACAGTACTCAAACTCGTAGTTATGAACTAATTCCCGTAAGAGTAAGGGCTTCAAACTTGCCCACCCCTCCCTATTTATGGCCAGCATAGAAATATCATTAGTTACAATTACTTAGATCCAGTAAGTACATTCCACACACCAATAACACGAATTTACACAGTTCCTATGTGGAATACACACGACTCTGAAATATAAAGTGGGGCACAAATATATATTAATCACGGTAGATACACTTTCTACACGCATAACCTTGAAGAACTTCTAACATGCTGTTCAAATTAGATTCCTTGCTGACGTGGATTGTACCTCCTAATAAAGATGTAACAAGACTCTGATTCAAATGTTCACATTTTTGTAAATCTAAGGGACTTAACTATGTTGGTCACCAGTCCCTAGGCTTTCAAACTACTTAAACTAGCTTAAAGTAACTTAAGCTAAGAACAACACAAACAACCATGACCGAGGGAGGAATCGAACCCCCGACGGCGAACGGCTGCGCGCACCACAGCTGGCGCCTTAGTGCGCTCGGCTATTCTGCCGCGGCAACAAGACTCTGGACTGGCGTCTATTGTGCCTCGGATAACGGTCGAACAATAATCAGTTACATGCCGCGAACGCATCCTATTTATATCTTTCAAACAATGACGCTGGAAATTGCGTATTGTTAATTATGTACATTAAATTAATTATAATGGAAAAGTAAATTGGCTATAGTAAAAGATAGCGTAAATAATACTGATTAAAGTAATATACAAATCTCGGTTCCATTAATAGTATTTCATTTACATATTTAACAAAATAGATTCATCAACAATACTTTCATAATACTTTCATAATACTTTCATTTACGTCTTATCTTAGAAGATAGATTAAGGAAAGGCAAATCTACATTTTTAGCCTTTGTAGATTTGGAGAAAGCGTTTGACAATGTTGACTGGATTACACTCTTTCAAATTCTGAAGTCAGCAGGGGTAAAATACAGGGAAAGGAGAGTTATCTACAACTTGTACAAAAGCCAGACCGCAGTTATTAGACTCGAAGGGCATGAAAGGGAAGCATCAGTTGGGAAGGGAGTAAGACAGGGTTGTAGCCTTTCTCCGATGTTATTCAATTTGTACATTGAGCAGGCGATGAAGGAAAGCAAGGAAAATTTTGGAATAGGGATTAAAGTTCAGGGGGAAGAAATAAAAACATTGCGTTTTGCTGATGACATTGTAATTCTGTCAGAGACAGCGAACGACCTGGAAGAGCAGTTGAATGGAATGGACAGTGTGTTGAAGAGAGCGTACAAAATGAACATTAACAAGAGCAAAACAAAAATAATGGAATGCGGTCTTAGAAAATCAGGCGATGGTGAAGGAATTAGATTAGGTAACGAAACAATGAAGGTGGTAGATGAGTTTTGTTACTTGGGTAGTAAAATAACATGCGATGGTCGCAGTACAGAGGATATAAAATGCAGAATGGCAATGGGAAGAAAAGCATTTTTGAAAAAGAGAAATTTGCTAACATCGAATATTAATTTAAGGGTAAGGAAGTCTTTTCTGAAGGCATTTGTGTGGAGTGTTGCCTTGTACGGGAGTGAAACATGGACGATAAGCAGTGCGGACAGGAAGAGAATAGACGCTTTTGAAATGTGGTGCTACAGAAGAATGCTGAAGATTAGGTGGGTAGATCACATAACTAATGAAGAGGTACTGAACAGAATTGGCGAGAAAAGGAGTTTTTGGCATACCCTGACTAAAAGAAGGGATCGCTTGGTAGGACACATTCTTAGACATCGAGGAATCGTAAATTTAGCATTGGAGGGAAGTGTGTGGGGTAAAAATCGCAGAGGGAGGCCAAGAGACGCGTATAGTAAGCAGATTCAAATAGATGTCGGTTGTCGTTCTTATGAGGAGATGAAAAGGCTTGCTCAGGATAGAGTAGGGTGGAGAGCTGCATCAAACCAGTCTCCGGACTGAAGACCATAACAACAACAACAACTTTCATAATGTATTGAAACTAATCAGGGTAAAAATTTCCTAACATTACTTGTAAAAAACAGTAAAACTTATTTTAATATTATGAGAAGAGAATTTAATTCGTTTTAACAGAAATACTAATTAGCATACTATTATCCCAATTCTAACAATATACCTCTGACACAAACTAATTAATGTTTGCTAATTCTGCGACACCAAATAATACAAAATGACTTCAGCTAGTCACGTTATAAAGAAGAATAAGAAAAGTTTTGGGGAAGAAAATAATAACAGACTAGTTACATTCATATGAGTTATTTTGCAACACTGGTATCGGGAGGTTCCGTAATGCAAGCAGATGGGAATAAATCCCAACATGGTTCGTTACAATCCAAATTAATTCTTAGTGTTAGAGTGTTAAAATCAATTTAAAGCAGTGTTATCAGCCTCGCAGTGACCCTATAGACAGGGCAGAACTGCTTACTACTCGACAATCAATCATTAAAAGTACTGTACCTATTTAATTAATCTGCACAGGATACCAAGGGCCGACCATTAGTTTGTGACATACTGTGTAATTATCTGTATGCAACACATCCATTTCGCTCCTAGTAACGTCTGCCAACAATTTCCACAACAATAAAACCGTAATATAAAGTTGGAACATAGACAGAAACACAAAAACGTGACACAAATTTTGAAATACAGTGAACATATCCTTTAAACAGGGTGTCCAACTCAAACTTTTCATCCAAGATGTCTCTGGACAACAACAGATATCGAAAAACGACTTTTACGGACATGAATGTACGACAGACACTTATGAGAATATTACGAGACAGTCTAAAACGCAAAAGAATTCCATCTTCATTACAAACTTATCTCTTTTTAAGTGGATACTTCATATTACATTGTAAGCAATTAATAGAATGAAAGATCACAAAATGAATGGTACTCGTTGCATCGCAGTAAGTCGATTACACCCGATTTGAAATAAATGAAGCTCGATTTCAGATCGCGTCAGCTGCGCGCTTCATATATTTCAAATGGCAATTTCGCTTCGGATTATTGCGGCGCAACGAACGCCATTCACTTTGTGATCTTTCTTGCTATTAATTGCATACGATGCAATATCGGGTATCCATTTAAAAAAACAAAAGTTTGTGTTGAAAAAAGTATATTTTTACTTTTCAGACTGTCTTGTAATACCTACTTTCGGAAGTCGCCGTCGTACGTTCTGTTGTTCCTCCATAGATATCTGGCTGAAAAGTTTTAAGTGGGACACTTGTGAGCCGCAACGCATCACAATAGCATAAGCACCTGACTTGAAACTTAATGGTTAATTTTTTACAGGGCACTGTCTGTCCCAAAGGAATAAACGTTCATTAAGATGTGCATTTGTGCTAAATATTTAGATAATTATGCACAATTATGCGAAAAATTCTGACTGTATTTTCAAGAGTCACAAAATGATAGTATGGGACGTCATATGAAGTGCAACTGAAACTGGCATATTTCACAAATAGCGAACACTTATCTGCTATCACACTGGTATGATACTCCTTTGCTTACGTCTGCATATATAGAATGTATGACATTTCGCTACATCTACATCAACATCTACATCTGCAAATCACATTTAAGTGCCTGGCAGAGGATTCATCGAACCACCATTATACTATTTATCTCCCATTCCATTCTCAAATAGCGCGCGGGAAAAAAAGAACACCTAAATCTCTCCGTTCGGGCTCTGATTTCTCGTATTTTATTCTGATGGTCATGTCCATTCGGAGGAGAATGTTGGCGACTGGAGTTTCATAAGAAGCCCACGCCGCAGCGACAAGCGCCGTTGTTGTAATGATTCCCATCCCAGATCCTGTATCATTTCCGTAATGCTGTCTCCCCTGTATCGTGACAATACCAAACGAGCTGCCCTTCTTTGGAAAAAAAATGTTCAAATGTTTGTACAGCTTATGGGACTTAACTACGGGGTCATCAGTCCCTAAACTTACAAACTACTTATGAACTACTTACGAACTAGGACGGCACAAATATCCATGCCCGAGGGGGGATTCGAACCCCCGACCGTAGTGGACGTTCAGACCGTGACTGGAGCGCCTCAGTCTCCTCGGCCACCGCGACCGGCCCTTCTTTGGACTTTTTCGATTTCTTCCGTCAAACCCACCTGATAAGGATCCCACACTGGGCAGCAATACTCCAAAAATGGACGGACAAGCGTAGTGTATGCAGTTTCTTTTGTAGTTCTGTTCCATCTTTTAAGGGTTTTGCCAATAAAACGCAGTCTCTGATTCGCCTTTCCCACGACGTTATCTACGTGTTCTTTCCAATTTAAGCCTGAAATAGTAGTAATTGTTAGGTATTCACTTTTGCTTGATTTAACGGATTGCTTTTCGTACTCATGTGGACGACTTCACACTTCTCATTATTTAGAGTCAATTGTCAATTTTTATACCATACTGATGTCTTATTCAGATCGTTCTGCAGTTGGTTTTGATCTTCAGATAATTTTACTAGACGGTACAAGCGTCACCTGCAAACAACCTAAGAGAGCTACTTAGATTTTTCCCCTAAATCGTTTATGTAAATAAGGAACAGCAGAGGACCAAAAACACTACCCTGTGGAACGCCCGAAATCACCTCTATTTTAGTCGATGCCTTATCATCGATTACTACGAACTGTGTCCTCTCTGACAGGAAATCCCCTATCCAGTCGCAAATTTGGGGCGATATACCATAACTACGCAACTTTATTATAAGCCGTTTGTGAGGTACGGTGTCAAAAGCCTTCTGAAATCAAGAAATACGGAATCGATTTGTGAACCCTTGTCGATAGCACCCATCACTTCGTTTGAATAAAGAGCTAGTTGCGTTTCGTATGAACGATATTTTCTTAATCCCTGTTGACCTCGGGTCAATAGATCGTTCTGTTCGAGATAATTCATAATATTTGAATACAGGATATGCTCCAAAACTCTGCTGCGAATTGACGCGAATGAAATAGGCCTGTAGCTTAGTGGGTTACTCCTACTGCCTTTCTTGAATATAGGTGTGACATGTGCAACTTTCCAATCTTTTGGTACAAATCCTTCTTTGAGAGAGCGGTTGTATATGGCTGTTAAGTAAGGAGCTATCGATTCAGCATAATAAGATAGAAATCTAATGGGTACACAATCCGGAACAGAAGACTTGTTCTTGTTAAGTGATTTTAGTTGCTGCACTACTCCGATGATATCTACTTCTACGTTACTCATTACAGCCTCTGTTCGTAATTCGAAATCTGGAATATTGGTTTCGTCTTCTTTGGTGAATGAGTTTCTAAAAGCTTTGTTTAGTAACTCTGCTTTAGTAGCGCTGTCATCGGCAGGATCGCCATTACTATCACGCAGTGAGGGTATTGTTTGTGTTTTGCCCTTAGTATATTTAACATATGACCAAAATCTCTTTGGATTTTCAGTCAAATTTCGAGAAAAAGTTTCGTTGTGATAATTATTGTAGGCATTTCGCATGGGAATCCTCGCTAAATTTCGAGCTTCTGTGTAGGATCGCCAATCCTGGGGATTTTGTGTTCGTTTAAATTTAGTATGCCTTTTCCTTTGCTTTTGCATCAGTGTCCTGACCTGTTTTGTGTACCAAGGGGGATCGCCTCCTTTTATTACTTTATTTAGTATAAAATTGTCAATTGCTGTCGATACCACTTCTTTGAATTTGAGCCACATCTGGTCTACACCTACGTTTAGTGTTAGAAACGAGTGGAAGCTGTCTTTCAAGAAGCAATGTAATTTGTTTCTATCTGCTTTCCTGAACAAATATACTTTTCGTTTATTTTTGGTAACTTTGGGACTTTCGATATTCAATCTTGCTACGACAGCTCTGTGTTCACCTTATTTTATTCGCTTCCAGTTTCGGTTTTAAACAGTTGTTTTGGCTGCTATACAACATAGCAGAAGTTATAAACGAAATGTGACGCGGAGAATTTGCAACCATGACTTATTAAACTGATCGTTTTGTAATTTTCTTGAATTTCGTCTGTATCATGCATCTTGTACACCAAGTGCTGTAGTTTCGTCATGCCTAGTTTTCCCAGAGACTTCAAGTAGCGTTGACGGAATGCCGTCTACTCGAAGCACCTTGTTTTCAGCTAAGTCTTTAAATACTCTCTCAAATTATTCTCACACTATAATATTTTCTGTCTCAACTTTTTCTACTCTTCCCACAATATTGTCTTGAAGTTAATTTCCTTAGTAGAGCCCTTCTATATATTCTTTCCATCTTTCAGCTTTCCATTTCTTGCTCAGAACTCGTCTTCCCTCCTCAGTTCTTGATATTCATACAGCTGCTGTTCTCAAAATCTCTCTTTTCTTGTAGGCGGTATCTATTTTTTCCATAGTTATACGATCTTTTGCAGACTAACATTTGCCCTATAGCCACTTCTGCTTAGCCATTTGCACTTTGTGTTATTTTCAATTTAGTCTCCTGTACACCATTTTACCGGCTTCAGTTACTACATTTTTATATTTTCTCCTATCATAAATTAAATTATTTCCTTTGATATCCAAGGATATTTTTTAGATCTTGTCTTTCTACCTATTTGAACCTTGTTTGCCTTCACAATTTCATCTCTCAAAGCTACCTATTCATCTTCTCTTGTGTTACTTTCCCCCGTTTCTGGCAATTGTTGTCTAAAGCTGCCTCTGAAACTCTCAAGAACCTCAGGGTCATTCAATTTATGCAGGTTCTATTTTCCTACTTTTCTGCAGTTTCTTCAGTTTCAGTCTACAACTCATAACTATTAAGATTTGGTCAGAGTCTATATGTGTTCCTGAATATGTCTTATAGTTTAAAATTTGGTTTCGAAAGCTATGTCTCATGATTCTCAAACCGAGTGTTTGTTATGATTGACTTCTGAACAAATTTCTACCAGTCCATATTCAATTCCAATTTTTCCTTCCCGTCCTTTTCCTGTTACCGAATTCCACTCATCCATAATTAATAATTTACTTTATCTCATCATAGATTTCTTCAATCTCTTCATCATCGACATAGATAATTGACGTATAAACTTCTTCTGCTGTGTTGAGCGTTGCAATAATGCTGTCACTGCTTTGTTAATTGTAGTTTACCTGCATTCCTATTTTATTATTCATTATTACACCTACTCCTGTAATACCACCAACTGATTTCGTATTTATAATCCTGTACTTGCCTGAGCAGAAAACCTATTCGTCTTTCCAACGAACTTGATTAAACCCTACTATGTTTAACTTCAATCTATCCATTTCTCCTTTTAAATTTTCTAATCTCCCTACCCTATTAAAGGATCTAATATATATGAATTGCTTTTCATTAATCTCACTAAAACTCGAGAACGTCTGAACCGATTTGGCTAATTTTAGTCTTGAAATATTCGTTTAAGTCCAGGGAAGGTTTCAACGGTGATAAAATATGGAAAAATTGTCCGGGAAATCGGAAAAACTGAAACAGCTTTTTCCAGTGAGCTATCGATACCGTTCGTCCAATTGCGATGAAATTTTGTACATTTCATGTTGAAAACAAGAGGAAGGTTCGCATCAAATAAAAATTTTGAAAAGTGGCCCGGAAGGTAGGAAAATTTAGGAAAAACCGAAAGCTATTTTTTCTATGAACAACAATCAAATGCCACATGGCTGTAAGACCATCACTTGAGCACCGCTTGACAGGTCAAGGTTTGTAAGAAATATTTTTTTTGGAAATATCTACCGGAAAATTGGAATATGTTTGAAAAACTGAAAGTGGGTTTTTCAATGTGTTTTTGATTGAAATCAGCACTATAAATAACTATTCACACGACGGAGAGGTTTTCTTCATTTTTTTTTTCATTAAGGTCTTGGAAACGTTTTCAGTATAAAAAAAAGGCAGTTAAAAAGCATAGTCGCAAAATTCTAACTAAGTTCCTTTTTCAATGTGTTTCTAAATGTACTCAACACTCTGAGAACCGTTCATCTGATTGTGATAAAATTTTGATCATTTGACGTTAAACCAAAGATGAACGTTTTATGAACTAAAAATTTAGGAAAGTTACCCGGAAAATTTGAAAATTCGCGAGAAACTGAAAGAGCTTTTTCCAATGGGATATCAATATCATTCGTCTGATTCCGATAAAATTTTGCATATTTGACGTTCAAAGCAACACAAACGTTCTTATGAAATAAAAATTTGGAAAAGTTTCCCGGAAAACTGGAACATTCAGAAAAAAATAGAAAGAGATTTTCTATGAAATATCAATACCATTCGTCTGAATACGATAAAATTTTGCACATTCGACGTTCAAAGCGAGAGAAAGGTTTGAGTGATGTAAAAGTTTGGAATAATTGACCAGAAAATAGGAGAATTTGTGGTAAACTGACAGGTACTTCTGTTGTTCTGCCGTTCTATCCACTTCTTATAAAAGGGTCAATGCATTTTTAAAAGTTAATTATAACTTCTGAAAAATAGTTAAGAAGCCAAAGAGTAAACAGCTCTTCCAGAGAGTAATTATTGTTCGATATTTCGCTTTATATACTTCAAATAATAATAAAAAAAATCTTGAATTACACACTTTCTAAAGTATCTTATCCGGTACTTCAGCGCTCAAGCTATATCCACACCAGATTTCATCACAATAGATTCAGTGGTTTATGTAATGATATATAGCCAAATCAGTTCAGCCGTTCTCGAGTTTAAGCGAGACTAACGAACAGCAATTCATTTTCATCTTTGACAGTTCATATACGGGTTCAGATCGTGTAAAGCGAACTTTACTCTTTCAAAGTATATTTCTGAAAGCACGCAACACAACAACCAAGTAATTATTTTACTTGTTTTAAATCTAAATTTTCCTGGCAGTTTTTCCATATTTTATCACCGTTTAAACCTTCCCTGAACTTCCACGAATGTGACACGGACATTATCCTGGACATGTGTGCGTGATTTGGCCGCTCTTTCCGCCCAATATCGAGTCGATACTTAGACCATCTGATGTTGCCTTTATAAAGCTACTGGGTCTAAAATACATATAATTTAAATTAATACGGTTCATATTTAGTGGTAAGTGATTCGAAGTTCACCGGGTCCTGTAGTAATTTAATAAATATGAGATCGTAGATACTGCGATGGGTAAAAACTTTTCACATCATGCACCGCGTCTTAATACATTTACTCATTTACTACTGTCGGGGTAGCTCAGTGGTAGAGCGCTTGCCCGAGAGAGGCAAAGGTCTCATGTTGGAGTCACGGTACCGGCACACAATTTTAATCTGCCAGAAAATTTCATATCAGCGCACACTCCGTTGCAGTGTGAAAGTTTCATTCTAAATTTCTTCGTTTGGATGCTGAAATTATTCCTTGAATACTCTGACATAAATATGACATGCTATTAAAAAAAGGAGATGGACAGAGAGCTAAGGGATATGAGAAGCACTAACTCAAAGCTTGAATAAATAAATACCCGGGCAACGCCGGGTTTTCAGCTAGTATAATCATAAATTAGAATTGCATGTCCCCTGGAAAGGTAAAGGCTGTAGTTTCCTCTTCCTTTAAGCCGTTCTCTGTAGCTACATGTCAAAGCCAAGTTACCTGATGCTGCTAGGTCATCTCAGTCGATCATCCAGAAGCTCAGTCAATCATCCGGACTGCTGCCCCTGCAACTACTGAAAAGGCTGCTGCCCGTCTTGAGGAACCATACGTTTGTCTGGCCTCTTCTCAAATAGTCCTCCGATGTGGTTGCAGCTTCTGTCTGAGTATCTTTATTGTTGAGGCATAGAAGCCACCCTACCTCGGCAGTGTCTGTGGTTCGTGGAGATGGACACCAAACCCTGCCTACGCAGATATGTAGTTAACAGTAAACATCGTTTTATATATAAAATATCTCGTTTACGCCTCTAAATAGCCCTGTATTCGCAAATACTCACTTCAAACTCTTGTCTCATCATATATCTTTACCGATGGTGGTCGGGCCTGTAACTCTGTACACTTAGATACCATCAGAAGGGTGCAGGAGATGGGCGAAAGTGGGCAATATTTTTGTTATGTGTGTCCGCCAGACCGGTAGATCCAGACCGCCACAGCTTATTTATGGTCTCCACTCGTCCCTGTTGTTCACTTTCACTGTCCCCTTTCTATTTTCATCTATCGTTTACATTGCCACCCTCTCTCTCTTATACCATAACTGTAATCTCGTTTTCTCTCCCACTGGCACTGTCTCTTGACTTTTCCACCGCCACTCTCTGCTGTTGTTCTCTTTCAGTGTGAATAGGTTCGCATGGCAAAATTTTCGATCAGGAAGGCGAATGAAGACTGCATCATCTGGTTACATGTTTCCTCGTTTAGTGTTCCGACTGCGGCATTTTCAGTCGGTTCCCTTCTTTTCCTTGTTACAACTTAGCTACAGCTTATATCAACAAAAGATTTTTCCACGAGATTGTTTCCATTGAATGGAATGATAAAGAATTCGTAACGACAACGCAGTCGCCTTGGACAGACCATGCTAGTTCGTCCAACGGATATGAAACACATATCTCGAAAACGAAATTAATTATTGCTACACTCTCAATTTTAAATAAATTTTCGATAGATCCGCTGAATTTCATATGCTGCTACTCATGAGCTAGAATCGACCAAAAGCAAAGTGTACGCCATGTTTTCAGCTCTGCACACTATTTAAAATATTTTTCAGCATTTATGCTGCTCAGTAACTGTAGATAATAAAGAAGAAAAAAAAATCAGTCCTTCATTGAGCGAAAATGTTAAACTGTAAGATGCTGAAATTAAAAATTTTTGGCTGACTAAATTTCCTAAAACAGATAACGAGTTTCATAGTGGCTGGAAAGCGGTCTCTAGCGCAATCGCCAGTTTTGGTAGCGAAACGTCACGTAATTTCGGGTATATCTTGATAACGAGTAAGGATTTTTGAAAATTAAAAAAAATGTATTTTTAGATAAATATCTACAGCATATATAGCTAAAATTTGAGACAGCTGAGCCAGTTAGCTATTTACATATTTGTAGAAGATATTTTTGTAATTTATGCTTAAGTGCGGTAGCTTTGAACCTCTGGATCCCCGCAACAGATAAATATAGCAAAAAAATTAAAACTGCTGTTTGAAAATATAACCTTATGATCATATCATGTAAGTCTCGACGGTTATCAATGAATAGAAAGCATTGAAGTGGCTAGCCAATCGTTTCGAAGTTTTTCTACCACAAAATCATGGTTTTTCATGGTTTTTTAGGAACCGTCCCTGAACAAATGGTATTTTTATGAGCAGTATAACGCCCATCCTAGACCACACATCTAATAAATAAATTGAATGTTTGTTTGTTCGTATTTTCACGCTGCCGTAACGATGATACCATTGCGATGTAAATTTGTCATCATGTTGCTTGCTTGCACTTTCGCGAAGGTTGCAGGCATAATTATTTCAATGGGCGACACATACTTCAGGAGATATGATATAATGAACACTGAGATTCGTGACAAACAGCCGCTTTATGAATGATGTTTAAATGTATTACTTCTTCACCACCAAATGTACTCTCAAAATTTTGGAAACAGCATCCATTTATGCCAACGAATGTATGTTCAAAATTATTTCACTGTGTGACTTATAGTTTAGGAGGTATGACGTCATAAGCACTGAGACGCACGGGAAAACTGCAGCATAAAGGTCGTTCGTATTCTACGCGCTGTCGTAACGTTCATCTACGTAAAATTTTCTACGGTTCATAGCAGAGGATGTTTTACCTACGAATTTCGACCAAATCTGCGTTTTTCGTTCCGATCTTGATGAAATTTAGTACATTTAATCCTAAAAACTAGAGGAGTGTTACCGTATACCTAAGATTTCATACGCAGCATAGCGGAGGATACCTTGCAACAAACTGGGACATCACTTCAGTGATCACCGTGAAACTTAAAAGAATTTTTGAGTTATTCACGGATGGAGGAGCCGATGGACTGAAGGGGTAGAGGAGGTGATTGGCGGATAAAGGGGAAGGTGGAGATGAGCAGAGAGAGGGAAGATGAAAAGAACAGAGAGAAAGGGAGAGAAAGAGGAGAGGAGGAGATGGACAGAGACAGAAGGAAAGGGCAGGAGAGGTGGACTGACTTAAGACTGGAATACATGAGTAGCCGAGCGACGCTGGGTTTTCAGCTAGTAATCTATAAAAACCAACGGATTTGCCCAATTTGGCTGGTCTGCATGAAGGGTGTAATGTTTGAATGTTGATCCTGTACTGTAGTATAGTAAGGTATGCAGATTCTTCTGATGCGAATATAATCACTAAGTCAAGAGTTATCCAAAAACCTAACCCTTATCTCCGTGATCAATAAAATCCTGAGTAGGGGCCCCGGAAGAATAGCAATTTCTCATTCACCGATATTAACACCCTACACTTTCGTGCATGGTATGAGTTTCAAATTTTCAAAGACATCTACTGAGGCGTTCAAGAAGGCCGAGACACTTCCACAGAACGAATTTCGAGGGCGAACTTGAACAATAAGTCTGATGGTCTGCTTTGGAAAGCACGGGTAATCTTTCTTCATCTGTATAATAAGTCACCGCATCTACACCTGTCTGGACCCTGTTGACTTTAATGTGCTATACGCTAAATAAAGTTCCTATCGTTTTTGTTATTGACTTCAAGATAGCTGTCGTGTATGGAGTATGTGACCTTCTTCTTCTCGTTTTTCTACCACCGTATATCTGCCGTACATTGTGCCTCGGGAAACAGTAAAACGCTTTCTTTCAAAAATTTAGCTTATTTTCATATTCCACTTCAGGACGGCTCTTAGAGCGTTATGAATTCGATAAACTTCAGTGTCGTAATTTTCGTCAATTGGAACTGTGCGATGGTCACTTTTAATATGACAGATTGACTTTTCTGCTCTTTTGATGCGTTAATATTATTGCTGACGTGGAATTCATTACGTTCATTACTGTTTGTAGCTGAAGTGCGATTTTGAAGGATATGACAGGAGCAGGTTTGTTAACGCTGTAGCTTTTGTGTGTGTTTGTGTGTGTGTGTGTGTGAGAGAGTGTGTGTATGTGTGTGTGCGCGCGCGCGTGCGTATGGTACAGAGAGAAAGAGAATTGATTTGCATACATGTGCAACATACGGACAATAAAAGAGCTGACGTGAATTGTTTATCGTTTGGGAAGCCGAGGATGGATAATGAAAGCAGGGAAAGACTGAATGCGTGGCTGTTTACTGGATTTCGTTCACCGTGTGACTCAGTTTATTTACCTACTTCTTAAAAAAAAAAATAGATTTCATTGAAAGCTGGTGAGATTCATTAAAATTTAATTATGGTAGCTTTTGCCTTCTTTATTTCGCTCAAGTTCCATGGACGTTATTCTCTTTTATGCTATCACCTTGCTCCATTTCGAGTGCACATATTTTTTTCGTTGCGGATTCTTCGGAGGTCCTCCTCATGTTTTGTTTAACAGCCACTTACCAAACCTTGTCCTTCTGTAACACCACATACTGGATTCTTTGGTACTCTTACACTTCCATACAATTCTGTGGTGTAAACGTACATTCTCGAATTTTGTTTCTTGAAATAACACCTATAGTTGAAAGTAATAAACGTCTTTCAGCGAAGGTTGTCCTCTTTGCCAATGCAACTACGCTGCTCCTATCTTTATTACTTCTGTCATATTCTGCTTCCGATACAGGAGACATAGTTGAATTTGTCTACTAAGTGCCCACAAATTTTGATTTGAAACTTGAATTTAATCGCTGTTTTTAGTGTTCTTCAGTACTTTTGTCAATTTTTGCTTTACACCATATCGATTTTCTATGCCAGCTCGACTGTCCAGTTTGACAAGTGGTATAATTCATTCCCACTGTTTACGCGAGAGTTGTGTTATCAGCGTTTGTTAGCACTGACAACGTTCACCTTGGGGAGAAATACTGCATCCATGAATAAGCACTTTTTAATCATAACATTTCTTTAATTGCCAAATAGTGAACAAAATTTCAGCCAACCACTTGCATGAAAATGCTTTATATACATAAACCTTGACACGGGTTTCGGCAAAAGTAATTTTATCTTCTTCAGAAGATTTTCCTAACGAAATATAATTAACAGAGTAGTCAAAGGATAATAGTAATATATATATATATATATATATATATATATATATATATATATATATATATATATATATATATATATAAAGTTTCTAAAATTAGTAAGAAATTAAAATTACAGCATTAGATGAGAATGTACTTACATTTAGCTCACATTAAAATAGTTGTTAAATAAAATCAACTGGCCATATGTGGCTGACTCCATGTCGTAGAATAAAATTGGCCATAGTAAACGACAATATAACCTTCGATATTTACCGTAAGCCAACATACTCTGTTATGATTATTCAAATGTTCAAATGTTTGTAGAGTCTATGGGATTTAACTACGGGGTCATCAGTCCCTAAACATGCAAACTACTTATGAACTAGCTAATACTAAGGACGGCACAAATATCCATGCCCGAGGGGGAATTCGAACCCCCCACCGTAGTGGCCGTGCAGACCGTGACTGGAGCGTCTCAGTCTCCTCGGCCACCTCAGCCGGCTATGATTATTCCAGGTCATTCTGCACACCGACAATTACATAAATTAGCGTTTTTTCATTCCACTATTAATTGTGCTTTCACAACTATCCTGTCGCCTGCTAACTTACAAAAGGAAATTAACTCAATAACGTCCATAGTTATCAATAACGAATACGATACAAGCTGTGGTGCAAGGAATCCAAACATGGTTTCAACGTTACTCAGTAGCAAATCGCACCTTGATAAAACTAACAGTCAAAGATTAATTTCTATTCCGTTTTTAGGCAACGTATCATACAGATTGCAACGTGTATTACGAAGAAATATGCTTGCAAAGTAACTTTTTCTACTAACAACAATTTAAAGAAAAAACTGTCGATACACTTAAGACCTTTGTAGGCCCCCTTTCCAATTCTGACATTTACAAGATAATATGTAACAACTGTTCTTGTTATTACATAGGGCAGTCAGGAAGAGGGATCAATGTGCGGTATAAAGAACATCTGCTAGAGAAGGACAGGACGCAATGTGCATAATTCTATCTCTGCCGAGAATTTGCACGTAGCCGATCATGTTCCTAGGTCGTTAGAAGACACTATTTTACATAAGGAGGCCAAGGGAAGGAAACTAGATTTATGGGAAGAATATGAAATTTTCAAACACATCATCGTCAATACCTAGAAGGCTGCAGACCTATACTGTTTGTAGACATTTGTTAATGCAACACTTGTTCCTGCACGGTGTTTATTCTCCCCTTTCCGTAGGCTTCGTGCTGTTGTCCTCAGGGTGTGTTTTCTGCACCATATGTCTGGCCGCGTGTGCTGTATATATCAAAACATTTCTTTCTTCTAATGGTTTCGTGTAAGCAAGCATATACATCGTGTGATGCACGTGACTCAGCTCCAGATTTCACACACGTTAAGTCTCATCTGATTTCCCACCTTTCTTCACCTCATCCGTCTCTGTCAGTGTTACATGCACATAGTTTTTTTTTTTTTTTTTTTTAATTCTTTCGCGTCCGCGACTGCGCGCTCGCCCATCAGCCCTCTTGGCGTCAGCTAGTGCGGGCGCACGCCACTAGCGTTCTCATGCGTCTACCAGTACGCAGTGCTCACTCGACCTGTGTATGTCGTTGATCCACAATTTTATCTTGCAGACATTAGTTTTAAAAATTTATATTTCATTTTACCACATGGAGTCAGCCATATATGGCTACTTTATTTTATTCAACAATTACTTTAATGTGAGCTAAATGTAAGTACATTCTCATCTAATGCTGTAATTTTAATTTGTTACTTATTTTAGAAACTTTAAGTATCATACTATTATCGATATGACTGGTCTGTTAATTATATTTTATTAGGAAAATCTTTTGAAGACGGTAAAATTACTTTTGCCGTGTACCTATATAAACCATTTTAATGCAACTGGTTGGCTGAAGTTTTTTCACTATTTGATCGTGTTCCACCGTTGCTGAACTGCAACCATGTTTAAGATTTCTGTCATTCATTGCATTGCTAATTTTACACATTTATTATTTGGTTCAAAATGTTTAAATGTTTGTGAAGCTTATGGGACGTAACTGCGGGGTCATCAGTCCCTAAACTTACGTTGAACTAGCTTATACTAAAGATAGCACATAATCCATGCCCGTGGGGGGATTCGAACCCCCGACGGGGAACGGCCTGCGCATCGCAGCATAGCGTCTCAATGCGCTCGGTCGCTGCGACGTGGCTTATTATTTGGAATATTATTACTGTGTACTACTGATATGCCTTTTTACCTTAAACGTATTTATCTTACAAGGAGTCCCTCGGGCGTGCGGCCGCAGAAGGTGAATGTTTACTGCCTGACATATTGTCCATCATGCAAGCACATTATTGGCTGTTAGTGGTAACAGGGGCGTGACTGGAGGTATCTAGTACTGGGCACAGTATGAGCCACGAAACGCAGTTGAACTGCTTAGTCGATGAGTAACTCATAGGCAAAGGAAGGAAGGTTGGAGTTCAACGTTCAGTAGACGTCGTGGTCATTAGAGATTGCGCTCACGCTCGAATAGTTTTTATCAGCGATGGGGGAGGAAATCGGCCGTACCTTTACGAAGGAACCATGCCGGTAATTGCCTGGAGTGATTTAGGGAAATTTCCTTAAACCTGAATGGCCGGAGGCAGGTTTGAACGGTCGTCATATCGAATGCGAGTCCAGTGTGTTACTACTGAGCCACCTCGCTCATGGGAGTAGTATTTGCTTATAGTATTGATACAAAGAAGAGTAATGGTAACGAGAAACAAGAACAGATGCCGAAGTTGACATTCCTTCAGAAAGGAACTCATGGAATTTTGCACGGTGTGTAAGAAGTTAAAGATGAAATATTAGCGTTAGCTGGGTCAGTGGAATGTGTGGTTCGTATACGCTTCACTGTGGGGACAAAATTACATAAGGAGTACAGTGATGAGGATGCATGCTCAACAAGTGAAAGTGACTTGGCCACAAATCACGTCTTCCGTGAAACTTGATAAAAAAGAGTCCTTAGTCAAGGAGCGGATACTAACATAATGACTTATCTGTATTGTGGCGTAAAGTCAGCGCCACACGCCAGACGTAAGAGAACGATCATGGAGAAGGCAGCGATCGACCGAAAGCCAATAGCAAGCAGGCGCCGCGCATCCTGGAGGACTAACAGAAGATACGCGGCTATATCTAGGCCGACATACGTCTGGACGACCGTCAGTTACTAGTCAGAAGTCAGGCAGTTACGAAGTCAGAAATAGGACAGTTACTAGGTCAGAACTCGGCTACGAACGAAGCAGTCATTAGGTCTCAACGCAGCTACCAACACACGGAAGACACTGCGAGAAACAAGAAGAGAGAAGAGACAGACATATGTTCTAAAGTTGAGTATTATAATTTTCAGTCATTAAAACTTGTATTTTTAACCTGAATGGTTGTAACAGTTGACATAGATTCCTGCACCAGTACCGTTCCTGACAACTAGACTGGGATGAGTATGATACAACAAAAGGCGACGAGGTCACAACAATCTGCCCCAGAGTAAAAACACCTTATGAACGGATTTGAAATAACTGTACAGTAGTATGACCTGGTAAACAGAAGAAAAGCTACGGATATTGAAAGGAGTAAAATGCGCACTTTTCTAGCGTTTTAGTGTCGCTCCATACAATTTACAGGATATTGATGACCGTCTCCTGCTACGTGATTGACTTAAAACTGGGCGCAACATAGATTAAATTAGTTTCAAGGCGTGTTTAAGTTAAGGTTCTACGTCGAGAGTGTGTGATTCAGCAGAGCTGCGAATCAAACAGTGATGTCAGATGAAAAAGGTCTCGGGTTTTCGTCCGCGTCAAGTGGTTAAATCTGCAAGAGCTTTTGGCGAAGCACTCCTTGGCCAATGTCAAGTGCAAATTATTGAGGAGGGGAAGCAAGAAGGGTTCTCTCGTCTCTCTCCAACTTCCACAGTCTGACCCTGTGATTGTAGCGCCCTCAGCGTCCATGCCCTCTTACGCTCGCCATTACGGATTCCCGTACGAACGCGTGATCGCATCTGTGGTGAGGTAAATGATCCGAAAACCGTTTTCGCGTATAAATTTTATAGTTTGGTATGGTGTCCAGAACTTTAGTACAACTGAGCAAATCGGCCGTGCCTTTTCTAAGGAACCATCCCGAAATTTGGCTGGAGACATTTAAGAAAGTGACGCAAAACCTAAATTTCGATGACTGAGGTGGATTTGAAACGCCGTTCTGGTGGATGTGTGTCCAGTGCGTTTCCACTGCGCCACCTCTCTCGGTAATATTGAACACTAGCAGCACGGGACACGCAGTCTGCCTGTAGATTTTAAGTCTGCGGCGTTGTCTCAGTGAGAAGTGCTCAGCAGTCAATCTCTTCTCGGCTGTAGAAATTCACTCAAAAAATGTTCAAATGTTTGTAAAGCTTAAATGACTTAACTGCGGGGTCATCAGCCCCTAAACATACAAACTAGTTATGAACTAACTTACACGGCACAAACATTCATGACCGAGGGGGGATTCGAATCCCCGACGGGGAACGGCCTCGCGCATCGTTGCATAACGGTTCAATGCGCTCGGCCGCTTCGCCACGGCTTCGTTCAATAGTCTCCCTCTTACAAGTCGTCCACGTATGGTATAGATGTCTGTAATGTACGCTCTCTGTCGTTGTTCTGAATATCTTTACAGCACATCCTCGGGTTTAACAAACTAGATGTTTCTAGAATCCCACATTGCGCGGCTGTGGGAATTGCCGGGCGCAGTGTTTGGCTGGAGGGGGGCAGCCGGCCGCGGTGGCCGAGGTGACTGCGGCGCTCCAGTCACGGTCAGCACGGCCACTACGGTCGGGGGTTAGAATCCCCCCTCGGGCATGGATATTTGTGCCGTCTTTAGTCTTAGCTAGTTCATAAGTAGTCTGTAAGCTTAGGGACTGATGACCCCGTAGTTAAGTAGAAACATTTGAACACTTTTGAGGGGGGCAGCTGTTTCTGGCCTACTGGGGAGCTGCCGAACGCCAGCTGCTTCAAGTCCGACTGCAGGTTGGTTAAAGTGACCTGCCACATCTGTCATACAGTAAGATCAGTGATTGCATAGGGACCTGGAGCCGAAAAGGCGCTACTGAATGCCCTTGCATATTTCTTCCAATGGTCTCCCACTATAGAAGATGCCCGACGTTCTGTCCAGTTACGTCGAGACAGGCTAGACGTCAACGCTACATTGAACGGCTTATTGGCTCAAAGATACCTGATCTATCAGCAAGGCAAGCTGTTGGCGCAACAATCCTGACCACTACGTCGTCCGACGATCTAACAGGTTTTACTGCAGTCGACATAATCGATTTGCGAGGGTCAGCAACTCCACTAATATTATATCAGTTGCGAATGGATTTTACACTGGCATGTTTCAATCGTTCTGGATCATCTTTAGAATCTAAAACAAGATAAAGAAACTAAACATATACTAACTGATATTTTTACATTAATTTGATAGTTTTTAAAATGAATAGGATTTACGTTTAATAGATTCTATTATAGCTGAAGAGCTTTACTTTGTAGTAGCGTCTGCAACCCGCCTACTCGGTGTTGCGACGAGTACTGTGCTTTATGAGTTCATTGTCGATTATGTATATGTGTTTCATGTAGATGTAGGGGGATCGAGAGGTGGGGAAAGGAAGAAAAGGGGAAGGTGGGCGCAGTACGGGATGGGGGAACACCGTGCGATCTGTAGCGTCACGTCGGAGGCTGCAGTCCTCTCTCTGGCATGGCCGCGTTTGTTGTCCTTAGTGTTAGTTTAACCCTGAGGAGCACACCTTTTTTTACCGAAAGCCAGTACACTGTATGCCTAGAAGGCGTACACTGAAAGAAAGCACTATTTTAGCCCCGAATATCATGTCTAATTATTATAATTTTTGTGGTATGTCTTAATAGTTATTTTTCAAAATACGTGAGGTATTGAAACATACGTTTATTTAAAAAAAGAATACGTAATGGGAAACGAACAGACTCTTCAAATTCGATATTAATTCGTCAGTCTTACATAGTTAACAAAAGAACAAACTGTTGAATTGAGGAAGTAACAATGAAGAAACAAGGTATTTTTCACAAAAATGGAACAATGTGATGTTTTATTGTTTAATACAATGATTAACACATTCTTTTTTGTAATGTTCATTGCAAATTTCCACCTTGCAATAGTCACAGGTAATTTTAGACATGCATTTTCTTTTATAGATGCAAAAAGTACATTTTTTCGTTTCTTAGGTTTGTTATTTGTATTCAGTTTTACAATCGCTTCTTTTTTCATGTCTTTACATGAACGTGTTACCGGCCGCGGTGACCGAGTGGACTGCGGCGCTTCTACATCTACATACATCTACATACATACTCCGCAATTCACCGTAAGGTGCGTGGCGGAGGGTACACTGTACCACTACTAGGCATTTCCTTTCCTATTCCACTCCCAAATTGAACGAGGAAAAAAAGAATCCCTATATGCCTCCGTACGAGCCCTAATTCCTCTTATCTTGTCTTTGTGATCTTTACGCGAAATGTAAGTAGGCGGCAGCAAGATCGTACTACACTCAGCTTCAAATTCCGGCCCTCTAAATTTCCTTAACAGAAATTCACGAAAAGAACGTCGTCTTTCTTCCGTGCGATCCCCAATTGAGTTGACGGAGCATTTCCGTGACAATCGCGCATTGGTCGAACCTCCCGGTAACAAATCTAGCTGCTCGCCTCTGAACCGCCTCTATGTCTTCCTTCAAACCGATCTGCTGCGGGTCCCAAATACTTGAGCAATACTCAAGACGTGGTCGTACAAGCGTTTTATACGCGGTCTCCTTTACAGGTGAAGTACATCTTCCCAAAATTCTCCCAATAAACCGAAGTCGGCTGACTGCCTTACTCACAACTGTCCTTACATGCTCGTTCCATTTCATATCGCTCTGCAATGTTACGCCTAGATATTTGAACGACGCGACAGCATCAAGACGCTCACTAATGCTGTATTCGAACATTATAGGATTGTTTTTTCTACTCATGCGCATCACCTTACATTTTTCTACATTGAGAGCTAGCTGCCATTCTTCACAACAACTAGAAATTTTGTCTAAGTCAACCTGTATGCTATTACAGTCAGTTACAGACGACACCCTCCCATACACCACAGAATCATCAGCAAACAGCCGCAAATTACAACTTACTCTGTCCATCAGATCATTTATATAGATAGAAAATAATAGCGGTCCTATCACACTCCCCTGGGGCACGCCTGACGATAAACTCGTCTCTGATGAACACTCGCCGTCGAGAACAACATACTGCGTTCTATTACTTAGGAAGTCTTCCAGCCAGTCACAAATCTGTGAACCTATTCCATAAGCTCGTACCTTCGTTAGCAGTCTGCAGTGTGGCACCGCGTCGAACGCCTTTTTGAAGTCGAGAAAAATACAATCCGCCTGTTGCCCTTCGTCCATGGCTCGCAAGATGTCATGTGAGAAAAAGGCAAGCTGAGTTTCACATGAACGATGTTTCCTGAACCCGTGCTGATTCATGGAAAGAAGCTTTTCCGTTTCAAGGAAATTTACTATATTCGAACTGAGAATATGCTCCAAAATTCTACATGAAACCGATGTCAACGATATTGGCCTGTAATTGTATGGGTCAGTTCTCTTTCCTTTCTTATACACGGGAGTCACCTGCGCTTTTTTCCAATCACTAGGAACTTTGCGCTGAATTAAAGATTCGCTATAAATGCAAGCTAAGTAGGGGGCCAATGCCGCAGAATAGTCTTTGTAAAACCGAACTGGTATTCCATCCGGACCAGCAGACTTTTTCGTATTTAGTTCTCTCAGCTGCTTCTCTACACCGGAAATACCTATTGCTATGTCCCCCATTTCGGAATTAGTACGTTGATCAAATGATGGTATATTTGTGCGGTCCTCCTGCGTGAAAGAATTCTTAAAGGTTAAATTTAGAACTTCAGCTTTCCGTTTGTTTTCTTCTGTTACTGCCCCCGGAATGATCAACTAGTGACTGGACAGTGGGCTTTGACCCGCTTATCGATTTTACATAGGACCAGAATTTTTTCTGGTTCTCGGAAAGATCTTTTGCTAAGATATGGCTGTGATTATTATTGTATGCTTCACGCATCGATCTTTTTATAGACGCACGAATCTCTGCTAACTTTTCCCTGTCATCATTTGCGTTTTCTTTTTTTAATCGAGACTGCAACAGCCTTTGCTTTCTCAGCAGCTTTCTAACATTATTATTATACCACGGTGGATCTTTTCCATCCTTAATCGTCTTTACTGGCACATATTTCTAACCCTTTATTAACAATGCACTTAAATTTAGTCCACAATTCCTCTACATCCATAGTCCCAGAATTAAACGATGCCCATTCATTTTCTAAGTGCGATCGTAACATTTGCTTGTTGGCTCTTCCCAACAAAAACACGCCCCTAGCGTTCTTGACTGGTTTATGAACTTTGGTCACCATCGACGCTATGACGATATCATGATCACTAATTCCTGTCTCTACACAGACATCGTTAATAAGGTCAGGCCTGTTTGTGGCTATAAGGTATAGAATATTTCCATTGCGCGTGGGTTGCCGGTTTAACTGCTCAAGACAGTCTTCGGAGAATGTGTCCAAAAGTAGCTCGCAAGACTGCTTGTCTGTACCGCCTGAAATGTAACTAGCGAGGTCCCAATCTATACTCTTAAGGTTGAAGTCACCTCCGACTAATATTACATGGCCCGGATACCTATGCACTACCTGGTGTAGACTTTCCTTGAATGATTCTAAAACTGCTACAGCAGCACTGGGGGGCCTGTAAAAACACCCAACTATTAACTTTACTTCTTTTAGACCTGTTATATGTGCCCAGATAACTTCACAGTTACTTTCAACCTCGATCTCAGTAGAAACAATATCTTTGTCCACAGCGATGAACACTCCTCCTCCAGTTGTATCAGATCTATCTTTCCGATATAAATATTTCTGAACTTTCCACATCATCATTTAGCCAGCTTTCGGTGCCTAAAACTATCTGAGCACAATAATTTCCATGCAGCGCTGCAAATTCGGGAACTTTGTTTCTAATACTCTGTAAGTTCGCGGCTAATATTTTTATGTTCGAATTTTTGTTCCGAACGTGGCCTGAATTCGCTGTTTGAATGCTGATAGGCGAGTGCTCATCAGAGTTAGCGCCTAGCCTAAAAAAAACCCATGTGCACTCCACAAGTACTCTGCTACCCGAGTAGCCGCTTCCTTAGTGTAGTGCACCCCTGATCTATCTAGGGGCACCCTACAATTCCCCACCCGATAACGCAGATCCTGAAATCTGCAGCCATGACTGTCACAGAGTCGGCAAAGCCTCTGGTTCAGACTCTCCACTCGGCTCCAAACCAAAGGACCCCGATCGACCCTGGAAACAATGCTGCAAATCGACAGCTCTGCTTGCACCTCGCGTGCGAAGGCAGCAGCCTTCACCAATTCCGCCAGCCGCTCGTAGGAGCTGAGGATGTCCTCAGAACCCAAGCGACCCAAGCGACAAGCGTCATTGGTGCCGACGTGAGCCACGACTTGCAGTCGACTGCACCCCGCACACTCGATAGCCGCCGGCAAGGCCGCCTCCACATCTCGGATGAGGCCCCCCGGCAGACACACCGAGTGCACGTTGGAATTCCTTCCAGATCTGGACGCTATCTGCCTAAGGAGCTCCATCACGCGCCTAACATTGGAGCTACCCCCGTGCGCCTGCTCGGACCATGCTGAAGGAGTGGCCACACTTTCACTCACAGGACGAACGGGCGCGGACGGACATCCAGCCTCCACATTGGCCTTCCGCCTCGATCGACGCGAACGCCGTACAACCCGCCACTCCCCTTGCGGAGAAGGCGGCTCGACGACGTCCGGTACACCTGAAGGTGCCTCGGTAGCAGGGACAGAGAGCGAAGCGTGAGACACCTGAGGTGTCCCACTCGACGCACCAGACTCCCCACCATCGCTGCACCCCGAGACAGCAGCCTGAAGACGGCTGACCGTAGCCAACAGCACGCTCAGCTGTTCGCGAACCGCGGCCAACTCCCCCTGCGTCCGCACACAGCAGGCACACATCCTATCCATCCTATCGATACAATTAACAGCAATTAACAACTTTAAAGAAGCCTAGTACTCTAATGAAGGCGGCTGGCTGCTGACTTAACTGT
Organism: Locusta migratoria; assembly: GCA_026315105.1. Taxonomy (NCBI): domain Eukaryota; kingdom Metazoa; phylum Arthropoda; class Insecta; order Orthoptera; family Acrididae; genus Locusta; species Locusta migratoria. The sequence goes on from CM048745.1 coordinate 895,653,539, forward strand.
GGTCAGTGGTAACTACACTGTCGAATCAACAAAACTGAGTCCGGCAGTTTAGCGCTGTTAACGCTGCGGCACTGGTGACAGCTGGCACTGGACTGACTGATAACGAGCTTTAGTAACGGTCTCTGACTTGTTTTGAAATACACCGGTCAAATACGAAGACTAAACACAACGGTATTTATCAAATACGATAGAATAAACTATTAAAACAGTAATACAAACGAAATCTGCAAGTACGCGGGAATAAACCTCTTAAAACAGAGTACTAACGAAAATGAACTAGACTGGCAAATTAAATTTGACACAAATTAAATTCAGATACTTAGCGCTGTTTACAATGTAGCACTGGTGACAGCTGGCACTGGACTCACACGGTCACGGTCTGCACGAGCACTACGGTCGGGGGTTCGAATCCCTCCTCGGGCATGGATATTTGTGCCGTCCTTTGTTGTAGCTAGTTCCTAAGTGGTTTTATAAGTTTAGGGTAGTTAAGTGCCATAAGCTCTACAAACATTTGAACATTTTTTGAACGTCTTATTGCCTGAAGTTCCTTCGACAAAAGCTTCTGAAGCGTAACTTCATGTTGGAATGTGTTAACTGATGGAAGCACAAACTCGAACCTCGATATAGGTTTTGCTGAATCGCTCATTCCTTGAAATTGACGTGCAAAATACATTGCACGTCTCCGAGGCATACTAAACTTCCTGCCAGAGCTATAAGCCACCTTTGCGTGAGTGGCTGCGGCCGGACTCTCCCGCCGTTGTCGACGTCGACTGCGGAGTGAGGCGCTGCCGGCACGGTGGAGGGGGGAAAAGTGGGAACAGCTTCAGGTCGCAGGTGTGTCCGCGATGTGTGTACCGTACTCGTCAGGGTTACGTAGTCTGTAAGGCTAGGGACCGATTACCAGAGATGTTTGGTCCCATAGAATTATAGAAATGTGTACGTTTTGAACTGCTGCGAGGGTGTCTGAAAGAGAGGATTGAAGGAGACGTTGGAGGGGGGTGGGGATGAGTTTTAAGAATACACTTGTTCTTAACTGAACTTAGAAAACGTGAGTGACATAAAATATTTTATTTTCAGTTTTGTTAGAATGTATAAATTGCGAAGCAATTAACGGGTCATACTCTAGAAACCATGAAAATTGTGATAGAAATACAATGAGATAGATAATTAAAAGGTTCGTTATGTTATAAAAACACTGCAAGTGTGAAGCAGTGAAATATAAAATTATGAAGGTCATAAAATATAAAATTCTTGTTTGTAATCGTCAGAAAATTATAATGCATGTAGTCAGTGTGGTAGTGAAGTTAATTGCTCTTGTCTCTGTGTGGTGGCGTTGTGTGGCACTCAGTTTTTCTGGTATGCATGCCGTCCAGCTAGTAGAATATAGGACTGTGTGTTGTGTGAGCTGACATGCTGCCGCTGTGACTTCTCGGTGAGTGGGGCCGCCTCTCGTAACAACAGCGCCTAGAAGACGAGGCCTGACGACAGGCCGTGGCACGTCTCAGCTGACTGGCTGGCCGCTACACGGCGGTGGGCTGAGCCCCAGCGGCCGGCCAGTCAGCTAGCGCCGCGGCCTGTCGTCAGGCCTCGTCTTCTAGGCGCTGTTGTTACGAGAGGCGGCCTACGTCCAGGTGGACGGTTGGAAGACTCCCTCTAAGTTTCTAAGAAATGCACTATTCATGAAATCATTCTGCTGATTCAGTGTGTTATCGCGAACCTGTGTGTAAATATTTCATTTTCTTGCGGCGTTGTCAGGACGCGTCTCTTAGATTCCCTACGTAACACTTCTAAATCCGTATCAATTGTTCTAATAGGGCGCGTCGATGTTAAAAGATGTTGTTGAAATGTCAATTAGTACATAGTTAATTTCTTGTCTTGTTTTAGGTTCTGAAGGAGATCAAGGAGGATTGAAATATCTCTAAAAATATATTGACTGGTAATGAGATACTAAGTCATTGCAGATACTTGCAGAGGCTCCGTCGTGGAGAAATGAACCGGCGCGGGAGGAAGCATCATTCAGCAGGCCCGTCTCAGCTGTAAAATCGGTCCCTGCCCTCTCGTGACCTCTCCTCACGTCGGTATGTGATGACCGATCCTTGTTGAATGCGGGATGTGCCCTGTTGGTTTCTAAACTTCTATTTTCAATCACCATTTACAGATGTGAGCTGGAATACTATGGTTGCAACTTAAATAGTGGCAACACTGCAGTGCAGACAGTGTGCAACGGAATCTACTGTAGTCGCTGATAGCAAACGTTTTTGACTTACCAACAATACCTGCGAGGAAATGGACTCGCCCTCCCAACGTCACCAGCGTGCGCAAAACCGAGGGAGACACTGTCACTTGTCAGCGAGCGGTATAACGAAACAGTGTCACTACGTTTTGGAAAGAAGAACAACGGAGTTGGATCAATTTTAAATGTGCCAGAAGTCGTACAGCACGACAGTGTCATAAAGGTCCTCTGAAGGAGAAGTTGATACTGCTGCCGCGTTAGTGGACAGCTATCGACGCCAGACGATTCGTGAGTTCGCCCACGAAACCGGATTAGCGTGTACGACTGTGCTTCGCATCCTGAAGGAACGCCTGGGCATGCGAAAAATTGCATCGATGGATTCCGCATGAATTGACCGAAACGCAGAAATGGATGCTGCTCAGACGCACTTGAAGCGCTATGAGCGCGAAGGAAAGGCTTTCTTACGCTGTATCGTAACACACAGGATGAGACATGGGCCACATCGTACAAGACAAAACTGAAACGCCAATCCGACGAATGGCGTAATTTTGGGTCGTCGCGACTGTCGAAACTGCGACGGACCCTAGTAAGGTGAAAGGTATGGTGATTATCATGTACGACTGTGGTAGTGTCATCCTAACGCATTACGTTCCTCCATGGCAGACCGTCAATGCAGGACATGACTGTTCGTTTTTGGAGCATCACCTGCGACCAGCTTTGCGAGAGAAGCGGCAACAATTTCTGCGCAACCCACCCATCATTTTGCGCGACAATGCGTGGCGACGTACACCGCAAACCTTGTCTGCTCTGTTCGGTCTATGGGACTGGGAAGTACTGTACCATCCACCATACTCCCCGGACTTAAGTTCTAGTGATTTTCATTTGATTTGAAAAGTGAAGGAACCACTTCATGGCATTTGTTTCAGAACTGTTCTACATATTCGACAGGCAGCAGACCGCTCCATTCCCTCCATCAACAGAACAGACTCTGCTATGCTAACGGTATACTACGCCTTCCATATCGCAGGCAACGGGTTCTACACAGCGCTGGTGACTACTTTGAAGGACAGTAACAGATGCAAACATGTAATGCTTTTCTATCGGTTCTGAATAATTAGTTGCCACTATTTAAGTTCCAACCCTCGTATGCGCAGTGCTTTTGGGAGTTGTGGTGGTTAGGTAAGGCGGCCGAGACGCGACGGTGTGGTGGCGGCAGGGGTAGCGTGTTGCAGACGGAATGCGCTGAGTCAGCAGCCAGCAGGCAGCAGCCAGTAGCCGCTCTATTTGCGGCCGACACGCCGGCCAGCCGGCTGACGCAGCCTGCAGTGGGACGGCCGTAACTCATTACCGACCACACAATAACACGCGGCCACGAGCAGCTCCTGCTGCCTGCCACATCCATCTGCTGATGTATTACGTATGATCTGCTTTACAGTGCAAGCAGTTACTGCTGCACATCTCAGCGAGCCTGAATCTACCTCTATACCGGGCCAGCCAGCTCATGGCGTGTGTCAGGCGGTTTGTTGAGTACCTCTGTCACTTCATCAACCCACCGAATATCAGACGTGAGATTGCTGATAATAAGACCTGTAGCATCCCAGCCCACCCACTGCATCAACATCAGCCATCATGACTTTGACTGAAGTCCAGAAAGAAGTTTTTTTCTGTCCTCTGTTTCACTTTACATACATCTACGTGCAACCAGGATTGAATTATGGAAACAAAAGTATCCTTACCATCCGGTACGACTTAACATCAAAGGAACTTTGCCACCTGATCACTAAGAAAAATGGTATAAATAGGACTTAAACATAGTGTGCTTCGGAGTTGAAAGATCTAAAGACAATCTGGAGAAATGGGGCATCGCGCAAGGCGCATATACATTGTCTGCATATGTGGACTGCAAACTTCAAAGCACCTCCTGAAGTGTCGTCTCCGTCTAAACTCTTCTACAGGGCTGGGACTGGCTCTGGTTGACAATAACACAGTCAACACAATCAAATACAGATGTCAACCTGTGTAAATACTGTGTATTATGTAAATGTTGCCTATGTTATACCTTTTTCTTACTGCAATAATCAGTATGATTCGCCTAATTTAATGTGAGCAGTATATTAAATTTATGTGCTCTCAATTATTCGTGTATATTTATCATTCTGTACGATTTGCAGTTCTTTCTTGATAAGAGGACAGAGCAAAAAGTAAGTTGCACTTCCACGTTATGGTCATTTATCAAACCACCAAAACAAATGCAACACAGCTATGACAACATACAATGGAAGTTCACTTTCCCACATAGTCTCCAAAAGACTATAAACATTTCTCGGAACGGGCAACCAAATTTTATATTTCGGATACATAGAAATCTCCTCCAGCGTTTTGTAACCACAGGGAGACAGCCGCTTAATAGTTTCGAAATATTTGTCCACCGAGATCCGTTTTGAGCTTACCAAAAAGATAACTCTCATGGTGATAAGATGGGACTGTTTGGAGGATGTTGCCATACCTCCTACTTGAATCACTACAGCAGTTTGCACGTTTGACGGGCTTGTGAGGTGTTGCGTTATCGTGCAACAAAATCACACCGGACACCATTTTCCACCGGCGATTATCTTTAATTGCTTTCCGCAACCGGTTCAACGTTTGGCCCATAGAAATCGGATTGTTGCTCCAGTTGACGCGCCATTGCTTTTAGTCCGCCACACGAACGAAAAGACACGAACAACCATAGCAGCCGTCCTACTTGCCGTCTGCGCAGTTAATGCCCCTCTCCCCACTTTGAACAAGACTGCAGCAGCGACCTGCAGTAAGTTAGTGCGTATAACTTTTTGATCCGCCCTCGTACTTTTCTCACGAGTAAAATAATTTTAAAAATCCCCCTTTTCCTATACCTGTGACTTACAGTTCGCGGGACGAACGATTGCCTCTAAGTCTCCGTGTGACATAGGATGTCTCCATAAATTTATCTGTACCGTCGTTTCGAGAGAAAAACGTAACAGGAAGTAGTGTATTCGCCGTCCTTCCAAAAAGTACCCCCTCGATAGCCCATGTCACGATGCAGAAAGCTATCTTGCTGCGACTGTCTTAAAGGACCTGTAACGAAGCCAGATATTCTTCTTTGGTTCGCGTCTGCCTCCTCCATCATTAGTATCTGGTACGAATGCCACACTGAAGAGCAATATCCAAGTGCCGTTCGAACGAGTGTCTCGGACTTTTGCTTTGTCTTTCTGCGCGCACTATCAGTCTCCCAATGAATCACAGTGTGGCATCTGCCTTAATGTCGACTGAATTCGTGTTGTCGTCACACTTCAGATGAGTCGCTATGCATATTCCCAGACACTTTACACAAGTTACAGTTTCGAGTGATATTTCTGAAATCGTGTGATCATATAATTATGGATCTTCCTTTGTCTTATCTTTATTTATGTTCAAACTCAAATGTAATTCTATGGGACCACACAACAAAGGCCAGCATTCAAAAATGTTAAAATGTTTGTAGATTTCTGGGACTTAAATACTATGTTTATTAGTCCCTAGGTTTACAATCTACATTTACTTAGGATAGTCTGAAAATCACATTAAAGTGCCTGGCAGAGGGTTCACCAAGCCACCGTTATACTATTTTTTCTCCCATTCCATTCTCGAATATCGCGCGGGAAGAAAGAACACCTGAATCTCTCCGTTCGAGCTCTGATTTCTCGTATTTTATTCTGATGATCATTTCTACCTATTTAAGTGGGAATCAACAATATATCTTCGCATTCGAAGGAGAATGTTGGCGCTTGGAGTTTCGTAAGTAGCCCACGCCGCAGCGATAAGCGCCGTTGTTGTTATGATTCCCATCCCAGATCCTGTATCATTTCCGTAACGCTGACTCCCCTGCATCGTGACAATACGAAACGAGCCTCCCTTCTTTGGACTCTTTCGATGTCCTCTGTCAAACCCACCTGATAAGGATCCCACACTGGGCAGCAATACTACAAAAAAGGACGGACAAGCGTAGTGTATGCAGTTTCTTTTGTACTTCTGTTGCATCTTTTAAGGGTTCTGCCAATAAAACGCAGTCTCTGGTTCGTCTTTCCCACGACATTGTCTACGTGTTTTTTCCAATTAAAGTCTGAAGTAATAGTAATTCCTAGGTATTTTGTGGAGTTTACGGCCTTCACATTCGATCGATTTATCTTGTAAACAAAGTTTAACGGATTTCTTTTCGTCCTCATGTGCGCGACTTCACACTTCTCATTATTTAGAGTCAATTTCCAATTTTTCACATCATAGTGAAATCTTATTCAGATCGTTCTGCAGTTGGTTTTGATATGGAAACAACCTAAGAGAGCTACTTACATTTTCCCCTAAACCGTTTATGTAAATAAGGAACAGCAGAGGACCAATAACACTACCCTATGGAACCCCCGATTGTTTCAGTTGATGCCTTACCATCGATTAGGACGAACTGTGTCCTCTCTGACAGAAATTGCCCTATCCAGTCGCAAATTTTGGGTGATATACCATAACCTCGCAATTTGATTAAAAGCCGTTTGTGAGGTATGGTGTCAAAAGCCTTCTGGAAATCAAGAAATACGGAATCGATTTGCGAACCCTTGTCGATAGCACTCATTACTTCATGTGAGTGAGGAGCTAGTTGTGTTTCACATGAACGATATTTTCTAAATTGGTGTTGACCTTGGGTCAATAGATCGTTCTGTTGGAGATAATTCATAATATTTGAATACAGGATATGTTCCAAAACCCTGCTGCAAATTGACGTCAGTGAAATAGGCCTGTAGTTTAGTAGGTTACTCCTACTGCCTTTCTTGAATATAGATGTGACCTGTGCAACTTTCCAATGTTTTGGTACAGATCCTTCTTTGAGATAGCGGTTGTATACGGTTGTTAAGTAAGGAGCTTCAGCATAATCAGATAGAAATCTAATGGGTATACAGTCCGGACCAGAAGACTTGTTCTTGTTAAGTGATTTTTAGTTGCTGTACTACTCCGATGATATCTACTTCTATGTTACTCATTACGGCATCTGTTCGTATTTCTAAATCTGGAATATTGGTTTCATCTTTTTTTTTAGTGAATGAGTTTCTAAAAGCTATGTTTAGTAAGTCTGCTTTAGTAGCGCTGTCATCAGCATGATCGCCATTACTATCACGTAGTGAGGGTGTTGTTTGTGTTTTGCCCCTAATATATTTAACATATGACCAAAATCTCTTTGGGTTTTCCAGTCAAATTTCGAGAAGGAGTTTCGTTGTGATAAGTATTGTAGGCATCTCGCATTGAAATCCTCGCTAAATTTCGAGCTTCTGTGTAGGATCGCCAATACTGGGGATTTTGTGTTCGTTTAAATTTAGCATGACTTTTCCGTTGCTTTTGCATCAGTGTCCTGACCTATTTTGTGTACCAAGGGGGATCACCTCCTTCTTTTATTAATTTATTTGGTATAAAACGGTCAATTGCTGTCGATACCACTTCTTTGAATTTGAGCCACATCTGGTATACACCTACGTTTAGCTTTAGAAACGAGTGGAAGCTGTCTTTCAAGAAGCAATGTATTTTATTTATGTCTGCTGGCCTGAACAAATGTGCTTTTCGTTTATTTTTGGTAACTTTGGGACTTTCGATATTCAATATTGCTACGACAGCTCTGTGTTCACTAATACCTGTATCCGTTTTGATGCTCGTTATGAGCTCAGGATTATTTGACGCTAAGAGATCAAGTGTGTTTTCACAGCCATTTACAATTCTTAAACTAAGTTAAACTAACGTAACCTAAGGATAACACACACACACACACACACACACACACAAACACACACATGCCCGAGGGATGACTCGAACCTCCGATAGGAAACGTCTGCTCAATCTATAGCGTGTCGCCTTTAACCACGTAGCCATTTCGCGCAGTCTGTATGCAGCTATATTCATCTACAGTGTTACACAGATTTTAATAGCATCTATTAGTCTTCCAGTAGGTTGTCTAAATCTTTTATTATATTTTGAAATCCAGAAAAGTTGTCCTTTCATCCACCTTACCAACCTTCAGTTTATTTGCATTACATTCACAATTACCCCTTCTTGTCCAGTCTATTCAAAATGTTCAAATGTTAATAAAACTATTGGACCATACAGCTGTAGCCATCAGTCCCTAGACTTACAAACTAGGTGGATTAGACTACGCGGTTAATTTCACGCGCCTCCAATTTATTCCTCGATGAACGAGTTTCAGTTTGTAAATCTATGTACACAGCATTACTTTCTTGACGCTTCGAAGTTTTCAATTCATTTCTCACAATCACAGAATCTCCTTTTCAGACACACTGGAAGATTCGTTTTGAGAATCGTAGTTCGTTAATTGGAAGCTTTATAGAACATTTTCATTCTTTTTATAATTTTTAATAACTTGCACCGTCCATCTGGTGATTGCCTCGAGCTGCCCTAAATAAACCGAAAGTTTAGGGAAGCGTTTCCCCATTTAAAGGTATGCTGTGTGTGATGGTCGTGTTTTATGAGTATATGCGGGGTACGGCACGCGAGTGTGCACACGACATTTGAGCTGACTGGTTTGTCGTGAACGCGGCGGTGTGTCGTTAGCTAACAGACTCTGAACTCGATAATCGCTGCAAGACGCATAGCTTGTGCATAGCGAGCCGAGCTACACCAGACTTGCGCTGCCTGGGACGCATTTGCAGTATCGAGTAAACCGGCGCACAGGTCGACCGCAGGTATTGGATGGCGACCGACTGTAAAGTGACTGACACAGTGCTGCCGATCCGTACGCGGAGCTGCAGGAACGAATATCTAACTGTAATGCCTGGACGCGAATGCATCGCACAGACTCTGTCACCCGATAAAATTAAAGGCCCGTATCACTGACGTCTGTTTGCAGCAGGATTTAAAAAAATATATTTCCCTCAGACATTATGAATTACCTTGAAGCCGCGCGGGAGTAGCCGAGTGGTCTTGAGCGCCAAGTTGCGGATAGCGCAGCCTCTCGATTCGGAAGTTCGAATCCTCACTCGGGCATGGATGTTTATTTGTCTTTAGTATGAGTTCATACGTAGTTTGTTAGTTTAGGGAATGATGACCGCGCAGTGAAGTCCCATAAGATTAAGAAAGATTTGAACATTTGAATTACCTTGAACAAAACGACCCATAGTCAACACGGATTCGGAAAGTATCGTTCTTGTGAAACACAGCTAGCTCTTTATACACCCACGTTGCGGATCACTAGGCCACCCGCGTCGGAAGTTTGAATCATCCCTGGGGCATGGATGTGTGTTAGTTTAACTTAGTTTAAATAGTTTGTAAGTCTAGGGACTTATAACCAAAGTAGTTTAGTCCCATAGAATAACAACCATTTGATTTTCTTTACTCACATGAAATAATGAGTGGTACGGACGAGGGATCTAAGATCCATTCCATATTTCTAGATTTGTAAAAGGCTTTTGACACTATACCTCAGAATCGGCTTCTAATCGAATTGCTTGCTTATGGAATGTCGCTACAATTGTGTTGTTGGATTCGTGATTTCCTGTCAGAAAGTACACAGTACGTTGTAAGTGACGAAAAGTCATCGAGTAAAAGAGAAGTAATAGCTGGCCTTCCCCAGGAAAGTGTTTATAAAAGGTTTAGGAGGCAATGTCACCAGATCTCTTAGACTGTTCGCGGACGATGCTGTCGTTTATCGGCTAGTAGTCACCAGTAGATCAAAAGCAACTGCAATAATGCAACAATCGAAAGTTCGGAGTCATCGATAAGGGCAATAAAAGGAATCCGCTACACTTCATTTACAGCATAAATCAGTCACATCTATAGGTCGTAAATTCAACTAAATACTTAGTAATAACAATTACGAATAACTTAAATTGAGAAGAACACATAGAAAATACTGTAGCGAATGCAAACCAAAGGTTAGGTTTCATTAGCAGAACACTTAGAAGTTGAAAGAGCTCTACTAAAGAAAATGGATGGTTAGGTTTCATTAGCAGAACACTTAGAAGTTGAAAGAGCTCTACTAAAGAAAATGGTCACACTACATTTATGCGTCCTATTTTGGAGTATTGTTGCGCATTGTGGAATCCCTACCAAGTGGAACTGACGGAAGATTTAGAGAAATTTCATAGAAGGGAAGCTCGTTTTGTATTATCGCGATATAGGGGAGAGAGTGCCATGCACGAGTTAGGGTGGAAATCATTAACATAAAGGCATCATTCGTTGCGAGGAGATTTATTTGCGAAATTCCTTCTATCAACTTTCTCTTCCGAATGCGAATATATCTTGTTAGCATCCACCTAGATATGGAGACATTATCATCATAATGAGAGATGTTGTTGTTGTTGTCTTCAGTCCGGAGACTGGTTTGATGCAGCTCTCCACAATACCCTATCCTGAGCAAGCCTCTTCATCTCCACATAAGAACGGCAACCTACATCTGTCTGAATCTGCTTACTGTATCCATCTCTTGGTCTTCCTCTGCGATTTTTACCCCACACACTTCCCTCCAATGCTAAATTCACCATTCCTTGATGTCTAAGAATGTGTCCTACCAATCTATCCCTTCTTTTAGTCAAGGTATGCCAGAAATTTCTTTTCTCCCCAATTCTGTTCAGTACCTCCTCATTAGTTACGCGATCCACCCACCTAATCTTCAGCATTCTTCTGTAGCACCATATTTCAAAAGCCTCAATCCTCTTCCTGTCCGCACTGTTTATCGTCCATGTCTCACTCCCATACAAGGCAACACTCCATACAAATGCCTTCAGAAAGGACTTCCTTAGGTTTAAATCAATATTCGATGTTAACAAATTTCTCTTTTTCAAGAACGCTTTTCTACCCATTGCCATTCTGCATTTTATATCCTCTGTACTGCGACCATCATTTGTTATTTTACTGCCCAAGTAACAAAACTCATCTACCTCTTTTATTGCTTCGTTTCCCAAACTAATTCCTTGAGCATCACCTGATTTTCTTACACTGCACTCCATTACCCTAGTTTTGCTCTTGTTAATGTTCATCTTATATGCACCTCTCAGCACACTGTCCATTCCGTTCAATTGTTCTTCCAGGTCCTTTGCTGTATCGGACAGAATTACTATGTCGTCGGCAAAACGCAATGTTTTTAATTCTTCCCCCTGAACTTTAATTCCTTCACCAAATTTCTCCTTGCTTTCCTTTATAGCTTGCTCAATATACAAATTGAACAACATTGGAGAAAGGCTACAACCCTGTCTTACTCCCTTCCCAACTGATGCTTCCCTTTCATGCCCTTCGAGTCTAATAACTGCAGTCTGGCTTTTGTACAAGTTGTAAATAACTCTCCTTTCCCTATATTTTACTCCTGCTTGCTTCAGAACTTGAAAGAGTTTATTCCAATCAACATTGTCAAAAGCCTTCTCCAAATCTACAAAAGCTAGAAATGTAGGTTTGCCTTTTCTTAATCTATCTTCTAGGATAAGCCGTAAAGTGAGTATTGCCTCCCGTGTTCCTACATTTCTCCTGAACCCAAACTGATCTTCCCCGAGGTCGGCTTCTACCAGCTTTTCCATCCTTCTGTATATAATTCGCGTTAATATTTTGCAGCCATGACTTATTAAACTGATGGTTCTGTAGTTTTCACACCTGTCTGCACCTGCTTTCTTAGGAATGGGGATTATTACATTTTTCTTAAAGTCTGAGGGTATCAGATCGAAAACGTAAAGATTGAGGTGTTGTCACGCGCTATTAGAGAATGGAACGGTAGAGAAGTATCGTAAAAGCGGCTCGATGAACCCTCTGCCATGCACTTCAATGTGACTTGCAGAGTATATAGTTTTAGACAATTTAACATCCTGTGAGTTCAGGACAATGATTGTAAAATCTCTGATCAACAGCTTCGATTTATAAGTGTCCAATATAACACTGCCGCGCGGGAATGGCCACGTGGTCTGACGGGTCATGTCACTGATTGCGTGAGGATCGAGTCCTCCCTCGGGATTTGGTATGTGTGTGTGTATGTGTTGTCTTTAGTGTTACTTAGTTTAAGTACTGTATAAGTCGAGGGACCGATGTCGTCAGCAGTTTAAGGCCTACGCAACATGTAAACGAAACTAATGCTTCAACCTAACGCAGTACCACAATAATAATGTGCAATTCTCAGCCTTCATTATGCAAGTATTTCGGAACGCCTAAGTTTGTAAAGTGTTTGTGTACTGTCGTGGTTTAAAGTTTAGCGAGCGTTAACGCCAAGGCACTTGTGGTCACAACGAGCTATAGATAGCAGAGGAGAATGGCGCTGCGGAGGCGTGTACGGGCGGACAAACTTGGCACTGTTGAGCAACTCACCGACCAGGTGGACCGGGGCTGCCAACGGGCGCCTGGCTTACTACACCGACACCGTGTCTGCGCGTCATCTGAGCTGTGTCCACTGGTGTTATCAAGTGAATCATGTTTATGATCGATCCAACAGACGACGACAAACATCTGAAAGTTAACCCTGAAACGACCTCTGAAAGGTTTCCGGTCGGATGAGGGAGCGATATCTACATCTACATCTACATGGGATACTCTGCAAATGACATTTAAGTGCCTGGAAGAGGGTTCATCGAACCACTTTTATACTATTTGTGGTGTCGCACAAGTACAAAGTGCGCGCCACCTACTTTCGCCGCGCGCCGCCATGCATGCACGGCGCGGCGTTCTTCCGACGACAGCCACGAGCGCCCTCTGCTGGAACCCCGCTCGTGGCCACCACGGAAAGACATAGCACTTCGGACTGAGATAGCAACGAGTAAAGACTTCGGACTGAGATAGCAACGAGTTAGGACCTTCGTAATCAGATAGGCACCAGTGAAGACTTTGCTATTGTACAGGCACTAGGCAGGCCTCTAACAACTATGTATCAACATTCTGCAGTACTATGTAAAAGTTAAGTATTGTTACATTCTGTGCAATATATATCTCTTTCTAATTTACTCGAGTGTTTATAGTTTCTGGCTGCTCCCCTCCGTACCTGCACCGGCGTGCTGTCTTGTTAGCGTGTCGGTCTCATTCCACTCGGCCACCGACACCTACGACAAGGCTGGGACACAAAAGCGGCGACGAAGTCGGGACTCAAAAGTGGCGACGAGGAGTGATAGACGAACCTTGGACCAGCCCGCTTGCAGCAGCCAGACAGCAGCAGTCGGAGCACGCAGTAATTGCTCCCGCCCACCCACCCTTATTATAAGATTTTTGGGGGAACATTTTCAGTTACGTGTTTTGTGGACTTTTTTGTTGCAGAGCGAGTCCTCTTTCATATTGCATTTGTGTTTTGTTATAAGTTACCTGTATACGCGGCGCCTAATCGGTCAGCATGGCCACTACCCCGAACCCAAACTTAATGGAAATTATTCAGTTACAGACGGCGCAAATTACCCAGCTCCTCCAGGCTGTGTCCCAGCTCACAGCGCAGGCAGCTAACCAACAACAACAGCCGCCGCTTCAGCAGCCCACACCTGCCGCCGCAACGCTTCCTACGTTCCGCCAGTACAACGAACGTGAGGAAGAATGGAGCGACTATTTCGCACAGTTTCAAGAACTCGTCGCGGCTCATCAACTTACAGGTCAGACTGTTAAGCATCTTTTATTGTCCGTGGTGGGCCCTCAAACCTTCGTCTTACTGCAGAAACTATTCCCGCAAGCATCTCCTCGTGATGTAGTCTTTGAACAAATAGTAGATGCACTGAATGCTCATTATGAGAGAAAAGTTCTTGTAGCCGCTGCGCGGTACCGATTTTTCAGACTTAAAAAATTACCGCAGCAGTCACACCAAAAGTGGATTACGGAATTGAAGGGCTTAACCCGCAAATGTAAATTTACTTGCTCTTGTGGACTTTCGTATAGTGACGTGATGTTGAGGGATGCGATTACGCAGAATATTCAGGACCCCAGAATTAGAGCAGCAATTCTGAAACAGTCTGACCCCTCCTTAGACAGTGTACTGCAGCTTATAGAAGCGCATGATACTTTTGACTTAGCTGATGTAGAAATGCAAAGCCATAGTGTAAATTCAGTGCGCCGCAACGGACGCTTTCCTAGCCGTAGTTCTCAGTGTAGCACTAGTGATTCTTACAATAGTACAGGCCGTGCTGAACAGACAGTGAACATTAGCCAGTGTAAAAGTGCGACACAAAGGTCGCCCCGTCGTGTTAGAAACAGTGATTTGAATAACGGGCGCCAACGCTCATTTCAGAAAAATGTACGTAAATCTTGCCCCCAGTGTGTGTCTCGCCACAAGCGTGCTCATTGCCCTAGTCGCAACGCAACCTGTTATCAATGTGGCAAATCAGGACATGTACAGTCTGTGTGTATGCAAATTAAAAACTCAACGAACAGTAACGTTAGACACAGTGCTTCGCAAAGTGCGAGAACAGTTCATTCTGTAAATGTTATACGGGCTGTGGAATTGAACAGTGCTTTCCTTGGATCTCAATTGCAAGAAAGTAGTTCTGCGCCTATGGCAAAACTATATAGTGCACCACGTAGCAAGCGCCGACGAGCGCGTAAAACAGTGCAACGGAAAAGGGTTCGGGACAAGCAAAATGACTATGAACAGTGCATTTCTGTAGTGAAAATAGTGCCTTCTGCAACTGCTCCTTGTAATAGTGCCCAATACTGTGTAGCTAGTGACAGTAGACTTGTTGTAGATACTGAAAGTAATTTTAGTGCAGTAGCCTCGCATTGCGCGGACGCCGATCCGGCGGTAGTGCCATCTAGTGACAGTGTTGTTAATCCGCTGCGTGCCGAGTCTGCGCCGCTTCCTTCACTACGCGGCCCTCGCAAGCGCAGTAAACAAACCGTAGCAGACGTTGCCCACATTCGCGCACCTGTCGAGCGCCGAAAGCAAAAACTTTTTGTGAATCTTTCCATTGACAATAAGACTGTGCAATTTCAGCTCGACACTGGTTCCGCTGTTACCTTAATTAATAAAGATACTTATGAACTTCTGGGTTCTCCAAAATTATCGCTGTGTCAACAAGTGTTAACAGCTTATACCGGTCAAAATATTCCCGTGCTAGGAACGTGTAGCCTGCCTGCCTCTTTTCAAGGTGTTACGAAAACAGTTGCTTTTGTTGTTCTTCAGGCCAAATCGACGCAGAACATTTTTGGACTAGATGCTTTTGACTTGTTTGGTTTATCAATTCAAAGAGATGTGCTTCAAATTTCGTCAATAGTGCCTCAGGATAAAATCAATGCATTGTGTGACAAATACAGTGACTTGTTTTCGCCGGAACTAGGTTGTGCAAAAGACTTCGTGGCACATGTGACGTTAAAAGAATCTGCAGTTCCAAAATTTCGTAAAGCTAGACCAGTGCCTATCGCATTGCGTGATACAGTTGCCGAAGAACTTAAACGTTGGCAAGATAGTGGGGTGATTTCTCCTGTTTCTGCGAGTCAGTGGGCCTCGCCTATAGTAATTATACCCAAGCCGTCAGGAAAACTTCGTCTCTGTGCGGACTTCAAATCAACAGTGAACAGTCAAACACTTGTCGACACTTATCCCCTGCCCAGACCTGAGGAACTGTTGGACAAATTAGGACAGTCTCGTTTCTTTTCTAAGATTGATTTAGCAGAGGCATACTTACAGATTCCACTTGATGACGAGTCAAAAAAGTTTTTCGTCATTAATACTCACATGGGCCTTTTTCAATTTCAACGCCTACCCTTTGGCAGTTCTTCCACCCCCGCTATTTTTCAGCGTTTTTTGGAACAGCTGACAGTTTCTGTACCGTGTTGTTCGAACTATTTAGATGATATTGTGGTATCCGGACGTACAGTTGAAGAACATTTAGCAAACCTGGAGTGCCTTTTCAAAGTGTTGACTGCAGCAGGTCTACGTTGTAATAAAGCAAAGTGTTCGTTTTTTCAAACTGAAATAGAGTACCTAGGCCATGTGATTAATGCCCAAGGAATCCATCCTTTACAGTCACATCTTCGAGCAATCAAAGACTTGCCTCCTCCTAAGAATGTGCATGAATTGCAAGCAGTAATGGGAAAGCTTAACTATTATTTCAGATTTATTCCCAATGCCTCTCAGATTGCAGCTCCACTGCATCACTTACGTAGGAAGAATGTTCCTTTTGTGTGGTCCAAAGATTGCCAGGTTGCCTTTGACAAATTAAAGTCTGCACTACTCAGTGATGCATGTTTGATTCCCTTTGACCCACAGAAGCCTGTAGTGTTAGCAGTTGACGCCTCGTCGTACGGTGTGGGTGCAGTTCTGTCACATCGTATTGGATGTCACGATCGTCCTATTGCCTTTGCATCCAAGCTACTGACGCCGACGCAACAGAATTACAGTCAGATAGAAAAGGAGGCCTTAGCAATCATTTACGGCGTCACAAAGTTTCATCATTATCTCTATGGCAGAAAATTCTATTTGTTGACAGACCACAAGCCTCTCACGTCGTTGTTCTCATCCACAAAGCCAATTCCGCCACGAACGGCACAAAAGCTTCAGAGATGGTCCTTGATATTGTCTAATTATCAGTATGAGATTTTGTACCGACCTACCACTAAACATGCCAACGCGGACACACTTTCCCGACTTCCGGTTGGCCAGGATGTATCATTTGATTCTTCAGAAATGGCATGTTGTCAGACTCCAGAGATGCTTCCGCTGTCGCAGACTTTCCTTTGAACTCTCGTCGGGTTGCACAGGAAACAGCTGCGGATGCAGACCTAAGTGTGGTAGCACGTTTTGTTCGCTCAGGGTGGCCTGCCAGAGCCAAAGACATTGATCGGCCTCTGGTTCGACGTTATTTTGCACAACGTCATGCATTATCTTTAAGTCAGGGTGTACTGTTGTTGCATACCGACAACGACCAAGCAAGAGTGATTGTTCCTCGTTCCCTGCAACGAGAAGTGTTACGCCTCCTGCATCAAGGACATTGGGGCATTGTTAGGACAAAGCAATTGGCCAGACGTCATTGTACCTGGGTTGGTATGGACGCTCAGATAGGGAACATGACGTCACAGTGTACTGTTTGTGCGGAGCATCAGGCGGCTCCTCCGCAACGTTTCTCAGACTGGCCACGCCCCAAGGGACCATAGCAACGTTTACACATTGACTTTGCCGGACCTTTCTGGAACACGCGCTGGTTAATTGTTGTAGACGCTTTCAGCAAGTTTCCTTTCGTGATTGCCATGAACTCAACGACGGCGTCTAGTACAATCAGTGCCTTAACATCAGTGTTTTGCATCGAAGGCTTGCCTGAAACTATCGTCAGTGACAATGGACCTCAGTTTGTTAGTGCGGAATTTCAACAGTTTTGTCGTGTGAATGGCATTCAGCATATCACCACCGCACCTTTTCACCCTCAGTCCAATGGTGAAGCAGAACGTTTCGTTCGAACATTCAAGTCTCACACAGAAGAAGATGACCTGCTCCTTCTGGGCGGGGGCGGGCGCCCTTCCCCAGGTTTCGGCGGGTTCCCTGGAGGATCTCAAGGCAGATGCCGGGGCGCGGACGGCGTCTCGATCCCGGCCTCAGCTACGACGCCCGTCCCACCAGTAACGCCCCCGCCCAGGCCCTCCACCCAGTGCCGTCGCCGTGGCCCTCAGCCCTACGCCACGACGGCGCGGCGGTTTGGGGGGGAGGGGTGTGGTGTCGCACAAGTACAAAGTGCGCGCCACCTACTTTCGCCGCGCGCCGCCATGCATGCACGGCGCGGCGTTCTTCCGACGACAGCCACGAGCGCCCTCTGCTGGAACCCCGCTCGTGGCCACCACGGAAAGACATAGCACTTCGGACTGAGATAGCAACGAGTAAAGACTTCGGACTGAGATAGCAACGAGTTAGGACCTTCGTAATCAGATAGGCACCAGTGAAGACTTTGCTATTGTACAGGCACTAGGCAGGCCTCTAACAACTATGTATCAACATTCTGCAGTACTATGTAAAAGTTAAGTATTGTTACATTCTGTGCAATATATATCTCTTTCTAATTTACTCTAGTGTTTGTAGTTTCTGGCTGCTCCCCTCCGTACCTGCACCGGCGTGCTGTCTTGTTAGCGTGTCGGTCTCATTCCACTCGGCCACCGACACCTACGACAAGGCTGGGACACAAAAGCGGCGACGAAGTCGGGACTCAAAACTATTTATCTCCCATTCCATCCTCGAATAGCGCGCGGGAAGAAAGAACATCTGAATCTCTCCGTTCGAGCTCTGATTTCTCGTATTTTATTCTGATGATCTTTTCTACCTACGTAACTGGGAGTCAACAATATATTTTCGCATTCGGACGAGAATGTTGGCGATTAGAGTTTCGTGAGTAGCCCACGACACAGCATAAGCGCCGTTGTTGTAATGATTCCCATCCCAGATCCCATATCATTTCCGTAACCCTGTCTCCCCTGTATCGTGACAATACGAAACGAGCTGCCCTTCTTTGGACTCTTTCGATGTCCTCCGTCAAACCCACCTGCTAAGGATCCCGCATTGGGCAGGAGTACTCCAAAAACGAACGGGCAAGCGTAGTGTATGCAGTTTCTTTTGTAGTCCTGTAGCATCTTTTAAGGGGTCTGCCAATAAAACGCAGTCTCTGGTTCGCCTTTTCCACGACATTATCTACGTGTTCTTTCCAAATTACGTCTGAATTAATAATAATTCCAAGGTATTTTGTGGAGTTTACGGACTTCACTTTTAATTGATTTATCTTGTAAACAAAGTGTAACGGATTTCTTTTCGTACTCATGTGGACGACTTCACACTTCTCATTATTTAGAGTCAGTTGCCAATTTTTACACCATACTGATATCTTATTCACATCTTTCTGCAGTTGGTTTTGATCTTCCGATGATTTTATTAGACGGCGTCATCTGCAAACAACCTAAGAGAGCTACTTAGATTTTCCCCTAAATCGTTTATGTAAATAAGGAATAGCAGAGGACCAATAACACTACCCTGTGGAACGCCCGATATCACCTCTGTTTTAGTCGATGCCTTACCATCGATTACTACGAACTGTGTCATCTCTGACAGGAAGTCCACTATGCAGTCGCAAATTTGGGGCGATATACCGTAACCACGCAATTTGATTAAAAGCCCTTTGTGAGGTACGGTGTAAAAAGCCTTCTGGAAATCCAGAAATACAGAATCGATTTGCGAACCCTTGTCGATACCACCCATCACTTCGTGTGAATAAAGAGCTGGTTGTGTTTCGTATGAACGATATTTTCTGAACCCGTGTTGACCTCGGGTCAATAGATCGTTCTGTTCGAGATAATTTATAATATTTGAATACAGGATATGTTCCAAAACCTGCTGCAAACTGACGTGAATGAAATAGGCCTGTAGTTTAGTGGGTTACTCCTACTGCCTTTCTTGAATACAGGTGTGAACTGTGCAACTTTCCAATCTTTTGGTACAGATCCTTCTATGAGAGAGCGGTTGTATATGACTGTTAAGTAAGGAGCTATCGCTTCAGCATAATCAGATAGAAATCTAATGGGTATACATGCGGACCAGAGGACTTAGTTGATGATATCTACTTCTACGTTACTCATTACGGCATCTGTTTGTAATTCGAAATCTGGAATATTGGTTTCGTCTTCTTTGGTGAAGAGTTTCTAAAAGCTATGTTTAGTAACTCTGCTTTAATAGTGCTGTCATGGGCAGGATCGTCATTACTATCTCGTAGTGTGGTTATGCTCTGGAAGACACAGTGGATCGTCTTGTAGGTATTTTACTCCTATCTTTGCAGTTTCCTTTTCTGAGGCACGGGCAGGGTAATGCAACAGGTCGCTCTGCTTGCTGGGTACGTGGGAGTGCTAATAGCACCAGCTGAGTCTACCGTACTGCCGTGGCCACCAAACTTCTCTGATGTAAACCCAGTAGAGAACTCGCCGCAGCGCCTCGAGCTGGCTGTCGTGCTGTCAATCCTCAGCCGAGAGCGACTGTTCAACGCTGTGGAGTCGGCATGGATGCAAAAGATGCCACATCACGCTTTCTAAAGGTGCTGATTCCCGAAAAGCAGCGAGAGGGAAGCAGTGCTGGCGTACACTCTGGTATTCCAGTCAGTGGAGCGCCTCACATCTTTCACTAATTTTAAAAGCTACCCTTTTTTTCGGAAGACTTAAAACTATGTCAGAAAGCCGAGTTATTTGTGCACTACCTTGTTTAAATGTTGGGTCTCAATCTATTTTGCTAAGCTAACTGATCTAACACGAATGGATTATTGACGTATGCTGCCCGTTTCAGATAATCCCTTGAAGTCAGATGAGCAGCACCTTTGAAGTTTCTTTTTGTTAATACAGAAAGAAGGTTATTCCAGAATAGATGTTTAAAAATCTTATCCATCCGAGATTATTTCTTATTACAAGCAGATCATACACATAAAAGTTAATTGCGAAGTGCTGACTAGTTAAACAACGTTGTAATCAAAACGTTTTGGTACTTACGGGTATTAGAATTATCACAGTTCAGTAACACATTGCGAATGATTAACAAAAAGTGTATACCAATTAAGTTCTTTTCAGAGCATGCTGATGCAAAAACCCCATACCTAAGTGTCACATGTATCCGCTCGCTCAGCGAAGGTTCCGTACCCAAAGACTTGAGAGTCTACATCTACATCTACATGGGATACTCTGCAAATCACATTTAAGTGCCTGGCAGAGGGTTCATCGAACCACAATTATACTATTTATCTCCCATTCCATTCTCGAATAGCGCGCGGGAAGAAAGAACACCTGAATCTCTCTGTTCGAGCTCTGATTTCTCTTATTTTATTCCGATGATCATTTCTACCTATGTAAGTGGGAGTCAACAATATATTTTCGCATTCGGAGGAGAATGTTGGCGATTGGAGTTTCGCAAGTAACCCACGCATCAGCGATAAGCGCCGTTGTTGTAATGATTCCCATCCCAGATCCTGTATCATTTCCGTAACGCTGTCTCCCCTGTATCGTGACAATACGAAACGAGCTGCCCTTCTTTGGACTCTTTCGATGTCCTCCGTCAAACCCACCTGATAAGGATCCCACACTGGGCTGCAATACTCCAAAAATGGACGGACAAGCGCAGTGTATGCAGTTTCTTTAGTAGTTCTGTTGCATCTTTTAAGGGTTCTGCCAATAAAGCGCAGTCTCTGGTTCGCCTTTCCCACGATATTATCTACGTGTTCTTTCCAGTTTAAGTGTGAAGTAATAGTGATTCCTAGGTATTTTGTGGAGTTTACGGCCTTCGCAGAGGTCACTCCAATATTCAAAATCTATCGGACCAAACTGCGTGGTCATCAGTCCATACCTTACAAACTACTTAAACCTAGGTAAACTAACCTAAGGACAACACACACACCCATGCCCCAGGGAGGACTCGAACCTCCACGGCGAGCAACCGCGCGCTCCGCAGCGAGGTGCTTTAGACCGCTCGCCTACTCCACCGCGGAACTCCAATATTCAAGAAAGGTAATGAGTGATCCGCAAAATTATAGGCCTATACCACTGCCGTCGGTTTGCAGCAGGATTTTAGAAAATATACTTTTTTCAAATATTATGAACTACCTCGAAGAGAACGACCTATTGTCCCATAGTCATCACGGATTCAGAAAGTATCGTTCTTGTGAAACACAGCTAGTTCTTAACTCACATGATGTAATGAGTGCTATCGACAAGAGATGTCAAGTAGATTCCTTATTTCTAGATTTCAGAAAGGCTTTAGACACTGTACCTCTTCTATTCAAACTCCGTGTTTATGGAATATCGCCCCAATTGTGGGACTGGATTCGTGATTTCTCGTCAGACAGGACATAGTACGTCGCAATTGATTGTAAGTCATCGACTAGAACTGCAGTGACATCTCGCATTTCCCAGGGAGGTGTTATAGGGTCCCTAGTGTTCCTTATTTTTATAAATGATTCAGGAGACAATCTGAGTAGCTCTCTTAGACTGTTCGTGGATGATGCTGTCACGTATCGCTTAGTAGTCACCCGAAGATCAAAAGCAACCTCAACATGATTTAGATAAGCTATATGCATGGTGCAGTTGGCCCTTAATAATGGTAAGTGTGACGTCATCCATTTGACCAATAAAAGAATTATCAGTTACACGATAAATGTCAAACCTACAGACCGTCAATTAAACTAAATACGTAGGAGTAACAATTACGAACAACTTAAATTGGAAAGAACACATAGAAAATATTGTAGGGAAGGCGAACCAAAGACTACGTTTCATTTGCAGTACATTAGAAGATGCAACAGTTTACTAAAGAAACTGACTACACTACACTTGTGCGACCTATTGTGAAGTATTTCCGCGCATTGTGGGATCCACACCAGATAGGAATGAAAATTTCTAAAGAAGGGCATTTCGTTTTGTATTGCCGCCATATAGGAGAGAGAGTTGTGCCGAAACAATTAACAATACTCGGAACGGACATAGTTTGTACAACTGACAAAACAATACCCTCCTTTCGAAATAATTCGCGGGTAAACTGCCGGGTTTCAGTGTCCAACGGGCACAATATTTCGGCAAACGACCACGCTGCCATCGTCAGGTGCGCTGATGAACTGACTGGTGGGGGTCCTGGGCGCGCTTTTATCGCCATCCGCTCTGTCTGCCCTCGCCTCTCCTGCCGACCGAGTGCTCAGCCCGAGGTGCGCGTGCTGGCGGCCCTTCTGCTGTTCCTCCACGTATCCCCGATGTCAGTTCTTTGTCAGAGATCTCGTTCCTCTTCTTCACCAATCTAATAGCGGGATCCCATGCCTTGCTGAGTATGCACCCGCTGTCACGATTTATTTGCGGTTCCCTTACACGTATCTCAATAGATTACCTGATGACTGAGTCCCAGAAGTTGGACGCTTGTGTCAGAATCTTGGTGCGATCGTAATCCATTCCGTGTATTTCCGTCAGACAATGTTCTGCGACTGCAGACTTGCTCGGTTGCTGTAATTTTGTGTGCCGTTGGTGTTCTCGGCACCGATCCTCGACTGTACGCCCTGTCTGACCTGTATATGTTGCACCACATTGGCAGGGGATCTGATATACACCGGACTTCCCAGGGGATCTGATATACACCGGACTTCCCAGGTCGTCTTTACACTTCCAAGCAGTGCTCTTAGCTGGTGTGTGGAAGACTGTCTTCAAACTGTGCCTCCTGAGAATTCGTCCTATTTTCCCGGATAACGCGCCACAGAAAGAAATAAATGCCGTGGCTACGTCCTCCTGAGCGTTCTCTTCTGGTTCCGTCGGCTGTGCAGGGGGTGTAGGACGTGAGGCTCTTCGAATTTGCCACTCTTTGTAGCCATTCCTCTGGAAAATAGCTTCAGATGTTGAATATCTTCCCTGATACTACCATCATCAGAGAGAGAGAGTGCGAGCGCTATGTACCAATGTTTAGAGCACGCCGTCCCTCGGAGCTGGTTGGTGGCAGCAGTCCGCCTGCAAATAAAGGTCGGTGTGCGTCTTTTTCCAGTATACGCTGTGGCCCAAAGTGCCGTCCGCCTTTTTTTAAACCAGGACATCCAGAAAGGGTAGCGCTCCATCGACCTCGACTTCCATAGTAAACTTGATGTTCTGGTGTATGGAATTGAGGTGCATAAGGAAGTCATTGAGCTTGTCTCTTCCATGTGGCCATATCACGTTAGTGTCGTCTACATACCGGAAGAAACAGGTAGGTTTCCACTGGGCTGATTCCAGAGCTTCTTCCTCGAAGTGTTCCATATACATATTGGCAACAACCGGTGAAAGGGGACTCCCCATTGCTACCCCTTCTGTCTGCTCATAGTAGCTACCGTCGAAGAGAAAGTATGTCGACGACAAGACATGCTTGAAAAGGTTAGTTGTCTTTTCGTCAAACTTCTGTCCAATAAGCTCTAGGTATCCTTGTAAAGACACTCTGGTAAAAAGAGACATAGCATCGAAGCTGACAAGGATGACGGTATCTTGAGCACCTCGGGCTGAACACTCGGTCGGCAGGAGAAGCGAGGGCAGGGATGCAGGGATGCTGGGCACGGACCGCGGACAGAGCGGATGGCGATAAAAGCGCGCCCAGGACCCCCACCAGTCAGTTCATCAGCGCACCTGACGATGGCAGCGAGGTCGTTTGCCGAAATATTGTGCCCGTTGGACATTGAAACCCGGCAGTTTACCCGCGAATTATTTCGAGACGAAGTACGCCGGGAGAATTTGAAGAATCACAATTCTTTCCTACATGCCGCGAGCACATCCTATTTATATCATCCAAACTACGTCACCGAAAATTGCGTATTGTTAATTATGTACATTAAATTAATTATAATGGTAAAGTAAACAATTACATGCAACTGTCTGTAGTAAAAGTTAGCGTAAATAATACTGAGTAAATTGATATACAAATTTCGGTTAAATAGTATTTCACTTGCAAACCAATTATAATGGTAAAGTAAACAATTACATGCAACTGTCTGTAGTAAAAGTTAGCGTAAATAATACTGAGTAAATTGATATACAAATTTCGGTTAAATAGTATTTCACTTGCAAATATATTTAAATAACTTTTCAAACAATTATTACGCAATAAACGGTAATTATACAGAAAATAATGAGGGCCAAACTTTCCTAACATTACTTGTGAAACACGGTAATACCTACTTTAATTTTATGAGAAAAGAATTTATCAAGTTTTAACAGAAATACTAATTATCACCCTATCTGAAATTTAACAATACGTTTCTGGCATTAATTAATTTGCTAGTTAAACAAACGTCTCGGGTGTCAAATAATAGAAAATGAGTTCATCTAGTTACATTATAAAAAAGAATAACAAAAGTTTTGGAAAAGAAAATGATAATAGGCTAATTACATTCATATCTATTATTTGGAGCAGTGGTATCGGGGGGTTCAGTAATGCAAGCAGGTGGGAATAAATCCCAACGTCCTTCGTTACAAAGTTGGGGCGTTATTCGTTGCGGTGTACATGCGATATTTTTTTCACAAACTTTTCAGAATGCGAACGTATATTGTTAGTACCCTCCTACATAGGGAGACATGGTGATTAGATCGAAAGCAGAGATATTTGGTGTTCCTTTTTCCCACGAGCTATTAGAGTGTCGAACTACAGAGAAATATCATAAAAGTGGTTCGATAAAGCCTCTGTCATTTCAATTTGACTTGCAGAGTATGCATGTAGATGTAGAAAGTATTTAGCTCGATGCTCTAGTTTATACATTCTAGAATATTAAGTACAGTTTTCCGGTGCAAAGGGTTGTCATAATGGTGTAAGTGCAAGAATGACATGAAAGAAGGTATAAGTTCGAAACCCTTGTGGTAAGAACTTATTACATTGAAATTTGTAACAGAAAGACATTATTGATTATTTTTATTCAGTTAATTATATTTATTTTATTTTTATTCCTTCGCCGCGTCATTTTAATCGTCTTATTGGTTTAATACTTGCCAATTACCTTACAGATGGTTTCGAAAATTCGATTTCTCTCCCACTCACTCTCCCAACCCTTGGCGCACGTTGAAATATCGAATGTTTGATTACCAGCGAGTGAATGTGAACGATAACTTTTTTTCCAATAAAGGAACTTGGGTACTGCAATTATTCTTTTATTCTCCTACTTAATGTGATATGGGGTCTTATCATAAAGAACCATACATCTAAAGATTTAATCTTGGTATGAACTAGGGCCGTCAGTATTTTTGAAAAGTTTTGCCGTGTATTTCTGAGTGGTACTCGGATATATGAGATGTAAACCCGGAATAAAACCAATGTCATCTTCAGCATGTATAACAATTAAATACTGACCATCAATTTTATTCCATAGTACATGTCACACACCGTCATTTTGCCAACATTTATTTACGGAGTTGTGTGTAAATCTAATTTCATGCAAGTAAACGACTAGCCTCTTTGATTCGTATTTTTCATTCTTTCCCGAAACTTAAAGTAGCATCACGCTCTTTTTCCAATCATGTACTCTCGTTCAAGTGTAACAAGACATTTGTTTTTAAAGCTACAATCAGAAGAGTTTTTTTCCCTTCGTTGCCAAAGCGACAAAAATTGTGTAGTTTCCGTGATTTGTTGCGTCAGTGGTACGAATTGGGCGACAGTTCCCTTCCGTCGCGCATGAGTGTGTGTGTTGTCCTTACTGCAAGTTAGTTTGTACGTCTAGGGACTGATGACAAACATTTTAACATTTCCTTACATGGTTCTTAAAATAGTAGAAATTGTTGTCTCATAATAAATGTTCCTATATGCTTAATGAAATAGCCGCGCGTGAGTTTCCGAGCGGTCTGCAGCGCCACGTTACGGACCGCGCAGTCTCCCTCGGGCATGGATGTGTGTGTTGTCCTTAGGTTAGTTTAACATAGTTTAAGTAGTTTGTATGACTAGGGACTGATGACCAACGTAGTTTGGTCCGATAGATTTACAAACATTTTTAATGAAATACTTATTGTGAGCATATTGCTATTCCTTCTTCTTTATCTTTGGAGCAGAAACCTGAGTTGTACTGTAGTCGGTTTTGTGTCTTTCTTTCCATAATTATTAAACAGTACTGCTGCTCAAATTAAAAATTTCTGCTGCACCTACCGTCGCCTTCTGTTTCTCATAGGCAAGGAAGTTAATGACGTTAACCGAAAGAGACGAACGTGCCCGCGATGACATTTTCTGTTTGTCCGTGTCATGCTCGCACTGCGCCCTCATAGCACAAGATGCTTTAAGCGGATCGTGGCTGCACCTGGTCATGGGACCAGATAGTTCCCGATATGGCCACATTACCACTTGGTCTTCTCGAGTAATACATTAATGTGATGGACGCTGTAGGTATATATGTCGTAACAGACCCACCTAAAGCAAACATATATAGTTAGATCTAAAGGCCAACAAATAACTGAATAATTACTAGAACTGCTGTATTATTAATCTTTATAATATATCGGGTGATCAAAAAGTCAGTATAAATTTGAAAACTTAATAAATCACGGAATAATGTAGACACAGACTTAAAAATTGACACAAATGCTTGGAATGACATGGGGTTTTATGAGAAAAAAAAGTTCAAAAAATATCCAACAGATGGCGCGTGATTCTGGTTTTGTAACTGCTACTATGACGGGTGAGAGGTTCGCCGATATGTTACAGAATCGCATCATCCCCAGCCTGGCTGATAAACACCTGCTGGAACGTACGATTTTTATGCAGGATGGCGCTCCATACCATATTGCTAGACGCGTTAAATATCTCTTGCGCGCGTCGTTTGGTGATGATCGTGTGCTCAGCCGCCACTTTCGTCATGCTTGGCCTCCCAGGTCCCCAGACCTCAGTCCGTGCGATTATTGGCTTTGGGGTTACCTGAAGTCGCAAGTGTATCGTGATCGACCGACATCTCTAGGGATGCTGAAAGTCAACATCCGACGCCAATGCCTCACCATTGTTGTTGTTCTGGTCTTCAGTCCGCAGACCGGTCTGATGCAGTTCTCCACACTAACCTGACCTGTGCAAGTCTCTTCATCTGAGAATACTTTCGGCAACTTACATCCCTTTGAATCTGCTTACTGTATTCATCCCTCGGTCTCCCTCTACGATTTTTACCCCACACACTTCCTTCCAATGCTAAGTTGACGATTCCTTGATGTCTCATGATGTGTCCCACTAACCTATCCCTTTTCTTAGAATACGCTAGAAATTCCTTTTCTCCCCAATTCTGTTGAGCACCTCCTCATTAGTTACGTGATCTACCCATCTAATTTTCATCATTCGTCTGTAGCACCACATTTCAAAAGCTTCTATCATCTTTTTGTCTGAGCTCATTGTCCACTCTTCAGTTCCATACAATGCTACACTCCAGACAAATGCCTTCAGAAAGAACTTCCTAACATTTAAACTAATATTGGATGTCAACAAGTTTCGCTTTTTCAGAAACGCTATTCTTGCCATAGCCATTCTGCATTTTATATCTTCTTTACTTCGGCCATCAGAAGTTATCTTGCTACCCAAGTAACAAAACTCGTCTACTACTTTTATTGCCTCGTTATCTAATTTAATTCCTTCAGCATCGCCTGATTTTCTGATGCTACATTCCATTATCCTTGTTTGACTCTTGTTGATGTTCATCTTATAACCTTTTTTCAAGACATTGTCCATTCCATTCAATTGCTATTGCAGATCTTTTGCGGTCTCTGACAGAATTACTATGTCATCGGCAAACCGCAAAGTTTTTATTTCTTCTCCCTGAACTTTAATGCCCTCTCCAAATTTCTCCTTGCATTATTTCACTGCTTGCTTAATGTACAGATTGAACAACATTGGGGAAAGGCCCTGTCTTACTCCCTTCCCAACCTCTGCGTCCCTTTCATGCCCTTCGACTCTAATAACCGCTGTTTGGGTTTTGTATAAGTTGAGTATAACTCTTCGCTCCCTATATTTTACCCCTGCTACCTTCAGAATTTGAAACAGTGTATTCCATTCGACATTGTCAAAAGCTTTCTCCAAATCTACAAACGCTAAAAACGTCGGTTTGCCTTTCCTTAGCCTATCTTCTAAGTAAAGTCGTAATGTGAGTATTGCCTCCCGTGTTCCAAGATTTCTCCTAAATGTAATGTGATCTTCCCTAAGGTCGGTTTCCACCATATTTCTGGGAAATGCTTTACAGTGCTGTTGACAACATTCTTCCTCGATTACAGCTATTGTTGAGGAATGATGGTGAACATATTGAGCATTTCGTGTGAAGAACACCATCTTTACTCTGTCTTAATTTGTTATGCTAATTATTGCTTTTCTGATCAGATGAAGCGCCATCTTTCGGACATTTTTGAACTTTTTTTATTGGTTCTAATAAAACCCCAGGTCATTCCAAGCATGTGTGTCAATTTTTACCTCTCTACCTACAATACTCCGTGATTTCTTAAGTTTTCTCATTTATACTGACTTTTTGGTCACCCGGTATTTTCGATGTGTTAAATGCACTTGACTGAAAGTGCTAAGCGGTTGCTACGGGTCCTTCGTGTTGTAATAACTTATTTAGTGCCGTGACTGAAGCAGGCGCGGTGCGATGGCTCGTGTATCGCGGGCAGACGCCTGCCTCAGCCAGCAGAAATAAACGCCCGCCGCGGCACACGTGGCCGCCGCAGCTCGCCAAACGCACAGCCACTGCCTCACTCACACGCATGCCGGAACCCCGCAACAGCTCAATCCGGTGTAAGTGGACGCTGACGCTGGACGTATTATATTCAGTGTGGACTGTCACCTGTGACGTGTTATTCAAGATGGCTGCGTGCCGCGGTGAATTTTGAAGTAAACTAGGGCATAAAAACCGTGAAATTTACAGAAGATTCGCCCTTAGACACGCAGCAGCAGTAAGACGTGAATTGCGTTCGGCTGGTCTCTATTACTGGCGATGCGGTCGTGGTGGATCACAGCACGCCCTGCTGACTCCAAGAACATTCAGCGAGTGGAGCAGCTGGCCCCGAGCAGTCGCATAGCCTGTCGTGAAATTGCTACAGTGTGTGATCTGTCGTCAGTGAACACAACAATTCATCTTCATTTGTTGTTCCGAAAAGAGAGTGCCCACTAGGTCTCAAAGCAGCTTTCTACTTCGACAGACACAGGAGAGTTAAAGTCTATACAGAGCTGAAGAAACGCTCTGAAAGGGGAGGACAGGATCTTCTGAATCGCTAATGTGAGTTCTCCATTTCACCCCAGAATCCAAAAGAGGATCGATGCAGTGAAATCATGCCAAGGAATTTCGAACAGTTGCGTCTGCTGGTAACGTGAAGTGTGTTTGGGATAAACAGATTTCTTACCGCTTTGTGTCGCAACGACGAGTATTACTCCCGTGTTCTGCGTGGCGTGGGCATGAGTTGACAGAAGAAACGTTGCGGTTTGATGACCGGAACATTTTGCAAGACAGTGCATGACCGCATACAGTGCAACGTAATTTCCAAACAATCCAGGAACTCCCACCCCCCTAATAGCCAACGATTTCCACCTGTCCTGTTTGAGCTCCCGAAGGAATTAGTTTGAGGAAAACATTCCGTCATAGTACTATATATATGCATTATTTTAACTCTGGGATAAGCGTATGACTGTAGCGACACTACGGTCGGGGGTTCGAATCCCCCCTCGGCATGCATATTTGTGCCGTCCTTACTTGTAAGTAGTTCATAAGTAGTTTGTAAGTTCAGGGACTGATGTCCCCGTAGTTAAGTCCCATAGACTTTACAAACATTTGAACATTTGACTGTAGCGAGACGTTATGTAGAAAAATAAATCCACTTACCACATTTTCAAATTAAAAAAAAATTATGTTCACTGATGGTGCTTTATTTACAATTCAGTTTTGTTTCTCTGTAGGCAGCCTAACAGCAGCAAGATGTTTTACCAGATGATGTCACTATCAACAGTGACTGTTACTCCCGTGTACTCAGTGACGTGCACAAGAGTTTGCAGAAGAAACGTCGTGCATTTTAGTTAGTCACTCTGCAATCACTAATCCCATCTCTGTCTATTTCTTTCTTCCCTCTTGGTCCTCTTAGGCTTCTCTCTGTATTAGCTAACTCACAACGCAGCGTCATTGTGGTGTATAGGGGAGAGTTGCCGAAGATGGACCATTGCCTAAGTTGGACCACCAACGTATTTCACTGTGTGTTGGTAACTTAAAGTTCTATGTTCGCTCAACTGGAGAGAAACATTGTCGAAATCACGTGGCTCAGTCGCCAGTCGACAATAGTCATTGGAGTGAGAACAGTTTCCGTTATTGCGTTTTCTTCGATGTCGCTGTAAGTTTTCTGCTACATATCATAAGCTTTCTTCTGCTCTAAAAGTAATTAAAAATATCATCAGCACTATAGTTCAAAGTGCCACTCATTAGCTAATAATTCAATATCGTAAAACTAGAGTTTAGCGTTTTTTGTTCCTACAACGTTATCTTTACTTATATAGCGTCGAGTTGCCGAAGTTGGACCAAAGGCTGTTTCCTAATTTGGACCAGTCCAATTTAGGGATCAATCGTAACAAATAATACTTAATGTCATTTAACAATAGGTAATAGGTAGATTTTACGTTTTTAGGTTTATTTTTCTAGGCTATAAAACCATTTAAAAATAAGGAGTAAGTATGGTAACCTTTTTAGATTTGGAAGATTCAATAAGGGGAATGTAAGGGAAATGGACAGAAGATGAACTGAAGGTAACTGTGGAAGCATACAGAAACGGAAACCATGAACGTAACGCGTGTGCTCGTATATACCGAGTACCAAAAGCTACAATTAAAGAGATATGCTGATGGTAAAAGCATGCCATCAAATGAAGTTCAGTTATTTGGTAGACAATCAACCTTTACAACTGAGATTGAAAAAATTGTCGCACATCACTTTCTTTTATTTGAAGAGAAGGTTTTTTTTCTTTTTTTTTTTTTTTTTTAAATCACAATCAAAGATATTCATAAACTTGCATTCGATACAGCACAGAAATATGAACTGCCTCATTCTTTCCACATAGAAATAGAAAAGAAAATGGCTGGTAAAAGGTGGTTTTCTTAATTTATGAGACGAAATACACATCTTTCCCTCCGTCAGCCAGAAGGAATATCAATGGCGAGATGTTGAAATGAAGCTTTTCTTAATATTGCGGGTCTTATTTCCTTTTTAGTCACTGTTTTACTATGCGGTTCAATTTAAGCAACTGAAGGTCCAAATTAGGCAACATGATCTGAAACCTGGAAACCACATGGACAGCGATGCTGTGACAAAAAATCGCGCTACTTTATTATATGTGGAAAGTTAGTTTCGGGTTTGCTAGGCATTCATGACCACAGATCAGTTTTACAGACAAGTTAAAGGGGAGAATGTTATCGAATTCTCATAAAACAAAAGGAGAAGGCTTCAAAGAAAGACCATCTACGCTTATACACAAAGAAGTAAATGACAATGCGACAACAATGAACAAACCTTTTCGCGACGACATTACTCAAGCTCTTTTGAAGAGAATTCCGAAAAAGCTAACACCCGCTATGGTAATTTAGGTTGCCCTATGGAGTGTGTGCAGTGGAACGACCTTGTCTCTACTAGTATGTAGCCAACTGTAGTATGTCTATTAGTGTAGTTCGGACGATCACGAATACATTCAAAGCCGTTTACATCACATTGTAGGAATATTTTTACTTATTACAGGTACTTGACACGTTTATTGCAGGCGGAAAATTCTTCTAGCCACACAGTAATGATTAAGTCCATTTAACATTTATTAATTTTGCTTTCATCTTGTTTATTGGAGTTGCCATCTCGACCACAGATAATCATTCAACACTGAGTAATAATATTAACTTTTGATTCTTTAGATATCAATGCAAACAGCTCTCAGTTTTAACTGCACATACTTTTTTCTTCTTGACACAGCATGCAAGGCACATCCCCGCCGTCTTCTCCCCTCGGCGGCCTTCGACTCGCCAGAGACTGCCGCCAGTGACGCCACAAACTGCAGGGCCAACACTGCCGACACTGTGCGATGCTTTCCGCGCCGTCCATGGAACACAAGAAAAAATACACAAAAACACCCTCTATGTCTAAATTATTATGAAACTAAGCATAAATCATTAATGTTGTTGTTATGGTCTTGAGTCCGGAGACTGGTTTGATGCAGCTCTCCAGCCTAATCCTGAGCAAGCCTCTTCATCTCCTCATAAGAACGACAGCCCACATCCACTTGAATCTGCTTACTACACGCGTCTCTTGGTCTCCCTCTGCGATTTTTACCCCACACACTTCCCTCGAATGCTAAATTTACGATTCCTCGATGTCTAAGAATGTGTCCTACCAAGCGATCCCTTCTTTTAGTCAGGGTATGCCAAAAATTCCTTTTCTCACCAATTCAGTACCTCTTCATTAGTTATGCGATCTACCCACCTAATCTTCAGCATTCTTCTGTAACACCAAATTTCAAAAGCCACTATTCTCTTCCTGTCAGCACTGCTTATCGTCCATGTTTCACTCCCGTACAAAGCAACACTCCACACAGATGCCTTCAGAAAAGACTTCCTTGCACTTAAATTAATATTCGATGTTAGCAAATTTCTCTTTTTCAAAAATGCTTTTCTTCCCATTGCCATTCTGAATTTTATATCCTCTGTACTGTGACCGTCATATGTTATTTTACTACCCAAGTAACAAAACTCATATACCACCTTCATTGTTTCATTACCTAATCTAATTCCTTCAGCATCGTCTGATTTTCTAAGACCGTATTCCATTATTTTTGTTTTGTTCTTGTTAATGTTCATTTTATACGCCCTCTTCAACACAATGTCCATTCCATTCAACTGCTCTTCCAGGTCCTTTGCTGTCTCTGACAGAATTACAATCTCATCAGCAAAACGCAATGTTTTTATTTCTTCCCCCTGAACTTTAATCCCTATTCAAAATTTTTCCTTGCTTTCCTTCACCGCCTGCTCAATGTACAAATTGAATAACATCGGTGAAAGGCTACAACTCTGTCTTACTCCCTTCCCAACTGATGCTTCCCTTTCATGCCCTTCGAGTCTAATAACTACGGTCTGGCTTTTGTACAAGTTGTAGATAACTCTCCTTTCCCTGTCTTTTATTCCTGCTGACTTCAGAATTTGAAAGAGTGTATTCCAGTCAACATTGTCAAATGCTTTCTCCAGATCTACAAAAGCTAAAAATCTATCTTCTAAGATAAGACGTAAAGTGAGTGTTGCCTCCCGGGTTCCTACGTTCCTCCTGAATCCAAACTGATCTTCTCCGAGGTGAGCTTCTACCAGCTTTTCCATTCACCTGTAGATAATTCGTGTTAAAATTTTGCAACCATGACTTATCAAACTGGTGGTTCTGTAATTTTCACACCTGTCTGCGCCTGATTTGTTTGGAATAGGGATTATTACATTTTTCTTAAAGTCTGAGGGTATTTCGCCTGTCTCATACATCCTATACAGCAGTTCAAATAGTTTTTTCATGGCTGGCTCTCCCAGAGACTTTAGTAGCTCTGAGGGTATGTCATCTACTGCTGGGGCCTTGTTCCGACATAGGTCTTTCAGGGCTCTCTTATTATAGTATCTCCTATTTCATCTTGATCTACTTCCTCTTCCCTTCCTACAACATCGTCTCTAAGTTCATTTCCTTTGTAGAGCTGCTCTATGTACTCTTTCCACTTTTCAGCTTTTCCTTCTTTCCTGAGAACTGGTTTCCCATCTGAGTTCTTCAAATTAATCATCATCATCATCATCATCATTAGAGACTGATAATGCCTTTCAGCGTTCAGTCTGGAGCAAAGTACCTCTAATAAAATTCCTCCATGATCCCCTATTCAATGCTAACATTGATGCCGCATCTGATGTTATGCCTTTTACTTCAAAATCATTCTGCACTGAATCTAAGTAGTTTCTTCTTGGTCTACCTCGACTCCTCTTACCCTCCGCAGACGAGCTCATGAGTCTCTTAGGTGACCTTGCTTCTCCCATGCGTGTAACATGACCCCACCACCTCAGTCTGTTCGCTCTAACTGCTTCATTTACGGTGTTCATTCCCAGTTTTTCCTTCATTTCCTCATTATGAACACCCTCCTGGCATTGTTCCCATCTATTGGTACCTGCAATCATTCTCGCTACTTTCATATCTGTAACCTCTATCTTATGAATAAGGTAACCTGTATTCACCCAACTTTCACTCCCATACAACAAAGTTGGTCGAAAGATAGAGCGGTGCACTGCTAACTTAGTTCTTGAAATTAATAATAAAGATAACAACAAAGATAATTATCATGCTTAAGCACACGAAACGTTGCTGCGGGAGGTAATTCTTGCCCGTAACATTAACGGCACACTACACCTATCGTAGGTGGAGGTGGCAGCTATTAATAATATTGTAAATGGAGTCCGCCAAGGCCGGTCCCAACCCAGGTTAAAAAAAGAGGAGGGGAGGAGTAACACCTCGTTAAAAACCTTGGTTCACCTGGCCCGGGTGATAGCACCTCGTGAGGGCCCCTTGCCAGGGCACGGTGAAGGCCTCAACGGCAGTGAAGGCGGAGATGAAGATCATCGGTACGGCGGAACTGGCGGAAGAGGCAGGCTTTATGTAAGAGCACGGGACTGTAGCGTCTGTTCCCACAGTGGGCGGCTGCAAAAGGCGTCTGTTCCACGTGTCAGATGCGGCCTCATTTATAATTCTAAGCTAAGTGCTTGAATATTAATCATGGAAAGGTTCAACTATCTTTCCCCAAATAAACTTTAACCTAAGAAATGATGGTAAATTTCAAAACGGAAATTACTGTAGGAAATAACCAATCTTCCATCGCTAGTTATAGCGATGCAACTAGTCCTTTGGATTCTGGAGAACCTAGAACATCATGTGAGGAACAATCGGAGCGTCCTAGAACTTCTTCAAAAATAAGGCCCAAGAAAAAATACCTACTGGGCACTCTGAACATCAACACACTAATGAAAGTCGGTAAACTGAAACATCTAACGGACACTCTCAGTAAACGGAACATATTCATATTAGATCTTCAGTAAACATGATATCTGGATGAAAATGCTATTGAGTCAGGTGGATACAGAATTTACACAGGAAAACCAGCCATTAGAAATTCCAGTAATACGACTATGTTAGGGACAGCCTTTATGGTCAAACAGCAATATACAGGATCATTTTGAGCTCCCCATCAGAAAGAATTTCGTTTTTGACTTTTAAGTCAGGCATTAAGCGTTATACCATTATAAATACACACGCACCTGTCAACCAACAAAACAGAACAAACATTATAATTCAGTTACTAAGTCACAAGAAACATATGGCTCAGAGTGCCTCACATTGAATGAGAAATGTGAACTAAGAGAACTAGAAAAAAGAGAGAGAAAAATACTAAGAAAAATGTTGGGTCCCGAGAAGAACAATGAAAACATATGGATGAAAAGGAGAAATGAATATTTATACAAAAATACAGAAAAAAATCACAGATACAATGAGGAAATGACGGCCAAAATTTTATGGACATTTAAAAAGAAGACACACGGATTACAAAGAAAATTTTTAATTATGTTAATAAACTGAAGAAAACTGTAGGATGGATAGAAGCAGTGAAGAAAGACGCAAACAAAATAGGATTAAAAAAAAAAGTTCAAATGTTTGTAAAGCTTATGGGACTTAACTACGGGGTCATAAGTCCCTAAACTTACAAACTACTTATCAACTAGCTTATCCTAAGGACGGCACAAATATCCATGCCCGAGGGGGGGATTCGAACCCGCGACCGTAGTGGCCGTGCAGACCGTGACTGGAGCGCCTCAGTCCCCTCGGCCACTGCGGCCGGCAAAATAGGTGTTACAGAAGAAATAATATGTGACTGGAATCGCTTCAGGCTACTGATAGGAAACGCAACCTATGAAGAAGATAAGACCAAACCTCGACCAAAGAGAGTGTGGACAGATGACCGGAGACGAGCAGTTGGAGAGAAAATGAAGAAGGACTGGGGAGAAAGGAAGAGAAAGAAACACCATTAGTCTTAAGTTGTATGCGGTCCATAGCTGGCCAAATTCATAAAAAAATAATAAATAAATAAATAAAAAAAATACCGTAAATGGTCATACGGTTCTCTCAACCGATTGCAATCTACAATATTTATGGCAGCAGCAAAGGATATGTTAATTGATGGTATTTTTCATTGTGCAGTAACCATATTTTGTAATTTCTGCTGCTTTGCTGCCGGATCGTAGATCATGCTGATTCTGCTATAACGCTGCTGCTGCTGGTGAGTCGCGTTGAGTTCTGCTGCTGCCGCTGCTTATATAAGTGTCTGGCGCGTGCACGGCCTTGCTGCCTTCTAGACTTGGCAGCTGACGCTCGCGGCAACCATGACAGTTTACCAGAGCATACTTGCGCTGGCATTGTCACAAAACATTGTGTTTTTCATACATTGGTGTCATTTCTTACGAAGAGGAAAACTCTTGACTCTGTTTACCATATTGTTCGTCAAACTATATATATATATATATATATATATATATATATATATATATATATATATATATATAAGAAAAGAAAAGAGAGAGAGAGAAGTTTGATAAGCTTAAGGGACGTAACTGCGGGGTCATCAGTCCCTAAACTTACAATCTACTTGTAAACTAAGTTATAATAAAGTGAACACTCCAGTATTCAGTCCAAGAACAGCTGCGAGCACGCGAAACTTAGAAGTAGATGTTCCTGGAGTAGTAAAACAACTTAAGTCACTAAACAAAAACAAATCTTCCAGGCTAGATTGTATACCAACTAGATTCCTCTCAGAGTATGCTGATGCAATAGCTCCGTACTGAGCTATAATTTCCAACCGATCACTCAGCGAAACATCCATACCCAAAGACTGGAAAGTTGCCCAAGTTACTCCGATATTCCAAAAATGCGATAGGAGTGATCCTCAAAATTACAGGCCTATCTCATTGACGTCGATTTGCAGTAGGATTTTGGAACATATACTTTGTTCGAATATTATGAACTACCTCGAACAGAACAACCTATTAACCAGTAGTCAACACCGATTCAAAAAGTATCACTCTTGCGAAACACAGCTTGCCCTTTATTCACATGAAGTATTAAGTGCCATCGACAAGGGATCTCAAATCGATTCCATTTTTATGGATTTCAGGAAGGCTTTTGACACTGTAACCCACAAGCAGCTTCTTATGAAATTGCCTGCTTATGAAATATCTCCCCAATTGTGCGGTTGGATTCACGATTTCCTATCAGAAAGAACACAGTTCGTTGTAATTGACGGTAAGTCATCGAGTAAAACAGAAGTGATATCTGGCGTTCCACGGGGAAGCGTTATAGGTCCATTACTCTTCCTCGTGTTTATAAACAATTTAGGAGACAATCTGAATAGCTCCCTTAGACTGTTCGTAGATGATGCTGTCGTTTATCGGTTAGTGAAGTCAATTGAGGATCAAAAGCAACTGCAAAGCGATTTAGACAAAATTCCTGCATGGTGCGAAAATTGGCAATTGACACTAAATAAAGAAAAGTGTGAAGTAATATACATGACCACTAAAAGAAATCCGTCAAACTTCAATTACGCGATAAATCAGTCAAACCTTAAGGTCGTAGATTCTACCAAATACCTAGGAGTTACAATTACGAACAATTTTGACTGGAGAGAACACATAGAAAATATTGTGGGGAAGGCGAACCAAAGGTTACGTTTCATTGGCAGAACGCTTCGAAGATGCACCAGCTCCACCAAAGAGACTGGCTACATCACACTTGTGCGTCCTCTCCTGGAGTACTGTTGCCCCTTGTGGGACCCTCACCAGGTGGGACTGACGGAAGACATTGAGAAGGTTCAGAGAAGGGCAGCTCGTTTCGTTTTATCACGTTACGGGGAGGAAAGCGTCACGGAAATGTTGCAAGAATTGGGGTGGAAATCATTAAAAGAAAGACGTCATTCATTGCGCAGTAATCTGTTTGCGAAGTTTCAATCACCGACTTTTAGTTCTGAATGTGAAAATATTTTGCTAGCACCCACCTACTTAGGGAGACATGGCCATCCCAATAAAATAAGATAAATCAGATCAAAAA
Organism: Locusta migratoria; assembly: GCA_026315105.1. NCBI lineage: Eukaryota > Metazoa > Arthropoda > Insecta > Orthoptera > Acrididae > Locusta > Locusta migratoria. The sequence goes on from CM048745.1 coordinate 895,692,302, forward strand.
CGGTACGATTTAGGTGTTCTTTCTTCCCGCGCGCTATTAGAGAATGGTTATGAAAGTGGTTAATGAATCCTCTGCCAGGCACTTTAATGTGATTTGCAGACTATCTATGTAGATGTAGATGTAGATCCATGTCCGAGGGGGATTCGAACCCCAGACGGGGAACGGCCTGGCGCATCGGAGCATAGCGCCTCAATGCTCTCGGCCACTCCGCCGCGACTAACCAATAAAGTTCAGCAGCCTATCCTACGATGTTTGAATTCCTTCGGAGTTAAATACAGTGTTGGAATAATTCAGTTTCACAGTGCAAAGAGAAAATGCCTAGCGTGTGGTCACGGAAGCAGATGTACAGTACTAAAGGCAAAAAATATGAAAACGAAAATTATGGAGCTGAGGCGTTGTGCCGTGTGAATGAACAAGTTAAATGCACCAGTCAGAACTTAGAAGGCCAAAGGAAATTTTGAATATGCAGAATATGTACAATAGGAATGCAAGAGAGGTGCAAGACAAGTACAGCTGGTGCAGACGATGTGTTTCACCACTCATGGCATTTTTATGATTTTTTTGACAGAGGTGATTTCGTCGTACATTTTGATATCATTGTTAACTGCTTTGTGTTTCTTGAGAAACAATTACAATCTTTGGAAGAGTATTGCATTGCACGTACAAGTAAACGTACAGTTCTAGCTGCGACTTAAGACAATTACGATATTCACGTTACGTTTCCGACGATCGTTAACAGAGATACCGTGTGATTTCACGCAAATCCATCTTTGCAAACAGCCCGCAACGGGCTCTGAAGAGCGCTGCCGTTGCAAACCACGGCCGCGCTTAGAGCCGGCCGTGGTGGCCGAGCGGTCTGCGGCACGTCAGTCACAGTCTGCACGGCCGCTACGTCCGGGGGTTCGAATCCCCCCTCCGGCATGGATGTTTGTGCCGTCTTTAGCATTAGCTAGTTTATAAGTAGGTTGTAAGTTTAGGGACTGATGACCCCACATTTAAGTCCATAAGCTTAAAAAACATTTGAACATAATTCTAGTGTTCGTGATCTGACTTCACTCTTGTGACGTACCGGGTGGCAGCTCGTTGCCGCTTGAAGTTCTCCTCGCTCGGCGCTCTCGGTAATGTCTGGCTGAAATTTCATGGGCCAAAACTAGTCCACTCCAAATAATGTAGGCGACACTTAAAATTGCAGTTCATCGACACTTGAATGAATCTGTAGTGCCCAGTTGTCCCAGCGTACAAGTCCCATTATTAACAGTCACCACAACCCAGTACGGCAGTACGCGCATTCCACACGTCAGTAATACAAATTTACACAGTCCGTGTGTGGTATACAAAGGTTCGAGGTGTACCTTTATTGTGGCACGATTATGAGAATTAGCTTTTTATCATAACGCTAGAAACTCGGAAGAACTTTTACATAATTGTTTAAATTAGAGTTCACAGTGACGTGGATTGTGCATAAGATACGCCACGTTACACGACTAAAAACAATGCTTCCTGGCGTGGATTGTGCTTCCCATCAAAGATGTAAACAGACTCGTTTACATGGCTCGAAAGCATTCCATTTGTATCATTCAAACCATGTCACTGGAAATTACGTATTGTTAATTGTGTACATTAAATTAATTATAATGGTAAAGTTAACAATTAGATCCAAGTGGCTATAGTAAAAAAATAGCGTAAATAATACTGAGTAAATTGATATACAAATCAAGATTAAATTACTATTGCACTTTCAAATATATTTAAATAGATTTTTAAACAATTTACTTCGTAATAAACGGGAATTATATAGAAACTAATGAGGATAAACCTTTCTTATTATTAATTGTGAAACATAATAATACCTACTTCAATATTATGAGGAAAGAATTTACTTAGTATTAACATAAATAGTAATTAGCATACTGTTGGAACTACAGCTTGCATTAACTAATTAATATCTGGTAAACAAACTTCTGCGATGACTAATAATAGAAAATAACTTCTGTTAGTCACGGTAGAAAAAGAATAACAATAGTTTCGGAAAAGAAAATGATAATAGACTAATTACATTCATGTCTATTATTATGCAAAACTGGTATCTAGAGTTCAGTAATGCAAGCAGACGGGAATAAATCCCAACACGCTTCGTTTCACTCTCAGCCGTGCGGTCAACCGCCTCTATCGTGCAAACAGAACTATGTGGCACTATCCCCACCTCATCTGCCAAGAACACGGCGTGCCAAGCTGCCAGTGTTTACTGCTGGCCGTAAATTGAGTAGCTGTGTAGTCACCCTTCTGTTGCATCTTGCGACCATCCTGAGTTGTAGGTGAAGTAGCTCCCTGTAATTATATGATGCAATTATATTACGTTTGAATTTATTACTTTATTTTTTCTGAATTACCGTCATCTCTAGTCACATATCAAAACTTTACTCTTTATATTCACCAACTATCTCTCCCAAGTGTCGTCAATTACATTTCGTGTATTAATACGGTGAAGATTTACAATATTTTTTTTATTTTTTTATTTTGCCACGGACTAATTCATATTATTATATCATACAGATACAAAACAAGATTAATAATGGATAACTGTTAAAACATTCAGTCAAAAGTCCTTACCTGTTTATGCAGGAAGAGAAAAATTCCCGCGCGCCCAGGAAGAAAAATTATTGGAAAATCATTCTGCTCCACAACCAATGCTTCCTTACAGTGGTGAGAATACAACATTACACAAAAGTGTCACAACAGCAGGTAGTCTGCATGCCAGCAGACGGAGTCCGGGAAGGGGGGACAGTTATTAAACATACAAGATTTATTCAAAATGTATTTCTTTAAAAATAAAAACACATTAAGTAACTGCTTGCATTTATGTATGAAAAAGTATATCCCCATTCACCACTCAAGGCAGCACGGAAATGAGTAATGCGTCCACTGATGTTCTTCTGGATGACGCGTTCGAAAACATCTAGTGGGATGCCTTTAATAACCTTTTTTATTTAATTTTATTATTTTTATTCAGTTGGTGTGTTGTTAGTGGCGTGTTCACGTACTTGCCAGCATTAGTGCTGCGCTCCAGCCAAACGTATTTACACACTGGACAATTTGGTATGAAAAACATTGAAAAGTGAGAATAAAATTCTGACTTCAGAAACTTCACAGGAGATAATTTACGTGAAAAAGATAGTCTGAAAATACACATTCATAATTAAAAAGCCACAGTGTTTAAAATCACATACAGGCAGACATTTAAAATCCAAGGTATTTAAAATCACAATGTTAAAGCACACAGTAAGACTACGAAGGCACTGATTAAAACACACAACAACACAAATATTCTGCCTATTCGGCGGCTGCTTATGATTTAAAAAGACATTTGCAACACTGAGCATGGCACTGGCCCTGACGGCACACTGATCACTTTTTTAAGGCAGAGGTTCCCCACGGGGGTAGGGGAAGGAGGGGGCCCAGGGAGAGGGAGGGGATGGGGGAGGAGGGTGCAAGGACACACTGAGGAGGGGAAGATAGGGGAGAGCCAAGTATGGGTGGGAGTGGCATAGGAGGAGGGAGGAGAGGGCATACAAAAACGGGGATGGACTAAGGTTGGCAGGAGGGGGAGATGATGGAAGTTACCCTCGGAGAGGATGTGGAGAGTGTGGAGGTGAAGGGAGGGAGGGATAACAAGGTATCAGCGTGGCGGAGGCCCGGGATGCATCAAGAGGTGGGAGTCAAGTGGGTGGTCAGAATCCAGTTTTCGGGTGACATATCGCAGGCAGAGGTGTTCGAGGAATTTGAGCAGGTGTGGGAAAGCTATAAGGTTGTACAGGATCCGCAAGGGGGACGGGAGGTGGATTTGGTAAGCGAGGTGGAAGGCGTGGCGTTCAAAGATCTCGAGGGATTGGTGGTGGGCAGGGGGAGCAGAAACCCAAGTGGAATGGAAGCAGCACAAGACAGGATGCATTATGGAATGGTAGGTAAATGGGATGGTGGAGAGTTTGAGGGCCCATGTCCAACAGGAAATGTTTGAAGTGGGAGAGGGCTTTTTCACAGACTTCTTGAAGGTGGGGTTTCCACCAGAGGGAGCGGTCGAGAGTTAGGCCTAGGTATTTGAGGGTTTTGGTTTGCAGGTTAGGATGGTCAGGGAGCATAAGGTGTAGGTCATGGTGACGGAAGGAATGGGTCGTGTGACCTTTGATAATTGCCTGGGATTTGGTAGGGTTAATGTTGAGGAGCCACTGGTTACACCAGGTGAAGAATTCGGATAGATGGAAGGCAATGTCGTCAGAATATAGTAGGAGGTGGATAGGAGGTTGGGGTTGCGGCATGTCAGCGGGATATATGAGGCAGAGGAGGGCGGGGTAGAACGAATCCCCAGGGAATCCCAGCAGAGGGATGTCGAAATTATTGACAGTGACATATGGTGAGCGTTAGGCAAGAAAGGGTGCAATGAAGCGGACATAGTTGGAGCTTGAAAAGGAGACCGGAATGCCAAGTTTCAGTCGTAGTCCTTCTGATGTTGAGGGAGACGAGCATAGCGGCATGATGGGAGTGGATCTGGATGTAAAGGACGTGTGTGAGGTGCAGGAATTGGTCATTGGCAGAGAAGGATGGTCTGAAGCCACATTGGGAAAGGGAAAGGAGCTACTGTTGATGGAGATGCTGGTGAATACGGCAAGACAGGATTGTTGCCAGGACCTTGCTAAGCACCGAGGTGAGGCTGATGGGAATATGGGAGGAGGTAGCCGGCCGCGGTGGCCGAGGAGACTGAGGCGCGCCAGGCACGGTCTGCACGGCCACAACGGTCGGGGGTTCGAATCCCCCCTCGGGCATGGATATTTGTGCCGTCCTTAGTGTTAGCTAGTTCATAAGTAGTTTGTACGTTTAGGGGCTGCTGACCCCGTAGTTAAGTCCGATAAGCTCTACAAACATTTGAACATTTAGGAGGAGGTGTCAGAAGGTGGCTTGCTGGGTTTGAGGAACATGAGGATACAAGAGGTCTTAAACAGGTCTGGGAAGAAGCCGGTGTAGAGGATGATGGTGCAGAGGCCTGTTTGGAAAGAACGGGGGCAGGCCTATATGTGAGGTGGTCATGGCCAGGAGTGGTGTTGCGTTTCGTGCAGAGATTTGATTCGTAGTCAAGGGCTGTAATTGGCGTGTTGAGTTCTGTGGAGGGGGGATGCTGTCCAAGTACTGAAAGCCAGGGGCGAATGGTGGGATGAAGGTGTTGGTTCGATTGTGAACACCTGGGAAGAGGGAGTTGTCAAATCTTGGATTGTATGGGATAAAAGTTAAAGTGGGTGGCAAAGTGGTTCGCCTTATTGGCATTGTCGGGAAGTCGGGAAAAGGAAGCTCATTATGGAGGAGCGGGTTCAAATGTTCAAAATAATGTTTGTAGAACTTATGGGACTTATCTACAGTGTCATCAGTCCCTAAGCTTACAAACTACTTATGAACTAGCTAATACTAAGGACGGCACAAATATCCATACCCGAAGGGGGATTCGAAAGCCCAACCATAGTGTCCATGCAGACCGTGACTGGCGCGCCGCAGACCGCTTGAACACTGCAGCCGGCGAGAAGCGGGTAGTGGGAGGTGGTGACTGCCAGTAAGGCGGTGGAGGGCTTCCCATTACTTGGAGGAGAGAAACGTTCAGATGGGTGCATGTCTGAAGCCATTCCCAGGGTCTTCTTGCGTTCAAGAGGTTTCTGATGTGATTCTCGATTTGCCAGTGGCGACGGAGTGTGTCCTGGTCACGAGAGATCAGGAAGGAACGGTAGAGGCGACGGGATTCTCAGAGGAGTATCGTCTGTGTATAGTTTTGGTAGGGATTTAGGATTGGACAGCTTCAGCAATGGTCTGGTGTAGGAAGAACGCGGAGTGGCCGATATCTGCGGGGTTGTGGAGGAGCAGGGAATGAATGACGACCGAGGTCTGGATGGAACGACGGTAGGCAACCAGTTGGCGCGGGAATAGTCATGGACTATATTAGGAGGCGGTTCAGGACGGGGAGCGCGAACCTGGCGGTCGCGGGGTCAAGAGTGAGTAAAGAGCATGGTCACTGCCAATGAGGTCGAGGACATTTGCCTGCAGGTGGCTCAGGAGGTTAGGAGTGAGTTTTGTTAGGGGAACTGTATCGCCACAGAGCTGAGAATGAAACTGACGCCGCCCCCAGAGTTCGGTGGCAGAACGGAAAGAAAGATTCAGGTTTGCGTCAACCACATCGGTCGTGAAGGATCGGTCTATGTGGGTCCATAAAACGTCAACAAAAAGAGACAATCTCACACTTTACAACAAAGAAGCCGATGTCAGTGGTTGGCCGACCATAGGAGTAAAAAAGGAAAAGTCAACCACATGGCAGCACAAGGAAAAGTCCAGTCAGAGAAATGTTCAAATGTTTATAAATCTATCACACCAAACTGCGTGCTCATCAGTCCGTAGCTTAAACCTAGGTAAACTAACCTAAGGACAACACACACACCCATGCACCAGGGAGGACTCGAACCTCAATGGCGAGCAACCGCGCGCTCCGCAGCTAGACGCTTTAGACCGCTCGGCTACTCCATCGTGTCTCAGTCAGAGAGACTGGAAAAAAAACCTGCTCGAATAAAACTTAAAACTGAATTTGCTGCTGAAGCATCGTCATGTAAAACATCTGGACCCGATAGGGAGATGGAAGGGGAAAAGACTCAAGATCCAGCAGGAGCGACCGAACTCTAAAGGCAATTGTATAACCTGATCTAGGGCGTCGCTGATGGGGACGGATGACCACATCATAAAAGAGGAGACGACGGTTCGGGTGGCCTGGGGAGCAATATACTTTGGCTGCATAAGCCACTAGCAGGTGTTGGCGGCGTATCCCCAAAGGTGGGACCGCAGCCTCCACAAGTAAGCTGTTCACTGGGTTGGTGCAGAAGGCACCCATCGTGATGCGAACCCCACAATGGTGGATGGGGTCCAACAGGTGCAATGACAAAGGCGATGCAGAACAGTAGGCAATGCATCCAAAGTCAAGCCGTGTCTGTACCAGTGCTGTGTAGAGTTGCAATTGTGTAGAGCGATCAGCGCTCCAAGTGGTATGGCCCAGGTGGCGAAGAACATTCAGCTGGCGCCAGCACTCCTGTTTCAACTGACGAATGTGAGGAAGCCATGTCAGCCAGGCGTCGAAGACCAGCCCTAAAATCCTATGTGTTTGCACTACTTGAAGTAAGTGGTTGTCGAGGTAAAGTTCAGGGTGTGGGTGAACAGTCCGACGCCGACAGAAGTGCATAACACTAGTCTTGGCCGCAGAAAACTGGAAGCCGTGGGCATGAGCCCAGGACTGCGGTTTTCGCATCGCTCCCTGCAGTCTGCGTTCAGCAACTTGGGTGCTGGAAGAGCTAAAATAGATGCAGAAGTCGTCAGCATATAGTGAAGGGGATACTGACGACCCAACTGCTGTCCTTAGGCCATTAATGGCTATTAAATATAAGGGAACACTCAGGACAGAGCCCTGAGGAACCCCGTTTTCCAGCACATGAGAGTTGCTTCGAGAGGCACCAACTTGAACTCTAAAAGAACGGACAGATAAAAAATTATTAATAAAAATAGGAATGGAGCCCCGGAGGCCCCACCCATGTAAAGTAGCGAGTATGTGGTGTCGCCACGTTGTAGGCCTTGTGCATGTCAAAGAAGACGGCTATGAGATGTTGGCGCCTGGAAAAGGCTGTGCGGATTGCGGACTCGAGGTACACCAGGTTGTTGGTGGTGGAGCGACCCTGGCGGAACCTGCCCTGGCAGGGAGCCAGGAAGCCCCGAGTCTCGAGGATCCAGCACAACCGTCTACTGAACATGCGCTCCAACAGTTTACAAAGGACATTGGTCAGGGTGATGGGTCGATAGCTACCCAAATGAGAAGGGTGTTTGCCTGGTTTTATCACCGGTATGATGATACCTTCCCGCCACTGCGAAGGGAATACCCCGTCGCAACAGATCCGGTTGAAAATGGCGAGAATATTACCCAGGCTTTCTGTAGACAGGTGTCGCAGCATTTGTGCATGGATGCAATCAGGCCAAGGGGCCGTGTCAGGAAATTGCGCGAGAGCACCAAGTAGCTCCCACTCACAGAATGGAGCGTTATAAGCCTCAGTGCGGCGGGTGGTAAAAGAGATAGGTTTGCGTTCCACCCGCTCCTTTAACGTACGAAAGGCCGGTGGGTAGTTTGCAGAGGCAGAAGCGCAAGTGTAATGCTCAGCAAACATCTCTGCAAGCATGACTGGATCCGCACATATGGCTCCAATCCCAGGGATTGTTGTTGTTGTGTATCCCTGTAAACGCCTAATCCGGCTCCAGACCTGGGAAGTGGAGATACCTGCCCAATGGTGGAGACGTACATCTCCCAACACTTCCGTTTCCGTCTTCGAATTAAATGGCGAGCACGGGCACGGAGCCTTTTAAATGAAATGAGGTGCTCGAGAGAAGGGTGCCGCCTGTACCGCTGTAGGGCCCGCCTATGGTCTTTAATGGCGTCAGCAATCTCTGGCGACCACCACGGCACCATCTTATGCCGTGGGCGCCCCAAGGAACGTGGTATAGTAGCTTCCACAGCAGACAAAATGGATCGTGTGGCGCTCACATCGATGGTAATGACTGGGGGAGGGCCAACGATGGCAGCAGAGGTGTAGCCTTCCCAATGAGACCTGTGAAGAACCCACCGAGGAGAGCTTGCTGGGGACTGACGTTGTGGGAGTGACAAAAAGATCGGAAAATGATCACTGCCACACAAGTAATCATGAACACTCCAATGGATGAATGGCGGTAGGCTGTAGCTGCATATCGACAGATCAATGGCTGATAATGTGCTGTGTGCCACACTGAAATGTGTGGGGGCACTTGTATTCAAGAGGCAGAGGTCGAGCTGAGAAAGCAGGTCCTCGACAACCCTGCCACGGCCAGAGATTGTAGAACCACCCCACAGGGGATCGTGGGCATTAAAGTCCCCCAATAGTAAAAAAGGTGGCGAGAGTTGCGAGATAAGTGCAGCCAAGACAGCCGTAGAGACATCGCCATCTGGGGGAGGTAGAGACTGCAGACAGTAATCTCTTGTGTTGTCCTTACCCAGCCACTGCTTCTAACGGTGTCTGAAGGGGCACTGGTTCACTATATACAGAGGTAAGGACATACACACACACTCCACCTGACACCCTGTTATACATGCTATGATTGCAGAAGTATCCCCTATAGCCCCGAAGGGCAATGGTCCGCATTGCCGGAAATCAGGTTTCTTGGAGGGCAATGCAGAGAGCAGGTGTAATGCTCAAACGTCGTCGTAGCTCAGCCAGGTGGGTGAAAAAACCGCCTCAGTTCCATTGGAGGATAATGTCTGACAGCTAGGAAGGCATGAATGAAAGGATGTGATGTATTACACCTCAGCATCTTTTGCATCCACCGATAGCAATGCATCAGCTTCTAAATCTATCGAGTCTGATGCCTCCAAGAGAGCAAGATCCTCGGGGAATGCAAGTATCTCCACCTCGTCCTCAGAGGCAGAGGTGAAGGGGGCGGGTGGCACTGTGGCTACCGGGGTTTCTTTAGCATACCTTTATTCTTTTTCGTTCGAACCCTCTTATCCCTCAGGGGCTTCGCCGGAAGGAGGGGCTTTGCAGACTCAGCCTCCGTCTCAGTGACAGAGAAAGAGCCCGACGCCCTGCGGCCAGCAGCCGGCGGCGGTGCCTGCTGCTGGCTTGTGCCGGTACTGGCACTGGTGGAAGCCACAGAAGGGAGCGTCGCTAGGGACCCCTTTTGAAGGAGGGCAGCCGGAGAAGGTTGGTGCTTGTCCGACGGAGGGTTGGGAGCCGCTCCCGAAGCAATTGCCTCGGGAGCAGGAGGAGGAATGGAGCCCCCAGACACTATTGTCTGCTGCAGTCACAAAAGTGGATGGTGCCGTTGTCACTGCTGCGAAAGAGGCGGTCATGGTGATGGGGTGAAGTCGCTCATACTTCTTTCGAGCCTCAGAATAAGAAATCCGGTCCAAGGTCTTAGATTCCATAACCTTCCGTTCCTTAGGAAGAACGGTGAAATGCGACGAACAAGGAGGAAGATTTAGGCCACAGTTAACGCACACTGGAGGCGGTGTACATGTAGCGTCCGGGTGTGCTGGACGTCCACAGTCCCTACATGTAGCGGTGGTAGTACATCTGGAGGACATGTGGCCGAATTTCCAGCATTTAAAACACCTCATAGGGGGAGGAATATTAGGTTTCACGTCGCACCTTGACCGTCTCAGGCAGGTTATCGCCTTTGAAGGCCAGGATGAAAGCACCGGTGGTAACCTTGTGATCCTTTGGTCCCCTATGGACACGCCAGACGAAGTGGACTCCTCTGCGCTCTAAGGTGCGTAATTCGTCGTCGGATTGTAACAACAGGTCTTTATGAAAAATGATATCGTGGAACATATTGAGTGACTTATGTGGTATGATGCTCACAGGGACATCACCCAGCTTGTCTCAGGCAAGTATCGCTCGCGACTGGGCCGGGATGCTGCTTCTATGAGCATCGCGCCGCTTCGCATCTTTGACATTCCGGATACTTCACTGTACTTGTCCTCAAGGTGTCCCACAAAGAAAAGAGGCTTCGTAGACGTAAATGACTCACCATCCGTGCGGCTACACACTAGGAATTTGGGAGAATACGGCTCTACCTCGCTTAGACGCCGTTTACGCGACTGGCCACGCTTTTAATTGCTCGTTTCATCCTGGTCCCACGAGCAGCTAGGGAACTAAAGGTCCACCCAGGCAGAGCCCCGCTTGCCTGGGTAAGGCTTATACAACTGAGGTGCGGCAGGTTCCTCAGATGTTGCTCGCTAGCGGCTGTTCAACCTCAACTGCCATGCATCTCGGAACGTAGCTCACCTTGAGATTGAGGAGGTTGAGATTATGGAGGTTTGTACCGTCCTCGGGACCCGGGCGATTAAGCCAGGATCCCCGGGTTCTGAAACGTACAACGTTCCACCGTCGCGCCGAACGATGGTCGTTGAAGCACGCACAGAGCTTACGGTGTAGCGGACTGTTGGCGCGACAGCCCACAGCTCAGGACACCGGGTTCACCAAGCCCTACTCAGCAAATTAATGCTGAGCCCCTGAGGGAACACCGCATTCGTTCGTGGATTTTCTGCAGTTCTCCTTATTGACGTGTCCACTGAGGTGGAAATGCGCTTCATCTGAGAAAACAATTTTTTTTGTGAATTTCGCGTCTTCTGATTGTCAATCCAATCAGATCGATACATTATATATAAGAGTTCGATTCTTGTTGAAGTTGAATTTTGCGCGCATTTTTAAATCTTTTGAATGGATTTAATGCTGTAAACGTTATTGACCTAGTCGGCGAACATATTTTCTGGGGCTTAAGGTCGCATTGTTACGCACGACAGCAATGTTTTCTTGTTTTCGAATGGAACGCAGTTCTGTTTCCTTAGCATTTGAAACAAACCCCGTGGCCTCTAACTTCGGGACCAACTTCCAAACTGATGGCACGGTTGGAGCAGCATTACGCCCGAGTGTCGGCGAAAGTAAACATCAAACAATAATGCTCACCACGCAACAGCTATAAGGATGGGAAGGGAGGCAGATAACAAGGGAAAAAAAACACGGTTGCCAACCGTCATGTGGCAAAATGACGGAAAGTTCAAATTCGTCCTTACTTTCCGGACAGCATTGGAACACACAAGCTAAAAATGTCCGTTTTTCGATTAATGTTCGACTTGCTGATTCCACATGGATTTTTCTGCCGCTTACCGTTTCCTGTGAACATCCAGTGGCGTTTCTGACCTAGGTATTAAAATTATTTTCAAACATTTACATCTGAAAAATTAGGCGTCTCTTTCAGATCCTCTTATTCAAGGCCCACAATTCCTCTATCTCTCAACTGTGAAGTTACCCTCTAGAATTACGAACAGTTGCTGGTAATGAAGTGAAAGTGAATCCAGAATCAGACCACATTTTGATCCAACGTTGGGAAAGAGACAAATATGTCGCCCTTGTACAAGTGTACGCCAGTCACTTTGCCTGATTTCGAAGCCGTTGTGTATATGTTCGGTGGACGGTTCATGTTCTTTGGCACAAGGAGGAAAATTTACCACTTGGTTCACGGATGACAATGAGTAGTGGAGAATGAAGTTTACCTTGTATGGAAATAATTGTCTGAACTATATACGAATGTGATTTTTCATACGCTGATTTCCTTCTGATAATCCTATCTCTTTCATCCATACCAGTGTGCGGTCTCTGTGAATGTAATAATTACATTCAGATTTATTGGCATTAAGAATTTCATCTGCTGAAGAATTTGGAACTACAGTGACAGGGAATTCAGTAGCAAATGAAATAGTTGGTTTTACTATCTTCTAGCGCTTGCACATGTCTTTACGTTACAAACTGCGTATCTTTACGAATTACAGTCTTTTGAACTTCCTTAAACTTCCACACACAGGTCCAGCTTTGAAACTAGCCATTCGAAGTGCTGTATCTTTCGTGTGTGTCGCGCATTATATGAACATCGTGCACAGTCATGAAATTAGCCCGCGCCTCTTGAAAGGTGGAGCAAACATATTGCGATATGACTTTGGGTTTCTCATGTTTGGTTTCTTGTTGTTCATAGCACCCCTGATAACGAGATAGGCAGATCTGAAGTGATGCATAATTATTTCCAACGATCAGTCTTTTAAGCTCATACATCAGTAATGTCCTCGGAAGGTATTTGCTCTAGTTCTGAATCCTCCAGGTTGTCAGTAATTGTGGCATCTTCACGTTTCCTGATCAAACCAAAAGGAGCATTTTCAATGTCTCTTTCGTGTACTTCACGTGATGGTCAATCTGGTGTAAAATCTCTAACACCTTGTTCGCATCAATTTTCATGGCGCACGAAAAAAATACAAATAGCAAATGTCTACTTACTGTTTAGTATATGACTGACATAGAAATAAAATAGGGTAAGAATATATTTCCCTAGTACTGCAAGGCAAGAGCAAGGATTACCTGCAACTGATTATCAGTCATCAGCCAGCCTGGGCTGCTATCTAGGGGCTCGCTTATGCCTGCGTACCAAACATGGGATAAATGCCCGCGAGGCACTTCGCGGATTACCTTGTCACGTACCCAATACACAAGCGTTTAGAAAAACTTTCTTACTCTTCTTACGCAGACAGTTGCGGTACACGTATCTGCTGCCGGGGGTTATGGGGTGTCCGTAGGAAAAGTAAAATAAATAAATAAAAAATCGTCCCTTGTTTGTAAAACTATGGGACTTAACTCAGAAGTTTTCAGTTAAGAAGTTAGTCAAGAAGACATCAATCCCTAGGCTTACAAACTATTGAAACGAAATTACACTAACCTCAGGACAACACAATCAACCAAGCGCTCCGCAGCTAGGCGCCTTAGAACGCTTGGCCACTCCACCGCGGCAAAACAAGAAGATCTGATACAATAAAAAAAATGTTTCAAATGTTTGTATAGCTTATGGGACTTAACTATGGGGTCATCAGTCCCTAAACTTACGAACTACTTATGAGATAGCTAACACTAAGGACGGCACAAATATCCATGCCCGAGGAGGGATTCGAACCCCCGACCGTAGTGGCCGTGCAGACCGTGAGTGGAGCGCCTCAGTCCCCTAGGCCACCGCGGCCGGCTCTGATACAATCATTATACCCATACTGCATTCCGGTATAGGATAGGGGACGTACCAACGCTACGTACCATGACGTAGCAACGCTACGTCATGGGTCTTGCTCCTAGGTTTATACAAAAAATTATTCTTGTACCAATAGCTGAACAATATTTTTATTTCGATTTCGGCACTGTTTGCCATCAACAGGAGATTATAAAAGATATTATTACAAAAAGTCATTTCTGCCAAATACGGTAAGATCAAAATTAAATATAATCAAAAGATGCCAAGATCGCAGTTTTTTTCTTTTTGTACTATATGCAAGACGACAGATTTGGACACTGAAGGGTGTCACTTCTTTTTAAAAAATTTTTTCTGTGGAGGCGCTGAGCAAGCAACCTGTACTATGGTGATTCATTGTATAAATCTGTTTTATTATTTTATGTTTGACTCTCCACCACCGCAAAACTGCTTTATATTTGAGTATCCACCATTACGATTTACAGCTATTTAGTGAACAGATAAATGGCAACAGTAGCATTAACCAGAAAATGAGACCGTAGAGGGTCAAAACTGATCGCCTTGCATAAAAAAAAGAAGAAAGAAATACTATTGTGGCATCTTTTCATTATATTTATTTTGATGTTGCCGTATTTGGCAAAAATGAATTTTTGTGATGCTTGATGTGCAGTATCTTATATAACCTCCTGTTGATGCCAGACAGTGCCGAATCCGGTAGAAGCTAAATAAATAAAAATATTGTACAACTATTGGCGCAAGAATGATCACTGCGGCTGTAGTCCACAACTCCAAAATAACCTTATACTAGTGGATTAAGTTCGTGAAAGAGAGTTGAAGTGTATATCACGTATTTTTCACGTCCTACCATGTAGTCCAGGCTATTCCAACAGACTGCTCCGCGAGCAGGAGCGCACACGGGCGCTCACTGCCCCAGCTGCGAGCTGCAGTGGTGGGGGAAGCCCACGTCAGACACGCTAGTACTCGGCGGCCATAAGTAAACAGACGCCGCCGTTTAGATCGCGTTAATGTGTAGTACTGACAAAACGACAAAACTGTCTAGTCGCGAAAGCCGAGTGTATTGTTATTTTAAAAGTACTCTACTCTTCACTGACAGAGACGGGCGTCCACATTATCCATTGTGTCACGAAACTTCATCTACATCTACCTCTACATAGATACTCTGCAAATCACATTTAAGTGCCTGGCAGAGGGTTCATTAACCACTTTCATAACTTTTCTCTACCGTTCCATTCTCTAATAGCGTGCGGGAAGAAAGAACACCTAAATCGTTCCGTTTTCGATCTGATTTCTCTTATTTTATTGGGATGGTCATGTCTCCCTAAGTAGGTGGGTGCTAGCAAAATATTTTCACATTCAGAACTAAAAGTCGGTGATTGAAACTTCGCAAACAGATCACGCCGCAATGAATAACGTCTTTCTTTTAATGATTTCCACCCCAATTCGTGCAACATTTCCGTGACGCTTTCCCCCCCCCGTAACGTGATAAAACAAAACGAGCTGCCCTTCTCTGAACCTTCTCAATGTCTTCCGTCAGTCCCACCTGGTGAGGGTCCCACAAGGGGCAACAGTACTCCAGGAGAGGACGCACAAGTGTGATATAGGCAGTCTCTTTGGTGGAGCTGGTGCATCTTCTAAGCGTTCTGCCAATGAAACGTAACCTTTGGTTCGCCTTCCCCACAATATTTTCTATGTGTTCTCTCCAGTCAAAGTTGTTCGTAATTGTAACTCCTAGGTATTTGGTAGAATTTACGACCTTAAGGTTTGACTGATTTATCGCGTAATTGAAGTTCAGCGGATTTCTTTTAGTGGTCATGTGTATTACTTCACACTTTTCTTTATTTAGTGTCAATTGCCAATTTTCGCACCATGCAGGAATTTTGTCTAAATCGCTTTGCAGTTGCTTTTGATCCTCAATTGACTTCACTAACCGATAAACGACAGCATCATCCGCGAACAGTCTAAGGGAGCTATTCAGATTGTCTCCTAAATCGTTTATAAACACGAGGAAGAGTAGGGGACCTATAACGCTTCCCTGTGGAACGCCAGATATCACTTCTGTTTTACTCGATGACTTACCGTCAATTACAATGAACTGTGTCCTTTCTGATAGGAAATCGTGAATCCAATCGCACAATTGCGCGAAAAAAAAGAACATACTAATTACCTCGTAATTATTCAATCGATTAATTAGAAATCATTTTACAGCGTCATTACAATCATCTCACATTCCTATAATTTTTATGAAGAAGCAAAATTGGATTCGTATTTTTTACTTTGTCCCTAAATTGAAAATTGTAGTATTTGTGCCAGTTCTTGGATCGGTCGTTATGCAACCCTATTGCCACTGTTTTACGGAGTTCGGTGAACATTTAAGACCGGCGAAATTTGGTTTCTCTAGTCATTCGCAATTAAGGTGGTGTGTTACTCATTTGACTGACGTAAGCTATTATGTGTGTACGAAAAGGTACTGTTTTTGAACCTAAATGGAAAAAGTACGTTTTTCGAAGACAGAAATCGTAGTTGCGAAGTTCACTGTAAAATTCGTATTGTCTTATTTACGACTGGCATGGTTAAACTGGGATCCGGCTTAGCGTTATAAAAATCATAATCTGGCTTCTTTTCACACTCTACTAATATCTTCTAAAATCAATGCCTTCATTAAAAATAATGGGAAATTTCTTTATATACTTTAAAGAGATACACCTTATGTTGGTTCCATGAAACAGACATTTAACGATGTAAAATGACTCTACCATGAAATCGTTTTACATGGATCATAATAATGAAAGACCGAATATTATTCACGAAGATTCACGTGTCGCACATTTTCACGGGACTAAACGGCAGCCTCAGTTACGGCTGTTTCAGAATATAATAATAATAATAATAATAATAATAAAAGTTCAAATGTTTGTTAAGCATATGGGACTTAACTACGGGTTCATCAGTCCCTAAACTTACAAACTACTTGTTAACTATCTTATACTAAGGACGGCACAAATATCCATGCCCGAGGGGGGATTCGAGCCCCCGACCGTAGTGGCCGTGCAGACCGTGACTGGAGCGCCTCAGTCCCCTCGGCCACCGCGGCAGCCTTTCAGAAACAATTTTGCCCTTGGCGGGAGTTGGTGACGTCACAGACCACGCTGCTGCTTCGCTGTACGCTCGCCGCAACCGTGTTCCCAACGCGACGACAGCTGACGGCCGAGAAGAGAAGCGGTGACCCAAGAGCAAGTGGGCGATACCTGGCGAGAGCTGTAACAGCCTGATGTAGTCAGTAAGTAACTCACACCTGTTTGCTTATTTTTAATCCCGTTCGTTAGATTCGGGTGAGGGAGCATTGTATTTGCACGCTGAAAGTGGAGTGGGGCGTCCTGTTTGTCGGTAGCGGCGACACGCTGTTGATCGGCGACTGCGGCGGCGCGGATGAAAGGCGCGCTGTTGTCTGCTGGCAGCGGCACAGGCGGGAACGTAGCCAGCAGACACTGGTGTCTGGCCGTCGTAAGTAAGACCGCAGCGAGCGGCGCAAAAGGCGTCGCACATCAACTGCTGCTGCCACCCGCCGGCCGCGGTGGCCGAGGAGACTGAGGCGCTCCAGTCACTGTCTGCACGGCCACTACGGTCGGGGGTTCGAATCCCCCCTCGGGCATCGATATTTGTGCCGTCCTTAGTATAAGGTATTTCATAAGTAGTTTGTAAGTTTAGGGACTGAAAAAAATGTTCAAATGTCTGTAAATCTATCGGACCAAACTGCGTGGTCATCAGTCCGTAGCTTACAGACTACTTAAACCTAGGTAAACTAACCTACGGACAAACACACACACCCATGCCTCAGGGAGGACTCGAACCTCCATTGCGAGAAACCGCGCGCTCCGCAGCGAGACGCTTTAGACCGCTCGGCTATTCCACCGCGGCATTTTTGTGATCCGCAGAAGGCTGTGCGCCATTGGTTAGCTTTAAGACTTACGCTGTACACAGAGAACTGAATATTTCAAAATAGATTCAAGGGAACATGAGAAATATGGCCCTCGCACATCAATAGCATTCACAAACGGACAAGACCGAACAACGTTTTATCCCGCGAATGATATGGCAGACATTCGAAAAACGAGGAAATGAGGCTAAAAGTGTCCTACGTGATTGGGGAATCACCTGTCACCCACTTGTTGGAAGAAGAAGCAGACGAAGATGCTCTATAACGCACTCTACATTAACTTGTCGAGGGTGCTTCCTCTCACTATCACACATTCTCTGTTCTATTTCATCTGCACAGTGAAATAGAGAAAAATTACGCTCTTCACTACTAATCCTAATTTCTCATTCTCCACTCTCATCATCGTTATCCGAGGTAAACGATCGAAGCAAAGGAAGTTTTGTAAAAAAAATTTCCGATACCAGCGTGGTAAAACTTCTTCCATGTTCTCTATACCTGCAACATCTCCAGCTGGTACCAAATAAATTCTATAAATGCTGACTTTTTGCAAAAGTATATTGTCTCAGTGTTCAAAGTTCCCAAATAACTTGTTTAATTGAATTTGGAGTATCCCCTATTCCTCAATTACTAATGTACATTTATTTATACTTGCCTTATTTTGTTCTTACCTATTTGTAGTCCGCAACTTACTAGTACTTGATCAATTAAACTCCGAAAGTAAATGGAACGTCACATTTTGTACTGTGTGTTTTGTATTTAATATATTTACCTTTCTTTTACCTTATATTTAGCTAACTGTTTTGCTTCATGTGGCACCTATAAAGCCAAATTCTGTATACAATTATTACATATTTTTGATGACGTTACAGCGTTCGATGAATGAAATAAATGACAATTTATGATCAGTTATGGCTTCGCTGTACTAGGTTTAGATGGAATACCAAAGTGCGTCGAACAAGTAGGCTGTGGTAACAGGAAAGAGACAGCGTGGCGAATGGAGATTTGTGTGTGGCGGGAGACGTGCAGGGAAGAGTCCTCTGCAGTAGCGGCTGGTCACTGTGTCCTCGGTGGCGGAGTGGTCAATGCGTCTGCCTAGTAAGCAGGAGATCACGGGTTCGAATCCCAGCCGGCCACAAATGTTGATTCGCCGCACTTGGGTATTCCATCTAAACCTAGTACAGCGAAGCCATAACTGATCGCAAATTGCGATTTATTTCATTCACATTCTGTATCTTTTCCTGTGTTAGAATATGTCATCACTAGGTCACTACTGTCAACATAACCCCAAGTTTGCCATTCAAGAACAGCTCTTAACTTTTTCTCAACGCTCTTTCACCTACCCGTCGCTCTTCGCTCTTTCTGCGTCTCTCCGCCTCTAAGCGAACAACGGCACGGTGCCCTTCACATCATAGTACACTGCGCGAGTCTGTGATCTTGCATTCTGGCGTTAATTGACTTTACTTTAGACTCTTGATCGATATGTTCAGTCATACAACTGTCTTCCTTTGTAAATCCTTTACATTTCCACTGTTGTTGTTATTTTGGTGTGGTTTGATTATAGCTCTCCGCAACACTCTATCCTCTGCAAGCTAAGAGCCATAAGAACGGAACCCCACATGCATTTTGCGAGCGTGAAGGTCGGGGTGAGAGTTTAAAATAGGGAAAGATTAATTTTTGAAACTCACAACCACCAGCTGCGAACCAAATTCCTAAACATGCAAAAACACTGGCACTGTTTGACTCATTTTCTAGGGGATGATATCACACGTTCGCAGCTTTCCTTCCCTGCATATGATTAACAAAACAAATTCATAATAAGTTCAAGTTCATGAGAGAAAAGGGTGTACTAACTACTATTTTAGAAAACACGTGAAAGTTCACTTTATGTTGTTTATTTCACAATACTTGAACCCTGTGGCTGTCGCGTCTGTACGTCAGTAAATGTACCAAATAAAGTTATAGCTCGTGAGCCCCCAGACAAAATGAATATTTGTCGCGAATTGATTTCACACCACGTGGCTGTCTCAAACACCGTCTATGTTCATGCCTATGCGACGACACTTGTTACATTAACAAATCACAGTCACTTTAATTTAATGCGATTCACACCTTGTTGCACCGGCTAATTATTCACAAACACACAGTAGCACTCGATTTAACTTGGTGCAGTCTACGACGAGCAACCACACGTGGCGATTGCCACAGACAAATCTCAAGTCACCACCTCGAGATCCACATGCCGACTGAGGCAGCACGACACCGCCCGGCCAGCCACACCACATGGTCTGGAGTCCACACTTCCTGCCCAGGCGCGCGCGCGTGCCAAAACTCAACTGCCGGGGTTTTTTCCCCTACGTCATCAACTTCCCCATGTAAGCTGTTGTAACCGATTTGCCAACGTACAGCGCTCAGCCAATACATTTCTAAAACTTTACTTAAAATCAAAATAATTACACTACACATTAAACAAATGTTTTCTTACGTTTTTATATTAATATAAACATCCTTTGTACTGTTTATCATAATTGTGCAATTTCTTATACCACAGATAAGTGATTTAACTGAATACTTCAAGATAAAATACAAAAGATTAATTGAAAATAAAATGAGAAATAGTTAATATATTATTTTTATAAACAAACATTGCCATGCTAGTTGTGTAACTGTCTTGTCTTCGTTGGTAATTTATTACTTTTCATTGTCAATTAAACATATTACGTTAGATGTGACTATATCAGCTAATGTATTGTTTATTTATCAACAGGCTATTTTGTAATGAGGGCCTTAAAGGTTCCTAACTGCATCGTATTACTTCAAATGCCAGTAGTATTACAATATTTGTGCACTGCACTGTGCCTGGCACTCGCCATTGTCCCTCTCTCCCCTCACCGGAAACGAACTGTAAAATCCTAAGTTGGAACAAGCCACCAACATCGGCCTGCTCGCTGGCCTCCCGTCAGCTACAAGCACACAGCAAATCTCAACGTGGAGAATTTCTACCTATGGCCTAACTATAAATGTTGTCACCCAACTGTGTACATACATTGCTACCATAATTAATAAGATTAAAATTGTGTAACATTTAGTGCATTGGCATGGTCAATGTTTGCCGTGAACTTCATACTGTTTAATTATCAAATGCTATTAATTACCAGTATTTCTATCGGGCGGTAATCTCACAATTTGAACCAGCTTACTGTACTTGTCTTACTCTTCCTCTATAAATTTTATCCCACACACATCAGAAAATTGAAGATTCATCATAATTAGTTGTGATGTTGATTGGAATTATGATTTTGATGATTACTCTTTTGTGTATTTTATGCGATTATTTATTTCAACTCCACAAATAATTGAAGGAAGATATTTGTTTCACGTTTAATCCTCAGTGAAACGTTTGGATATTAAGGGCTTTCATTCTTAGTATGGCATAACAGTGAGTATTTTCGGGTGTATTTTTCGCACGCTTCGTTAAGCTTAGATACGAAATGTTCCTATGATCATTTTAACATAGTCAACCACGCTCTGCTAAAATTTTGTGCGGCTCGCTAGCACAGTGGTAGACTACAGACTACAAATTCCAAGGTCGCGGGTTCAATCCCCGCCAGGTCCTAGGACTTTTATCTGTCACTTTCCACTTCTTTCACCTCTGTCAGTGTTGCTCATGTGGAAAATATCGAGTAGCACCGTGGTTCGGAACCCACGTTAAACTGTAGGTCCCCCTATAACTGGCTGGGTAAGTCAGTTCGAAGGTCGGAGGAAGGCAACGGCGTACCACCTCCAAACAGGACCATACCTAGTAAAACACTGTGGTGTTCAAACCAATCTTCGGATTGTGGACTGCTTTACCTTTACCCTATCTATAATAATAGGATTTAAAATTTTGTTTTTCGTTAATTTGATATCTGAGCAAATTTTTCGTTTCATTTAGTTCACGGTCCACTAGGGTCGGGGGTTCGAATCCCCCCTCGGGCATGGATATTTGTGCCGTCCTAGTTCGTAAGTAGTTCATAAGTAGTTTGTAAGTTTTGGGACTTATGACCCCGCAGTTGAGTCCCTTAGGCCTTACAAACATTTGAACATTTGATTAGTCCACGGTGCCTCTTATTTTGACTGAAACTGTTGGCAAGGTTCAGCTGTGTTTGGTTTGCACAGGACGGCTACTGCGCCGCTGCTTATGCAACCCGCAGCGCGCTACTCGGCCTCGGTCTCTTCCCGTGCTGTGTTGGACGGTGCGGCTGCTAGGCCAATATTTGCAGGGCTGATCGGCTTTACAGCGCTCAAATGTCCCACAGTGCCCGCTATCCCTCAAACATTTATCACACATTTCTGACAATGGGTCAGTGTGGAGGGGATCATGGGAAGGGGGGGGGGGGTCACACGTCACGGATTACTCGCCCACTCCCGCCGGTAGTTCGAATCCTCCCTCACGCAGGGGTGTGTGTCTTGTGCTTAGTATAAGTTACATTAAGCAGTGTATAAGTCTAGGATCATAAGACGCTTATAGTTTAGTCCCTTAATTAAACAAACTTTGGATGGGAAGGGCTTTCAGCGGGTTTGAAGGTCAATGGCATCTTTGATTGCCATACTGTCCACAAATTCGTTTATGGGTGTACACACAACAAATTTACGTTGTTAGTTATACAAGACCCTATAGAATACTGCAACGAGTATTCTTTGTATACGTAATTGAAAACCAGCATTTGCTTAAAAATGTTAATAAAGAAACAGTAATATGCAGCTGTTGCACAGGTGTTTTCACATGAATACAACCGCACAAACTCTCGAAGTTGCGAAATAACACCCTTTGTCTTCTAACCGCCCATCTTATCACCACTTCAGAATAAGGTTGCACTGAATATCTTTCAGCAATAGTTCGCTAAATTTGACAACAGATGTCTGCCATGGAAAGATGTTTATATCAAATGAAGGGGTGAAAATCACAACGGTATAAGTATCATACAGGTTATTCTGAGTAAAACGACCTTAAACATTTAAATGTTTATTTAAAGTCAAAGGTTATACAAAATGAAATGAAACTTTTATACAATAGTTTGCACTTGAGGTACATATTTTTGGTAAGTATCTGAAGGTTCTGAGTTAACCCGCCTTGTGTAAATTATTCATAAAGTTTACTTGTACCATTATGCTTTCAAAACGTCTTTATAAAATGTCACTTGTACCGCTATGCTTTTAAAGAATGAACACTTTTTGCTTACTCGCTTTCATTCGCTGCACCACTATCATGGTCATCAGGGTAGGATTCTTCATCACTTGGCTGTGCAGTGTTATGAGGAGAGTGTGAAAGATGATGCTGACCTCTGCCTCCGCTTTCATTAAATTTCCTAAACCATCACAAGTATTGCATGTGTCAAACTTAGCTTATAAAATGCTAGATTAAATTCTGAATTGAACACTTTACGGTAAATACACTCCTTCACTGGCAAAATGTTTTCTTCTTCACATTTCTCAGTATACAGCTTACGCATTTCTGAGACAGATAATTCTGGCGACAGGTATTTCTTGTGGGGATTATCTTTACGAGAATAGTGAATTGGTAATGAGGAAAGCTTTTTATGTGGTTCCTTACGGTAGCGAGGCGATATTCTGGTATTTTATTTCCAGGAGCATGTTTACCACGTTTATCAACAGGAGACAGACCTTCCACACTTGATTCGTTTAATACAGCTGTGGTAAATCGGCGATTGCTTAGTGTCTTAAGGAAGAACTCTCTTACACACTCTTTGCCATCCAGGAAAATTGCAGTACTTCGTTTTTTAGACTTGTTACAATCTCGTTTTAGACGTCTTGGTTTAGTAGTTGAAACATATTTTACTCTGAAGGATGTTTGTTGTTGCCAGGAAACGGTTTTCCACTACTCTTCGTCGATAATTATTCGTCTTTTTTCTGTGAAAGTCTTGCATTCAAATCGGCAGATATGTTGAAATGGCTGGATGATTCTTGCAGGCGTAATTTTTCCTGTTGTAGATGTGTATTCTTGTCCCAGGTTTCTTAGGCGTTTTCTTTTATACGTTTTCCATGACTCCAAGGTCCTTTTTTCTTTTTCTTGAAACAATTTTTTCTTGAGTCTCTTCATGAGGTGCTCTCAAGCACAACTCTTGAGCTGTATTTAGGAATTTTTCCTTGTTAGGGTTCTTGTTATGATCTTCGTTTTCATCTGAAGATCATGCATCTGAATAGAAAAGGAAATATACCACTTAGTATGACATGACAGTGCCCCCAGGCTGATGCCGCGCACTTCTATTTTATAGAGCCACACACATCGGCATATTTAAATCGCGCGCGCGCGAACGCGCGCGGGAAATACAAGCTTCGGGAAGTTTGTGACGTAGGGGTTTTTCCGCGGGGCTGGAAAAACGGAAGCCGAGTCGCGTGGGGGAAGAGAGAGTCGCGTGGACTGCCGAGGGCGGCGGAGCGTGGTTTGCTCGTCGCGGCATTTTTCTGTAAAAACGTGGGATAGCTTTTCGCGGCTGAAGTACCGTTTTTTCGTATGCCTTTTGAGTTAAACGATTCCGGTGTGTGGGTCAAAGTGCGAAGTTGCGTGGGGGCTCGAGTCACAAAAAACATCTTTATAAATTTAAACACGTGCATAGAAAAATTAAACGTATTTAAAACAACATCTGTGTGATGAACATTATTTTTTCGCAACTCGCCCTGTACGCCCATAAGTCTGTATAATTGGTATGTACTTTTGTTTATCAATTGAAAAATGTATTAAGGCGCACGTGGACGGAACAGCACCAAAGCGGGAATCATTTAATATCATCCCCTAAACGACCACAAAACAGTTTTCCACCAGAAAGTGGGAAAAGCATGTTCCGCCCCGTCGCATATGGGGGCTCGTCCATTTCGCGAAACAGTGTGTAGTGTGTACTGAGACACGTTCCGACTCGTCCATTTCGTGAAATAGTGTGTCCCGGTTTCGCCCATTTGAAGCGAGAAGTACGTCGCGGCTCGTTCATTTCGAGTGCGAAGTACATTCCGACTCGCGTGTTGAAGAAAATTTTAGCGGCCCACGGCAGCGAGTGTGCGGCAGGCAGCAACAGCGTAACCGGGAGACGCGGCGGCAACAGCCGCTATATTCCAGACCATCACCGTGCGGCGGCAGGACGCGGCAGATACGGCGCACAACAGCGGCGATTTCGGCATCAGCAGCTCAGCACGGAAACACGACGTAGTTACGCAGTGGACTTGCAGCACAGACAAAGAGATAAGTGTCGCAGCAGGCTTTTATTTTGTTGATTTCAGTTCTCTTGTCCCCAGCCATGAGTACCGAAACTGATAGGGTTTTAAGTGATAGTGAATCCTTAGAAAGTGGTAGTGGGTCTGAGGCCCCAACACAATCTAAGGCAGATGAAATGAAAGCAATGATGGGTTGGATGATAACTGAATTAAAGATACTGTAGGGGGCCTGGAAACAAAAATGGGAAATTCAATTATAAGTATGAAATCTGAAATGGGGAATTCAATTGCTGAAATGGGAAACTCAATTATAAGTATAAAATCTGAAATGGGGAATTCAATTGCTGAAATGGGAAACTCAATAAAAAATTCAATGGGTGTTTTAAAAAAATGAAATAATCTCGGACTTTGACAAAAGATTAGAAGATTTGACCTTAAAATTTGAAGTTAGAGAAAAGGATCTGAATGCCAGAATTGGTGCTGTTGAGACTAAGTTGAATGACAGCATAGAATCAGGAAAACAGATTTGTGAAATCAGGAATGAGGACACTAGGCAGGCTTTAATTGACATAAACAAAAGGATTGTGGCTTGTGTTGATGAAACTAAGACAAGTTTGGAAAATACAAAAAGTGTTTTAAGAAAGGAAATAGAACAGGTAGTAGCTGTAAAAAAATGTAGTATAGAAAAGGTGAATAGTACGATGGCTGACTTAGAATTGTGCTCTGCATCTGCAAATACTGGTTGGTTTGGGATGCAGATACCAAGTTGTAAAACTTTTTCAGGGGAAAGTAGCTACCATGTAGTAGATTTTATTGCAGCATGCAAAGATCAATTCCTGCCTGGAATGACTGATAATTACAAAATAAAATACATCAAAAGAATGTTAGAAGGTCCTGCACAGACGTGGGCTAACCAATGTGCTGAGAAATTCGTTTCCTTTGAAGTTTTCGAAAAGCTAATTTTAGATAAGTACTGGAGCCAGGCTAAACAAGTCAGGTTACAAAATGAATTCTTAAATGGAGTTGCTTACAAGGGGGATAAACAGACTATGAAAGAATTCTGTCAGGAAGAGTTAAGGAAATTGGTGCACTTAGATAGACCATTAGGAGCTCTTACTGAAATATACACTCTTTGCCGGAGGTTGCCACAGAATTTAAATTTGCAACTTATACACTGCCCTACTGACTCTACTGAAAAATTTCTAGATTTTATAGAAAAACTAGATCATGCAATGGCATATGAACCTAGACACGGGGAGCCTCAACATATAGCTAACCAAAGGGAACATAATAGGAATACCAGAAATTGGGGAAATAAGCAGCATGACCACCACCAAGAAAGGAACGTGAATGAAAATTGGAGAAATAATGGGGGTAGATGGAATGGTGATGATAGGAATCTGAGAGATTCATGGGGAAGAACTAACAGGGATGATCGAAGGTTAACACAGGAAAATGGAGAAAGAAGAAGGGAACAAAATAGAAACGAACAACACAGACAACGTTCGGAAAACTAGAATTTGTTCCAAATGGGGTCCGATTTGGGACGGGATACAAGGTACGAAATAGGACCGAGAGAAGGATAAATAATTACAAGCCAGATAGCAGGGGATCAGATAGGAATAACTATGACCAGAATAGAGAAAAAAGGGAAGAAAGAATATGTAATATGGATGCAATATTGGGCAATGAAGAAATGGTTGGGGGATGGTTTGCACAGCATGGTAAAAGAAATGCAAATAAGAGAAGAAATCATAAAAATCCAAGTGAAGATTGTAATGTGGGAGATTTGTTTAGTGAAAGAGTAAGTAGTGGGAGAGATGTTGAAGAAAACAGCATTGGTTTGGCTTCTGTATTAGATAAATCAGGTTTGCATATGGAGCATAAGTGTGTGATTGAATGTAAGAGTATGCCAAGTGGATGTGTGAATGGTAGCAATGTTGATGATGTGTGGTTTGATGATGTAAATGTAAATAAGAATGTACAAGCACCTATAATTAATGAAAATTGGGACAGGGTGAGAAGAGTAAATTTAAAGGCTGGGTGAAAAAGATCAATTGGATTAGGAAATGGGCACCAGATGATTGGGCAATTCATAAATATGACTATATAAAAAGATTAGGAGAGCAATGTGGGAAAAATGAGACATATTACAATGTTCTTAAAGAAATATTTGGAGGGGATCCAGAATTTGATGAATTGAGGGGACAAAGCATATTCTCATTGGGAAGTAGTAAAATGACTGGTGAACATGACTCTGTAAATGAGGGATCTAGTGATGAACAAGAAATAGGGGATGACATACAAACTTTTGTCATCTATAATAGTGAGCAGTATGAGGGTATGAAAGAGGGTGGAATGAATGCAAGGTGGATGGAGAAAGAGGAGCGTGAATATACAGCTAGTGATTGGATCCAATTTTTAACTTATAGAAAGAATGTAGAACCAAAGGAATGGGAAAAGGACAAGTTTGGTTTTGCAAGAAAGATAGCAATGCTAAATGCTAGGAACCCAGAATTCAAAGAGGTGTTTGAAAAAGTATTTGCAGGTGATGATAACATAGAACCATATAGCCCTAGTAGTGAGAGTCAGGTATGCAACATGTTAAAGTACTGCATACATGAGATAGAAGACGACCTGTTAGCAGAGACTGAATTAGAGAAAAATGTGATTGAATATGTGCAGCCAATCATAAATGTCACTGTTGGAGGGGTATGTGAAAATGCACTGATTGATACTGGGAGCTCTATTAGTGGTATTGCAGAAGACTTTTACAATCAGATTAGGACCACAGGAACAGTTGAATTTCCAGTCACAGGGGTTAGAATAAAAAATGCAACTGGAACTTACAGCAAGCCAGTGAGTAAGGAGGTTGTATTAGATGTAAATATAGGAGGGAAAACGTTTAGTCATGTTTTTCTGGTAATAAGAAATCTCTGTCTAAATCTTGTGCTAGGCAATGATTTTCTATGTAAAAATGGGGCTTGCATTGATTGTAAGGATCAGGTGCTGGAACTACATTCTGGAGGATGCATGAAAAGGGTTAAATTTAGAAGTGCAAGTAATGATAAGGATTTAGTGGCATGTCTGCACATAGCCAAATGTACAATGGATGAGGCAGAGGTCGAGGAAGTGATACGAAGGAAGGTAAACAATACTAAGGGAATTTATGATCATGCAAAGGGGGAGCCGTATTATTTACTGACAGACAATAAGTATGTATTTTCCGAAAAGCCAGGTAAAGTACCAAAATTTAAATATTCAGTAAGGGTAAAACCACATGAGCCTAGTATTGTGAGGAAAGGTATGGGGTAAAGCAGTCTCAGAGAATGATCAGTGTATATAGTAGGGTAAGAATTTGTGTAAATTTTATTATTGTAACTTTATTATATATCTGTGATTAATTTATGTGAAGCAGTAAGGACAGGGTTTAAAATTCAGATGTGGTGAAAATATGTACATAAAGGAGTAGATTATGTTATAAAATACACATGTGAACTGAAGATTTTGAGTTTTACATGTTGACACTAGACCTGTGGATGTCGCTTTTCTAATTAGTCCCAGATTAGGATTAGGCAGTGCAATTAGTTTTAAATATGGTAGTTTGGAACAGGTGATAATAATGTGGAAATGCACAAAGTTAAAAATATATATACATATATATTTTTTTGGTGCATTGGGGGTAGAGAAATATTTGTATAGGGATATTGTGTATCCAAAGGATCATGTTATGTGTAAGTAGGAAATACTGTGTGTATCATGTCAGAGTCTCGAAATTTGCAGAAGGGATGTAAGATTATAAAAACAAAATAAAATCTATATTTTCTGATATGAAAGATAATTAAATGAATTGAATAGTTTGTCAGAAGTACAAAAAAACAAAACTTTTCTTAAGAGTTCATTTTGTGAGACGGGAATTTGGCTACAGTATTAGATTACAATCTCTAAACCCACATACAAATGACAATAACCATGCCACATCTTGAGTTTATTTTTCATTGGAGCGGCCTGAGGGATATAAAATAAAAGAACAATGACTTCGACTTTTCTGTGTATGAAGTTCTGTCATGAAATTCTGTTTTGATTGTGCTAAATCTGGATAGCAGAGGGGTGGGGTGTGAATCTGATGGATCCCTGGTATAATATATATATTTGCCAAAAGAAAAATCATTTGTATTCTTTTTTGTTTTCTCTCTCTCTCCCTTTCATTGCTTTCATGCCAGCTGAGAGGACAAGAGAGCTAAAATCATTGCCAGTAGCCTGAGCTGCACCGGCTTACAAACTGAAAAAAGACAGAAGTGTAAGGACCAGTGCCCATATACTGAAGTGCAACACAAGGGATGTTGGAAGTGAAACTTTTCAGTGCAACGGGAAGTGTATATTAAAAATTATGGTATTCATTCCATAATGAGACAATGACATGGGGTATACCCATCCACATTAGTGATTTTTTTGCATATTCTTGTTGATGTGTGTAACATATACAGAATTTTAAATATGTACAAATTAATCAATTTAATTTTTGTCTCTAGTTGTAAGATTTTTTTTATTGTATTTTCTTATTTTTGTTTGAGGGGTATATTTGTGTTATGTTTTGGTGCTACTTGCGACATCCTACACTGTGTTTGGAAGTCGCAAGTGGGGGTATTATGACATGACAGTGCCCCCAGGCTGATGCCGCGCACTTCTATTTTATAGAGCCACACACATCGGCATATTTAAATCGCGCGCGCGCGAGAACGCGCGCGGAAAATACGAGCTTCAGGAAGTTTGTGACGTAGGGGTTTTTCCGCGGGGCTGGAAAACGGAAGCCGAGTCGCGCGGAGGAGGGGAGAGTCGCGTGGACTGCCGAGGGCGGCGGAGCGTGGTTTGCTCGTCGCGGCATTTTTCTGTAAAAACGTGGGATAGCTTTTCGCGGCTGAAGTACCGTTTTTTCGTATGCCTTTTGAGTTAAACGATTCCGGTGTGTGGGTCAAAGTGCGAAGTTGCGTGGGGGCTCGAGTCACAAAAAACATCTTTATAAATTTAAACACGTGCATAGAAAAATTAAACGTATTTAAAACAACATCTGTGTGATGAACATTATTTTTTCGCAACTCGCCCTGTACGCCCATAAGTCTGTATAATTGGTATGTACTTTTGTTTATCAATTGAAAAATGTATTAAGGCGCACGTGGACGGAACAGCACCAAAGCGGGAATCATTTAATATCATCCCCTAAACGACCACAAAACAGTTTTCCACCAGAAAGTGGGAAAAGCATGTTCCGCCCCGTCGCATTAGGCACAGATATAAAGCAAAGATCCTTATAAAATCCCTTCTCATGAATGTAATTGTCTCAAGTGAATGCTAACATACTTCAAAGATGTTAAGCATTTGAGTGGCATACCGGTAGAAATGATAATATTTTCAAGACTGTATTTTTCTTGAGGAATGTAATTTTTATTGACAATAAGAAGACGTTATTATGGTAGTTTTAAGTGTGATTTTGTACTAACAAATAGTTTAAGAAGTTTTTCTCAGCCACAACATTCATTAAAAATTTGAAAACCTAACTTTACGTAAGCACTAAAGTGTTGCACAGAATGCCTCAACTTTAGTTACCTTGAACAGGGACATAGTCTTCATCTGCGACTGAATCATCATCTGATAAATCTTCGTCAGTCGATTCTGAGAAACAATGAATACTGTCAAAGGTAGAACCACTCATTTTTGATTGAGATTTCGTCAGTTATTGAGCAGCTAAATCGCAAATCTTTGGACCGTCCGTCATGCTGTTGCTTGTACCGTCCTGACACTCACATCGCTTGTGATTCGATAAATGTAGATATACCACATGCCGCTAGATGACAGACGTTAACAGTACGCACCTGGATCTTTGTGCCACTAACAAGCATCTCTTGTTTCTAGGTCGAATGTACACTTAACTCAATTTTGCAAAAAATGTCACTTATACCGTTATGGTTTTCAGCCCTTCAAATATCGTAATGATATTTTAAAAGTAATGCGTATAAACTCTCATGCTGTTTACATGCGTAAAACAACTGAAATCCTAAAAAATGGTAGCACAAGCATGGTATGACATTTATAACAAAGGTTATATACGAAATCATATTTTTGTTTTCTGTGTTCATTCCATGGTTTAACATCCTACATCAATTAATTCTCACAATTTAGAAGCCATTTTCATGCCACTATAGCCTTTACCAAACGATTAATGAATCGTTACCGTTAATTTACTAACCTCACCTGCACGAAAAATGCTTTTTTACTAGAACAAAGAGATTGCAGCACTGTGGCCGCGAGCAATGTTTGATAGGAATATTACCGAAAATAGTAAAAAAAAAAAAAAAAATACACTGCGTGGTTTAAGGCCCAATACGACACCAAACTAACCTTTTCATGCATGAATGTTCAAATTGAGGTTACTGGATGATGTTGGCTGCAGAAGCGGCCATTAAGATTTCTGCAAATTCAGCTTTATTATGGTTATTATGGAACCATACTTTTATATATGAGTGAATACAGTCTTATAAAGCATACGTCTTGTTGATTTAAATTAGGAAAATAATTTTATTATTTTGCAATTTTATAACATCCATTCGCATACTTACAAAATTATAAGTGCACGTTGGTGAGGTACAATACAAATGAATGTACATAAAGCAACCAAATAGAAAATAGAAAGAAAATGGCCATGTTGCACGTTACATAGACACAACAACAATTGAACGAAACCGTATTTTATCCAACTGAAGATTAGGGTGCCCGTCACAAAGTCTACACGTAACAGGGAACAATACGCGCAAGTACACTATGGTTCACTGTATACAGTGTTAGAATGTTTCTAACAGCAACAGTTTTCCTTTTCAATTTACATGGGTACAAAAAAGGCATCATCTTCTGCACATTTCTCGTCGTTGGCCTAAATCCACACAAGTTAGATGGAAATCAGTGTGGGTTTAGCCGTCTTAGAGGCTGTCAGGACCAGATCTTTACCTTACGCAGGTAATAGAGAAGTGCTATGAGTGGAACAGGGAATTATATATATGTTTTATAGATCTAGAAAATGGTATGACCGTGTTCCTAGGAGAAATCTATTGCTAGTTCAACAACATTATGGATTAGGTCTTTACGTAGACTGTAAGGCAGGAGTTAGACGGCAAATTGAATTCATGGTTCAGGGTAGTGTCAGGAGTTTGTAGAACTTATGGGACTTGACTACGGGGTCATCAGTCCCTAAACGTACAAACTACTTATGAACTAGCTAATACTAAGGACGACACAAATATCCATGCCCGAGGGGAGATTCGAACCCCCGACCGCAGCGGCCATGCAGACTGTGACTGGCGCGCCGCAAACCGCTCGGCCGCCGCGGCCGGCGATTGTAATCTGTCAGCACTGTTGTTCACACTATTTATGGATCATATGTTGAAAACAGTAGACTGACAGGATAAGATTAATGTATGTGGATGCAAAATGAGCAGTCTCTCATGTGCGGATGACTTAGTTGTGATGACAGAATCGATTGAATGGTGGCAATCTAAAATTTCAGAGCTCGACCAGAGGTGTTACGAAAGTAATGCCTGTGGGAAAGAGATTTAAACAGATTGAGTGCCAAATAAGGGGAATAAAGTTAGAACATGTGGACAGTTTGAAGAACTTAGAATGTATTTTCTCACAGGATGGCAACATAGCGAAAGAACTGGAATCGAGTTGTAGCAAAGCTAATGTAGTTAATGGTCATCTAAGATCTACTTTCGACTGCAATAATGAAGTCAGTACCACGACTAAATTAGCAGAGCACCGCTCTATTTTTCGACCAACTTTATTGTGTGGGAGTGAAAGCTAGGTGGCTACATGTTCCCTTATTAATAAGGTTGAGGTTGCAGATATGAATGTAACAACTATGATTACAAGTACTAACAGGTAGCAACAATGGCCGGAGAGTGTTTATAATAAGGAAATGAAAGAAAAACTGGGAATGAACACCATAGATGAAGCAGTTAGAGCGAACAGGCTGAGATGGTGGGGTCATGTTACATGCATGGGAGAAGCAGTAGAGAGTAAGAGAAATCGAGGTAGACCAAGAAGAAAGCACTGGGATTCGGTCAATAATGATTTTGAAGTAAAAGGCTTAACACCAGACGAGGCATCAATGTCAGTATTGAATAGGGGAGCATAGAGAAACTTTATTAGGGGGCTATGCGCCAGACGAACGCTGCAAGGCATAACGATGATCAAGTTTGGCCACTTCTATCGAAACATGTAGACAGTGATTGTACTCTTACTTTTGATTACGTATGTGGACAAGTAAGTTCTAGGGTCAAGTCTGTGAATAAAAATCCTCCTGTTATGTGATTTTCCATTATGATATTCTGGATACTGATTTGCAAATTAACAGAATGCATTAATGGCTGCAACATCCAGTACATTACCCATTAAAGAAACGGCTATCTCGTTAAATGTTTTTTGCTAGTGTTAGTACGTACCTTCTGTTTCGTTAGAAAATAAAATTTAGGATTTATTCTCTCTGTGTGGCTCATATGCGTGGAACATAGTAGCAAGATCCAAAAGTCAACACAGTTTCAGCCGACCAGTTGCATAAAATGGTTTACATCTATAAACCTTTACCTAGGTTCCGGCAAAATTAATTTTGCCTTCTTCAGAAGTATACCTAATGAAAACGTGACACACAAATATGAAAAATAGTAATATACAAAGGTGTTTCTAACATAAGAAATTAAAATTACAGCATAGGTGAAAATGTACTTACAATAAAGCTCACATTAAAAAAGGTTGTTAAAATGTGGCTGACTCCATGTCGCCGGTTGGCGCGCGCACAAGGGGTCCTTGGCCAGCGGCCGCTCTTGCCCGCCTGCGCAGACCACCAGCGGCGCTCCGGTAGGGCAGCAGGCTCTCCATGTTCACGCCGTCGACGCTCTGGTCTGCCATGACGTCACAGCAGCGGCGCCTGCGCTGTGGTGACAAGCCACCACATATATTGCGAGCAGAGAAGCAACAGCGGCAGTTCACCTGAAGATGGCGAGCAGCTGTCTCGCAGAAATATTGTGCGATTATTACAATAGCATCCGACGGTACTCCCGTGAACCATTCAAGAAGATTAAAAATTAATTAAAATATATACGTGCGTACACGCAAAAATTAGAGAAAGAAAAGTTAGAAAATATTCAGCGGCCAGACATAGTGCATGCATCACAAACTACAAACAAACAGCACGCACCCGGTGGGAGGGAACGGTACAAACACCACACATCACAACACCAGAAAAATATAAAGGAAACTTGATTTATGGGAAGAATATGAAATTTTAAAACACCTCATCATCAACGATGGTAATATGCTGAACGACCAACTTCAACTTGCAAGTAGACAGTACCTAGAAGGTTTCAAACCTATACTGTTTTAGACATTTGTTAATGCAATACTTTTTCCTGCATGGTTTTTATTGTCCTCAAAATTCTAGCGTCGCACTTGTTTATAGTTTTATACTGTTGTGATGCTTAATGTTTATCATCAGATTTCTAGTGGCGCCCTTGTTTATATTTTTCTGGTGTTGTGATGTGTGGTGTTTGTACCGTTCCCTCCCACCGGGTGCGTACTGTTTGTTTTTAGTTTGTGGTGCATGCACTATGATGGCCGCTGAATATTTTCTAACTTTTTTTTCTCTAATTTTTGCGTGTACGCACGTATATTTATTCTGCCACCCACATAGCTCGGCTCCAGACTTCTTTGCATCTTATACCCCATTTTATTTTATGTTTTCTGTCAGTATCATATTACACATAGTTCCTGTTTGTCAAATTCATTCGCGTCCGCGACTGCGCGCACGCCCATCAGCCCTCTGGGCGCCACCTAGTACAGTACAGTGCGGGCGCACGCCACTAGGGCTCTATCGCCTCTGCCAGTACGCAGTCCTCACTCGAACTGTGTGTGGACGTGCTCCTCCATTTTATGATGTGACATTGTTTTTAAATTTTAATTTTTAATCTATTGACATGGAGTCAGCCACATTTTAACAACTTTTTTAATGTGAGCTTTATTGTAAGTACATTTTCACCTATGCTGTAATTTTAATTTCTTATGTTAGAAACACCTTTGTATATTACTATTTTTCATATTTGTGTGTCACGTTTTCATTAGGTATACTTCTGAAGAAGGCAAAATTAATTTTGCCGGAACCTAGGTAAAGGTTTATAGATGTAAACCATTTTATGCAACTGGTCGGCTGAAACTGTGTTGACTTTTGGATCGTGTTCCACCGTTGCTGAATTGCAGCCATGTTTAAAATTTGTATAGTAGCAAGACACATTATTGTTTGGTACATGACGCACTGTACTCAAATTATCTCTGAATTTAAATGCTGAAGAGTTGCAGATTCAGCGTATCTTGATTTCATATTTTGTTGGATCGCTTTGAATAAATTATAGAAACGTGCAACACCCTATGAAAGATACTAGTATGTATTCATTCTTTCAGAATGTATAAAAGTGTAGTCATACATACTGTATTGAATATTGATTTACATTATTGAAGTAATTTCGTGTGGTTCAGTGGCCTGATGCAGGTCTTTGAAGCCACTTGGACGGCTTACGTCGTTTCTGGTGACGCCCCAGACCGCTGAGGGGCTAAAGCAGGATTAAAACGGAGACCGAAAAATTCGTGATCCTACCGAGCTTTCAACCGCGACCTGTCGGTTTGCAGCTGATCGCTTTACCACCACGTCTGAAACCTCAACAACAC
The DNA here is from genome assembly GCA_026315105.1 of Locusta migratoria. Lineage (NCBI taxonomy): Eukaryota > Metazoa > Arthropoda > Insecta > Orthoptera > Acrididae > Locusta > Locusta migratoria. The sequence continues at coordinate 895,727,871 of CM048745.1, forward strand.
TCTGGCGCTGCATTTAAAGTGGTCAGAGCAATTCCGGGCTCGGTTGAGATACCTGGGTTCTGAAGTGTTGTCATCGGCAAAATGAACTAAAATGGTTCCACGTCTTTCTATCTGTTCTATGGAGTAGACACAACAACATTATGGCCACTGAAATAATGGTAATAACAGAAAGGTGCTGCACAGAGGGGGTTGCTGTTGACTTGTGTTTACTCCCCCAAACGAATCACACGAGCAGTTGGGTTCAGATGTAGTGAGCACGTAGTGCAATGCAACAGCAACGTGACTTACCTGAAGCTGTGGCAAGGAGAGCCTTAGGAAGGACGCAAGCGGGACAGACACAGAGGGAGGCGGCTGCAGCTATTGGAGTGTCCCAAAGCGTAATTTAGAGGTCCTGGACGCGATTTCAGACGACAGGATCAGTTGACAGGAGGCAGGGCCATTGCCGGCCATGGGTAGTATCAGCAACAATGACCGTTATCTCCGTTAGCAGCCCGTCGAGACAGAAGGTTGAATGTAACCCAGCTGAAACACACCCTCCAGGCAGCAAGAGGACGTCCAGTATGAACGCAGACAGTCCGAAATCGCGTTTGGGAGCGTGGCCTCTATGCACCGAAGCCTATGGTAAGTATCGTATTAAAACCACGACATTGTTTAGCTCGAGAAACTGGGTCAGAAACAAAGGATTGGAGTCAGGATTTTGTGTTCAGTCGGGCAATCGTCGTTACATCTGGAGCGAATGAGGAACTCGGAACATTTCCGCTTATGTGCAGGAAACATCGCCATATAATGGTGGTGGACGAATGGTGTGGGCAGGAGTCAATATTGTCGGACGTACAGTCCTCTATGCCGTTCATAAAGGCGCGTTATGTGATCAGTGGTATAGAGACGAGATCCTTCGATCCTTCGAGCTTCTTTTACGCACTACGCTTGTGCCATAGGAGGTGGACTACTTCTGGTAGACGGGAGACGATAATGTTCGTTCCCACAGAGCTGCTTTGGTGGACAATATGCTTATATCTGAGGGAACTGAACGAATGAGTGGCCAGCTTGTTCAGCGGACTTAAACCCGATTGCGTACGTCTGCATATTGCACTCATGGAAGAATGGCCAAATAGATTGATGACCTCATTCTGTCCATACCAGGCAGATGTGCAACTGTACTGGCCGTCAGCGGTGATCTCACACCACACAGGGGGCAAGGACTCTTAGACGGTCATGGTAGCCCCATGGTACCTCGGTGTAAGTGAGCGGTATCTAAACTTCAAGTATATAGTTGATTCAGCAAAATACCGTACTGTATCACACACAGATTACAAATGTAGCTAATTTCTGAGTTAAATACGGTACCATATATGTATTGTGACCAGTGGCGTATCCAGGATCGTGGTCTTAATACTGCTATATTTCATCAAAATGTATAAATTTTTTGCATATCGATTTCTTTTCCATAATTGTAGTAATGTGCTATGGATGAGGTGTGTTTGTACTCACAAAAGCTGTGAATATTTTTATAATTTTATTAATGTATTTTAAAGATGTGTATTTTAATCTTGCGTGGATTGTAATGTTAATAATTTTAAAATTACTTTATTGTAATACTTTACTTTATTGAGGGTCCGGTTTAGGGATTTTATAAATGTATGTGTACTACAAACGTCTGTGGGAAGAACTAAACAACGGAAGGAGCGCGCCAAAGCAGCGCTGGTGCGCGCTACGAACATTCTGGTTGAGAAAGTAGTGAGCAGTGTCTGAGCCTGCGACGGGTGAGCAGTGTGCAGCTGAGGCGGTGTTCTATCAGGTCAGTATTGCAGGACTTTATGGAAATGGCCTCGGATGACGAACGCTGCGTATTGTGGGTAATGGCGCAAACATTGGTGGCTTAATTGTTTTGAATTTCCGACGCCAAGAAGATTGCAAAAGCCACAGCACTGTATGATTCCATACTTGTACGACCGCGCAACGCACCTCCTCTACTCTGCGAACACAGGCGATGCAATCTTTATTTCTTTTGTAAGCCAGAGACTCGCATTTGTATGTATTATGAATAACAACCAAATTTCATTTTAACCTGTGTTCCACCCGTCATTTTCCTGTCATTGACCTTTGTTCCTAATCTTATAAGTGCAGAAGATTACCCGAGTATCCTAAATGTTTAATTATGCAGTGAAGAAACTGATTTTATTCCTTCTAATTGCATTCTCAGACAGTTTATATAGAAGTTTATGTTAAGAAATTTAGGTAAAGAGCAATTATTTAAATCAGAAATCAGACGATAATTAGAATTTTTTATAATAATATTGACATATAAGATATTGAAAGATAGTGTTAGGTTTATGAATAATCAGCAATTTAGTTAGTTTGTAGAATGTACTTTTTACTGCTTACTGATTCAGAAAGTAGCTTACTTTGTTGAGACTTAGTATATCAGTATAGACTTTTATGCTTTACAACTTAATTATCTTGAAGTCATTTGATTTTACTGAAAGATAACGATAAAGTTAGTTAAAAATAATTACAGTCTCATTCTGTAGCTATTTAGGCAAAAAATTATCTTATTTAAATATCATGAAACGTTTTGTTCCATATCAGTAAATTATTAATGTAGGAAAAGTGTTCTACCACTAAAAGAAATAGTCTATGTGAAAGTATACAGTTTTCAACCAAACAAGTTTGCTAGTGTATATGCAAGGAGAAAATTTAGGCCTAGAATATAAAAAGTGTGATATTTCCTACTAACTGCTTAGACGTATTCCTAAATATTTGGTACACCATCTTAAGAGCAGTGTATATTACTGTGGGACATATTTTTCACTTTCTGATTACAAAAAATTTACCATATAACAGAGTGCATACTTGGATACTGGCAGCCTTTGCTCTTTTCTGTCTCTCTTCCAAATTTAAAAAATCGTTCACGTAGTTGATGCTACTGCTTATAAAATCATTTGAAACATTAATTTGACTGTATAGTCTGGCGACAGTATTTATTATTAAATTTATTAGTACCTCAGTACAAAGAAACATTAATTTTCACATCAGTATTGCACTAGTTTACAAAGTTGTCCCTTGTATAAAGTGTTCGAGAGACGAAACATAAGGTCTGATGCCATTATCCGTTAGTAAGCACACGGTAATCCTCTCGGAGGGGCGCGTTGCTGATCAGGAAGTTTGTATAGTTGTGGGAAGTGGCTGGGAACGGTGCGCTAGGTGGAGCTTTAAAGCTGTAAACCTGTTACACGTAACTTGCCATTTTCTATAGATTACTTCTGAGAATCCTGGATGCAAGCTGACGTGATTTCTGAAAAAAGTGTGTGGGAGGGGGCTGGATATGCCACTGATTGTGTATGATATCTCAACTGATCCTCTAACTGTTTTGAGCAGTGTAGTAAGATTTTATATTTTGAGTTATTTGTTATAGTTTAATGAAATAGTGATTTCTTGTCTTTTGTTCATCGGTTTGAACGGGCATGAAAAATGCACGAAATTCTGTAGTGCCATGGCGAACTCTTCGTAAATAACATGTTACGGTCGTTTGGAGATGTTGCGTTGCTCACATTGACTTTTTCTCAAGTTCTTTGAGTTTTTGATTGTTTCTGCAAATAAAGATGCAGTGCATACGATTTAGGACAAGCATGTATAACACAGTGGTCACAATTTATACGTGCACTGATCTCCAGACATAATGCAACACATATTGTTTTGTATCTCCGGGATGCGCTGCTGCGAACGACAGGTTCTGGAGGTGGGTCGTGGCCAGCAAGCATTGTGGAAGAGGCCTGCAACTGGAAGAAGTGATTACTTCACAGTTACGTTTATTACAATAGAAGGTTGTACTCAAGTTTAGGTGAGGTGCTTCTGGTATAATACAGTTTCTTCCTAGCTACAAAACAGTTCTGCAATGATCTCTTCCATCAATCAATAGTATTGTTCCTGGTTGTGCTAACGTAGACGGCTGGCGCGTTGTAGTTGTACTTGCATTTCAGTTGTGTTATGCGCCGCCAGTGCTGGGGTCTGTTTTGAATCCTGACGAAGCACAGTATGCTGAAGAGCTTTCTGCGTAGACACGGTTACAAGGGAAGTAACCACATTGTCTTTTATTACGTTTTAGATTTTTATTGTCTCCGGTTTTGAGATTCTTGTGTAGTTTATCTGATGATGAGGGCTTGACCCTTGAAACGCGTCATACTTTAGTGTTTTTACACGATCTCTGTGGTTGAGCCTACTTGACAAAATAATCAATCTGAAATATTTCTCCCGTTCAATCTTTATAGCACCGTGAGTAATAAGCTTCAAATATATAATCTGGCTTTTACAGTGATTTCTTTCATTTTTTTCTTCATTAAAATCGCGCAAGAATTTGATTTGCAGGAGCTATTGCATTTCAAGGATATTTGCATACATATATTATTTAAATTAAAGTCATTTCTAAAATTTTAACAAATTGGGAGAAATGTTTCAGTGTGTTGTTCTTAGGTTAAATTAGGTTTAGTAGTTTGTAAGTTTAGGGACCAATGACCACAGAAGTTAGGTCCCAAAAATTAACAAACATTTGAAATTTACTTCTTTTTAGTTTATTGTAAGCCTATTAGTTCTAAACCGATGTTCTAGACCGTAAGTATGCAGCTGTTTGTTGTCGGGTGTCGCTGTCGCGATGTGATTAGTATGTTCGTGCCATCGGCAAAAAAGTACTGTGGTGCTACTGGTTACTCTTTCTTCTAGATCATTAAGGATAGGCACAAGAAGACTCCATGACTGATGTTTTGTGCATTACTATGAAAATTAGAAAGTGAGAGTGTTTTTGCATTTTTGTGTCTTATTTGTGTGATCTGTCGTCAATCCTGGAGGTGAGAATGACTCCACCTGTTTGGTAGGTCTCGAATCGCATAATTATTTAGTTTCTGCAATAAAATGGACTTATGTGTGGTGTCGCACAAGTCCAAAGTGCGCGCCACCTACTTTCGCCGCGCGCCGCCATGCACGCACGGCGCGGCGTTCTTACGACGTCAGCCACGAGCGCCCTCTGCTACAACTCCGCTCGTGGCCACTACCGAACGACATCGTTCACTTGGGACTGAGATAGGAACCAGTAAACACTTCGGACTCAGATAGGCACCAGTGAAGACTTGCCTATCGGATAGACACTAGGCAGGCCTCTAGCTCAACTATGTATCCGCATTCTGCAGTACTGAGCTATGTAAAAGTTAAGTATTGTATAAATTCTGTGCAATATATATCTCGTTCTAATTTACTCTAGTGTTTCTAGTTTCTGCTGTCCCACTGGCTGCTCACCTTCGTACCTGCACATCTTTTTTTTTTCTTTTTCTTTTTTTTTTTTTTTTTTTTGCTTATGGGACTTAACTACGGGGTCATCAGTCCCTAAACTTACAAACTACTTATGAACTACCTTATACTAAAGACGGCACAAATATCCATGCCCGAGGGGGGATTCGAACCCCCGACCGTAGGGGTCGTGCAGACTGTGACTGAAGCGCCTCAGTCTCCTCGGCCACCGCGGCCGGCCGTACCTGCACAAGCGTGCTTCATTTATTCCTGTGTCGGTCTTCCTACTCGGCCACCGACACCTACGACGGAAACGAGACACAAAAGCGGCGACGAGGCTGGGACACAAAATTATGACTTTCATCAAAAGCTTTAATAAGGTGAAGGAATATTCCAGAAACACATTGTGGTGTGTTGTACTGAACCAAAGACCTTGTAAAATAAACTAGACTCTGTAGCGGCGCTGCTGTCGCGGGATAATTTGAACCTTCGGCTGGCCACCATGATGGTGGCAAGCGTCAGATGAATGCGAGTGTTGTTAGGAGGCAAATTGTTGTTACATAGCTACTGCGGTATATATACTCAGTTGGTAGTCACGTCTGTACTGTACTGTTTGACTATTGTAGTAGACATGAAAAACGATGCTGAAGAGACGAACAGCTCTTAAATCGATTTAAGAAAAGAATAAAAAGAACGAATACTGTTTTGCCATTTATATTTCTCAGGAAAACAAGTAGCCCTACTAGTTGTGTTCTGAGATAGTTATTGTTGCTTAACAGGCTGTTAGTCAAGACAATATAGGATTAAATGAAATAAATAATAGGCTTTTACAATACTGGTAGCTCTTCAAAACGAGTTACTTTAGGCAGTACTGGTGGACAGGAAGTTCAAAAAGTTTCATTTTATAATTTGTAAAATGACTATTGGGGGCACGAGATCAGTTACCTGACTGCAGTTCGAATTTTTTGTTTATGAAATTAATATTAGGAACTTGTAATACAGAAGTTTAAAGTCATCTGCTTTACAAATAGGAATAAAAACTGAAAGGGATTTGCAGAACTGTGTATAGTTCCACATATGAATGACACATAGCCACACTGGATACACATTGTGAAGTTGAACGCAATGTCGATAGTTGCTGACTTTTGAGCCGTTCGCGCTACTCTAAAGTATTTCGCTTACAGCATTTAGAATGCTAATATTCGTGCTAGATACCCTAATGCTAATGTTAGATGCACTTAGTTAAGAAAAATTTATGCCATACTTCGTGTTCTTAAAAGAATTTGTTAGTTGCTAGTTGCTGGTTGTTTGTATTGACAAGGTAAGGCGCTATTTTACAGTGATATATATGTGATGGGATTTTTCATATTCACAATCGATTTTTAACATCAGTTGTTTCAGGCAGCCCTCTTTAATTTTTTGATGCTATAAAATATCTATAAATATTGCAGAATACAGCAGGCACTCAAGTAAAGACGTAAAGTGCTGTGAAACTCTTCCGAAATTAATGTTTGTACAAAAGTTTCACTGTCGTTGAATATACTGAGAAAGTGCCAGAAAATCGAGTCTTACGATAAATTCCGTTCATATGCTCCACTCAAGACTGAATGTTATAATTCTGTTTAGTTAGGAAGAAGAAACGCTGTTGGCCGATGTCTACACCGTATGTGTAACAAATTTAGACGCAGCCAATAGTTGCTGTATATTCAAAGAGTCTAAAGCTGTTTTCTAGTTATATATTTAAACTAGCTGTAAACCAGGCGTTGCGCGCGTGTTTATTTATCCTCGTAGTCCACATGCCCTCCCCCCCCCCTATCTCTGCATCCACCTCTTTCTCCCCCATCTGTTCGTTTCCACCTATCTCTCTCTCGGCAATGTTTTCTGGAAGGTACCTTCTGTCATGTACCGTACAAATTTGTATGTACCCAGTCATCTTTCTTTTGGTTTAAAGGTCATCTGTGTAACAATTCATAAAGTTTGAAGCAAAACTCCGCATTTTGTAAAATTCCGTAAGTTAAGTACCCTCCAACATGCACCGAACGAAATGTTATGCAGACAGTGACATTCCTCTTTTTTTAAGTAGAGTGCTGGAAACTTCATCAATATCAGAACAAAACTATTGATTTGTATACAATAGAAACGCAGGGTCACATCGAAAAACGCACTTTGTTGTTCTCTAATATTCCAGTTTTATTCCACACAATCCTTGTTCTAAGAATAACGAAAACTACAAAAAAAGAATCTGATATCGGTCGAGCCGTTCTCAAATTATGGCGCAACCAAGGTATTTAGGGATCCATTTTTATGTTGCAAAGTACCCTCCCTCATGCACCAAATGAAAGTTAAGGTAGAAGGTGACCTTGCTGTTGTTTTGAAGGCCAAGCGTGCAAAATTTCGTGAAGATCGGAGTGGAAGAGTACATTTAGTGAGACAGTAGGAGACGTATACTCCGCCATGTACTTGTCACAAAATACTTTCTTAGCTGACGTTTTCTACCTATAAACGATATTCCTGCCAACTTTCAGCTTCATAGGTGAAGTAGTTTTCGAGATTTCGTGTTTAGTCAGTAAGAGAGTGATTATCGTTTCGCTTTTATATAGATAGCGATTAAGAAACCAGATTTCTTCATTTTGTATGCAGGAGGATTAAGGGAGAATTGCGAATATAAATAAATAGTAACACGTAAATCTGTAATGGTAACTTTATTTGAAACAAAGTCATGCCTGATGCGATAATTTTATAGCATCTACAGCGAAACTATTGTGAGCGGTAGACTTCTTTTCGTTTCTTCATTTTGTGTGTGGGGGAGGGCCAGTTACAATACGCTTCATAAATTTCCGAAATTACTTGCAAACTCTGTTGCAGGTCGCTAACTGCTCCCATTTTCCAATAATTGACGCATAAATCTGGATATTCTCACGAGGTGGCCTCTCATTGTTTATTACTTCACTAGCTGAAAACCCGGCGTTGCCCGGGTATTTATCTCTTTATATACCTGAAACATGGCAGGAATATTTATTTGTACAAGGGCTGTATGTCTGTAAAATCTCTTGAAAATACAATTAGTAGTAAAGAAGAAGTAGATTAAAACTTGGTGTGTGTGATGGGGCGGTTTTCCATGAACGCTATTGTTTATGTGCTCATATCTCATGAACTACGTGTCGTATTGTGATACAATTTAGAAGCTATATTCAAATATATATGTGTATCCTGTCTTTAAAATTTCCTGTCGCTACAGTTTGTAGTGTTCAAATTATAAATTATATCGTCATACTGAGAGCCATAGGTTTACTCTATAAACAGAGGAAAAGTAGTAAGCTAGAAACTTTTTTTTCTTTCATCTTTTTACTATGGTTACCAGCGAGAAATGTTTAATAAAGATTTGAAATTATGTTTAAAGTTTGTTGCTAGTCGCTAAGTACTGTCATTCTCATATAGTGTATTTCGAAAGTCTCGCCGCATTATATGGTATTTCTTGCAATTTCTATTGGTTATGACTTAATATCTTTTGAACCATGTGCCGTATGTGATTCTTAACTATGCAGCAATTGTTACTACATGGTAAGGAATGTGTGTACCAAATTTGGTTGAAATCGGTCGAATGGTTTAGGAGAAAATGAGCAGCATTATCGCAGCAGTTTTTCGCGCATCTAATTGTTTATGACGTCATATCTCGTAAACTATATATCGTTTGTGATTATTACACTTACGGCGGACGTCCTCATGGATTGAAGCTTACGTGTACAAAATTTCATAAAGATTGGAACAAAACTGTATATTTGTATGGAACACGTACAAATATACGGAAACTCTGCTTTATATATTAGATATCTCCTGAGCTATTTGACGTGATGTTTTGTTTTTGGGTCAGGAACCTTCAGGGGCGTACGATGAACAGTTCATTAAAGTTTCATTGCAATCGAATGAATGGTTTATGAACACGTTGAGGACATGCAGACAGATATTCATTTTTATATATTTAAATGAGACATAGTTTCCGCGACTTTACTGGAATGAATTCAGGCTCTAATCCAAAGAGCCTTACGCAAAGTTGAAGTCGGTGCGGGAGTTGCCACCGTAATGGCGCTCTTCAGTTTGCCGCTTACTGCACCGAGGTGTTCTCTGCTAACACCTGGTCGGACGACTAGCGGCCGGCTGCGCCGTGCTGTCGTGTCGAGTACCGCAGCCGGCCGCGGTGGCCGAGGGGACTGAGGCGCGCCAGTATACGGTCTGCACGGCCACTACAGTCGGGGGTTCGAATCCCCCCTCGGGCATGGATATTTGTGCCGTCCTTAGTCTTAGCTAGTTCATAAGTATCCAGAATGAAACTTCACTCTGCAGCGGAGTGTGCCCTGATATGAAACTTCCTGGCAGATTAAAATTGTGTGCCGGAACCGGGACTCGAACCTGGGACCTTTGCCTTTCGCGGGCAAGCGCACTGCCGACTGTGCTGTCCCGACACGACTCACGATGGCGCCTCAGAACTTTACTTCCACCAGTACCTCGTCTCCTACTTTCCAAACTTCAGGAGTGGTAGTCTTGCGTGTTTTCAGGAGAGCTTCTGTGAAGTTTGGAAAGTAGGAGGCGAGGTACTGGCGGAAGTAAAGTTGTGAGGCGGCATCGTGAGTCGTGTCGGGATAGCACAGTCGGTAGTGCGCTTGCTCGCGAAAGGCAAAGATCCCAGGTTCGAGTCCCGGTTCCGGCACACAATTTTAATCTGCCAGGAAGTTTCAGTTCATAAGTAGTTTGTAAGTTTAGGGACTGATGACCCAGTAGTTACGTCCCATAAGCTTTACAAGTATTTGAACATTTGCGAGTAGCGCAGTCGGCCGCTGCTACACGCGCCGCTTCTCGCCTCGCCTCGCCTCCCGTTTAATAGCCTGCTGCCGCACGCCGCGCTCCATCGATCGCCGGCGCCTCATCTCCGGACAGAGGCGCTCAAACGCGCTCTGCAACATCGCTCTTCAAATCTGCAAATAGAAAACATCGCTCGCCCAAGCCATTCCCCCTGCACGCTCGGCGACAGCAGTCGGCAGTCAGCCCCGCCAGTCTCAAACGGCGGCCAGCTACGCTGCGTCCACGCCGGCTCCCATGTCTGTGGGTCTTACCGGCGACCGCCGTCTGCGGAGGACGGCCGATGGTTCCAAACCAGAACTCCGCCAGCCGATCTCTTCACCCGAACCTACACACTCCGGACGACAACACATGAAATTCAAGTCAACACGTCTGATATTCTCATGCCGAATTCTCATCTATGAACTCACATGCAATACATGTCAAACAGTATACATTAGACAAACCAGATATTCAGAACACCTCAGAGCACTAAAAAGTCACAGTTCCCACAGCACATTTGCAGACCACCTAATAACTCACAACCCTTACCCAACCAAAATAGAAACAGATGTAAAGATATTAAAATCAAGCCACAACCTATACCACAAACTCACAATAGAAGAAAATTACCACATACTAAAAGCAATAGCAGAAGGAAAATCAGTCATAAACGAATACACCACCCTATGCAAAAAAAAAAAAAAAAATTATTTAACCCACTAAATGAATTGTACAGAAAGGATTACACAGGCAGCTAAAACACACACACACACACACAGAGAGAGAGAGAGATACAAAACAAACATCATTCAAATCGACCGCCATTCCACTGGAGAACAGCTGAAAGTCAACTGACACAGGTGCAGCTTAACAAAGTAAACACAGGCGAATTTTTAAAGTGGGAAGTGGTTGTGATTGAAAAAGTCCCCAAAATATGTGTGTTACATGTGTGCTATGCGAAACAGTGCGAAAGAAGAAGCATCGCACAAAAGAAACCGTAAGTTCAAATGTTTGTTAAGCTTATGGGACTGAACTACGGGGTCATCAGTCCCTAAACTTACAAACTACTTATGAACTACTTAAGAACTAGGACGGCATAAATATCCATGCCCGAGGGGGATTCGAACCCCCGACCGTAGTGGCCGTGCTGACCGTGACTAGAGCGCCTCAGTCACCTCGGCCACCGAAACCGTAAGTAATAGATAGTAAACAGACGATAGAAATATCCCCAGATGCCAAAATTACGTTTTCGCACCATAAGTAGCAGTTTAAAAACCTCACAAGTTGTTAAAGGAGATAATTTTGGTTGCAGATGACAACGCTACCACTTCATAAGTACATAAAAAGAGTCCCACATGACCACAAAATGTAAATTAAGGTAAAAAACCAAAATAAGAGTGACGACTTTTTTAGGCCTAAATTTACAACTAGCACAATAGTAAAATAAATGTAATTTTTTTCACAGCATGAAATAAATTGAAAGCCCATTGATGATGGCACAGAGGTGCTGAAACTAGTTTGGGTGCCAAATAAAAACAGTGTTTTGCATATCAGGCGAACCTCATACCCAGTAAGAAATTCTTATCCACTAAATATGGGCCGCGCGGGAGTACCCGAGCGGACTGGAGCGCCACGTTGCGTATCGCTCGACCTCCCGCGTCGGAGGTTCGAATCCTTCATCGAGCATGGATGTTTGTGTTGTCTTTAGTATATGTCAGTCCATAAATAGTTTGTAAGTTTAGGCACTGATGACCTCGCACTTAAGGCCCATAAGCTTTACAAACATTTGAGTCCCCAGGATTCGCGATCCTACACAGAACCTCGAAATTTAGCGAGGACCTCATTTAATAAACCCCCTTTGATTTAAAATTTCAGTCTTAGGTTCCATTGTAGTATGCAGTGTTCTCCTCGTCTTTTATTAAGAATCATGCTACGATTTCATAAATTGTGTAGTTATTTTTCTTTTCTATCTGTTAACCTACTAACGTACGAACAATGTTTCGCTCTATAATTGAACCTGCACCCAGTTTAAATTGGGGTAATCTGTGGGACTTTGAATCTGCGGCATTGGCCCCTTACTTAGCTTGCATTTATCGCGAATCTTTAATTCAGCGCAAAGTTCCTAGTGATTGGAAAAAAGCGCAGGTGACTCCCGTTTATAAGAAAGGAAAGAGAACCGACCCACATAATTACAGGCCAATATCGTTGACATCAGTTTCCTATGGAATTTTGGAGCATATTCTCAGTTCGAATATAGTAAATTTCCTTGAGACGGAAAATATTCTTTCTATGAATCAGCACGGGTTTAGGAAACATCGTTCATGTGAAACTCAGCTTGCCCTTTTCTCACATGACATCTTGCGAGCCATGGATGAAAGGCAACAGGCGGATTATGTTTTTCTCGACTTCAAAAAGGCGTTCGACTCGGTGCCATACTGCATACTGCTAACGAAGATACGAGCTTATGGAATAGGTTCACAGATTTGTGACTGGCTGGAAGACTTCCTAAGTAATAGAACGCAGTACGTTGTTCTCGACGGCGAGTGTTCATCAGAGACGAGTGTATCGTCAGGCGTACCCCAGGGGAGTGTGGTAGAACCGCTATTATTTTCTATCTACATAAATGATCTGATGGACAGAGTAAGTTGTAATTTGCGGCTGTTTGCTGATGATGCTGTGGTGTATGGGAGGGTGCCGTCTTTAACTGACTGTAATACCATACAGGTTGACTTTGACAAAATTTCTAGTTGGTGCGAAGAATGGCAGCTAGCTCTCGATGTAGAAAAACGTAAGGTGATGCGCATGAGTAAGAAAAACAATCCCATAATGTTCGAATAGAGCATTAGTAGTGAGTTTCTTGATGCAGTCGCGTCGTTCAAATATCTAGGCGTAACATTGCAGAACGATATGAAATGGAACGAACATGTAAGGACAGTTGTGAGTAAGGCGGAAAGCCGACTTCGGATTATTGGAAGAATTTCGGGAAATTGTGCTTCATCTGTAAAGGAAACCGCATATAAAACGCTTGTACGACGACCTCTTGAGTATTGCTCAAGTGTTCGGGACCCGCAGCAGATGAGTTCAAAGGAAGACATAGAAGAAGTTCAGAGGCGAGAAGCTAGGTTTGTTACCGGTAGGTTCGACCAGTGCGCGAGTGTCAGGGAAATGCTCTGGCGACTGAATTGGGGCTCGCTAGAGGAAAGACGACGTTCTTGTAAATTTCTGTTGAGGAAATTTAGAGGGCCGGATTTTGGAGCTGAGAGTAGTACGATCTTCCTGCCGCCTACTTACATTTGGCGTAGTGAACACAAAGACAAGATAAGAGCAATCAGGGCTCGTACGAAGGCATATAGGCATTCTTTTTTCCCTCGTTCTGTTTGGGAGTGGAATGGGAAAGGAAATGCCTAGTAGTGGTACGGTGTACTCTCCGCCACACACATTACGGTGGATTGAGGAGTATGTATGTAGCTGTAGATGATGTTCACATGGCCACATACACAAGATCAATAAAAAATTATTACGTCGAAATCTTTCCTTACAGTGAGGGGTTGCGTATATGAAGTATATTGTGACATTGAAATGGAAGCAGGCTTGACTTCGAAGGCAGAGTTGTCAACTGAACACAGCACTTATACTGAAAGCAGGCTTATTGCGAAGTGAAACATACACGCAGCACTGACTGCCTCTCGGGCATTTTGATTTAAATTATGAAGTAGAACGGGCCGAAGCAAATGCAAGGCTAGAGGTAACTTCCCGCTATTTTTAGAACGTTGTTTGTGGAATTGATTCACACTTTTGATTACGTAGAAAAGATTAATTTCAATTTTCCATGCCTTATCCATCTTTTTGAGAGTAACTGTCGCAGCATTTTTAGCTTTATTTTACATATACATTTTTTCAGTATTTGTAGTCCCGTAAATGTGCGAACGATGGCATTCTAAAGAGAGACTGACGTTATGAAGGTAATGCAGGCATCGGCACAGCAAGTGCATCTCGTGCCGCCTCTGAGCTGAATGTACGTACATGAGCTGGAGGAGTTAGCAGACAGCAAATGAGCGGTGCCGGAGTATGTATGTAGTCGGCAGGCGGGACTGCGTGTCCTGCGTTTAGCGGGCGGCAGTGGCGGGTGGAGGGTGCAGGGTGTGGGGCCCGCTCATAAACGCGGCGTGGCGCGCTGCCAGCCTCAGAAGACTCGCTGAACGTCGCCTCCCGGCTTCTCGGCAGCACTCACGCCGAACGGCGCAGCGGCACTTTTACGTGATGAGCTCCACGCGCACGCTGGCAAAGCAAGTCGGGCGATAATGAACACGCAGAGCACGGCACACAACTTGTGATGGCAGAACTTGGATTTGCCAAACGCCTGCGGAACGAACCCTTCCACCATGTGTAGTTCATTTCCTTTGTTGGGCATTATTGACCTGTTACCTTTCTTGCGAAACAGGTCGTAGATGATACAACGCCGCGGTGGAGTGGCCGAGCGCTCCATGGCGCCGAGCTGCGGAGCGCGCCGCTGCTCGCCGTCGGATGTTCGAGTCCTCCCTAGGGCATGGGTGTATTTGATGTTCTTAGCAAAAGTTAGTTTAAGTAGTTCGTAAGTCTAGGGACTAATGACCAGAGTACTTAAGTGACATACATTTACAAACATTCGAGCACATTTTTTTTTTACTTTTTTTATTATTTTTTTTTAGATGATACAACCTTAATATCTTTTTTCATTATGAGTTTTTTTTTTTTTTTTTTTTTTTGCTTTTATTTGCAATCTTTTCAAATAACAAAACTTTTTTAAAGAATGATGAATGAAAGTTCAAATATAAATAAAATTTTCTCTTATTTTAAGATGAGTAGCCTATCAAAAGATGACAGCATATAGGTAAGAATGGTCAATACCACCAACGAGTAGGACTGACGTTATTTTTATTCCGAGCAGTTGACTGCCAGTCGTATTAAAGTAATTCATAGTTAGTCATAAGTACAGAAATGATTTTCTAATTCCTATACACGAAGTTTCGGCATTTGGCTTGTGTCAGATTAGGTTCTGGTTTCGTTACATTGGCTCAAAAATGTTCAAATGTTTGTAAAGTTTAAGGGACTCAACTGCGGGGTCATCAGTCCCTAAACTTACAAACTACTTATAAACTAATTTATACTAAAGACGACACAAACACCCGTGCTGCAGGGGGGATTCGAACCCCCGGCGGTTCAGAACCACCAGGCTTTCTGTTGTAGCGTCGCCATTCGCCACAACACACTCTACTTGAAGAAGAGGCGGTAAGTCGACCCACACTAATTCATCCGCCAGAACGCCCAGAGAGCCTGTATAGGGGGCGAGTGGCCATGCGTGAGACTGCTCCTGATTGGCTGACAGCCCTGGACGCCATGTTTTTACCAGATTTGGCGGGCTTTGTATATGTCTGAATAGCTACAGTGTCCGTTTCTGCAGTGTGGAATGTCTTAAAAGCTTCTGACAGTGATTTGACTGTTGACTTACATACAGCTTGTATTACGGAAGGCACTGCTGTACTTTTGCACGTCTTCTGTCGGTTCTCTTTACTAAATTAACGTGTTGGTCGTCGGTCGCTGTCGAAACGGTCATCTGAATGAAGCTTATAAGCAATATTGGCTGTTTTCATAATAAACTAATTGCGTGCCTTTCACGTGATGGTTACAATATTTTGAGCTCAACTGGTTCACAAAATCTACCACTGTCTGTTTCCCACCTCTTGCGCATAGAATGTGCGGAAAAGCTTGTTATTGCTGCGTGGTGGCTGGCGCTTCGGACGCGGCTGTGCGACTTCGTCGTGTTTACAAGACGGAGGGCAGTGCTTTGTGCGTGTTAAGAGTCAGCGCCGGCGTTAAGATAGGAAGCGCCAGAGACGGCGCAGTCTGGTAATGACGCCGCGGGTATTCAGTCTCCGCCTGTAATGAGGCAGCGGCAGCTGCAGCAAAAGGGCGAGTCGGGAAGCTCTGCTGAAAGCTGCTATCAAGGGCACATCCGTGAATACCAGGGTGGCACTGAAAATGATTTTTTATTGAATTTTAATAGGGCTCAAACGTTGCATATTTGGGCCATGAACTAGAATCTAACATCTAAGGTTCAGTTCGCGAAGCGGACTTTATATATATATATATATATATATATATATATATATATATATATATATATATATATATATAAAACAAACTGTAAAAGTATAGAATTTCTCAAAGATTACATTAAAAATTTCTTTTTGAGTATCGTGTTCTAATAGGGCTCAAACATTGAGTATTTACGTACAGATTAACATAAACATAATTTTCACAATCTTCAATGTCAACGTTTCTAAATATTTAAAATGTTACAGAAATTTACAAAGAAAAGGTCTCGGTCGTCAATTTCTGCATCAGAAAGGGAGATGAAAGCTTACATGTTGATCAATCTGTAAGCTGGAGGTAGTCAGTAGCCTCAAAATCTTGTGTTGGTGCAGTAACCGTTGTTTCTGACGTTTTGTGGTTTGTTTCCATATTTCCTGCCTTTAAGACTCTTCTAAAACCTCACTCTCTCATATGTAAACTCTCATCCACCATGACAGCCAATGTCTTCTGTATGATAGATAAATGAGTTTCCTTGAATCACCTGATCATTTGTGGGATTTCCTTCACAAATATACAAACGCAACCCTCTGTTCGCACATGTCAACCAACAGCAGCGACGAAGAGGTCCAGCGTCACCGTTAGCCAGATCTGGCGCACGTTCTCCACTTTGAATAGTGATGACAGTGTAGCTAAGGTACTGTTCATCTTTGCTGAGATCTGGTATGTGTAGATCAAATTCCTCTGACAGCCCAGACTCAACAACCTCAAAACCAACAACAGGTTATTTTTAACAATCAGTGAGTCTTTTTCCAGTTATTCTACTAAATGATGATAGTCTACACGACTCACCATCCAAGAATTGAAATAATAAACTACTTAATGTTCGCTGAATTTTTAGTTCTGTATTGCGAATAACTCAATTTTTCCGCCTAGTGTTTATTGAAGTCCCATCACAACCAATGGCTTCTACGTCATTAATGTCAAAAATTGTTATCTTCAAGATAATTCAGAATGCACTCAGCTGTCCCACTTATAGTTGCACTGTAAGGGGAAATATGACCGATACGAGTACACTAACCTCCTGGTTCACGAATTATACTGGCATGCTCTACTTTGTTGATTCTTCCGTATATTTCTTTTCCCATTTCCTCCTGGAGTAAGGTGCGTTTTCTTTTTTGCCATTGAAATATGTTCCCTTTATTATAGTAAAGCGGCGGCTCTGTTCCGTGCTGCGGTGCGCGCGGCTGTTCGCCGTCGAGGCTTCTAGTCCCCCCTCGGGCATGGGTGTTGTGAAGTCCTCAGGTTAGTTTGCCTCACTTTCAAGAGTTTATAAGCTACGGACTGATGACCAAGCAGTTGAGTCCGATAGATTTACAACCATATGAACATATATACGGTTCTGTTCCTGAATAGACTGTCTTGCCTTGTGCCTTTCCGAAAATTAACTCCTTACGCGACAACTGAAAACATAAACAAAGATTATGCGAAAGTACGCAATTTTTAAGTCCTATTAGAAGGCGATACCCAAAAGAATTTTTGTGACATTTCAGAAATTTTATAATTTTACAATCGTTTAGAGATTTTAAGCGCCGGCCGCGGTGGCCGAGGTGACTGAGGCGCTCCAGTCACGGTCAGCACGGCCAATACGGTCGGGGGTTCGAATCCCCCCTTGGGCATGGATATTTGTGCCGTCCTAGTTTGTAAGTAGTTCATAAGTAGATGTAAGTTTAGGGACTGATGACCCCGTAGTTAAGTCCCATAAGCTTAACAAACATTTGAACATTTGAGATTTTAAGCCCACTCCACTTCGCTTACTGAAGTCATGAAGTTAGATTTTTAAATCTATTTTTATATTACTCAGTGTATAAATACACTCTTAAGCCCTATTAGAACTCCATACTAATGAATTACGTGCGATTACATTCAGGTGTCTTATGTTTACTTGGTGCTTCAATGGAATATTTCCTTTTTGAACAAGCTTTCTCGAAATATTGTTCGCCTACTTACAAAGTATCAGTAGTCTGTAGTGCAGCCCTTTAGTGACTTGGTAGCTCTGTGCAAAGGAAATGTGATCACAACATAGTAAATGAATTTAGACTGGTTCGTCACTGTGGGAGTATTTGTCTTGCCATGTTACTTAGGTACTTTTTTGTAACTTAGAGGTTACCTTTCGGATTCATTACAATAAAGGACGATTAGTCTGGTGGCAGAGAACACACAGTTCACTCCAACAAACTTTTTTATAAACAGCTAGTATATATTTATGAGAGGTGTACAGGGGACTGATGACCTAGATGTTTAGACCCCTCAAAAACCAACAACAACAGGTGTACAGGCGCTACAAATCTACTAAACGACGCCATTGTCGTTATCGGGCTGTACCTTTGTTCTCAGGTAACACTTCTTCTTCTGCCGGTTTTTTTCTGGTTTCCTCCTCGAGGGGACTAAGGCGCTCCAGTCACGGTCCGCACGGCCACTGCGGTCGGGGGTTCGAATCCCCCCTCGGGCATGGATATTTGTGCCGTCCTAGTTCGTAAGTAGTTCATAAGTAGTTTGTAAGTTTAGGGACTGATGACCCCGTAGTTAAGTCCCATAGACTAAACAACCATTTGAACATTTCCTCCTCGAGGTGCTCTTCTATTTTCCCACTTGCTGCAAAAGTTTCGAGCCGCTATCTAACGTTCTGATTACGTGTCCGCTCCAACATGGTGCTATATTAGATTGCAACTGAAATTTTCACTTCGTCCGCTTTAACATTTTGGCTAGAATCTTTTTTACTCATCATCGGATGGCTGGTGCTTGCAGGCGCTACTATGGCTGGCGGAAGTTGTGATAACATTCGTGACAAAATCTGCAGGGCAAATGCTCATACCTGGATGAAAATTTAGTTTTCTACCTCTGCTCCTTGTAGAATCAATAGATCTGGCTATGACAAACTTTTCAGTGAGAAATGTGAGATTAGGATGTAGTCGAAAAAGATTTTGAATCCAATCTCTCCCAGGTCTATTATCTTTGAATTTTTTCACACGATAGCCAAGTGGGTCAAGAAAAGTTTTTACTGTGTCATTAACATCATCACTTTGAAGACGAAACCCCCTCTCTGCACAGGTTAAAATTCCATCCACTATTAAATTTTCGTGCTCCTCACTTAAAACTTGTTGACCTCCATGGTTCTTCTTAAATTTTTCGTTTGCCCTATTTGCCAGCGTAGTTTTTGGAACAACATATACCTCAGCTATGATCCTTAAGCTTATGGCACTTCTCCTGTACTCTGCAACAGCATTTTGCATGCATTTTCATCCTATTTAAAGAGTCCATCACTCCCTACAGATTTTTAATAGTTTTGCACCATGTCCCACTTCACCCCTGAAAATTTCAATTATTTAAACTAATTAGTCTCATGAGTACATTAATAATAATAACATCACGAAAATTTGTATACAACATAACCTCAACACTAGTTCTGAGTCTATAGGGTAAGCTGAGCATTATATTAATTTTCTTCGGAGCACTGGAAGAGGTTTGTAAGGATATTTTATAATTTGACCTTTTTGGCATGAAAAAAAAAAAAAAAAAAAAAAAAAAAAAAGAATGCAATCTGTGAACCACTTACCAGCAAAATAAGCTTCAGACCCTATGTATCTGCTTTGTTAAACTCTGAAGCACGAAATCAAGTAGAGAGATTACTTTCATAGAAAGCCACTAGGTGTCAGCACCAACAAAATACCAAAGATTACATAGCGTCCCACTTCATCCAATCTTACGGTACAATGCAAGTAAATGTCAAACTTATTTCATTAAATATTCCCATTACAATTAAGTAGGTATAATTATTTGTGTAATAATAGAATTGTTAATTAATTTTAACTTTTTTTATTACATTCCTAAACATGTTTCTCTTTTTTCAGGTTTCGGCAACAGGAGCCGCTTATAAACATCTAGCAATCGAATTTAGAATTGGAAGACATACTGTTACCTGCGTAATTTATGACTTATGTTCAGCTATTATGATAGAGTTTCGACGTGAACTAATGCCGCCTTTTATCAAGGAACACTTTAAGAATGTAGCTGAAAAATATTTTTTTCTCTAGAAATTACCGAACTGCAAAGATGACCGCCGCTGTCAACTTTAGTGTTCATTGCATAGAGGATCAAGATATTTCGAATGTCTGAAATAGTTTTCTGTGTTTTTGATGCATGTTGCGAACGCAGATAAAAACTTCCTTGTTGTTGTGTTTGGCGCTAGAGGAGAACAAAGTCATGGAGGAATGTTTCGGCCAGAAAATTGTGGGTTGGATTGTTTGTTTGGGATAAATGTTCAAATGTTTGTATAGCTTGTGGGACATAACTACGGGGTCATCAGTCCCAACTTACGAACAACTTATAAACTACCTCATACTAAAGACGGCACAAATATCCATGCCCGAGGGGGGATTCGAACCCCCTACCAAAGTGGCCGTGTAGACCGTGACTGAAGCGCCTCAGTCAGTGTTTGGGCTAGGGGGACTGAACTACTGAGGTTATCAGTTCCCCTGGTGTGGAGGGGAAGGAGTGAGGATAGGAAAGGAGGGGAGGGGGAAAGGAAATGCAGTCCGGGAAGTAAAGCCAGAAAATTGTTTCAATGGCTGAAAAAAGAAAACAAATTTAATTTCATGAACCCTACATGGAAACTCTTCAAATCACATTGAAGTGCGTGGCAGAGGGTTCATCAAACCACTTTTATGATATTTCTCTGTAGTTCCACTCTATAACAGCTCGCGAGAAAAAGGAACACCTAAATAATAGTTTTCCGTCTGATTTCCCTTGTTTTATTATGATGGTCATGTTTCCGTATGTAGGTGTGCGCTAAGAATATATGTTCGCATTCTGAAGAGAAAGTTGATGAGATAAATTTCTCAAATAGTACTCGCCGCACTTTTAATGATTTCCACCATAACTCGTGCATCATTTCCGTGACCTCTCTCCCCTATATCGCGGTAATACAAAACCAGCTGGCCTTCTCTGAATTTTCTCTAAATCGTCTGTCAGTCCCACCTGATGTGGATCCCACAATGCGCAGCAATAGTCCAAAATAACACGCACAAGTGTAGTGTAGCCAGTTTCTTTAGTAGAAAGAAAGCACATTGCTGGGCTGCAGATATTTTTATTTAATAACGCGGTTAGCTAGACGAAACAACTTTCAGGAAAGACTGAATAATAAATTTCCGCAACTAATGTATGTAGTCCGAAGTCAGTTCTCTGGATACTGAACAGACTAGACATGAGCATCAGGTTAAGATTAGCGTGTGGGTGACAGTGCGGCAGGTTCATTCGTTTCCCGGCTTATGCCTACGCCTTGTAAGACGTACTATGTGTCCTTCCAAATAAGAAGAAATCTGTAGTTTGTGGATGATGGAGATCCAGCACATTTCATTGTCCGAGATTCCGAGATGTACTGCTTCCCATCCACCATGACGGGCGGAGAGACAAAGGGGGACAGCCCCATAGTCTGCACATCCTGCCTTCGGACAGACTCTTCATCGACGCCTCATGGAAGCCTGCAAATCTAACTGAAATCACCGACGAGTTTTTGAAAAGTGACAGTGCATGATTGTATGAGTGGCTGAGTGTTCCGAAGGAAGATAATGAAATTCCAAGCAGTTTTGATTTTGTGTGATTCTGTGTTTCAGTCTCCGAAAATTCTAAAGTTTCATTAACATATCGAAAAGGAAGGGTCCTTGGACACGTAGTTGCCTAACTTGTTTTCTTACATACGTTAGGAGATCTGATCAAATACGTCCGGAACGTTTGTAATTTCGTGCCAATGAAATATCGGAACGAAACGCGACCGTCAACCTTGCAGACGCCAGTGTTGAATGTGTGACCGCCGGAAGTTCCACTACTGTGTGTCTGCCAGTTAGTGTTCAGTGCTGTGTTGAGATGGCAGAGCCGCGGTGGAGTAGCCGAGCGGTCTAAAGCGTCTCGCTGCGGAGCGCGCGGTTGCTCGCCGTGGAGGTTCGAGTCCTCCCTGGGGCATGGGTGTGTGTGTTTGTCCGTAGGTTAGTTTACCTAGGTTTAAGTACTTTTTGATGACCACGTAGTTTGGTCCGATAGATTTACAAACATTTGTAAAAATTTTGGGTTGGCAGAGCAGCATTAAATTTTGCACGAAAACTTTAGAGAGACAAACTAAATGAGGCGGTAATGCTATGGTGATGGCTGCTTCAGCCTTGCTCCGCGGTCTAAAATGGCCGGGCATAAGTCGGCGCCCCCGCTGCTCCACCCCCAGATGTAACTGCCGCCGGCGCCGGCGCCTTGGCTTCTGCTCCCCTGTCACGCCTCGACAACTGCATCCCACCTCCACACTCCGCCCCAGGCCAATTTCCGTACCCTCCCCTCCCGTCCTATCTCATCTGATCCTTTCCTCTTCTCCTCCGCCCCCACCCTCTTCGATCAGCCGCCTCCTCCCGTCTACTCCTGCTCCCCTCTCCTCTTCGCGGAGTCCCGTGCTCCTCCCCACTTTCCCTCCCTCCCCCCTCCTTCGCCTGCCTCCGCCCCCGTCCCTCCGCCCTAGACACAGGCGACTGAGTCAGCTTAGGAGGGCACCCAAGATTTCCTTACCGCCCGATAGATGTCTCTACGGTTACGCTACGGTACTGGTTCTGGTATATCCTTGACTCGATGCAGACGCCGTTGTTCATTCTGGCAGGATGCCCAGTTCCATTTCAAAGTGACTGTGCTCTGACACTGTATCACATGAAACCGTAATGCAGCGATAAGATGTTGTAATGAATTCAATAATAAAGCCTTGAAATATCGTCAGTGTGGTGTAATGGATAGAGTTCTAGATTGTCAATACAAAGAATCGTAGTTCGTGTCCGCACACATCCCTTAGTTTTATTTTTTTTTTTTTTTTTTTTTTTTTTTTGAAATTTTTATTTAAACACTTTTTAGGAGTTGCTTTTTAATGTAAGGCAAGTATGATTTGCAGTGTTCTACATTATTTATATTTCCTTGTGATTAGAAAATGGACGCAAATATTTCGCCGTTTATTTCCCAATCTATGATAATTTCACAGTGTGCACTTAGGTAGGAACCCAATAGGACAGCTTCACGAGCGGCAATAATATTAATATTCTTCCTTATCACATATATTTGGCTGTCTGCTTCCGAAATAAAGCGATCTCCGAGAGTATTATCAGAGTGCACTCTAGATACTATTGTAGAGATTTATTGAAACAGCTGGCTTCCTTCATCAAGTCATGTTATACATTTTACTAATTATGACCTCTCTGAACTATAATCATACTGTTCACAAAACTAAGAGTGCATGTGAACTTGATATTACAAGAAATAAACACGATCCTCAAATAAAGTACTTTATTAAAAATTCTAGCAGGAGACAATAAGGAACACGGTAAATTATTCAGGCAGAAAAGTATAAAATAAACCAATAGTTTATATTACACCAGTCGATGGTGATACGGCTAAATTCAAAAAGCAACTAACTCCTCGTCTTCTAGATATATATTCTCTATAGGAACAGATTAATAATCTGCATTACTTCCTATTTAAGTTTTAGCTTCACTATAAGAAATGACCATGTCACTCTCATGGATATATCACTTATTGGCTGTATACTTTTTCTGCGAATTAGAACGTAAGCTTTATGGTACAGGCGTTGTGTGCTGGTCTTGGCAACCACAGTACACGTTCTCTGAGGAAAACCAATAACATAGAATGAGCGGAATTATCTTTTGTGTTGGACGTGAGATGAGTAATTAATGCTGTTCCTGCTCTATGACTGACAGGTTCTTGTATATAACCTTGTCCGGTTAGTAAATTAATTACCATCGTAAAGCGAAAATTCCATTGCCAACATTAACATACTAAGCCCTTGCAGATCATAAGTAAAGTGTAGTCCTTTTCGTGAATCTGTTTACAAACAATTTAGTCAGTAAGCCGCATGACATTTACATATGATTATTATTGCAATAATATGACACAGTCTACATCCCAGCGATACACTCCCGTCACGATTTCATAGACCTCGAAAATAAATAAATAAACAAAATTAATCTGGACAGGCAGGGAATTATGAGGGTAGCTTAAATTGCTCCGAAAGCAGCAATAAAATTCGTATTCGCCTTCCTCACCACATTCTCGGAAATCGTCACTTATCTGGAAAGAGACACAAAAAATTTTGATAAGGAAGAACAAGAGTTTTCCTTCTATAGGCTACGTTTCACTCGAAGCTATTTAAGCTTACTTTCCTACTTGAGCATATACTCATGAATGGCAATATACTGCGAAATAAACAGCAGAATATTTGGGACAAGACAGTTTTTATTTCATACTTCGATCTGAAATCAGACGGAAATGTAAAAACATCGAATGTTGCAGAATATAGAAAGAGGCAGAACGCGTTCAAACTGCCGCATCGAGGCAATGTTTACGCCAGTATGCAATTCTTTTGACTCTCGCTAACTTGTGATGCTATTGGTTCTCATTTCGCACAGAGCTCTGGTAGCGTAACCGTAGAGACATCTATCGGGCGGTCGGGAAGTCTTGGGTGCCCTTTTACGCTGACTCTAGTCGCCTGTCCCTAGACCGTCCTGTGTCAGAGGTAGCACAGTTTCAAGAAGTACCTTGTTTCGTGTGAACAGCTCCGATATTCTCTGTCGTTACTTGTCGCGCCCGCCGAGCACGACAAACTATCGTCGGCGCCAGCGTTGTTTTAATATGAGAACTGTTTTAATCTTTTTATTCTCTTCAGGATTGTTTCAAGCCGCGGCGGATTAGCCATGTGCACTGAGGCGCTATGCTCCGATGCGGGAAGCCGTTTCCCGTCGGGAGTTCGAATCCCCATCGGGGATTGATGTTTGTGGTGTCTTTAGCATAAGCTAGTTTATAAGTAGTTTGTAATTTTAAGGACCGATGATTCCGCAATCAAGTCCCATAAGTTTAAAAAACATTTGAACATTTTGGGCCGCGGTGGAGTAATCAAATGTTTGTTAAGCTTATGGGACTTAACTACGGGGTCATCAGTCCCTAAAACAAACTACTTATCAACTAGATTATCCTAAGGACGGCACAAATATCCATGCCCGAGGGGGGATTCGACCCCTTGACCGTAGTGGCCGTGCAGATAGTGACTGGAGCGCCTCAGTCCCCTCGACCACCACGGCCGGCCGCGGTGGAGTAGCCGAGCGGTTTAAGGTGCCTCGCTGCGGAGCGCGAGGTTGCTCGCCGTCGGAGGTTCGAGTCCTTCCTAGGGCATGGGTGTGTGTGTGTGTGTGTTGTCCTTAGGTTAGTTTGCCATAGTTTAAGTAATTTCTAAGCAATGGACATTTGACCACGCAGTTTGGTCCGATAGATTTACAAACATTTGAATCTGAACATTTTGGAGTAATAACCAAGCAGTTGAAGCATATAGATTTGCAAACATTTGAACATTTTTTTCTG
Organism: Locusta migratoria; assembly: GCA_026315105.1. NCBI lineage: Eukaryota > Metazoa > Arthropoda > Insecta > Orthoptera > Acrididae > Locusta > Locusta migratoria. Next base: position 895,753,500 of record CM048745.1, read on the forward strand.
ATTGTTTTAGATTGCTTCTGTGTGTGTATTTAAATTCATCCACCTCCATAAATTGGTCTAATTATGCAGTCTATATTTTAACACTTTGTCAATTCTATCAGGTTTTATATTTATTTTTGTGCGTACTTGTGGCTGACGAGCAGCGTATTAAGCTGTTGCCAGCCTGCTCATGATGAGCATAAAATTACCCTAAACGGAAACAGAAAGTACGCCCTTCATATTATGTCTACTGGTCACCTTTATGCCGGGAACGTCAGCGAAACTACCTACCTCTTTGGCCCTTTTCCCGCACATGCAGGATCGACACTGTGTTAATCGCGGATTTGGCATGTGTTAATATTCACAGGATGGCCGGATGCCCTTCCTGCCACCACCCCATGTTCCCCAGGAGGAAATGTGTACCCCAAATGTCTGATTATAGTCTTATAAGTGTGCGAAAGTGTAAAGTGTTACGAAATGTTCCCGAAGTGTGTAACTGAGGCGGGATTTGGGGACCAGCGCGGTAGTCGCCTAGGGGGATGTGGAAAACCGCCTAAAAACCACATCCAGGCTGGCCGGCACTCCGACCCCTTTCGTTAATCCGGTGGGCGGATTCGAACCGGGGCCGGTACGCCTCCCCGTCTCGGAAAGCGGTGCGTTAGACTACACGGCTAACCGGGAGGATTAACGTCAGCGAAACTGACCGCGTCAAAATTGTGCGTGTCAAAATCGAAGACGATATAAAAGAAAATTTTCAAATTGTGCCTCCCCAATCCAGAACCCCCGACGGTGAACGGCCGCGCGCACCGCAGCACGGGTGCCTTAGGGTGCAGTAAGGGGCGTACTCCTGCTGCTTCCTGAACGGGGGACTGTGTTGCGAGTGGTGGATCAGTTCGTTTGTGGAGGAAGGTATTCCGAAGGAGACCAAGCACAATAAGTAAAAAGTAGACGTAGAAACATTTTGCGAACAAAATGTTGCGGAATTTTTCGTACAGACCTCGACAGAAACCTGTCCCCAAAGTTTGTACAAAAGTTTTTCATACACCTGGAAAATTAGTATCAGCAGGACGGATAAGGCGACTAGATGCGTCTCACTAGCTTTCTCACTGAATACAACAACAACAACATCGGCGGTGTGCTGCCTCGACTTGCGGACTGTCAGCTATGACCTATGACGGTCGGCAGCCGCGGGCTTACGAGGCGGCGTCTGCAGTTTCCGCGTTGCTCTCAACACTAACAGAAGATGATGTTCCGTAGCAAATAACTATAACTAAAATATGAAGTGAAAAGCAATACGCACTACCAGTACACCGCAAGTATCGGCTTTACTAAAAGTGCGAAAATAATAGTCCCGCAACTGGTTTTCTATAACTTCACTCATCAAACTAAGAACATTCTACTTTTGAGACTAAGTTTTTTGTGAATACGTATCTCACAAATATCAACGATGTGGTTTCTTATTTCTAATGAGTTATGTTTAATACCTGAAAACCAATATGCCAGTCATGTTATTCAGCATCTACCTACATCTACATATACAGGCTGAATCATCTAACACTTGCACCGCAAATATTGCGGAAACGAAAAGTGTGATGTGTGGTTTTCACAGAATGGATTGGTAATCAAGGACTCATATTTTTAGCCAATAAATAGATTGCATAAAAAATACACTTTCTAGGTATTTTTACAAACATACAATTTTTCAAATGTAACAACGGTTGTTTCTATCGTGCACTGGAATTTTTGACACCAGCTGTGTACAAAGAATTTTGAATGTCATTTTTATCACGTTTAGTTTGGCAGCTACCACCGTTCAAAGTTTTGGGGGCGGAGGCTGCTACAGCGTAGCTCACTGGCTGGTGCTACGCTGTCGCAGCCTCCGCCCCCAAAACTTTGAACGGTGGTAGCTGCGAAACTAAACGTGATAAAAATGACATTCAAAATTCTTTGTACACAGCTGGTGTCAAAAATTCCAGTGCACGATAGAAACAACCGTTGTTACATTTGAAAAATTGTATGTTTGCATAAAAATACACTTTCTAAGTAATATTACAATCTGTTTCTAGGCTAAAAATACGATCCCCTGACTACCAATCCATTCTGTGGAAATCGCACATCAATCGTACTTTCCGTATCCGTAATATTTGCGTTGTAAGTGTTTGGTGATTCACCCTGTATACTCCGCAATCCACCGTAAAGTGCGTGGCGGAGGGTACAATGTACAGATACTAGACATTGTCTTTCCTGTTTCACTCCCAAATAGAATGAGGGGGAAAATGTCTACATACCTCTGTACGCGCCCTAATTTGTCTTTGTGATCACTACGCGAAATGTAAGTAGACGGCAGGAAGATCGTTCTACACTCAGCTTCAAATCCCGTCCCTTTAAATTTCCTCAACAGAAATTCTCGAAAAAGAACGTCGTCTTTCCTCCAGCGATCCCCATTCAAGTTCCCGGAGCATTTCCGTGACACTCGCGCGTTGGGATCTAGGGATCTTCACAGTAGCTTCATAATATAGATTTATTAACTTGTGAAATTTGTCAGTAATAACGCAGACCAGTTCAGTAGCAGTGTGCATAGCTACAACACAGGAAAAAGGAGAGCTACACTATTCACGGTTAAATCTAACTTTGGCACAGAAGGAAGTGAAGAAGCTTCTAGAAAAGTCTTTGGTCACTAACCAAATAACGTAAAATTTCCGAAAGATAGTCAACAAGTGCTTAAAAAAAGACATTGAAAGCATTCCTGAATGACAACTCATGGAAATTAGTAACTTTATGGAAAAAGTAAAAATGAGAAAGAAAACTGTCACGTAATGCTATCAGACTAAACTGACACTTTCCACATTATTATAAAATCTCATATTCATGATATACGGAACAAGTATTGATTCAACCTAATACAGTGTCATAAGACTCGTTGTCCCGGATGAATTGTAATATCCATGTAATTTCTTTCGCTTCATACCTTTTCTTAGATCTTCTTTTATGCGCGCGAGAACCTTAACATCGTAAGTAGTTTCCAGTTCATTCGTATTACTCGACACTACATTCGCCTGTCTTCCATATTCCATCAGTCTTTACTCAGTACCTACTGTAATTCCCATCCATACTCACTCCCAATAGGAATATCATTATATAAATGTGGTGTCTGTTCTCTCAGACATGTGCGAAGGAACCGACACCATAATCCTTCCCATCTAATGTGAAATAGAATCTATGATTTATTTAGATTGTCCGTTATGGATATTTTTAAAACTCGTGACTATTGATATTACAACCTAAGGCCCACAACCTAATCGTCCGATACTCAGTGAATAGCCCAAACTATAAAATTACCAGAAAGCTTCATTACATTATCCAAAAACATTATGTGTTTGAAAATAAATTCTCTGTCGAGAACAGTTATGATCTTATCAATAGCATAAAATACATACTCATTCCAGCCAAGGTACATTTTCTTCTCTTTACATAGTCAACCTATACACAAATATCCCTGTCAAAGAAACAATCACCGCAATAAGAGATAACTTACTGAAACTTGGTACAATGAGTAGAGCTGAAACCGACAAAATACTAGACATTCTGGAGCTTGTGTTATCACACAACTACTTTCTGTTGAAAAATAAATTTTACAGTCAACAAGATGGACTAGAAATGGGTAGCAGTCTTCCAGGAGTGCTATCAAATATTTACAAGGTGAAAAGTATTTACATCGACAAACTCTGGGAGGTTGAAGGGGACACCAAAACAAATATTTTTCCCTAATGTCATTTTTTCAAAATCAAAATTTTCAAATGTTTGTAAATCGTAAGGGACTTAACTACAGGGTTATCAGTCCCTAAACTTACAAACTACTTATGAACTACTTACGAACTAGAACGGCACAAATATCCATGTCCGAGGGGGGATTCGAACCCCCGACCGTAGTGGCCGTGCAGATCGTGACTGAAGCGCCTTAGTCCTCTTATTTTTTTTTTTTTTTTTTTTTTTTTTTTTTTTTTTTTTTTTTTTTTTTTTGACTCTTTGGGTGGTTCTGTTCATTGCGGACGCTGATCGTTTTTGTTCGTTGATGTTCGAAGTGTTCTTGGCTCAGCTTTTTTATTACAGAGGGCGTTGAGCTCCCTGACCGGGCGCGCTGAGCCACGGCGCCCGGCATCCTCTCGGCTACCGCGGCCGGCGTCATTTTTTCCTACGAGGAGTATTTACACCGGTAGAGGAAGATTTCTCTGGCGGTAAATTAATTAAACCAACAAACAGTTTTCCATTTTTTTTATTACCAGGAGACAATACATTAACACAGCCCAATTTCAATTACAGTAGATTTTAAAAAAATGCCTCCATTGACACGTAAGCAAAGATTACACCGTCGGATCATGTTCTGCCTGACACGGGCAAAACCCTAGGAGTATTTTGAATTGTTCCTGCTGCTGCTACGATCCGGGCAACGAGATCCACTTCTGATGCAACAGGAGTTGCGTAAACAAGGTTGTGTATCTCTCCCACACAAAAAAGTCCAGAGAGAAGGTACATGTGGACGGAGCAGGCCAAGTTACGGGGCCACCTCTGCCAGTCCACGTTTCCGGGAAACGTCACGTCGCGTCGGTCCAGGAATGGAGCACACGACGAATGAAATGTGCCGACGCCCCGTCATGTTGGAACCACAGGCGTTTTCTTGTTCAAGTCAAATGTTCAAATGTTTATAGAACTTATGCGACTTAACTACGGCACAAATATCCATGTCCGAGGGGGGATTCGAACCCCCGACCGTAATGGCCGTGCAGACTGTGACTGATGCTCCTCAGTCCCCTCGGCCACCGCGGTCGGCTACTGCAAGCAGGCCGGCCGAGGTGGCCGAGGGGACTGAGGCGCTCCAGTCACGGTCTGCACGGCCACTAAGGTCGGGGGTTCGAATCCCCCCTCGGACATGGATATTTGTGCCGTCCTAGTTCGTAAGTAGTTCATAAGTAGTTTGTAAGTTTAGGGACTGATGACACCGTAGCTAAGTCCCATAAACTATACAAACATTTGAACATTTTGAACTGCAAGCAGAAGGAGTTGTCGCTGTCACAGCCGTGGCTGTGTGCAAGTCGAAGACAAAGTTATGCCGGGTTCACACAAGCGTCTAAATTAAGACAACAATCCGTGTCTTTCTGCAGTTGCACTGTGATCTATCGTTCACACAGGACTTCACAAATACTACTTAGTTGTACAGTTTTCAACATGGCGTCCGCAGTCCAGCTGATCGCAATTTGCACGGCTCATTTCATTCGGGGCCAAACGATCGTTACACTTTGTTTCACTGTCACACAAAGCGTTTTCTTAATTGATTTGACATTTTAGCCGCGAACAAAGACGCCAACACATAAACTTCGAACGCAAACACACTGATACGAAGAAAAATGGTTCCAATCGCACCGCGAGGTGACAGTCGAATGTCGATATTTGGTGGTGGAGGAAGAAAGTGGCGAAACAAAGTACAACCAAGTTGAACTTTTTGTTGCGTGGAAAAAGTAGCGCTTCTTAAGTGGCGCTACTAAAACCAGGAAGTTCACACTTGATACTGAACTACACCTTCATTATGCAACTAGCTGTTGTTTGTCGGAACCCGGCTTTATGGTGCCATCCTATTACACTTAAGCCTCACTTACCATTTAAAGAATATTTGTAGGTCTATTCTTTGGATGATACGAATACTTCGCACCGTTACTGAAATGACAAAAAAAGTTCAGTTTGAGATTATTTTGAACAAGTGTGGTAAAATCAGTGTATTAACTAACAGTGGAAACGAATTTTGTTTAGGAACCACGAAGAAAATCCAGATCCTTACAATTGCCAGAGTGAGCCTCCAACCCAGAACAGCACTAGAATAGCAAATGTAAGTAATTACTTTCATGTATTGTCAATAATAGAGGATAGTTTACAACTCACCATAAAGAAACTCTCTGAAGTGCTAATGGGCATGTATAATAGATAATCACATATACACAACTTAAATATTTTACTATGGCCTTCATCAGAAAAATAAACACACATATTCCCACAATCACTCTGATAACTATATACTATGCAAATACTTCACACCCTTAGATAAATGAGGAAAAAAATGGGAAAAATGGAAGTATAGTTGAATGTTCACGCGTAGCTTTCTTCAGAATCAATCAATCCAAGTGTTTAAAAGCAAATGAAAGATGTTGATCCTCTGAGTGTTGTTAGGTCATAAGGAACTGCGTACCTTAATTAGAGCCAAACATATCGTAAAACAAACCGATTAAAATATTCAGTGGAAGGACAGAAGGATACCGCGTTTGAATAAAAATAAAGGATGGAGAGACTTAAGTTAATTCTGATACTTGATGACAAAACTGCGCATGAATACCTTTTGTTTGAAACAAGAATGAAGGAAATCGGCCGGATAGTTTGGTATGGCCGACTGACTTTAGTTTTCGTAGATTCTTTTAATATATAAGATTAAAACTTTAAAGTGGCACTTGTATGTGGCACCAGTTCTTGGTTCCTAAAACTTAGATGCCGAAACACACTTCTTGACCCTTACGACCCCTCCGACCAGTTTATAAAACTCACTAGTCAGGATTTTCATTTTACACATGTTCATTGTCACCGGCGCAGCGGCAGATTACTGTGACGTTGCGTTTAAAAACACATCCACTGTTTGTTTTAAATCTCTGGTGCCCACTTTTTCCAGTGAGTTAAAATAAATATGAAACGGCAATATCACTAGGAGGTAGACGCACGAAATCAACACTGCATAGCATAGCATAGCTATTGTAACTCCAAGCACAGAAAGTGGAAATATAAATTCACAGAGTACTTGTACGTTTTCATTTATAAAAGCACTAAAATGAGTTCTATTGAAAAAATGCCGTAAGCTGCGCAAATGAAGTTCTTTTGTATCATTCTGTGGTTTTCCTGGGGCAGCACGTCGTAATTGGCGTTGGGAACCTTGCAGGCCTCAGTTTTCTCGTTTTTATTCGAATGATATGATGTGGATGAATCCCAGCCTGCCGGCCTCAGCTGATTCGCTCGACAGCAGACTCGCCGTCTGCTGGGAGCCAGTGCGCTCGTCTAGCAGCAGGCCGCTTCAGACCTAATAAAAAAAGACTGACAACTCAACGACGAACAACGATCATAAACGAACACACGTCCGAAACGGCGGACCAAACTACAAGAAGAGGAAAGACTACCTGGCTAGTGAGCAACAGCATTCTGATTCGATGCTCGGTCTGGCCACAAACTGCCAGCAACCTCATTGAATTTAATTCAGTGCCGGACATCCTGCACTGCTACCGTTGTAACTTCTGCGAATGTGGAATTGATTTAATTATGGTTCTCGTTGTTTCTGATTGAGCGGTATGAACAGCTGATCCTATTCTAGCGACCTGTATCTGGCATGAGATAGGGAAAAAAATTACACCACAAACAAAAGGCGAAATGACTATTAATATTATCAGCTATTGCTACGTGCTGAGGGTAAGTGCGCGTATTCGATTTGACTTTTGTATGTTCTATGATTTTTAGGCCCAAACAACAACTAACATGAGTTAAATGTTAATACACGCAACGGATGATAAGGACACGCACATAAAGCCGATGCACTAGCAACGAATTGGCAACCGCCTATTATGTCGATGCCAAACAGGAGAACAAATATTGTAATTGCCGCGTGGGAGTAGCCGAGCGGTCTGGAGCGCCACGTTACGGATCGCGCGGCCTCCCGGGTCGGGGCTTCGAATCTCCCCCCCTCGAGCATGGATGTGTATGTTATCCTTAACTTAATTTAATTAGTTTAAGTAGTTTCTAAGTCTAGGAACCTATTGCCATAAGAATTACAAACATTTGAACATTTTAAACATTCTAATTAACTAACGTTCCTATCTGTCCTTTCCATTATTCAATTCCTACTGAGATACTATTTATCCTCGTTTAAATTATGTTGGGATAGGGAATTCTTGGCATAATTACACTCAAAAGTGTGGGTAACAATTTCATTTACTAAAAATAGTAGAAACACCTCAGTTTCACAATTATTGAAGTAAAAGAAAATACAAATGATAACGCTACTGGTCCCCTACTAAATAACGCTATTGGTTGTCAAACTATATGAAAAAAAGAGGAAGACTACGCTCGGATATCTTTCTTTCTCTCACTCAGCAGTCTCATGCAAAAGATACGTTAAATGAAACCAACCGAGAAAGGTGAACTACTGCCTGCGTGTAGCAGTGCAGGTGAAAACACGTTGAACTAAGAAAGCCAGCCACTGCAATGCCTGAACAAAGCACCAAACATTGTGGCTCGTGAAGCGAGCCTAGAAAACTCTTAAAAAGCGACAAGTACTGTGGGCAGGGCGAAGCTGCGAATTTGTATCTGACGGGAGGCGTGCTTAGGTAGTCCTTGCAGGAGCGGTGATCACTGTGTCCCCCGTGGTGTAGTGGTCAGCGCAACTGCCTAGAAAGCAGGAGACCCGGGATCGAATCCCGCCTGGGTACACATTTTCAGCTTTGCCCAATCGCAATTGATGTCATATATTCTATGAATGTTGAATAATAACAACTGCAGGATCAGAAGTGACGTCTGTTCTCTCGGAACAGACGCCACATGTATATAGAAATGGATAGGTTATAGTTAAATATAGTGGGGATTAGTGAAGTTCGGTGGCAGGTTGAACAGGATTTCTGATCAGGTGAGCACAGGGTTATAAATACACAATCAGTTGGTGGTAACGCAAGAGTAGGTCTGATAATAAGAAAATAGGAATGCGGGTAATTTACTATGAACAGCATAGTGAACGCATTATCGTAGCAAAGATAAACACAAAACCAACACCGATCCAGCAGTGCAAGTTTATATCCCAACTAGCACAGTCGATGATGAGGATATCGAAGAAATGTATGAGGAGATAAAAGAAATCATTCAGAAAGTTAAGGGAGACGCAAACTTGATTTTGATGGGGTCTGGAACTCGGTAGTAGGAAAGTAAAGAGAAGGAAATGTTGTTGATAAATATGTCATGAAATAAAGGAATGAAAGAGGAGATCGCTTGGTAGAATTCTGCGCAGAGCACAATTTAATGATCACCAACACATCGTTTAATCATCATGAAAGAAGGCTGTTTACGTGGAAAAGATCAGGAGACACTGGAAGGTACCAGGTTGACTTTATAATGGTAAGAAATAGATTTAGAAACCAGGTTTTAAACTGTAAGACATATCCAGGGGCAGATATAGACTCTGACCATAACAATATTCATTATGAAGTACAGATTAAAACTTAAGAGACTGTAGAATGGTAGAAAAGTTAGGAGATGGAATCTGGACAAATTGAAGGAACTAGAGTCAGTTGAGTTTCAGAGGGAGCATTAGGCAAGGATTGACTGAAACGCGGGAAAGTAATACAGTAGAAGAAAAATGAGTAGCTGTGATAGGTAGCGAAGGTCGCAGAAGGACAAGGCCCAATAGAAATCTCTGGATAACACAGGATATACTGAATTAAAATATAAAAATACAAAAATTCAGCAACTGAAGCAGGCAAAAGGGAGTACAAATGTCTGAAAAATGAGATTGACAGGAAGTGCAGACCGGCTAAGCAGGAGTGGCTAGAGGACAAATGCAGAACCGTAGAAGATTGTATACCTAGGAGAAAGATAGATACCGACGACAGGAAAATAAAAGAGATATTTGGAGACGAGGAAAGCAGATGTATGAATATCAAAAATTCAGACGGAAAACCAGTACTAAGCAAAGAGGATAAATCTGAGCTGTGGAAGGAAAATATAGAGGGCCTATACAAAGGAAATAAACTTGAAGGCAGTTTTCTACAAATGGAAGACGAAGTGGAGAAAGATGAGATAGGAGATATGATACTGCGAGAAGAATTTGACAGAGCGTTGAAGGATTTAAGTTCCCGCGGAACTGCTGATATCGTTAGGCGAGCAAGTCATGAAAAAATTGTTCTACCTGTTACGAGATAGGGGAAATACCCTCAGACATCAAGAAGAATATTGTAATTCCAGTTCCAAACAAAGCAAGTGCAGACAAATGTGAAAATTGCAGAACTATCAGTTTAATAAGTCATTGTTGCAAAATACTAACAAGAATTATTTACAGACGAATGGAAAAACTTGTGGAATCCGATATCCGGGAAGATCAGTTTGGATTTATGAGAATTGTAGGAAAACTATAGGCAATACTCACATTACGACTTTCCTTAAAAGATAGGTTAAGTAAAAGGAAACCTACGTTTTTAGCGTTTGAAGATTTGGAGAAAGTTTTTGATTATGTCGACTGGAATACACTCTTTTAAATTCTGAAAGTAGTAGGGGTAAAATATAGGAAGAGAAGAGTTCAACTACACAAAAACCAGACGGCAGTTAGTAGATTCAAAGGGCAAGAAAGGGACGCAGAGGTTCTTGTAGTCGTTCTCCAATGTTGTTCAATCTGCACATTGAGCAAGCAGTGAAGCAATGCAAGGAGAAGTTTGGAGAGAGAATTAAAGTTCAGAGAGAAGAAATACAAACTTTGCGGTTTACCGATGACATCGTAATTTTGTCAGAGACTGCAAAGGATCTGGAAGAGCAGTTGAATGGAATGGACAGTATCTTGAAAGGAAGATATAAGATGAACATTAACAAGAGTAAAACGAGGGTAATGGAGTGGAATGCCAGAAAATCAGGCGATGCTGAAGGAATGAGATTAGGTAAGGAGATAATAAAAGTAGTAGATGGGTTTTGTTATTTGGGTGGCAAAATAACTTCTGATGGCCGAAGTAGAGAAGATATAAAATGCAGAATGGCTATGGGAAGAAAAGCGTTTCTAAAAAAAGCGAAAATTGTTAACATCCAATTTAATTTAAATGTTAGGAATTCCTTTTTGAAAGAATTTGTCTGGAGTGCAGCATTGTATGGGAGTGAAACGCGGACGATAAGGAGTTCAGATAAAAAGGTGATAGAAACTTTTGAAATGTAGTGCTACAGGCGAATTATGAAAATTAGATGGGTAGATCACGTAACAAATGAGGAGGTGTTCAACAGAATTGGGGAGAAAAGGTGTTTCTGGTGTATCCTGAGTAAGAGAAGGGCTCGGTTGGACACATTCTGAGACATCAAGGAATTGTCAACTTAGCATTAGAAGGAAGTGTGTGGGGTAAAAATCGTAGAGGGAGACCGAGGGACGAATACAGAAAGTAGATTCAAAAGGATGTAGATTGCCGAACGTATTCTCAGATGAAGAGACTTGCACAGGACAGGGTAGCGTGGAGAGCTGCATAAAACCAGTCTGCGGACTGAAGACCATAACAACAACAACAACAACAGCAAACAGCTCTAACCAAATTAACATGTAAACGACCTCATGAGCGGTACTTATACTGAACAAGATACATCAGCCTTGACGCAAGTGCTTCAGTTGTAAACTACAAAGAAAACTATTAAAATCAAGCAATTTAACTCACAAAAGTAATAATATCGCGTAACTACAGCCACTGAACTCCTAATGAACTGATCGAGTAGCAAAATATACGACAGCGCACAGCACTGCAGTCCTGTTTTTTACTACCGCACCGCTGCTCCGTGGTCGACGTTCTGTTGCCTTTTTCGCCCCGCCAGAAGTACCGCAACTTTCTTTCCGTTGAACCCTACGTCTCTCACTTGAATCGCCCTGTCCTGATTGGCTGAGGCGGTGGCCTCCGACCTCTGTACCTTGAGCATCCACCCCCGTAAACTTTAGCCAGCCAGCTCGATTTCCTTTCCAGATATACTACTACACTACATAAGTACTTTTGAACTACCCTACCATCTACTATCCAAGCATCTCTGTTCTATCCAGCCAATTCATTAATAAACCACGGCACAGCCACACTACAAGCAGACACTCTCACAAGGAAAGAAAAGAGCAACGGAAAAAGGTACTGTGACACAGCCGATAAAAGTACAATCAAGTAATGACGAAATTAAACAGTTGCCACTTTCCATGTCCAATAGTTGGTAAGACACGCAAGACACGCTTGTCGAATGCATAAATGATATTTTGAAGTTAAGTGTAACTTTGCAGCACATGGGGCTGCTGTTTGTAGTGCGTAAGATTTGGCAAGGTGCATGAAGCGTGCCTATAGTATCGTTTCAGTCCTTCGTATTGCAAATGTCATGATGGGATCATACAATTGATATCGCGTCACTCTAAGTTTTAAAGTCACTATTGAAATATTATTTCAGGCATCGTATCTTGCGTTACAGACTAAAGTCTAGAGAATCCATTCATGTGTTACACTTTTTGGGCCGTTTACATTGTCGAATTATAACCCTACCCGTCCTACACCACCGGTTAGTAAACGATAATTAGAAAAATGACCCGTGTGCCTAATTATGTTAATTGGATGAAAAGGCTATAGGGAATGAAGCCGATGATGTAGCGGAGATTATAACCGGAACGTTACTGTACCTCTTTCGTAAACAACAACGATCGATAGTAACAAAGTAAGTGGAATGTAAAATTTGGAATAAAATGATTAATGTTTAAATAAAAAAATGCGGAACAAACAGGACACAGGGATTAATTAAAAAAATTAATAACTTATTGATTTACGGTCGCAAGCTCGTTGTACGAGCAAATAATTTGGTGGGATCTCTATAATAGCAGAGTTAATTAACAACGAGAAAAATTTGGGTGGGCAGGGAATCAGAGTATGCGCGTCAAATCCGGTTCAAAAGACACTGACAATACACTAATCACTGAGAAATTGTTCTTTGACACAGAGGTTGAACGTAAGACAATGAAGTGCAAGACATAGCCACACAAATGGAAAATGCAGCAGATCATGCAAAACTCTCACCTTAATAATTACTATTTACAGCTTCAAATTATTAATTGTTTAAATAAGTACCAGAAATTTGTCAACAGCGAGTATGCCATGTGCTTTAGCAATAATCAAGTTGTAACTGAACTATTAACTGTACTAATAGCAAGCTCAAAAATTAATTAATGACTCGACGTGATAACACGGAATATTTAGAAATGAACTATTTAACCGTCTGGTTAACTTTTTCTCTCTCTTTAACCAGGAATTATTAGCATTTCAAACACTTGCAAATAATTACTATTCTCACTAATCAGTACTTGCAAGTAAAATCTTGAACTCAAAATAATATGCAATGGAAAAAAATTAATGTTTTGCACATTTATTGAAATATCTCTTGAAATTGAAAGTTAGTCTAGCAGTTTCATTCCACTTGGCAGCCAATTGATTATCAACACTGGCATAAGCTACATTTAGTAATACTTTTCTGAACGAATTGTTATTAATCACTGTCACACTGTCTTTGATTTTTAGTATTCTATAACTCTGTGAATATTCTCGGTAAATCAATCGATGAGGAAGGAACCTGCCTGGACAATAACTATGGGTAATGATTTTTAAACACAGGTTCACAAATAACAGTGTTCACTATTGAACAATCATCACTAATACGCTGGTTAGCTGTACATGCTAAGACAAACTGGACAGATCTTACTGAATTTGGTGTGCGATGTGGTGCTGCTGATTGGAGACTGTCGGCACTTAACAATAGGCAAACACAGGCTCTTCTTGGCGACGAATGTTAATTACAATTTTGGGCCCACACATTCATCTTCATGCATTTATTAATTATTTGAACTGTGCCTGTACAAATAAATGATATTGCCTGTTCTCCGTCTCCTCCACTAGTGCCAATCCAACACGCATTCTCCTTCACGTACTTTTGCTGTACATTATTGCGCTCACCGTCTCAGTATTACGTCTGTCCGCTACCACGTCAGAACAACGACTCTCTGTCACTGAGCGCATCTATGCTACCAGCGATAAAACTCTCTACTCAAAGATGATTATACAATAGCAAAGCCCTCGCTAAACCAGCGTGTCTACTTTGGTTTACATCTTAGTTTCGACATATACGGAAATTAGCAGGACAATGCAAATATGTTACAGAAACAAAATATACAAATACATAATAAATTAGAAAAAAATACAAATAATGAGGAAAAATACGTGAATTATCGTTTTACATTACATACTGTGCGCACACATGAATGGAAAACGGCGTTGGTCATTGTGTTGTTGTGTCACAGAATGCTTTTCCTGAATCGTCAAATCGTTTGAATTTCTCTTGGTAGTCTTTCATTCTTGCTCCCGTTATTAAGCGCATCTGCAAAAGTGCCCGTAAGGTACTTGGAAGCGCTTCAAAGCCAAATTGATCTTCATCTAATAAGTCACCAATATTCTTTGCAGTTCTCTGAATATTATCCACGTCAGGAAATTGGATGTCTGAGAGGTTAAGCTGAAGATAAAATAATGTATCATGGACGTATCATCCCAATGGGATGGAAATACGTAGATGTGATGTACAACTAGAAATGACCAAATCATTACAAAGTCAGAAAAACTGCATGACTGATTAAAGAGAAAGATGTTCACAAATTAACAACGCATTGGTCCACCTGTGGCGCTTACAGAAGCAGTCATTCGGCATGGCACTGACGGAATTGTTAGATATCCACTTAAGGGACATCGTGTCATATTCGATCCAACCAGCGCGCTACATCATAAAAATCGCGATCTGTTTGGAGGGCCCTGCCGCAGTATCCCAGATGTCCTGAATTGGGGAGCGATGAAATAATCATTTTGACCAAGTTAGGGTTTGACAAATACGTCACGGTGTGTGGGCCAGTATTATTTTGCTGAACTGTATGCCCAAAAGGGCAACAAGACAGGACGTACAATATTGTTTACGTACCAACTGTGCTGTAAGAGTACTGTGAACGACTACCAAAGGAGTCCTGCATCCTTTGTTTACTTCTACATGTTGGGCCGTATGGAGGTCGACAGTCAGGTTGGTATCCCACCACAGTATGGGGCATCACCAGACAAGTCTTCAGTGGTGGCTGGGATTCATCAGTGACTTGTAAGCTGAACGTAGAGGACAGCACAGCAAACGCGACTGCTGGTGCTCAGAAGCCTACGACGCTGTGCGCAGCTGGCGCCATTGAGTTCAGCCCCCTTCTGTAAGCCGCCTGTGTCCGTGGTCACCCAGAAACGAGCTGCACAAGGACTGGTGCTCGTGAGGATCCTGTGCCTCTGGGACGACCGCAGGCGCGTCACGATCCTCCAGCTCGACTGCTTCCTCCTTGACACTGGGCCCTCCTATGCTCACTCACTACTCACAACACTGCGTGGCGTCACGCATACTAAAATGACGAGCTGTTCGCCGATTACTCCAAACGTCACCTTTGATCACAACTACACGAGCTCTCTCAGATGCTGACATCTGCGAATATTGTTCCCGTGTCTGTTACATCTCAACTGAGTGCACGCAAGGAATTTTGCAAGGACTCGATGCCCGGCGTCTTTTACTATCCTTGCCCGCTGCAGCGCCAAACATTCATCTAACACCCACCAAAGTATACAATTTTGCACCTTCCGTGTATGTGTATGCCTCTATAAACATCAATTTGTGAACAACTGGTATAACTCTTTTTTTAAATTTTTTTTTTTTTCGGACAATTATATCGGTAAAATTCTAGGCTGCTGATTGATTAAACGTGATTATAGAAACTCCGAAAGAATGTTATCTATCCGTTGTGTGGTGCATCTACATGTATACTTCTTACGCCATCTCACGTTGTGTGATGTTGGGTGCTTTTTCTATCGGTACCACGTCATGCTTTCCCTATTCCAGTTGCGTTTGGTCCACGAGAAAAATTACTGCTCTAATCTAATTTTATCTTCAGCTCTTTTCATGAGATATGTGTAGAAAAAAGCATTCTATTCAGTCACTCTAAGGTAAATATACTTTGTTTCCCCACGCCCTACTGAACGCACGCTGTCCAGAAACACCGGAAGAATGTCTTGTAAAGTACATCCTTAGCTGATATACTACTTTCCAATTAAGCTTAGTGTGGCATCTGCGCCCTCTAGAGACAGTAGCGCGCCGACCGTGCTCAGCGCCTGTGCGCGAAATCAAGAAAGCGTCCCTTTCAATTTTAATTTTGTAAATTGGTCAACCAGTTTACAACTATTTGGAAAAGTATGTCTGCGTTAAAATATCTTGAATGCGAACTAAAGAGGTTAGCAATTTTATTTTTGTACGTTCATTGTACTTGACTTTTTTTTTTTTTTTTTTTTTTTTTTTTTTTTTTTTTTTTTTTTTTTTTTTTTTTTTTAGCCAAAATGTGTCACTACGTTACCTACTTATGGAAATCTTTTGCAGCCCCACGCGATTGTTTCAAGCGCCTTTTCCTCCCCCCCCTCTCTCTCCGTCTGTCTGTCTGTCTGTCTGTCTGTCTCTCTCTCTCTCTCTCTCTCTCTCTCTCTCTCTCTCTCTCTCTCTCTCACGCACACAAAACTTTATAGTATTATATTAGTATTATCATTCCTCAAAATTGACTTACTTCAATAACTACCATTGTTTGTAAAATGAAATTTTGACCACAGGTGCTTAATTTATCAGCTCAAAGCTACCGGTTTCGGTTAATGTACCATCCTCAAGCGCCAGCAGAGCTTAGTCAGTTGCTTAACATATCATGTTACAAAAACCGTAAACAATAAATATTTGGCATCATGCTTCACCTCCTATAGATGTTTCCCAGTGACAAACAATCAGTCACTGGGAAATATCTATAGGAAGTGAAGCATGATGCCAAATATTTATTGTTTAAGGTTTTTGTAACATGATATGTTAAGCAACTGACTGAGCTCTGCTGGCGCTTGAGGATGGTACAATAACCGAAACCGGTAGCTTTGAGCTGATAAATTAAGCACCTGTGGTCAACATGTTATTTTACAAATATTTAAAAGCTGTTAAACCCCACATTTTCACTATCCTAAACACGTACCCTTTTTTTTTTTTTATCGGTTCACCCAAATCCACGAAAGTGAAGTGAAATATTTGAAGTGTAACGCTTTTAGAGTTCTCACAAATCACTATGTACACCAAGATCTAGCGATATCACCTTGGAGGTACATATGCGCATGACACTGAAACAATACATCCAACAATGGTTTATAGCGCCTTTATAGCGCCTTTTCGTGGAAAATTTCGTCGTCTCGATTCATTCTTGATAAATTTGTAAAAGACAGTTGCGAGGCCAAAGGGAATGGTTTGTTAATTAACTTCACGAAAGATCGGATTGTTACGTTAAATAAAGGATTCAGCTTGTTGAAATCTTCAATAGACGTAATGGCAAAACAGTCTGACAACACCGTTATTATAATAATTACACCAGACTAACAGCTTACTTATAATTAATTGTACAAAAAATTTCTTTGTAGTAATGCCCTTCATATCAACAATACGAATATCCAACGGCTGTTTAGAATCTGTATTTTATTATTATTATTATTATTATAGCAACTTAAGGTAAGATGATATCACAGATAGAAACAGAATTTCTAATCCAGTTCCCCAAAATTTTGCAGCTACATCAAAGATATCTACCATCATTATCGTATTTGAAATGATGTACTGTAGGTTATAATAAGAAATTGTTGACTGGGGAAATGAAAAGCTAGGACTTTTGCGAGGATAAATGCTCCCTCCACCCACATCAGGCTGTTGCGCAGTGTGGGAGCGTAAGAGAGGTGATGATTTGTCTAAGAATATTACCAGGGTTTCGGAACGTACGAGAATTCCCGTACGCATACTATGTTTCAGCATTAGTACGCCGGCCGCGGGGACTGAGGCGCTCCAGTCACGGTCTGCACGACCACTACGGTCGGGGGTTCGAATCCCCCCTCTGGCATGGATATTTGTGCCGTCCTTAGTATTAGTTCATAAGTAGTTTGTAAGTTTAGGGACTGATGACCCCCTAGTTAAGTCCCATAAGCTATGCAAACATCTGAACATCAGCATTACTACGAGATAAGACGCCAAAGCGAATATTGTACGCAAACGTAATACAATTTTCCTTAACTTTTCAACAAACATACAGTACGCACGTTTCTCGGTGAAGTAATTAATTCACCTTGAAAAGGTAGTGAAATGCGCACAAATTTTAAGGAATTATGAGTAAGGACAATGAGGGCTTTCTTAATCAACAACTTCAGTCAGAGTTATTGTAGAAAATAAGACTTTCACAATGAAAATAAAGTTCTATATTTTTATATCGACGACATCAATATCTCTTTCAAAAGCATATTTTAAGTAAAAGTCGACAACAACTAGAAAAGAACAGTATTTCCAAAATGTCTTGTGGTCCTCTTAAGGTACTCCTTTCTTGGTAACACGGTAACACAAATTATCGAAAATATTTTGTTGGTATTTCTAAGACAGTGTATTGAAAGATATTTTCAAGTTCTAGACCACACTAACATACCCGTTATCGTTAAAAAGTATGTTGTTACTATAAATCAACAACAGTTAAATCCAGTATTTTTCCGATTTTTGACGGTGCGCATGTAATCAGTCCCTTGACCCTGGCAGCTCGAGTTACGTAAAATATGCTAGCATTACGTTTTACTAATAGAGCAGCCACCTCAATTTCAAAGCGAAACAAAGAAGTGGAAAAGAATTTAGACTGCACATGTAGTGTATAATATACCAATATTTTTGAAAACGTAAGAGAATTTTTATTAAAATACGATGATTTTATATAGTTGTTACAAGAGTCGCGACCTCTTCACATCCCACCCAGGCAGCTACATATCATTTGTCGGTCTCTCACTCCTTGCTATCCAAATAACGTTTGTCTACTAAATTTATAGTCTCGTTAGCTAATGTAATTAGTTGTTCATTATTTGCTTTAATTAGAATACCTTACATTAATCTTGTTCTGCTCTTGTTAATGCTCATCTTATACGCTCCTTTGAAACCACAGTCAATTCCGTTGAATTGCTTTTCGATAATGTTTGCTGCCTTTGACAGAAACACAATGTTATCGTCAAATCGCGAAGATTTTATTTTTCCTCCCTGAACTTTAACTCCTTCCTAAAATGTTCATTGCTTTCCTTCAGAGCTTGCTCAAGGTACAGATGAATATTATTGCGGAAAGACTACAACTCTGTCTCACTTCCGTGACATTCAGTGCAGCCCTTTCATGTCCTTCGACTTTTATGACTGTTGTTTGGTTGTGGTAGAACTTGAATATACAATTTTGTTCCTTATATTTTACACCTTTAAGTATGTTGTAATTTGTGAATATTGCCTCACGTGTTCCTGCATTTTTTTTATTTTTTTTTTACTAAATCGATGTTTTTCACTGCCGTGGCGGGATGGTCGAGCGCATTGAGGCGCTATGCTCCGATGCGCTAGGCCGTTTTCCGTCGGGGGTTCGAATCCCCCCTAGGGCATGGATTTTTGTGCTGCCTTCAGTATAAGGTTGTGAATATGTATTTTGTAAGTTTAGGGACTGATGACCGCGTAGCTAAGTCCCATAAGCTTAAGAAACATTTGAACACTTTTTTTTTTTTCACTTAAAAATTTCCGGGCTTATTGACCGTGGTCGATATGTAAAACTTTCCTCTAACTTTTCCAATGTGATCTGTAATCTTACCAATAAACACATTGGAAAATATGTGGTGGGAACTATTTTCAGATGAACCAGGGAAATTAAAGAATATTTAAGATCTGCAAAAGATGCACGACAGCCTTTGGATACAACTGGCGTATATAAAATTCCTTGCTGCTGTGGTCAAGTGTACATTGGCACAACGAAAAGAAGTGTCAACACTTGTCTGAGTGATCATAATAGAAATTTCCGCTTGGGACACACACAGAAATCGACCGTAGCTGAATATGTTTTTTCAAGAGGGCGACCGTGAAATTAAATTTATCGAGACCAGTGTTTCATGAAAAACTTCTCACTACTAAGCTCGCACATATAGAGGAGCCATTGAAATTTACAAATAACGCAATAATTTTTTTATATATATATAAAAGAGGAAGGTGTTAAAATTTGGACTTCAGCGTTGCACCAGCACGTTAACAATCGGTTTTCTTCTATTAATAAGGTTGGCAATACCAGAGACATCTTCGCAGCCGACGTCACGTGATGGATTGTTGCTTCCTCTGCGCCGTCTCTATATGCGGTTCTCCTTTGAACCTTTATTTCAGTTGCCACTTCCGATGATGTCTTCCGCAGCCGCAGACAAAATGTTAGGGGAAAGTTTTAGCTATCGACCACGGCCTATCAGCCCGGAATTTTTAAGTGGAGTTAACGCCGGCCGTGAGACCCTACATTGTATTATCAAATAGTTTTTGGTTGGTGCACATCTGTACCCGGGCAATTATCGATTTTTTAAAGTTCTGTCGGGCTTGTTGTATGATAAATATTAAGTACTAGCTTAAACCCGCGGCTCCGCTTGCGTGTTGGTTGATTATGATAGATAAGCTATCTTCCAGTAGCGTGCTATTAGACTGGTTTTGAAGGATGAAATGAAATACAATATCTTCTTTAGAAACAAACATTTTTAATCAACATTCAAATAAAAAAATAAAATTATGTCAAGTGCTTAATGATTTACAATAAATAATATATACATTATTCCTTATAGACTGTGTTGCAATATCTCAACACGTATGGTGAGAGTAATGTCCAAATTCATTTTAATTTCACTTTAGGGCATTCTGGTAAACTACATTATTTGTAGTATTGTTTGTAGCGTAAATGTAGAGATTTTTTGGGTTGTCCAGCCTTGAGCAAGCGACGTATAATTGACAATGTGAAAAACATGAGGCCTGTAAATGGATTCCTGCGACGTTTACCAATTAAATTGATGTAATTAATTTCACTCATATTTAGGAAATGTCGCTGATAAACTAAAAAAATATTCCTATCAGATTGCAGAAGTCTATGGACTTACCGTTCATCAGGAAAGTAAGTAGTGTAGATAAAAACACACAGAAAAATGCATTCGTTTCGAACAATCCAGTCACGAAATTCAACAATAATGATTGTAATAACATCACAGATTGACGACTTGATGTAATGCGCGAAACGTCAATTCGATTTTTTTTTAAAGAGATGTATTAAAAGAAATTTCTTTTTTACTGCTTTATTTATTTATTCTTATATTTCCTTATTCGTATGCTTATCCTTACAGAGAAAGAGCTGAAGACATTGTAGCACGCATAGACCAAAGATATGGTCTGTGGCATCACGTTTAGCTGTATGTAACCTCCTTGCTATGGAGTCGCAAGTGTCATCGCTGGCTTTCAGTCCGAATTTTTTTTATAATATGACGACTTTCAACTACCATATGTTCCACCCCCTTATAGCTATCGGCATGGAACTGCTATGGTGTTCAACTGGAGACTTCGGTCAACAAT
This sequence comes from Locusta migratoria, assembly GCA_026315105.1. Classification (NCBI taxonomy): domain Eukaryota; kingdom Metazoa; phylum Arthropoda; class Insecta; order Orthoptera; family Acrididae; genus Locusta; species Locusta migratoria. The sequence continues at coordinate 895,774,788 of CM048745.1, forward strand.
TACACACAGACCATTTGTTTGCGTTCTGTAGATTTCGCTGAGAAGCGAAATATTAACACACACGCACGTAGGATTTTTATATACACCGATAACTTTCCATCCCAATATACTCCACCCTTTTATCATCATCAACCCTCAAGCAACAATGTAACCAATAAAACCATTTTCAAAGAGTAAATGCAATTTTCAAAGAGTAATTATTGTTCCGCATTTCGCGTTATTTTCTTCAAATTACTGAATATCTATCAGATTGTTAAAAAACCGTGCCTAAAACCTTTCTGAGGTATAAATTAGTAACTGTACACATATTGAAGTGTCTGCGTCTTGTCATTCGGACGTGATAAGCGTACACCAGACAGACAGACACACACACACACACACACACACACACACACACACACACACACACATATATATATATATATATATATATATATATATATATATATATATCCGATCGTCATAAAATGGTGCCTAGGGCCTTCCCCGGGTAGATATTAGTAACTGTACAATTTTTTTAGCTCTTTATGTCTTGTGGTTGAGAGGTGATAAACGTACACCATGGGGCCGGCCGCGGTGGCCGAGGGGACTGAGGCGCTTCAGTCACAGTCTGCACGGCCACTACGGTCGGAGGTTCGAATCCCCCCTTGCGCATGGATATTTGTGCCGTCCTTAGTATTAGCTAGTTCAAATGTTCAAATTGTTTGTATAGCTTATGGGACTCGACTACGGGGCCATCAGTCCCTAAACTTACAAACTACCTATGAACTAGCTAACACTAAGGACGGCACAAATATCCATGCCGAGGAGGGATTCGAACCCCCGACCGTAGTGACCGTGCAGACCGTGACTGAAGCGCCTCAGTCCCCTCGGCCACCGCGGCCGGCAGTTCATAAGTAGTTTGTAAGTTTAGGGACTGATGACCCCGTAGTTAAGTGCCATAAGCTATACAAACATTTGAAACGTACACCGAACAGACATTCATATTTATAGATATAGGTTTGTGAGTCAGGTGTTTACGTGAGACTACAGCAGTTTAAAACCGTGAGCAGGTGCTGGAGATGAGTGTAGCGGCGGCTTGACGAGAGCCCGGCGCCGGCGCCGGCTGTGTTGTTGCTAATTGTGGGCGTCGCGACGCTCGGTGCCGGCGCGGCGTCGCCTGGCGTCGCTGCAGCAGCGGCAGCGGCAGCGGCAGCAGACTCTGCCGCAATGCGGACAGCCGTAGCCGCCGGGGCAGCCGCCAGCGCCTGGCCGCAGCGGAGGCTAGCCCGCACTCTGCCGGCTGAAGGCACCAGCCTGCAAAACAACTCACTTTACTGCTGACGAGGGAACGCTCCCATAACACGTGTCCAAACACACCTTGAAACCTTAACCCACAGGAAGAAGGCAACGAAAGAAATGCACTGATGACATTTCACCTGCTAAGAGGCACTGCAAGTGTTTAAACAAAAAAATTGCTGAAAATTGCCAAATTCGGAGCACGCCAGGCTGCCGTGGAAATGTACACTCCTACCGGCGCTGTACCAACTGCGCATGCGCAACTAGACACACACACACACACACACACACACACACACACGCACGCACGCACGCACGCACGCACGCACACACACACACACACACACACACACACACACACACACACACAGCCGAGGTCGTCGGTAAATTTGTAAACAGGAAATACGAAGCGTAAATAAGTTCCGTTTGGTAATAAAATGAAATTGTTCACAGAAACAGAAGAAAATTTCATTGCACAAAATTCTACAACTCTTAACTTTTGCCGGCCGCGGTGGCCATGGAGACTGAGGCGCTCCGGTCTGCACGGCCACTACGGTCGGGGGTTCGAATCCCCCCTCGGGCATGGATATTTGTGCCGTCCTTAGTATAAGATAGTTCATATGTAGTTATGTAGTTTGAAAGTTTAGGGACTGATGACCCCGTAGTTAAGTCCCATAAGCTTTACAAACATTTGATTTGATTTTTCTTAACTACTTTTCCACATAACTGCCGAAATTTTGCAGGCATTTGCGATAGCGTGGCACCAGGTTTTGTATACCTTCTTAATAGAAATCTGCCGCCTGTGTCTTCAACCAGATGGAAACAGTTTCTTTCAGCTCGTCGTCATTGGTGAAGTGATGACCGCCAAGGAAAGACTTGAGATGACCTGCATGTCATCAAACACGTGAACCAGTTCTTCTGTAAGCAAAGGTGGACGCCCACTTCGTTTTTCATCGTGCACATCACTACGCCCGCCATTGAACTGTCGGACCCATCTTCTCACATTCGAATCACTAATCGCATTTGGTCCGTAAACATCGCAAATTTGCCGTTAAATTTCACTTGGTTTCACTTTCCTCGCTTTCAGAAACCGAATCACCGACCTGATTTCACAGGCGGCGGGATTTTCAATCGACGCCGATATTTCAAACAAGCACAACAAAGCGTAAATAGCTGGCAGCGATCTCCAAATGGCGCACTTTCTTCTCCTTGATACACATCGTCTACAGCGTATGTGCGGTACTGCAATCGCAGCGCTGCAGCGGAGATAAATTGATACGGAACTTACTCTCTGGACGCGCCTCGTACAAGGCAACCCGATTGAAATTTGTAAACGACGTTTCAGGTTATCGTTCGTTGATAGTGTCCCTAACACTACAGTACACAGTTACTATTCTATCGAATTAGCCACTCAATTAACATCTATTAAAATTATCAGTTGCCTTTTGTTGCAATATTGGTAAGTATTGACAATAAAGCTGAATTACTATTTATTGTGCTTTCGTAGTGCATGCCTGCTAATGGAATCTTTTTACTCATCCAGTTACACAGCAATGTGCAATCCAATTAAGGTTTTCAGTTTAGCAAAGATGAAATATGAAGTATGTGGTTTCCAGTCGAAATGACCTACATGCGTGCCATTTGTTGATTGATTTCTTTGACATTCATTCCAATGATAACGACATTTCCTTTGAAATTTTGGAACCGTAAGAAGAAGTAACTGTGACGACTCTACGAATTGTAGTTCCGACGACGTCAGTTATGCCAATAATAGTTCTGAAGAAGAATACCCCCCAGATTGCAACAGCTTTCAGCGACAAAGAAAAGGCTGAGAATTGTTGGTTAAACGAAAGAGGGAGAAAACGCTCGAAGTTCAGCAATGAGCAAAGGTATTTTCGTTTCGTTAAAACTGAGCGAGAAGTTTATAAATGGCAGAAAGAATTACATGAAGTAGAAAATATGCGTCAGACGGAAACTCGAAAAAATCTGAAAGAAGAACTGTTCGAAACACTTACAATTGTTAGTGAGTCCGAATTTCATGTGTCGAGAACATTGCTGATTTCCAGGGTTCGTCGACCTCACTACACGAGTTCAAGAAATCGTACAGAATAGGAAGTCGCAAAATTACCGAGTCTACATCACGTAAACGTTTAGATCAGCTGCCATTGATAGACAATGCTCTAAGAAATTCACAGCTCACGTAAAGACGAAATTGCTGTTACCCCTCAGCTGCTATTTATAACGCTGATCAGTCAGGTTTCGCGAAAGAACTGCGTGCATACCGCACTTCACCATTTCGGGGTGAAAAATAGACGGAGTCGATTGCCCAGTCAATGAATGCATAATATACGATAATGCCAGTGATAAGTGTGAGCCGCGGCGGAGCAGCCAAGCGCATTGAGGCGCTATGCTCCGATGCGCGAGGCCGATCCCCCTTGGAGGTGCGAATCCCCCCTCGGGCAAGGATGTTTGTGTTGTCTTTAGTGTAAGCTAGTTCATAGTAAAGTTTAGGGACTGATGACCCCGCAGTTAAGTCCCTCAAGCTTAACAAACATTTGAACATCTTTTGATAAGTATGAGTGGCGTACTGTTTCCGCAGCTGTGTATCTGTCTTCAAGAATCTCAAGGCAAATTAGGACCAAAAATATAAAAAAAATGGACTATTTAGTTGCAAAAATCTTGTAATCGACGAATCAAAATCTGGAAAAATGGGAAAGAATAATTTTCAACATGTCGTTTGAAACGTATTCCTTCCAGTTGCAGAAACTAATTCATCACTTTTGTTGGATTCATAGTCTGGACATAATTACGCCTCTGTTTTTGTGGAGGTCGCAAAAAATCTGTATATGTAATGCGGATTTCGCCTGGAACTACTACAGTAGTGTGAATGAATCTCTTGATAAAGAATGTTGTCAACAGTGGAAATCATTTCTCATGGAATTATCAGGCAACATAACTTCCGATACTTCTCTCTCATTTCAGGTTTATAGCAGAACAGTATTCTTAAGCTCCAGTCGTTTGTGCATTACCAGTTTTCTTCGCCAGCCTTTGTGAATTTCATCAAATATGCCTGGTATCAACGCAATATGCAGAACAACGGGCGGGAAGATTTCCGACTCCATCAATATCTAAATAAAACTAGTGGTTATTACGAAGTGTCTGAATGGATGAATTTTTCCTTTGGCCGGTGTGCAAGAAAAATGTTTTTGTCATTTAGTAGACTCTTGGCATTTTTGTGGCGACTACATGGAAAAAACAAAGAATTGTTTCACTGATAGACAAATGTACAACATTCAAAAATTATTTTAAGGAATATCCGACGGGATTTGTTACAAAATGTGGAACTACGACATTTGATTTCAAGAAATTACAAGTCCTCATTGACGGAAGTCGTCTATGACATTAAACACTGTCCTTATTTTATTTCCTTGTTAGCCACTTTTATCAGAAGAATTGAACTATCGATATCAAGTTATTAAAAATGTTGGTATAGTTTACGCCAGGTGATCAACCGTAACAAAAATACTAACAAGGATGTGCAAAAGAGAATTCTGTCAGGTGTACCTGGCAGGCCTCTTGCAGGTCTTTCAAGCGGACGCCATTCCGAGTTAGCTGATCAGAAAAAGGAGACGTGCAATTTAGCATGAAATCCGAACCACATGTCTTCCGTAGCCACTCCAACTTCCTTAAGAAGTAAATGCTCGGTTAAAAATCACAGTGAAAAAATTTGTGGCTCGAAGAATATTTGATGAGGCGCGCTTTTGTCCCTAGACCAGTAGACCTTATACACACAGGGGAACGCCAGCTGTGTCGCCTCTTTGGATGATGTTCGACGTCGGTAGTTAGTGTTCTCTTTATCAACTTCCGATCAATGCTTATGAGAAGCCAGAGTAAAATGGCAGCCAATATACAAGGAAAATTTTGGACCAGTGCTGAGGAGAGATGTGGAGATGTAATTCAGTGTAAAGTGCACGATCTCTACGCATGTGACGCTTACATACTAACTGAGACACTTATTCTTCTTCTCCGTTATAGTGCGCTCGCCATGCACAATAATCCTCACTGAACAGCAGTTTCGCTTTGTGGCACTAACAGGGTAGAGTTGTATCCTGTATGACGAATATTAACTGCCAAAAGTAACAACACATTCACAAGCAATGTTCGCTACCTCGTGTTTTCTTCCGTTCCCTGTAATATAATCGATACTACCCATATACAAGCGAATGGTTGGGGGACTGATGACCGTTGCAGTTTGGTCCCCCTTAAACATCCATCCAACCAACCAACCAACCAACCAAGCGAATGGTAGTCAGTATTCTGCAAATGCTCATTCGCTCGTATTCGCTGACACTCACTCCCTTGTAAACTAGACGGCAAGTGCTTAAAACTGTCGTCTGTGAACTCTGAATAATTCCGATACGCGGCGCTGCGTGAGTGATTGGCAAAGTCGCACGCTAGGCGGGCACGGCTGTACAAACTCTTGTCATAAGCTGTTCTTCACGCGGCAAAAATGCTTAACTTCAATATTATTTTTAAATAGTTGCAGTGGCCCTTAGCAGCTAAACTTTTGACACTGCATTTCTTTCGTTCTCTTCTTTCTATGTAAAAAAATTTCAAGGTGGGTTTCGGCATGTCTTACTGGAACTTTCCCTTGTGGGTTCATCCATATTCAGTGGCGGCGTATCCTGTGAGTTCACTGGTTCAAACAAGGACCGCAAATGTTGAAAGAATGGACATCATTAGGTTATATAAAATAGATGTTGGGTACCATCATCAGTCGTAAGGTAACCATCAGAAGTGTACATAACGGATATGTTACAGAGGGATATACCCTGGGTGTGCGGCTATCCGCCTTTTTAGCGACGGGCCTTGGTTTTCGAAAAAAATTATGTTGAAGTTCTCTGAGCGCTGTAAGCGTAACGTCAGCCGAGTTTCGACGATGTGAGTGTGGCGCAGCGGTTAAGGTCTGCAGCTACCACTCTCGAGGTACCGAGTTCGAGCCCTCTTCGTGGTTTTTCTTTTTTTTCTGAATCACAATAGTCCGACATTGTTACATTTTATTTTACACAATATGAACAAACAGTGTACATTGTGACAAAGTTAGTAAGAACACTTTTGCCGTTGTAATTTTCACATCTTTCCTACAAAATCTTGCTATCGCCTGCATCGTTTGCTATGCCACAACAGAAATCCAGATGGTATTTGTCGTAAAAGGAACCGAAATACAATAGTTTACAGCACCAAACACACTTAATAAAAGGTACTGTTTTTCATTAAGAAAGGCATAGCAAGCAATGCAGGAAATAGCGAATACGATTTTGGAATAACCAATTAAAAATTAAATTACAACTACAAAACTGCAGGCGCCCAATGACAACACAAATTGTTAAGATACCTCCTACACAGCTATAGATAGTTCTGTGACTCCATCTTCGCCCAAGTAAGTCTGACTTTTCAAATTTTACTCACCTTAGCCTTATTAGATTCGCTGCCCGCCAGGTACACGGACTGTAACAAAACATTTGTCTTTTTCCAGTCTGACGATGCGCTAACAGCGCGAAACGCGTTATTGGAGAATAAAATATTGCTACAGAGATTGAGCATTTTTTAATTATTCAACACTGTTGCTGCACCAGCCGCCACCAACACCACCTCATGGAATGGAATGAAATGTAAAAAACTGAATATTTCTTATTAATTTCGCACAATACACACCGTCTGTTGATATTCTGCAAAATAAAATGTAAAAATGTCGGACTATTCTGATTTTTTTTAAAGCAAAAACACGGATAAGACCCTAACACGCTACCTGCAGCGTGTTAAGTGTAAACCTCAGCCGCTGCGCCACTCTCCTTTGTCAGAATGTACCTAACGTTACGCGTCGAACATCGCGCAGTGAACTTCAAGATCAATTTTCTCAAAAAACCAAAGCTCAGCTCTAAAAAAGTGGATACCCTATATTCAGGGCCCGTCCTCTACAACATATCCTAGATCCGTCAGAACCCGTTATTTACATTTATGATGGTCCCCTTGTAAGCTGCCCTGAGTTCGTTTTATTCTGCTATCAGATCATTTTTACCTCAATTTTCAAGGCATTTGTTTCTCTTGAGAAACTTTTTAACTCGTGTACATAGGACGCATATGGGCTATTCCATTTGAAATCGGACGAAATATGAGAAAATTGACCTCATTTTGTTTTTAAATATTCATGATTTGTACACGTAATTAATGTAAGGCAACTGTCATGAAATTGTATCATGTTTTTTTCGAATTAAAATTCGGTGAAATTAGCGTGCTGTGTAATTCAAGAACGTCATACCGATTTCAGTGAATTGCGGTTCTTTTTGAAGCTGAAAATGTAAAGTTGATATAGGTATATAATAATATGACAACAATTTATTCATTGTTAAAAAACTTTTTTCCCGTTTACTAAAATAAATGCATTTTCCCTGAGTATTTAAACTTATATAGGCTTGAACTTTTTTATTACACGTTAATTCGGTTGTAAGTATTATGGAATCCTTTATCTTCAACACGGAGAAAAATAATTAAGCAATAAATATGTAACCACGCGCTGCAGTTGCAGGTTATAGTGCGGCGGGCTTATCCCGGATGCGGCATGTTTGCAAACTACGCAGAGATCCCAGTGCTGAATGTTCTGTGTAACCCGTGGGAGGAGGTGACTTGTTTTCCGCCTAAACTGTGGGTCTTACATTAGCGGAGTGGGAAAGTGCAGGAATCTCTTTTCGTTAAAAAATATGGTATTCGACCGGTTTTGGAGCTCATTATTGAATCAGATACGTGGAAAGATGAAACAGCAAAAGCAGTGAACTCCCCTAGCCGGCACCGGCCTCATATGAGGGGGCAGCGGTACCGTACAGGAGTTCCATCAGAACGCCATGTGTCGGGGGCGGTTTGACAAGGAGAGGCTCTGACATGTGGGCCAACGGTTTACATCTAATTTTCCATGGACGTTCTGTATTGAACATAAAGAGACATGTGTTCGGCTTTTTTATAGCAACTCAGTAGTTTTTGAAAGAATCAAGGTCAAATTTAATGATAGAAAATCGCTTTTTCAATTCTATACATCGTCTGAAGATGAGGGTATTTTTTTTCTTCTCTTCAGGTGATGTTTCTATGTATGAATCTAATATGTATTAGTTTGTATTTCAGTAGTCGTAATGTAATTCAATGTCAGAAAATCAGGCGATGCTGAAGGAATTAGATTAGATAATGAGACAATAAAAGTAGTAGATAAAGTAGTAGATGGATTTTGTTATTTGGGTAGCAAGATAACTTCTGATGGCCGAAGTAAAGAAGATATAAAGTGCAGAATAGCTATGGGCAGAAAACCGTTTCTAAAGAATCGAAACTTGTTAACATCCGATATTAATTTAAATGTTATGAAGTCCTTTCTGAAAGCATTTGTCTGGAGCGTAGCATTGTATGGGAGTGAAACGTGGACGATAAGGAATTCAGATAAAAAGATGATAGAAACTTTTGAAATGTGGTGCTACAGACGAATGATGAAAATTAGATGGGTAGATCACGTAACTAATGAGGAGGAGAAAAGGAGTCTCTGGCATATCCTGACTAAGAGACGGGATAGATTGGTTGGACACATTCTGAGACATCAAGGAATTGACAACTTAGCATTAGAAGGAAGCGTGTGGGGTAAAAATCGTAGAGGGAGACTGAGGGACGAATATATTAAGCAGAACGTATTCTCTGATGAAGAGACTTGCACAGATCAGGGAGAGCTGCGGACTGAAGACCACAACAACAACAACAGTCGCTACTATGTCTACTGATATAGGTAATGTGTTAATATGTAGTCATTCGAAATATTAAAACAGGAAAGTTTTTCAATTTTACATTATATTAGATCGACTTTTCGTTCTAGTTGATGTAAACAACAGTAATGATAAATACTTACCAAATGAAATCAGATGTGTTGATGTGCCGTCCACAGATCGCAAATGTAATTGCCCTTCTGGATACTTTTGCAAATAAGAAATAAAATAATGAGGGTATACGCGTAGTTATTATGCTAGAAGAAAAAAGAAGAACAATTACCCAGATTCTTTAAAATTATTGTGCATAAATCGCAAGCAAAGATACAACTGTAAATCTTCTTGATTTTTTTAGCGTTCTCTCAAACAATGCGCAAAGAAAAATGAAACATTTAATGTTACGCCGCGCTGAAGTACCCGAGCGGTCTGGAGCGCCACATTACGGATCGCGCGGCCTCCCGCGTCGGAGGTTCGAATCTTCTCTCGAGCGTGGGTGTTTGTGTTGTCTTTGGTATAAGTTAGTTCATAAGTTAAATCCCATAAGCTTAACAAACATTTGAACATTTTTTAATGGTTCGCTAGAAGGGAACACTTTATCAATAACTTATCACTACTAAACTAACTTTTATTACTGCTTTAGTTAGTCAACTTTGCGGGAACAGAAAAATTGCGAGTGTCGTCCTGCGCAGCGCTACCTACAATTCTTATTTCAAATCTTCATAATGTCAATCTGGTATTGATTTATGAGACCGATAATTTTGAGCGAGATCATTCTTTTTCAATGAACCGAGGTTTTAAACAAATTTTTCATTTCCAACGAGAAATGTTTTGTCATTTACATAAATATTTTACAATCGATCGACGATTAGATATTGCAACAAATGAATATTTCACAAGGTGGTTGCAATCTTTTTGGACATAGTGTAAAAGAGGCAGAATATAATTTAAAATGTGTCTTTTTATCTTTTACGAGACACCGTTATTCAAGATAAAGGTAGGCAACGAAATTGTTGTTGTGCACCACCAACGCACGGTGCAAAAGTCTGACTCAGCCTGTTGTCTGGCAAGACACAAGAGCTGAAATGTGAACTTTTGTATTCTTTAGTAAATGGTTGAATTCTGACGCGTGTAGCTGCACTTGTCACTCCAAACATGTGTGTAACTTTTTTGCTTTCTACCTAAATTATTGCGTGTGTTGCTTAAAAGCTGTGTGTGTGTTGTGGATGTTGAACCTATCGTTAAATCAGACAACAAATTGTTCATTAACACAGCAATTTGGTTTAATTATGGCCCTGATATTGATGTATATACTATTAAATAAGAAACAGTGCATTAAACTGATTATGTGCGCAACGGATATTTTAAACACAAAACAACTGTGACAAGTCACCATTTGAAACAGACACTGACTATACTCAAAAATTTTGACTGCGAGAAAGATATTAAAAAACCACAAACCACTTTCTTAATGTTTGACTGTGAGAATTTTATGCAGATCAGTTTCTGATTATTGAAATTTAGTATCATAGTCAATTAACTATCATTTACTATGGCACCAATAACGAAATCTGTTCAACAATATCATTAAAATCAATACTGCACTTTAAATCCACTAATAATTAATTATCAAATGAAGGAAGTAGGTTAATTTTCTAACTACGTAAATGAAACAGGAAAGAAAGGTCAACTTTGTTACTTATTATTAATAATCAGCATTACATTACCTACATAATACAACTTCTGACTTGCTGGCAAAGCAGCCTCTGCTCTACATCGGAGCCATACACACAACTCAACCGCTCTCTAAGCGAGCTGAACCACAAGTGCTACTCTCTCTCAGCGCGAGCTACAATGCTATGCAATACATGATCTTTGCCAAAGATGAAACTTCACAGAGTTAAGTACACATATGGATACATACAGTAGAAGCGATATTATACATTTTCTTGCAAGCAAGTTACTCGATACAAAACAGGAGGCACAATATTGGACATTTTCTTACAAAAATAATTTTTTATGGACACGTTTCATGCTGACTTACGAAATGTTGACGCACATTTGCGCCACCCCGTATTCTGAGTGTTGAGGGTGGTAGCTGTGATCTACTTCTAAGAGCTGCCTGAAGTCGCCTTTCATCAAGACAACGCGCGACCGCACCCCGCCTGTGCCGTCCCCCCCCCCCCCCCCCCCCGCCTTCCCCAGCTCTGCCGGCCAGTGTAAACATCTGGCCGCGGCCGTCAGGAGGCTGACGCGCCACCTACCGCCAGCCGCTGTCGTCGCGTCGGCTACGTCTGCAGCGCTGGGTGGGAGGTGAGCAGCAAGCGATAACGCACCACGCTTGTCATCGGCTCTCACAAGGGAACCTCATCAACTCGACCTCAAATTTTCTTGAGAAGAAAATACATGAGGTACATGTCAACCCCAGAAATCGATATCACGTGGAAACTTGGGCCATTATTCAGATACTACGGAGTTACGGCCTCCTGAAAGTCAGCTTTTAAGCATTGGAGCGCTCGGGTTGTTGCTCACTCGGCCCGCTTCACTGCGGCCGCTTAGTGCCCGAACGTCTGCTACTGTGAGCAGAGTCTACAGTCCGGTAAGAGGTTTGTGCTCGCGATGTCAGTTAACCCACAGGCTGTCGTGTGACATCTCCAGCAGCGGTATGGAATGATGACTAATCTGCGACGATTAAATGTTAAAGAATTACACTGAAAAGCATAATCATTTGCAGTTATTAGACGAACTATACACGGTAAAAGAAAATACATGGCGCTTTCTTTATGCTTTTTCCTGAAATCTTTCAAATGAGTTGCAGATATAGACAATTGCACTGATGAAGTGCTGGACATGGAAGAAAATAGCGGGCTGTCGTTCGGTGCAGTTTTACAAGAGGCTGACGTCGACGATAACGACGCTGCCGTTTCACCACCGTCAGATTCGTCGAGCACTTTCATTGCTTCGACGGAGCTTGGGCGTGGAATTGAGGTCATCAGTGATGATTTTGGCCGAGGTGACTGAGGCGCTCCAGTCACGGTCAGCACGGCCACTACGGTCGGGGGTTCGAATCCCCCCTCGGGCATGGATATTTGTGCCGTCCTAGTTCGTAAGTAGTTCATAAGTAGTTTGTAAATTTAGGGACTGATGACCCGGTAGTTAAGTCCCATAAGCTTAACAAACAATTGAACATTTTTTTTGATGATTTTGAATCGTCGAATACCGCTTTGCCCGTCTCCATAACAGAAAAATATGTGCAACGAGCCGTTTTTGTTTTATACAGCGCGTCACAACTGCAGTGGAAACGAATGAGGCGCTTTTTCAACAAACAGTGTAACGTAATTTAATTTTCAATACCTCTTGTACACATCATTTTGTTATATGTAAAGCTGACACTATTGAAGTGAAGTAAACTTGAAACAGTTACAGCACATATTTTTTTTCGTAATATTTTTTCTTCCTCCATTGCCCTAGCTCTTGAAATTTCACGTTTCGGGGGACTCGCTGTTGTCCTTCGCTGCACAGCACTTCGCGTTCGGGCATTAAGCGGCCGCAGTGAAGCGGGCCGAGTGAGGAACAACCCGAGCGCGCGAAAGTTTGAAAGCTGTACTATGAGGAGGCCGTAACTGGGTAGTATCTGAATAATGGCCCACATTCTCACTTGATATCGATTTCTGGGGTTGATATCTAGCTCATGTATTTTTTCTCAAGAAAATTTGAGGTCGAGTTGATGATGTTCCCTTGTCAGTTTAGTGAGAGGACCGGTACTGTCAGAGGTATCACATAGCTACGTACGTGTTGTTATTCGCTGTCCCTGCTAAGGTTGCAATTGCAATGGCCGCCAAGGTACCTAGTTAACAAACACGTTAAAATGTTTGTTATGCTTAAGGGACTTAACCCTAGTTGACAGCAGGCAGTTGTCGTACTGTTGGTGGACGGCTTTCATCGCCATCGAAGTGCTGACCCGGCCCGTGCTGGAGGAAGAATTTATCCTCTCAGTCCCTACCGTCAATCAATAAGAGACTCTGAGGCCGACGAAGAAGAGAGTTTTTTTTCTGTTTGTCGGTTCCAGCCGCCTCCCGCAATTGATTCAGCTCATCAATTTATGCCTTTCTTTTGTTTCTTCTTCTCTTCTTCTCTTTGCAGATTTGATTGTCCTCTAGTGGCGCAGAGCGACTGCTCAAGAGCTCTCGATTATTTGCGGGCAGATGTCAGGTCGCCGAGGTAGGGAATGCCAGCCTGCGATCCACTGTGTAGATTTCCAGTTTCTCTCAGTAAAGGAAGTAGTCAAGAAAATTTATTTTTAGGCCAGACAAGTTTTTACCTTCAAGAAGAACAAAGAGATTCCGATTCCGAAGAAACCAAGTGCAGACAAATCTTAAAATGACAGTAATATCAGATTAACAAGTCTTGGTTGGTTATTTACAGACGAATGGAAAAACATGTGAAATCCGACCTCGGGGAAAATGAGTTCGGATTTAGGAGAAATGTAGGAACATTGGAGCAAAACTCACATTACGACTTATCTTAGAAGATAGTCTCAAGAAAGGCAAACGTACGTTTTTGGCATTTGTAGATTTGCAGAAAGCTTTTGACAATATCGACTGGAATACACTCTTTCAAATTCTGAAGATACCGGAGATAAAATACGGGGAGCGAAGAGTTTTATTCAACTTGTAAAAAAAGGAGACAGCAATTATTAGATACGAAGAGTATGAAAGGGTCGCAGAGGTTGGGAAGGCAGTCAGACAGGGTTGTACCCTTTCCCCAATGTTGTTCAATTTGTACATTGAGCAAGCTGTGAAGGAACGCAACGAGAAATTTGGAGAGGGCATTAAACTGCAGGGAGAAGAAATAAAAACCTTGCGGTTAGCTGGCGACATAGTAATTCTTAAAGAGTCAGCAAACGATCTGGAAAAACAATAAAACGGAATGGACAGTGTCTTGCCTTGAAAGGAGGAATAACATGAACATTAACAAGAGTAAAACGAGGATAATGGAATTTAGTGTCAGAAAATCAGGCGATGCTGAAGGAATTAGATTAGGTAACGAAACAATAAAGGTGATAGTAAAATAACTGTTATGGCCAAAATAAAGAAGATATAAAATGCGGAATAGCTGTGGGAAGTAAAGCGTTTGTGAAGAAGCGAAATTTGTTGACATCCAATATTAGTTTAAATGTTACGAAGTCCTTTCTGAAACCATTTGTCTGGAGTGTAGCATTGTATGGGAGTGAAACTTGGACGATAAGGAGTTCAGACACAGAGACGACACAAGCTTTTGAAATGCCGAAGATTTGGTGGGTAGATACCGTAAACTAATGAGGAGGTACTGAAGTAGGGAAAGTGGAATTTATGACATACCTTGAGTAAAAGAAGGGATCGATTGGTAGGACACATTCTTAGACATCAATGAATTGCGAGGGAAGTGTGTGAGGGTACAAATTGCTGAGGATGACCAAGTGATGAATACAGTCAGCAGATTCAAATGGCTGTGCTTTGCCGTTCTTTTGAAGGATGGAAAGTTGCATGAAACCAGTCTTTGGACTGAAAACCAAATATCATCATGTTCTTGCAACCACATAAATATTGCTTCTAACGGTGCAGAGCGGAGCTTTCTTCAGGCACCAGCAAATGTTACCAACTTCTGTTCCATTACCGAACTAAACTTGCAAACAGTGACTCTTGGTAAAGCCGGCCGCGGTAGCCAAGCGGTCTGCGGCGCGCCAGTCACGGTCTGCACGGCCACTACGGTCGGGGGTTCGAATCCCCCCTCGGGCATGGATATTTGTGCCGTCCTTAGTATTAGGTAGTTCATAAGTAGTTGGTAAGTTTAGGGACTGATGACCCCGTAGTTAAGTCCCATAAGCACTACAAACATTTGAACTCTTGGTAAACCGTTGTATGGGCTGTAAGTTCTCCTTCCTTTTTCCATCTTAATCATTTACCGAGATACACGCCTTTTATCAACGCACGGTCGCAGCAATTTGCTAGTAAATATTTCAGCGATGCAAACGCCACTCCACGATCTTCTGCTGTCGCGAAATGTTCAAATGTTTGTTAAGGGGGACTTAACTGCGGAGTCATCACTTCCTAAACTTACAAACTACTTATGAACTACCTTATACTAAAGACGACACAAACATCCACGTTCGACGGAGGATTCGAACTCCCGACGGGAAACGGCCTCGCGCACTTGGAGCATAGCGCCTCAATGCGCTCGGCCGCTCCGCCGCTGCTTTCTGCTGTTGTGGTTTGGTGTAACTAGCAGGGTTCTTTCTGATCACCAGATTAGAGATGATTTTTTTGACATAATGGTTCGGTGCTGTAACCTACGTTCAGAACTTGTCAGACGCCGACGTGGCCGATACTGTTGCCCCCCCAGGCGCCATGCATTTCGATTTCGATGCCGTCGGCTGTCGCAGTAGCCGACGCTTCTGCCCATCACGTGTCTCGTTCTCTTGAAGTAAAGCTGATTCTGACCATCGTAACCACTCCTTTTATTTACGAACTAGGTGTAAACGTGGCGTTGCCCCGGGATTTATTTATCCTACACTCTGGTAGTCCACATCCCTTTTCCCCCCTCTCTCTGCATCCACCTCTTTCTCTCTCATCTCTCTGTTCGTTTCCACCTTTCCTTGTCTCGGCAAGGTACCCTCTGTCATGTCCCATTCGAACATTTCTGTACCCAGTGATCTTCCTCCTGGTTTAAGGAATATGTGTGCAAAAATACTTCAAAAAGATTGGAGCAAGCTATGTATTTCGTAAAATTCAGTAAGTTAACTACCCTCCACCATGCACCGAACGAAATTTTATACAGACAGTGACATTCCTCTTAGGTAGAGTGTGCAAAATTTCATAAATATGGAACAAAACTATGGATTTCTATGCAATAGAAACACAGGGTCACAATAAAAAACGCACTTTGTTGTTCTCAAATATTCCAGTTTTATTTCATACAACCCTTGTTCTGAGAATAACGAAAACAACAAAAAAAGGATCTGTGAAATTGGTCTAGCTGTTCTCAAGTTGTGGCGCGACCAAGATATTTAGGGATCCACTTTTATGTTCCAAAGTACCCTCCCCCACACACCGTACAAAACTTATCGTAGACGGTAACGTTCCTCTTGTTTTGAAAGTCAAGCGTGCGAAATTTCGTGAAGATCGGAATGAAACTGTAGATTTCGTGCGTCTATTGGAGAAGTATGCTCGCCATGCACCTATTACAAAATACTTTCTTAGCTGGGTATTCTACCTATAAACTACATTCCTGCCAAATTTCAGCTTCATAGGTGAATTACTTTTCGAGATTTCGTGTTTAGTAAGTGAGTGACTGTCCTCTCACTTTTATATAGAGAAAGATTAAGAAAACAGATTGCTTAATTTTGGATGCAAGAGAATTAAGGGAGATTTACAGACAAAACGCTTCATAAACGTCCGAAATCACATACAAACTTTGTCGTAGGTCCCTAACTACTCCCATTTTCCAATAATTGACGCATAAATGCGGGTATTCTCAAGTAGTAGTCTCTCACTATTTATGTCGTCATATCTTTTGTGCTATGTGTCGTGCTCTTTTGTTTTTGGGGTAGGAACCTTCATGGGCATACGGTGAACAGTTCACCAAAGTTTCATTGCAATCGAATTAATCGTTTAATTAAATAACTGGAAACGTGATCTCTCTCTCTCTCTCTCTCTCTCTCTCTCTCTCTCTATATATATATATATATATATATATATAGAGAGAGAGAGAGAGAGAGAGAGAGAGATCAAGTTTCTAGTTATTTAATTAAACGATTAATTCGATTGCAATGAAACTTTGGTGAACTGTTCACCGTATGCCCATGAAGGTTCCTAAAATCATAAATTACACATTAAAAGCCATAAATTACATAATATCATTTAGTCTAAGAGAAATAAAGTGTAAGCATCGCACAGTAGTGACCTTCAAATATATCTCTCTAAAATATTTCTAGTAATAATGATAATAGTCGTGGTTGAAAATTTATAAAATATATCATTATAACTGAATGCAAACACTGATTTATGTAGATCAATAGTAATCTGTGTTCAAAATTTAAGTGCTCCAGAAAGTAAATTCCCCCTCCAATTAATTGAAACCCTAAGACACAATTTGCGTCAAGTTACGAACCGTAATTAGCGCAAAATCCGAACCGAGAGATTATATTCCAAATTATTGGTGTTGCTCCATTGACAGTTAAAGCTACGTGCCTGCATTTATAAGTGAACAGAAATTTAATCGGCACAGCAAATGCAATGCAAGCGACGCACCATTTAATCAGTCTACTAAATGGTTTTGACTGTACTGATTCTCCTGATGGTATCCGCAATCGAACATAACTGTTGGAGACGTATTTTGCTGATTTAATCTAAGTTGACCACTGCTAGCATAAAATGATGAAATAAATCGGCATAAATTCTCAAGGACGTATTAGTGGAGCTATAAATGGAAAAAAAGTACTTTCTTGGAAATAGAAGTTATTTAATCAGGACGTTCCCAACAATTAGTTGCTTCCCTAAGTTTGTGGCGGAAACCACAATCGTTGTTTGCTGTAAAATAAAACACGCCTTATATTAGTGATGAGGGAAGAAAAATGAACTTTGATTATTTAAATAAATCCAATAAAGAAATTAAATTGAAATCACCGTTATTATTAGTGAACAACTAAAAACGCCAACACTTATATTTTACAATATGGAGCATCTAGAATCCTCATACTGAATCAGAGCAAAAGATCAATACGTTCATACGTTACGACAACCTACCACGTACAGAACGCATATATTACTTTTTCTGTTTTACGAAGCGGTTGCTGCAGTCGGTAGACCGCGCTCTCTTAATTACATTGCTTATAAGAGAGTAGAGAAATTCTTCGTTGCGGCATACATCATTTAATATAGAAAACTAGCTGTTAAAACAGGTTTTGTCCGGATATACATGTATTTTCCCAGTCTTATATTAGAAACTAAAATAAAAATTCGGAAAAGATTTTATCTTCACGTGTTCATGATGTGATCGGAAAGTTTATGTGGCTCATTGTTTACGACGTCAAACCTCCTGAACTGTGTGTCTTAGGTAGTTTTTAACCCCACAGCGATTTTTGTCTGATAGCAAGAAATATGTGCACCAAGTTTGGTTGAAATCCGTCCTTTATTTTAGGAGGAGGTGTGAAAAAATAACGCATGATGTAGCAGTTATTCAGAAATTTCACTGTTAATGACGACATATCTCCTGAAATATGTGTCGTACAACGATGTAAATTTTTAGGGACATTCGGTGTTAGATGCGCCTAATGTCTGCAAAATATGTAGTGAATGGTGTTAGTAGTAAAGACGTAAGGAATCGAAACCTCATGCGTTTATTCATGAACCGAATTGTTTATTAATGTCTAATGACCTACATATCAAACTGTTATAAAATATCAAAGGAACATCCAGTGGTATGTATGTGTATTGTCTGTCAAATATCTCGTGAATACAGTTATAGTGTAGAAGTAATAAATTGTAACGTCATACCAAATGCCATAAACACCATGAACACCGGAAAAGCAGTAAGCGATAAACTTTCTTCCTTTCATAATTTTGTTGATGTTGCCAGACAGAAAATGTTTCTTAAATATTTGAAATTATGTTTAAAGTTTATTGAAAGTCGCTAAGTGCTCTCGTTCTGAAATAGTAGACGTATAAAATGACAGCATCACCCGCCGCAAGATGGGACAGTTTTCTTTGTTTATGACGTGATATCGTATGAGCTTTGTATCGTAGGTTGTTTTTGCTACCATATCAAATGATTACTGACCTTAAAGAATATTTGTACCGAATTTGGGTGAAATCTGCCCATTACTTTAAAAGTGGGTGTAGAATATTATCGCACGATGCGGCCATTTTTCACGACTGTCGTTGCTTACGACGTCATATCTCCTGACGTATGTGTCTTAGGTAGTTCTTACCCCGACAGCGATTGTAGGATAGTAAGGAACATGTGTCGCAAGTTTGATTGAAATCGGTCCAGCAGTTTAGCAGATGTGGAACACACACACTCACACACACACAAACACAGCCAATTTTATAGATGCAAATCGGGACACTTTTTTAATTGTTAATTTTCGTAGTTCCCTTTTGCGGAGCCATATGTAACACTACGACCTACAGATCTCCCGCAGTATACATGTTCACATGTTTATTAAGCTTATGGGACTTAACTACGGGGTCATCAGTCCCTAAACTTACAAACTACTTATGAACTACTTACGAACTAGGACGGCACAAATATCCATGCCCGAGGGGGGATTCGAACCCCCGACCGTAGTGGCCGTGCTGACCGTGACTGGAGCGCCTCAGTCACCTAGGCCACCGCGGCCGGCCCCGCAGTATAAATACGCATGTCTAGCACTGTTAGGTTCATTGCTTGATTGCTTGCTCGTCATTGACTGTCTTATGTTGCCTGCTCATCTGCTAGCGTCTTTAACTGTATTGCACGGTACTGCATTTAGGTTCACCAAATGCGACTAGTACTGTGGCGTTTGTAATGATCTTAAGTTCCTTTCAAAATATGTTACAATTTAATGAGAAAGTTTTCCAGTGACTAGTTATACATTACCCGACCCTTGACCTAGATGAATATTTTCCCGGAAGTGTCTTAAATATGCTGTGTATGACGTCGCGTCAAAGAGTGAAGGATAACCCCACCGAGTGGATATATTTTTACACGTCAGAGACGGTCCACTGGTATGCAAATGTGCAAAATCACAGACATGTAAATTAATTTTAAATATAATCCTCATTAATGTTATTATCAAGGGTCGCTACCATATTTTTTTTTATTAAAACCATGGAAAACGATCCAACACTCTAAATCTACAAGTACTGTGTCGAGATAGTTGATCAGAGTGCACCAAATAATAACCACAGTCCTCTACCCATCTATCTAATTACCCCTCCAAAATAGTGAGTTACGAATTTGAGAAGGAAAGTAAATTTATGACTTTATTCATTAAAGCACAGAGAAATTCGAGGAATAGTTAACAATTAGTATAAAGGATTTTGTAAATGAAATCACAGTTAAAAGTGTAGTCACGCAATGGGTTACAAAAGAAAACAAATATTTATAAAAATTAAATACATTTATTCATTAAAGCACACAGAAATTCGGGGGATAGTTAACAATTAGTATTAAGGATTTTGTAAATGAAATCACAGTTAAAAGTGTAGTCACGCAATGGGTTACAAATGAAAACAAATATTTATAAAAAGGACATCAAATGCAGTAAAATCGGTTAACACCGCGGAATACATGTGTGACCAGCAAATTGTCTGAATTTTAACAAATAAGTTTACAAGTCAATATACGAAGTCTAATTGGAATGAAACAGTGAAATATCTGGCTATACATGTGTATAGCCAGGTATTGTGAAGAGCTGCATCAAACCAGTCTCCGGACTGAAGACCACAACAACAACAACAACATGTGTCGTTGTCCTATCCTGAAAAACAGAAAGGTGGACAGAGGCGCTAAGAAATTAGTTATAGGAAAGAGAAGTCAACATCGATCACACGCACGCACATATACACTGATGGGTGATTACTGCCACTATATAAAACAACCCTAGCAAATAGCAAGCATCACTGTACCAATAACCTTGAGTCGGCTTGATCCGTCAACGCTGGATCTCGCTGGCGACTGGTCGATGTTGAAGGAGTGGAACTGAAAGAGAATAAATTCTTCCGCCTGCGAATCTCACTACGGTATGTGAAGCAGTATCGACATT
Organism: Locusta migratoria; assembly: GCA_026315105.1. Classification (NCBI taxonomy): domain Eukaryota; kingdom Metazoa; phylum Arthropoda; class Insecta; order Orthoptera; family Acrididae; genus Locusta; species Locusta migratoria. Next base: position 895,795,641 of record CM048745.1, read on the forward strand.
TAGCTATAACAGCCCCGCTATCACGGCAGACAGCAGTAGTCAGGTAAATGCTTCCAGTGTCGGCTAGGACATACACCCACAAACTCAAGCGCAAAACGCGAGTATTGAGCACGAGTGTCCCCAGAACGGAATTGCCTAAACCACTAGCATGTCGGTTTGGCTAGTACGACGCTGACTGTCTAATCTTAATTCTCGACCGAACCAGAATATAAAACACAGCTGTTTCGCAAAGCGAACAACTGCAACTGAGTTCTTTTTCTGGTCTACACGTGAAATTTTCAAAGTCCACGATCCACTGCAGGCGGATACCTCAGAAAACTAAAGTCCCACAAACGCTCAGGACTCAGCCCAGAAGAGCGAATAAACTCTTAAAGTCCTATCTGAAAGAATACGCCCGAACTAGCCGGAGCCTACAAGAGAAGAGCCTCGCTACCCTTCATCCGCCCACGCCAAAAACTGGGCGTCACCGCCCCCCTAAATTGGATATACCAATCACTGGAGAGCTCTAACCATCCGGCCAATGAGATGGACCGGCAGCTATGACAGATAGCTAGACCTGTCGCCTACAAAAAAGGAGCCAATCGGATCGCCTCCAGAGGACGCCACCCAACCGTCCTTTCGAAATTCCACACGCCCACTTTTTCCCAGCCTTTTGCTCTAAAAAGGAATTTAAAGTCTTATCTAGCAAGCTTGTGGCCCGAATATCCACAGATAAAATAGCAAAGTGGTAAGGGGACACGAAACACCAGACAAGAGAAGACTCCGTTGCGCGCCAAAAATTCCCCAGGAACGCCAGGCAGTATATCACGCTGAAGAAACATGGCCCGAGTCAGTCCCCAGCTGTAATTCTGAAGACAAGGAAGGCTAACGGATACTTAGTAGACAACCTCCCCAAAGGCGTACGCTAACAGGTTCCGTGATCATAGGAACCCCATAGAATGCGGCTCACACTGCCCGCTATCTAAAAGGGATGCGATAAATTATCGAGTGTTTTCTAGATAGTGCAGCCACCTCAGACAGTGAGCCTACCGACAGATAGGTCCCGCCTTGCAAACTGCCCCCATGAACGTGTCGCCAGCGACCAGCCTCCCTCGAAAAGCCAGGCCAGCTCTGCCTTCTGCAGGCAGGGACAGCGCCTAACAGCCAACGAATACAGTTCCCAAGAACAACGAGAACAGTGTCACCCAAGACATACTGCAGATTCACCAAACAGTACATTCTGAAGCATACCCTTATGACATGCAAGAATAAGTAAAAATTAAAAGGACTAGCAAATTACTCCCACTACACACAGCACACATAAAGGTACGAGAAAGAGAGAAAATAAATGAACAAATAATTGACTACCCTACAGCTGCTGGGACAATAAAGTTAAGGAACAGAATTTTAAGGTCATAATATTAAAATGTTGGTAGCTGTCAGTTAAATTCCGATGTGACAAATTATTAATTTCTTCAGATGTTTAATAATACTCGAGAATGCGATGACTACATTCAGTTGTTTAGGTTACCTGCTTCTCGTGAAGATTTGTTAATTTTGACTGAAAATAACAGCACGCTAACCGCAAGCTACGATTGAAAGCTACGAATTTCATAAAATAAAGTAAGACTTCAATCGATATTCATCATTGTGGTGTCGCACAAGTCCAAAGTGCGCGCCACCTACTTTCGCCGCGCGCCGCCATGCACGCACGGCGCGGCGTTCTTACGACGTCAGCCACGAGCGCCCTCTGCTACAACTCCGCTCGTGGCCACCTCTGAACGACATCGTTCACTTGGGACTGAGATAGGAACCAGTCAACACTTCGGCATCAGATAGGCACCAGTGAAGACTTGGCTATCGTCCAGGCACTAGGCAGACCTCTAGCTCAACTATGTATCAGCATTCTGCAGTACTGAGCTATGTAAAAGTTAAGCATTGTATAAATTCTGTGCAATATATATCTCGTTCTAATTTACTCTAGTGTTTCTAGTTTCTGGCTGCTCCCCTCCGTACCTGCACCAGCGTGCTATCTTTATTCCTGTGTCGGTCTCATTCCACTCGGCTACCGATACCTACGCCGGAAACGAGACACAAAAGCGGCGACGAGGCTGGGACACAAAAGTGGCGACGAGGATGGGATACAAAAATCATCATCATCGTCAGAGGATGGGATACAAAAATCATCATCATCGTCAGTGTTCTGCCATAAGACAGGTCTTCACCTGCAGCTCTCCATGCAATCCTGTCGTTTGCTGCCCTCTTTGTTTTCCTATATCTTTATACTGTCACCTATCTGGTATCTTCTGCGTCCTCTTCTTCTTCCATTCACTGTTCCATCCACAGCATCCATCAGCAGAGAATCTCTTCTTATCCAATGTCCAAGCCAATTCCGTTTCCGCCGGCCGTGGTGGCAGAGGGGACGGAGGCGCTCCAGTCACGGTCTGCACGGTCACTGCGGTCGGGGGTTCGAATCCCCCCTCAGGCATGGATATTTGTGCTCTCCTTAGTATTAGCTAGTTCACAAATAGTTTGTAAGTTTAGGGACTGATGACCCTGTAGTTAAGTCCCATAAGCTGTACTAACATTTGAATATTTTTTTGAATTCCGTTTCCTCATTCCGATTACCTTTAGAATTTCTCTCTCTTCACCCACTCTTCTCAACATGTTCAACACGTCCTCATTCCTCACTTTGTCTACCCACTTGATCCCTTCCATCCTCCTCCAAGTCCACATCTCGAATGCTTCTAATCTTATTTCGTCCTCTTTCTCAATGTCCATGTCACAGGGCCACATAGTGCCACACTCTACATAAAACATTATTAAATGCCTCCTTGTCAATTGCTATGCGGGTTTCCACTTCCTTGTGACATATCTTCTGTAATTATGCTTCCCAGGTGTTTGAAAGCACTAACTTGCTCTATTACTTCTTGACCTAGCCTTATTGTTGTTCCTACTTTTCTTATTTGTATTGAACAATTACGTTATTTGATATACGAAGTATAGTTGTGCAGTTTTCACCATAGAACTGCTTTGCATAACATTATGGCCAATCTACATTGAACATTGTTCTTTCAAGACATTACTAAACATCCAAGTGTCAACAAAGTTAGAAAACTGCACGACATTGTGTTGCCCTTCTGTCCAATTTTTTACAAATATTAGTAGCCTGATATAATCTATATCGATAAATGTAAATGTCTGTTCAGTGTACGTTTATCACGTGTGAACCACAAGACATAAAGAGCTACAAATTTTTACAGTTACTAATGTCTACCCGAGGAAGGGTTTAGGCACGGTTTCATGGCGATCGGATAGCTATTTATCTAAATATATTAATGTGAATGTGTGTTCAGTGTGCGCTTACCACGTCCGAACAAGAAGACGCAGAGACTTAAATATTTGTACAGTTGGTAATTTATACCCGAGGAAGGGTTTAGGCACGGTTTTATAGCGATATGATAGATATTTAGTAATTTGAAGAATATAACGCGAAATTCGGAACAATAATTACTCTTTGAAAATTATATCTGCTCTTTGAAAATTGTTTTATTGGTTTAATGGTCTGTGTGTAATTGTTGTCCGACGTCTCCCGTTGTACACCATAGCAGGTCCATGCCGATAGCTATAAGGGGGTGTAAGATATGGTAGTTCAAAGATAAAGCAGTAAAAAAGAGATTTCTTTTATTACATCTCTTTAAAAAATCGATTTGACGTTTCGCGTATTACATCAAGTGATCGATCTGTGATATTATTACGATTGTTGAATCTTGTGATTGGATTCTTCGAAACTACTGCATTTTTACGTGTCATTTGATCTACACTGCTTACGTTCCTGATAATGTTGATTAAAATGTTTGTTTCTAAAGAGGGTATTGTATTTAATTTCATCCTTCAAAACCAGTCTCATAGAACACTACTGAAAGGTAGCTTATCTATCATAATGAACCAACACGCGAGCGGAGTCGCGGGTTTAAGCTAGTATAAAATATAATGTCAAGCTCCTAGCGAAATCTCGCAACCTAATGCAAGACGGAAAGGAGGCAACGGCGGCCCCTGCAGCGAGCCGCAGGCAGATCGGAGGACCCGGTCACATCAGCCTGGGTCACATCAACCTGGGTCACATCAACCTGGGTCACATCAGCCTGGGTCCCAAACCTGCGTCCAGGTGACAAACTCCTGAGTAGTTTACACGCTGTGACTGTCGCTGCGGCCTCGGAAACAGCCCCTGGAACTCAGGAAGATGCACTCTTCTTCGCTCCACAGTGCAGCCGAGATCTACCAGACGACTGGAACACTCTTGCTTAATAAATTGTTGTCGTGCATTAACCCGCTTGACAAACCTAGCGTAAGTGAAGTTGTGAAGCATATGTGGCGTGCCGTCCACTGCTTTGGAGGTTCGCCCTGCTACGCATCTGCTGCGCTCCTACAGCGTACTTGCTTACGTCACACTCCTAGTCTGAATTGAATTGAGCCAAACTTCGCAATGACCTTGGCAGCGTAAGTAGCCGAACTGATACCTTTCAGCAGGTCTTCAACGTATTTCTTCCAATTCAATCCTTTAGTACAGGAAACACCAAAAAATTTTTGAATATTCTATCTTAGCAACAGATTTCTGCTCAAAGTCTATATTTTTTAATACTGTCATGCCATTTACGTATAAAATTGTATATACTGGGTTATCAAAGCTTAATGACAATCCCTTTGTAGAGAACCACTTAAAATTTTTCTAAAAGATATCTTTAAAATTTCATCAGTTAATTCCTGTTTCTCAGGCGTGATAGCTGTATTTGTATCGCCAGCAAAAAGGACTAGCTTAGCATCTACATGAACATAGATTGGCAAGTCATAAATATATATTGAGGACACAAAAGGCCGCAAGACCGAACCTTTTCGGACTCCTTTTTTGATAGCCCCCCCCCCACCAGTTAGAAGAATTAATTGTTTCTTGCATATTATGTGATCTGTTTATTTCAACTTTCTGCACTCTGCATGATTTAAACAATTTGTGCACTGTCCAACTCATATCAGAACACTTAAGCACGGCGCGGCGTTCTTTCGACGTCAGCCACGAACGCCCTCTGTTACAACTTCGCTCGTGGCCACCACTGAACGACATCGTTCACTTGGGACTGAGATAGGAGCCAGCTAACACTTCGGACTCAGATAGGCACCAGTGAAGACTTTGCTATCGGATAGACACTAGGCAGGCCTCTAGCTCAACTATGTATCAGCATTCTGCAGTACCGAGCTGTGTAAAAGTTAAGTATTACTAAGTCTCTAAGAAATATATATCTCGTTCTAATTTACTCTAGTGTTTCTAGTTTCTGCTGTCCCACTGGATGCTCACCTCCATACCTGCACAAGCGTGCATCCTTTATTCCTGTGTCGTTCTTCCTACTCGGCCACCGACACCTACGACGGAAACGAGACACAAAAGCGGCGACGAGGCTGGGACACAAAACTTATCTAAAGGAATACCATGATTTACGTGATGACAAATATTCTCAGCAGGTGATGTCCGGTTATTCAGAGCATTTAATATTTCATCATTGGTGGTATATATAGCATATCTTGTTGAAAACTTTTCTGAAAACCAGTCTAACATTTTGTTAGAACTTTATTTTTACTAATACGTGAAGCTTCTGCAGAATGCATAACTTTTTTAAAAATTTTTGATAAATCTTTATTATGAAATGGTTTAACAATAGCATATTTCAGTCATTCAAAGATAATACTCTGCTTTAAAGAGCTATTCCATATGTGAATAAGAATCCTACTTATCTTTTGGGGAAAATCTTTTAATATCCTGCTGTAAATGCTATCAATTCCATTTGAGCTTTTACTCTTGAGTTTATTATAATCCTAATTCCTGAACGAGAGGTCGGTGCAAGGTCAATTGTATCAAATTGTGCAGCTATGGCCTCTTTAATTAACTGCTTTGCAATTTCTAATGAACATTAGATCCTATTTTCTCTACAACATTTAAAAAATAATAATTAAAAATTTTTTCAACTTCTGACTTTTTGTTAGTAAACTTTTCATTTGCTATGATGGTAATACCCTCTTCCTGTGCACTTGGTTGCCCTGTCTCCCTTTTCACGATATTCTAAAATGTTTTAATGAATTTCATTAACAGAGGAACTAATCTCAGACATGATGCACATGCTTCTGGATTTTTTAACTCTGCTTATTTTATCACGGTATTTTTTATAATATTTGTTTCTGAGTCATTATTGTTTCTTTCCTTTAGTAAGCCATGGTTTTTTGCATGGTTTCTTACAATTATATTTAACCAATTTCTTGGGGAAACAGTTTTCAAATACCCTTACAAAATATTCAAATGTTTTTAGAGCTTATGGGACTTAACTACGGAGTCATCAGTCCCTGAGCTTACAAACTACTTATGAACTAGCTAAGACTAAGGACGGCACAAATGTCCATGCCCGAGGGGGGGATTCGAACCCCCGACCGTAGTAGCCGTGCAGACTGTGACTGGCGCGCCGCAGAACGCTCGGCCACCGCGGCCGGCACCCTTACAAATGTATGATGAAATAAATTATATTTTAAATTAGCGTCAGGTAATTATAACCCTCATATCAGTCTGACACATTTAAACAATACGCTATCAGAGAACATAGCTTTATTCAAATAATAACAGTGCCCGAAAACCACTTAGAACACAAAGTGAAAGCAAAAGAAAGAAAGAAAAAAATTGTCGGGGTTGGGTCGCGAACTACCACCGACACGCAGTAACTTTGAAGGCTAACGCGCTATCCACTAAACTTCAGCAGGCGGCCAGATACAGTGCCACTAATCTCTCTTGTTACTGAAGACAAAAATTCATTGCTAATGTGACATTTCTGGACCTCAGATTATAATTATTCATATTAAGAACGATGTGTTTTCGATAATACTTCAGTGCGCTATTGCTGTAAAATAAGAACGCCGGAGTGATAAGAAGAATATCATGAAATACACGAAGCAAGGTTGTGTATGCCAGGGGGAGTTCCCACGCGATCTCGAATCGTCTGCTCCGTAGCAGTTCGGTAACGCCGGCCGCGGTGGCCGAGGAGACTGAGGCGCTCCAGTCACGGTCTGCACGGCCACTACGGTCGGGGGTTCGAATCCCCCCTCGGGCATGGATATTTGTGCCGTCCTAGTTCGTAAGTAGTTGATAAGTAGTTTGTAAGTTTAGGGACTGATGACCCCGTAGTTAAGTCCCATAGACTATACAAACATTTGAATTTAGTTCGGTAACATTCGGTAGTGTTCGGTGGCCAAGCCCGTCGTTCCTTCCTTGCCCTAAAGCCCGCCTCAGACGATGGTTCATGTGATACTGGCAGCTGCAATGGCAGCAGTGATGGTTGCTCAGATGGAAAATGACGTCATTGCTGGTTCTGCTGCCGGCTGGAATTCGGAGACAGGACGTGTCCTATTTTCCGGCTTGTTGTCTGTGGTGGAGTTTAGCGTTACCGAATGAGGAAGAAGCATTTCGTCACGTGAGCGTGCGTTTTCCAAACTTGCCGCTGGAGTGTACTGATAGTACTTTGTTGGTGTGCTCCAAGCGTCATATTGACAACTTTTGTGTTGGCAGCAGCCTGTTATCAGGACATGTGTTATAAAATATAAAGTTTAATGGAAAACTTTTCTTACAACGTGTCAAAATTTAAAACGTATCTTGATAAAATGTATAAAGACGTTCGTTTACAAAATCATGATTATTAACAAATCCTTTTCTTCCAGCGAATTTATTATGGTGGCTTGTGCAAGTACGTTAAATAATATCGTGAAAAGACTTTGCGCATTATCATGGTGAGATAACCAGGAACGACTCTAGAATCTACGGTTAGCATTCTCACGTCGTTTTCTCCGCCTTATCATCATCATCATCATTAGAGACTGATTATGCCTTTCAGCGTTCAGTCTGGAGCATAGTACCTCTAATAAAATTCCTCCATGATCCCCTATTCAATGCTAACATTGATGCCTCGTCTGATGTTATGTCTTTTACTACAAAATCATTCTGCACCGATTCTAAGTACTTTCTTCTTGGTCTACCTCGACTGCTCTTACCCTCCACTGACGCGCTCATGAGTCTCTTAGGTAACCTTGCTTCTCCCATGTGTGTAACATGACCCCACAATCTCAGTCTGTTCGCTCTAACTGCTTCATCTATGGTGTTCATTCCCAGTTTTTCTTTGATTTCCTCATTATGGAGACCCTCCTGCCATTGTTCCCATCTATTGGTACCTGCAATCATTCTTGCTACTTTCATATCTGTAACCTCTATCTTATAAATAAGGTAACCTGTATCCACCCAATTTTCACTCCCATACAACAAAGTTGGTCGAAAGATAGAACGGTGCACCGCTAACTTAGTCTTGGTACTTACTTCCTTCTTGCAGAATAGAGTAGATCTTAGCTGAGCACTCACTGCATTAGCTTTGCTGCACCTCGATTCCAGTTCTTTCGCTATGTTGCCATCATGTGAGAAAATACATCCCAGGTACTTGAAACTGTCTACTTGTTCTAACTATGTTCCTCCTATTTGGCACTCAATCTGTTTGAATCTCTTTCCCACAGACATTACTTTCGTTTTGGAGATGCTGATCTTCATATCATAATCCTTGCACCTCTGGTCGAGCTGTGAAATATTAGTTTGCAACCTTTCAATGGAATCGGCCATTACAACTAAGTCATCCGCATATGCGAGACTGCTTATTTTGTTTTCATCTACTTTAATCCCGCCCTGCCAGTCTACTGTTTTCAACATATGATCCATGAATAGTATGAACAACAGTGGTGACAGGTTACAGCCTTGTCTTACCCCTGAAACTACTCTGAACCATGAGCTTAATTTACCATCTACTCTAACTGCTGCCTGACAGTCTACGTAAAGCCCTTTAATTGCCTGCAGACGTTTGCCTCCTATACCATAATCTTGAAGAACTGACAGTAGCTTCCTCCTAGGAACACGGTCATAAGCCTTTTCCAGATCTATGAAACATAGATAGAATTCCTTGTTCCACTCATAGTGTAAGATTACCACGCAATAGAAATATTGGTACTTAATAGCATTTGATAATTAAACAGTATGAAGTTCACTGCAAACATTGACCATGCCAATGCACTAAATGTTACACAATTTTAATCTTATTAATTATGGTAGCAATGTATGTACGCAGTTAGGTGACAACATTTATAGTTTAGGCCATAGGTAGAAATTCTCCACGTTGAGATTTGCTGTGTACTTGTAGCTGACGGGAGGCCAGCGAGCAGGCCGACGTTGGTGGCTTGTTCCAGCTTCACAGCGTGAAATAAATTATTCTAATACTACTTGCACTTGAAGTAATACGATGCAGTTAGGAACCTTTAAGGCACTCATTACAAAATAGCCTGTTGACAAATAAACAATACATTAGCTGATATAGTCACATCTGACGTAATATGTTTAATTGACAATGAAAAGTAATAAGTTACCAATGAATACAAGACAGTTGCACAACTAGCATGACAATGTTTGTTTATAAAAATAATATATTAACTATTTCTCATTTTATTTTCAATTAATCTTGTGTACTTTATCTTGAAGTATTCAGTTAAATCACTTATCTGAGATATAAGAAATTGCACGATTATGATAAATAGTACAAAGGATGTTTATACCAATATAAAAACCTAAGAAGAAATTTATTTAATGTTTAGTATAATTATTTTGATTTTAACTAAAGTTTTAGAAATGTATTGGCTGAGCGCTGTACGTTGGCAAATCAGTTAGAACAGCTCACATGGGGAAGTTGATGACATAGGGGAAAACCCCCGGCAGTTGAGCTTTTACTGCGCGCGCGCGTGCAAGGGCAGGAAGTGACGGAGTCGGGAGCAAGTGGGGTAGCTGGCCGGGCGGCGTCGCTCTGCATCAGTTGGCATGTGGACCTCGAGGTGGAGGTTATGGATTTGTGTGTGGCTGTCGCCACGTGTGGTTGCTCGTCGTAGACTGCACCAAGTTGAATCGAGTGCTACTGTGTGTTTGTGAATATTTAGCTGGTGGAACAAGGTGTGCATGGCATTGAATTAAAGTGACTGTGATTTGTTAATGTAACACGTGTCGTTGCATAGGCGTGAACATAAACGGTGTTTAAGACAGCCACATGGTGTGAAAACAATTTGTGACAAATATTCATTTTGTCTGGGGGCTCACGAGCTATAACTTCATTTGATAAATGTGTCGACGGACAGACGTATCAGCCACAGGGTTCTAATATTGTGAAATAAACAACATAAAGTGAACTTTCACGTGTTTTCAAAAGTAGTAGTTTGTACACCCTTTTCTCTCATGAACTTGACTTTATTATGAATTTTTTTGCTAATCATATGGAAGGAAAGCTGCAAACGTGTGATATCATCCCCTAGAAAACGAGTCAAACAGTAGCAATCACAGATCCAGTGTTTTTGCATGTTTAGGAATGTGGTTCGCAGTTGGTGGTTGTGAGTTTTAAACATTAAACTTTCCCTATTTTAAACTGTCACCCCGACCTCCACTCTCGCAGTAGCACTTTTCCATTACCAGCCGTAAGCTAAAGATTGGTCCTGACAACCCTAAGAGGTTTCTTCAATAAATAAAAACACGCTGGTTTTTCGTCTGCTATGCTTTGCTACCTCCGCTATAACAGCGTCCATGTTGACACTGTCAAGTCTCGCTTCGTCATCTACCGATCTATAACGTGAACGAAGCACCGTGTGCAGCCAACCTCGCACAAAAGCCATCGCAGTCCCCAGCACAACACCACGCTTCACAGCCCTCTGGGAAGACAAACACGGATTCCAGCAGCAATTCCAGCGTCGTCTGAGGCGGGCTTAGCGTCAAGTTGTCGCAACGCCCCGGGACGCCACTTTGCCGCCCCCTGCCTGAGCAAGCCAGCAGCCACAGAGGGAGACAGAGACGCCGCCCTGCGACAAAAGCCGCTCCCGGCAGGGGTGCCCACTGGCCGGACTGGCGCCAACTACAGCTGCGCCAACTGCCCACTCTGGCAGCGAGGCTCCCCGCAGATTAATTTATTCGCTCTGTAAATAAACGCTGGCGCTGGCGCTGGCGCGGCGACAAAAGCGGCGCAGCCCCCGTGCACTGCCGCCAGCGGAGCCAACTTCACCACACGACGTACCGCAACTGCGCGAGGCCCTTATGCGCGATCTGTAGATAGTGTTTGTAGAGCTTATAGGACTTAACTGCGGGGTCATCACTCCCTAAACTTACAAACTACTTATCAACTAGCTAACACTAAAGACGGCACAAACATCGATGCCCGAGGGGGGGGGGGAGGTGATTCGAACCCCCGACCGCAGCGGCCGTGCAGACCGTGATTGGCACGCCGCAGACCGGGCCACGGCGGCCGTCCGATTTGTAGCTCACGTGACGAAATGCTTCTTCCTCATTCGGTAACGTTAAAATCCACCACAGACAACAAGCCGGAAAATAGGACACGTCCTATCTCCGAATTCCAGCACGCAAGCCCGCAGCGTAGCCAGCCAATGACGTCATTTACCATCTGAGCAACCATCACAGCTGCCATTGCAGCTCCCAGCATGCAATCCACTATCAAATGCAGCATCGTCTCAGGCGGGGTTTAGGGCAAGGAAGCAACGAAGGGCTTGGCCACCGAACACTACCGAAGGTTACCGAACTGCAACGGACCAGACTATTCGAGATCGGGTGGAAACTTTCCCTGCCATACACAACCTTGCTTCGTGTATTTCATGATTTTCTTCTGATAACTCAAGTGTTGTTATTTTACAGCAATAGCGCACCGAAGAATTATCGAAAACACATCGTTTTTAGTATGAATAATTATAATCTGGTGTCCAGTAATGCCACATTAGCAATGAATTTTTGTCTTCAGTAACAAGAGAGATTAGTGACACTATATGTGGCCGTCTGCCGTAGCGTAGTGGATAGCGCGTTAGGCTGTGTTCACAGTGGTACCGACAAACCGCCGTCCATCAAGTTCGACTGAAAATATCGACCGACGGCATGGTCATCCGATATAGTTTGTCACTTGATTGTTAAAGCAGAATGTTAGGTTAGGTTTGAATGTATTCTTTGTGTGAAGTATATTAGATTTCAATTCCCTTAGATGCAATGGATTCCACCGATATTTTTATGCTTCGAAATTAGTTTTACAATTCGGCTTTTGTTATTAATAAAGAATTCGAATGCATACGGATGAGCTACACCTGTTGGTAAGAAGAAAGTGGCTAGAATTGTGTACTGTCCTCAGTTATTTCTACTCCCAGACAATCTCTACAAATATCTGAGGTACCGGAAAAAAAGAAATTTCTGTTTCATATTGTGATATTTCGTGGTGTCATTGACAAGCAATATTACAGTTTTGCTTAATTTATTTGAAGTTGTGCAGACTCTTGAACCAGCTCAAAACTCTGTCTGCGATTCACTTGAGAAATTCGTCGTATCCACACCCCGTATCCAAACTTTAAGAACCACCGTGAAGTTGTAACGTTTCTACTATGTTGCACGCTCCTTACAAAAACTCAGTTGCCAACATTACAAACCCGAAATATCGTACACCTAAAATAAAACTTCGCTACGGGACATGTAAAATATCACATTTTCACATTCAGTTTTACATACTATTAATACTATTAGTAAAATGCTTTTAAGAAACAGTATGTTGATTTAAACATAACTAAGACTGTCCTTTTACCTAATTTTTAATACTTTCGTAAATAATAGCTGCAAACACTAAAAATGCATTGCACTTAGTTTCGGAAATTGCTGAACCTATATAGATACTAACTTGTATAAAAACAACAATACTACATGTTATAACTATTGCACAATGTGATTACATATGTACCTTTTGATTATATAAATTAGGGCAGACCATGTTTTATATATCACTGGATCCTAAATTAAATACTGATCATTTTTCATGTACTACAATTAATAATCCGTTTGGTACTAAGAAACTATTTTCGAAATTAATAAAACTACGACAACCGTACACAAATCCGTATATATAGAAAATTAGACCGCAAACTGAAATACATTAAAATTCCATGTCTCAATAATAGTACGCCTACACAATATTGGCAAAATAAATATGTGTGCACTTCAAACACACAAATAATGTAAATAATTTGAGCACTGTAAACACTAGTCAAAGGATGACTTTAAATTTGTGTACCACATTAAATAAAAATTTCATGAAACACGTACATACATTGAGATAAATAGTTGAAGCTTAAATGTAATATTTTAATTTCTGTATTTTGGCATATTTAAAGTAAAAGAATATTGGTTAATTGTGAATTATAAAACATTGTCATTAGCGTTATTACGCGGTTACGCTGCAAAAGTTTGAGTGCGAGCCATGCTCTGGCACTCGTTTCGTAGTCACAAGCCGACCGCGGTGGCCGAGGTGACTGAGGCGCTTCAGTCACGGTCTGCACGGCCACTACGGTCGGGGGTTCGAATCCCCCCTCGGGCATGGATATTTGTGCCGTCCTTAGGATTAGCTAGTTCATAAGTAGTTTGTAAGTTTAGGGACTGATGACCCCGTAGTTAAGTCCCTTAAGCTTAACAAACATTACATTACATTCGTAGTCACAAAGCTGTAAACATCTATGTTATCTGTGGCTAAATGTTTCCAACATTATAATGTTGCACAACTAAATAAATTTGTTTCCATCACAATGGAACTATCATCAAGAATGTCAGTGATTATTTAATCGAATCTCCTGAAGCATATTCTACTATTTTGCTGAATTCTGAACAACAACAACGTAGATGTCCGACTTCAAGAACCAAGATAAGTAAAATATTTACGTTCGATCTTCCCCATCTAAAGTGAAGTCGTTTGCTATAAATCTGACTGTTGAAATGAAATTTGTATCCGGTATTTAGGAAACTTCAATTCAAACAGTTAAATCCACGTTCCAGAAGAGATGGTGTCGTTAGAAAGTGCTTGGCACAATTTCTCTTGCTTTCCTGTATGGGGCCTGGGTAGTACGTTTCTGGATTCATTATACTGGTGACTGTCGTAAATCGTAGAATCTCCCTACAGGAGCGGCACCAGTTCTGCAGTAGTGTTCTAAATTCGTCCACGTAATTTGACCATCCTTAAGAGAGCTGATGCCTCTATTGAAACGACCCCCTTGTAATTTCATGCCCACAAATGCGGTACCTTTTAATACGCGTTATGAATGAGTTTTTATGTTGCTTAAACCTCCTACTACCAGAATTTTTTTGTTACACTGAGTACCGTTGGGGTCAATATGACCCCAAGTAATTAACACGGGATATATTGACAGTATTTAATTTATTTTAATGAACTGACACAAAAGCATACATTACTGATTGAAACCAGGTGAAGTAGATATATAAGCACTTACAGATCTTTTCTCAACACTTGATCTTGTAGATCCTTACATGTAAAGCAAAGCAACTCTCATCCGGAGCTGGTTCTCCTTCTTCAGGGTTTCTTTCAAAATGTAGCAGCCTCAAGATCAATAGAAATCTATTCCTGCTTATGTTTTGTGAAAAAACTGGAATGTTGAACAATGGGTCTTTTTTCCAGTAATCCTGCAGTCGATTCAATCTGATGTGGCCCATATGCAGTAACAGTCCTAGAAAAATCAATAGTTCATCCGAAATTGTTTCGTTCCACGCAATAACTCTGGATTTCTCTTTAGTTTTCTCCTATAAGGAAACCTCTACAGCATAAACATTAGTGTCCTCTACTAATTTTTCTATGAAGCTATCTGTCAAAATATGCCGGAAATAACTTATTGGTTTATTTTCGGGAGGAGGAATCAACAATTCTTCATTTCTGCGGAAAGGAAAGTTTCTAATACTATCAGAGTTATCACTCCGCTCTCCAGACGAGTTTTTCTTCGTGTTGGGCGATGTCCCGGTTCTGGTGTTGCTGGTTGTTGCTCCATCTCCCGTTCATCATCGTCTTCACGCTCGGATGACTCACCTTCAGATAGATCAGAGGGGTAGAAATCAAAGTCAGAGTCTAAAGGTCCGATGTCACTTCCACTTTCTTGAAGTATCTTCTCTAACTCTTCATCCGGTAGTTTTTTCTTGTCTTCCCACCACTTTCTTGTTCGGCTACCCGACATGCCTGACGGGCCATGTAGAGGTTCTTCTTTATTTGCCATAGTTTCACCAAGAAATAAGTGTTTTGTACGTATTTCTTCTGCTGAATATAAAGCATCTGCAACCTTTCAGTATACGTGATAGTCAAAGATTGAAATCGGAAAATATTTTACACTCTATACTTTCTGAGAGCTGGCAAGAAAATTAGCAGGATATAGTGTAAGTACTTGAATCACAGACGTGAAACAGCGAATGCATAATTCAACGTGTGATACAAAGAGTTCCAAAACACCGCTATGATCGTAATTCCCCCATAAACTATGCTTGTTTACATAAGAATACAATAAATCTATCATGACATCATGAGAAGCGTGTGTGGCTCGTAGCCGGTAATGCAAAAGCGGAAATCTGGAACCACGCACGTGTGCATATCACTTATACTCTTCCCTGAGTGCCTGCCAGAGTATACAGCTTTATTAGACGATGCCAGTTTACAACAACCCATAATAGGATGCTAGGTCGCAGCACGCGCCACAGCGTGAGCGGCACCTGACTCAAGTAACGTTTACACGCGCCAGAGCGTGGACGGCAGCGAACGTGTTAAAAGGTGCAACATAACTACTGAAGAAACAGCATACACTACGCTTGTCCGTCCTTATTTGGAGTATTGCTGCCCAGTGTGGGATCTTTATCAGGTGGGTTTGACGGAGCCCATCGAAAGAAACCAAAGAAGGGCAGATCGTTTTGCATTGTCACGATACAGGGGAGACAGTGTTGCGTAAATGACACAGGATATGGGATGGGAATCATTACAACGACGGCGCTTATCGCTGTGGCGTGGTCTACTTACGAAACTCCAATCGCCAACATTCTCCTCCGAATGCGAAAATATATTGTTGACTCCCACTTACATAGGTAGAAATGACCATCAGAATAAAATACATCTACATCTACACGTACAAACATACGCCGCACTCCATCGTAAGGTCCCTGGCAGAGGGTACACTGTACCACTAGCAGGCATTACCTTTCCTATTCCACTCCCAAATAGAATGAGGGGAAAAAAAAAGAATGCCTATATGCCTCCGAACGACCCCTAATTTTCTTCTCTTCTCTTTGTGATCTTTACGCGAAATGTAAGTAGGAAGATCGTTCTACAGTTAGCTTCAGATTCCGGCCCTCTAAATTTCCTCAACAGAAATTCACGAAAAGAACGTCGTCTTTCCTCCAGCGATTATGAACTGAGTTGCCGGAGCATTTCCGTGACACTCGTGCATTGGTCGAACCTACCAGTAACAAATCTAGCTGCTCGCCTCTGAACTGCTTCCATGTCTACCTTTAAACTGATCTGCTGCGGGTCCCAAACTCTTGAGCAATACTCAAGACGTGGTCGTACAAGCGTTTTATACGCGGTCTCCTTTACAGATGAAGTACATCTTCCCAAAATTCTTCCAATAAACCGAAGTCGACTGTCCGCCTTACTAACAACTGTCCTTACATGTTCGTTCCATTTCATATCGCTCTGCAGTGTTACGCCTAGATATTTGAAGGACGCGACTGCATCAAGAATTACGAGAAATCAGAGCTCGAACGGAGATATTTAGTTGTTCTCTCTTCCCGCGCGCTCTTCGAGACTGCTGTGGTGTCGCACAAGTACAAAGTGCGCGCCACCTACTTTCGCCGCGCGCCGCCATGCATGCACGGCGCGGCGTTCTTCCGACGACAGCCACGAGCGCCCTCTGGTACAACGCCGCTCGTGGCCACCACTGAAGGACATCGGCCACTTCGCACTTCGGACTTCGGACTGAGCTAGCAACGAGTGAGGACCTTCGTAACAGATAGGCACCAGTGAAGACTTTGCTATTGTACAGGCACTAGGCAGGCCTCTAACAACTATGTATCAACATTCTGCAGTACTATGTAAAAGTTAAGTATTGTTACCTTCTGTGCAATATATCTCTTTCTAATTTACTCGAGTGTTTATAGTTTCTGGCTGCTCCCCTCCGTACCTGCACCAGCGTGTCGGTCTCGTTCCACTCGGCCACCGACACCTACGACGAGGCTGGGACACAAAAGCGGCGACGAAGTTGGGACACAAAAGTGGCGACGAGGAGTGATAGAACCTTGGACCAGCCCGCTTGCAGCAGCCAGACAGCAGCAGTCGGAGCACGCAGAACTTGCTCCCGCCCACCCACCCTTATTATAAGATTTTTGGGGGAACATATTCTGTTACGTGTTTTGTGGACTTTTTTGTTGCAGAGCGAGCCCTCCTTTCATATTGCATTTGTGTTTTGTTATAAGTTACTTGTATACGCGGCGCCTAATCGGTCATCATGGCCACTACCCCGAACCCGAACTTAATGGAAATTATTCAGTTACAGACGGCGCAAATTACCCAGCTTCTCCAGGCGGTGGCGCACTTGACGTCAACTCAACAACAGCCGTCGCATCAGCAGCCCACACCTGCCGCCGCACCGCTTCCGACGTTCCGGCAGTACAACGAACGTGAGGAAGAATGGAGTGACTATTTCGCACAGTTTCAAGAACTCGTCGCGGCTCATCAAATTACAGGTCAGACTGTTAAGCATCTTTTATTGTCCGTGGTGGGCCCCAAAACTTTTGTGTTACTGCAGAAACTATTCCCCAACGCATCTCCTCGTGATGTAGACTTTGAACAAATTGTAGATGCACTGAATGCTCATTACGAGAGAAAAGTTCTTGTAGCCGCTGCACGATACCGATTTTTCAGACTTAAAAAATTACCGCAGCAGTCACACCAAGAGTGGATTACGGAATTGAAGGGCTTAACCCGCCAATGTAAATTTACTTGCTCTTGTGGACTTTCGTATAGTGACGTGATGTTGCGAGATGCGATTACGCAGAATATTCAGGACCCCAGAATTAGAGCAGCAATTCTGAAACAGTCTGACCCCTCCTTAGACAGTGTACTGCAGCTTATAGAAGCGCATGATACTTTTGACTTAGCTGATGTAGAAATGCAAAGCCATAGTGTAAATTCAGTGCGCCGCAACGGACGCTTTCCTAGCCGTAGTTCTCAGTATAGCACTAGTGATTCTTATTTTTCTACCGGCCGTGCTGAACAGACAGTGAACAGTAGCCAGTGTAAAAGTGCGACGCAAAAGTCGCCCCGTCGTGTTAGAAACAGTAATTTGAATAACGGGCGCCAACGCTCATTTCAGAAAAATGTACGTAAATCTTGCCCCCAGTGTGTATCTCGCCACAAGCGTGCTCATTGCCCTAGTCGCAACGCAACCTGTTATCAATGTGGCAAATTGGGACATGTGCAGTCTGTGTGTATGCAAATTCAAAACTCAAAGAACAGTAACGTTAGAAACAGTGCTTCGCAGAGTGCGAGAACAGTTCATTCTGTAAATGTTATACGGGCTGTGGAATTGAACACTGCATTCCTTGGATCTCAATTGCAAGAGAGTAGTTCTGCGCCTATGGCAAAACTATATAGTGCACCACGTAGCAAGCTCCAACGAGCGCGTAAAACAGTGCAACGGAAACGGGTTCGGGACAAGCAAAATGACTATGAACAGTGCATTCCTGTAGTGAAAATAGTGCCTTCTGCAACTTCTAATTGTAATAGTGCCCAGTACTGTGTAGCTAGTGACAGTAGAATTGGTGTAGCTACTCAAAGTAATTTTAGTGCAGTAGCCTCGCATTGCGCGGACGCCAATCCGGCGGTAGTGTCATCTAGTGACCGTGTGGTTAATCCGCTGTGTGCCGAGTATGCGCCGCTTCCTACCGCACGCAACCCGCGCAAGCGCAGAAAACAATATGTATTAGACGTTGCCCACATTCGCGCACCGGTCGTGCGCCAGAAGCACAAGCTGTTTGTTACTCTCTCTATAGAAAATGAGACTGTGCAATTTCAGTTTGATACTGGTTCCGCTGTTACCTTAATAAATAAAGATACTTATGAACTTCTGGGTTCGCCAAAATTGTCGCCGTCACAGCAAGTGTTAACAGCTTATACAGGTCAAAATATTCCCGTGCTAGGAACGTGTAGCCTGCCTGCCTCTTTTCAAGGTGTTACGAAAACAGTTGCTTTTGTAGTTCTTCAGGCCAAATCGACACAGAACATTTTTGGACTAGATGCTTTTGACTTGTTTGGTCTATCAATTCAAAGAGATGTGCTTCAAATTTCGTCAATAGTGCCTCAGGATAAAATCAATGCATTGTGTGACAAATACAGTGACTTGTTTTCGCCGGAACTAGGTTGTGCAAAAGACTTCGTGGCACATGTAACTTTAAAAGAATCTGCAGTTCCAAAATTTCGTAAAGCTAGACCAGTGCCTATCGCCTTGCGTGATACAGTTGCCGAAGAACTTAAACGTTGGCAAGATAGTGGGGTGATTTCTCCTGTTTCTGCGAGTCAGTGGGCCTCGCCTATAGTAATTATACCCAAGCCGTCAGGAAAACTTCGTCTCTGTGCGGACTTCAAATCAACAGTGAACAGTCAAACAATTGTAGACACTTACCCTCTGCCCAGACCTGAGGAACTGATGGACAAATTAGGACAGTCTCGCTTCTTTTCTAAGATTGATTTAGCAGAGGCATACTTACAAATTCCGCTTGATGACGAGTCAAAAAAGTTTTTCGTCATTAATACTCACATGGGCCTTTTTCAATTTCAACGCCTACCCTTTGGCAGTTCTTCCGCTCCCGCTATTTTTCAGCGTTTTTTGGAACAGCTGACAGTTTCTGTACCGTGTTGTTCGAACTATTTAGATGATATTGTGGTATCCGGACGTACAGTTGAAGAACATTTAGCAAACCTGGAGTGCCTTTTCAAAGTTTTGACTGCAGCAGGTCTACGTTGCAATAAAGCAAAGTGTTCGTTTTTTCAAACTGAAATAGAATACCTAGGCCATGTGATTAATGCCCAAGGAATACATCCCTTACAGTCACATCTTCGAGCAATCAAAGACTTGCCTCCTCCTAAGAATGTGCATGAATTGCAAGCAGTAATGGGAAAGCTTAACTATTATTTCAGATTTATTCCCAATGCCTCTCAGATTGCAGCTCCACTGCATCACTTACGTAGGAAGAATGTTCCTTTTGTATGGTCCAAAGATTGTCAGGTTGCCTTTGACAAACTAAAGTCTGCACTACTCAGTGATGCATGTTTGATTCCCTTTGACCCACAGAAGCCTGTAGTGCTAGCAGTTGACGCCTCGTCGTACGGTGTAGGCGCTGTTCTCTCACATCGTATTGGATCTCACGATCGTCCTATTGCCTTTGCATCCAAGCTACTGACGCCAACGCAACAGAATTAGTCAGATAGAAAAGGAGGCCTTAGCAATAATTTACGGCGTCACAAAGTTTCATCATTATCTCTATGGCAGAAAATTCTATTTGTTGACAGACCACAAGCCTCTCACGTCGTTGTTCTCACCCACAAAGCCGATTCCGCCACGTACGGCACAAAAGCTTCAGAGATGGTCCTTGATATTGTCAAATTATCAGTATGAGATTTTGTACCGACCTACCACTAAACATGCCAACGCGGACACACTTTCCCGACTTCCGGTTGGCCAGGATGTATCATTTGATTCTTCAGAAATGGCATGTTGTCAGATAGACTCCAGAGATGCTTCCGCTGTCGCAGACTTTCCTTTGAACTCTCGTCGGGTTGCACAGGAAACAGCTGCGGATGCAGACCTAAGTGTGGTAGCACGTTTTGTTCGCTCAGGGTGGCCTGCCAGAGCCAAAGACATTGATCGGCCTCTGGTTCGACGTTATTTTGCACAACGTCATGCATTATCTTTAAGTCAGGGTGTACTGTTGTTGCATACCGACAACGACCAAGCAAGAGTGATTGTTCCTCGTTCCTTGCAACGAGAAGTGTTACGCCTCCTGCATCAAGGACATTGGGGCATTGTTAGGACAAAGCAATTGGCCAGACGTCATTGTACCTGGGTTGGTATGGACGCTCAGATAGAGAGCATGACGTCACAGTGTACGGTTTGTGCGGAGCATCAGGCGGCTCCTCCGCAACGTTTCTCAGACTGGCCACGCCCCAAGGGACCATGGCAACGTTTACATATTGACTTTGCCGGACCTTTCTGGAATACGCGCTGGTTAATCGTTGTAGACGCTTTCAGCAAGTTTCCTTTTGTGATTGCCATGAACTCAACGACGGCGTCTAGTACAATCAGTGCCTTAACATCAGTGTTTTGCATCGAAGGCTTGCCTGAAACTATCGTCAGTGACAATGGACCTCAGTTTGTTAGTGCGGAATTTCAACAGTTTT
The DNA here is from genome assembly GCA_026315105.1 of Locusta migratoria. Classification (NCBI taxonomy): domain Eukaryota; kingdom Metazoa; phylum Arthropoda; class Insecta; order Orthoptera; family Acrididae; genus Locusta; species Locusta migratoria. The sequence goes on from CM048745.1 coordinate 895,817,021, forward strand.
GTCGTGTGAATGGCATTCAGCATATCACCACCGCACCTTTTCACCCTCAGTCCAATGGTGAAGCAGAACGTTTCGTTCGAACATTCAAGTCTCACATGGAGAAGATGAAAGGTCAGCACTCCAGGCAGCAAGCTCTTCAAATTTTCCTGTCTACGTATCGGTGCATGCCACGTGACGGCCCGTCTCCTGCCGAGCTGCTACACGGCCGCCGTCACCGCACTCTCTTTCACCTGCTGCAGCCTCCCACGCACCGAGTCGGTTCGTATGGCGCTACGCGTTTTCAGGTTTCTACGCCGGTGCTGTACAGGGTGTTTGCTGGAAACAAGAAGACATGGTTGCCGGGCACCATTCAGCGCGTGCTTGGTCGCAATATGTTTATTGTACGTTCTTCCACAGGGTCGGAGCTGCGGCGCCACGCAAACCAATTGCGCCTGCACAGGCCGCGCGATCCTGTCTCCGGTTTCTTGATTCCAGACCCAGTTCACCGCCAGGGAGCACAGCCACATCGTTCGTCCCCGGACTACGAGATCCCTATGGACGTCGACGTACATCCGACGCAGTCGTCGCCGCCGCTGTCGCCGCCGCAGATGACAGCGTCACCGAGAGGGACTCCGGGACCGTGCGGGCCCCCCCAGCTTGGGCCACGCACCTCAGAAGAAGATGACCTGCTCCCTCTGGGCGGGGGCGGGCGCCCTTCCCCAGGTTTCGGCGGGTTCCCTGGAGGATCGCAAGGCGGATGCCGGGGCGCGGACGGCGTCTCGATCCCGGCCTCAGCTACGACGCCCGTCCCACCAGTAACGCCCCCGCTCAGGCCCTCCTCCCAGTGCCGTCGCCGTGGCCCTCAGCCCTACGCCACGACGGCGCGGCGGTTTGGGGGGGAGGGGTGTGGTGTCGCACAAGTACAAAGTGCGCGCCACCTACTTTCGCCGCGCGCCGCCATGCATGCACGGCGCGGCGTTCTTCCGACGACAGCCACGAGCGCCCTCTGGTACAACGCCGCTCGTGGCCACCACTGAAGGACATCGGCCACTTCGCACTTCGGACTTCGGACTGAGCTAGCAACGAGTGAGGACCTTCGTAACAGATAGGCACCAGTGAAGACTTTGCTATTGTACAGGCACTAGGCAGGCCTCTAACAACTATGTATCAACATTCTGCAGTACTATGTAAAAGTTAAGTATTGTTACCTTCTGTGCAATATATCTCTTTCTAATTTACTCGAGTGTTTATAGTTTCTGGCTGCTCCCCTCCGTACCTGCACCAGCGTGTCGGTCTCGTTCCACTCGGCCACCGACACCTACGACGAGGCTGGGACACAAAAGCGGCGACGAAGTTGGGACACAAAAACTGCAATGGGAGATAAATAGAATAACGGTGGTTCGATGATCCCTCTGCCAGGCACTTAAATGTGATTTGCAGAGTATCCCGTGTAGCTGTAGATGACTTACCCAAAGCTGTGTCGTGGAGAGCCATAGGAAGGTTGGAAGCGGGACATACGCAGAGGGAGGTGTCTGCAGCTTCTACATCTACATCTACAAGGGGTACTCTGCAAATCACATTTAAGTACCTGGCAGAGGGTTAATCGAACCACCGTTATTCTATTTATCTCCCATTCCATTCTCGAATAGCTCGCGGGAAGAAAGAACACCTGAATCTCTCTGTTCGAGCTCTGATTTCTCGTATTTTATTCTGATGATCATTTCTACCTATGTAAGTGGGAATCAACAATATATTTTCGCATTCGGAGGAGAATGTTGGCGATTGGAGTTTCGCAAGTAGCCCACGCCGCAGCGATAAGCGCCGTTGTAATGATTCCCATCCGAGATCCTTTATAATTTCCGTAACGCTGTCTCCTCTGTATCGTGACAATACGAAACGAGCTGCCCTTCTTTGGACTCTTTCGATGTTCTCCGTCAAACCCACCTGATACGGATCCCATACTGGGCTGCAATACTCCAAAAATGGACGGACAAGTGTAGTGTATGCAGTTTCTTTTGTAGTTCTGTTGCATGTTTTAAGGGTTCTGCCAATAAAACATAGTCTCTGGTTCGCCTTTCCCACAATATTATCTACGTGTTCCTTCCAATTTAAGTCTGAAGTAATAGTAATTCCTAGGTATTTTGTGGAGTTTACGGCCTTCAATTTTGACCGATTTATCTTGTCAATAAAGTTTACCGGATTTCTTTTCGTACTCATGACGGCGTCATCTGCAAACAACCTAAGAGAGCTACTTAGATTTTTCCCCTAAATCGTTTATGTAAATAAGGAACAGGAGAGGACCAATAACACTCCCCTGTGGAACGCCCGATATCACCTCTGTTTTAGTCGATGCCATACCATCGATTACTACGACAAGAAATCCCATATCCAATCGCAAATTTGGGGCGATATACCATAACCACGCAGGACCTGGAAGCGATTACAGACAACAGGCACCGTTAAAAGAAGGAAAGGCCAAGGTCGTTCTCTGGTAACATCGGCAAGAGGTGGCCGTTATCTCCGATTAACGGCCCATCGAGAGAGAAGGCTGACCGCAAATCAACTGCAATGCACCCTCCGAGCGGCAACAGGACACGCAATATCAACACGAACAGTCTCTACGCACTTGGACTTACGGCGTATGTCCCATTAAAACCACGAAATCCTTTAGCCCGAAGAAACTGGGCGGAGGAACATCAGGATTAGAGTCGTGACGAATGACGCCGGGTTCTCTTCACAGGTGAGTCAAGATTTTGTGTTCAGTCGCATAATCGTCGTTCTCTCAGCTGGAGAGAACGTGGAACTCAGAAGAAACCTGCTTATGTGGAGGAAGCATTATCATATCATAATGGTGGACGAATGGTGTGACAGGAGTCAGTATTAGCGCACTTACGGACATCTTATGTCGTTCAGAATGGGGCTTTGGCTATTCAGATGTATAGCGAAAAGATCTACATTTTGTTGGGCCCTGCGCTGGTGCCATATAGGAAATGGATTCCGTCTGGTGGAGGTGTTCCATTTTCCCTAAAAGTGATGATCCGCGACATTGCCTTTATATAAAACTAGCTGAGATCCCAGCGTTGCCCGGCTACTCAATTATTCCAATCTTCTGTTGATCCTCTTTTCTCATCTCCGTACATCTCCTCCTCCTCCAGTCTCTGACCGGTCCTTCATCCACATGTCTCAGTCCCTCTTCCTGTCTCTCTGTATGAAAAACTGCATGTATCTGCGTCATTTCGTGGTGATCAGAAAAACGGTGTCAAAATGTATTGCAAGGAACCCCTGAGAAGAACCATACGGTGGATTTCATGGTACAAAAACCTTGTCCACAAAAACATGCATTCGTGTCCTTTATAGTGATCGAGCAGAGTGGCCGCCATGCACCGTTACGAAATCTTATGCAGTTACTGATATTCCTCTTGCTTTCAAAGTCAAGTTCGCAAAATTGCAAGATCGGGAAAAGCTGTAGACTTGTACAAATTAGAACCAAACAACAAAATTTCAGTTTTATTTTTAGCATTACTGTCTGAATATATATATATATATATATATATATATATATATATATGTGTGTGTGTGTGTGTGTGTGTGTGTGTGTGTGTGTGTGTGTGTGCGTGTTCTAGAATGAAACTTTCACTCTGCAGCGGAGTGTGCACTGATATGAAGCTTCCTGGCACATTAAAATTGTGTGCCGGAACCGGGACTCGAACCTGGGACTTTTGCCAAGCGCTCTACCACTGTGCTATCCCGACACAACTCACGGTCTCGTCCTATAACTTGAAAAGTAGGAGGCGAGGTACTGGCAGAATGAAGTTGTGGGGAGGGACCGTGAGTCGTTTCGGAATAACTCAGTGGTGGCGCGCTTGACAAACGTCCCAGGTTCGAATCACTGTTGCGGCACACAATTTTAATCCGCCAGGAAGTTTCGTACTTGTTCTGATTTGAACAACGGAAACGCAGACAGTTATTACACAAATTTATAAAGGGCAACTACTGTTAAGTTCGGGCTATTTACTTCACTTCTCTGGCCTTTAGCTCGCCTCGGCCGCGCCCTGTTTTTCCCAACGTGGCGCCTACTTGTAACTTGAGATAAGGCCGGAGATCCACATTTGTCGCCTATGCATTTCCTTCCTCGCTTCTGTCCACGTTTCGCCGACTGACAGTTTTTCGTTTACTTGGAAACCGAGATCATCTTGGCGATACGTTCCTTCGTTAATTCCATTTATTGGAGGTCTTTTTCTGCCACGTTGGACCACACTTCCTTTGTTCTCTTGTTCAAACACAAGCAGAAGATGTGACAGATGACTCTTCTAATGTTCTTAAAAAATTAGTGTCCTACTGCAAAAGCTGCCTATAATCTTTTTTATTCATTTTTAATTGGGGAAACGTTGCTTGTAAATAAATTTTTTACACTCACTTACTTTAATATAATATATTTAGATTTTTCATGTGTGTAATGAATAACATCTTCTTCTTTTTCAGCTTGTCCCAGTTCAGAAGTCGCTGTTCCTGATTTTTGCCTTCCATGTCGCTCGGTTCCACGCGTCCTCCCGACTCAGGCCCTTCTCCCTCAGGTCTTCAGTGATGCAGTCCCTCCTTCTTCTCTCTGGCCTGCCTCATCTTCCCTGCCCTCCACTTGTAACTCCATTGTTCTCTGCAACAGGTGTTCCATGTCCCCTCTCATCACGTGCCCGTACCATTCTAGTCTTTGTTCCTGGGCCTTCTTCTATGCCTCCACAACACGTGTCTGCTCTCGAATAAGATCATTTCTTATTTTGTCCATCCTCGTTTTCCCTATCATCCACCTCAGCATTCGCATCTCAGCCACGTTTAATTTCTTCTCCTGCGCTTTCTTTAACGGCCAGATCTCACCACCAGATCTCTTTTGACACGCTTTTCCAGTTGGTCCACCCAGCCTGGATCCTGTAGCTTACCTCCTTATCTAAATCCCCTTTACTGAGGAACCCAGGTACTTGAAGTCTCCAACTGTTTCCAACTGATCAATTGCCAACATAATTGTTCCCCCTCTTCCATCTCCACCAAACCACTGGTATTCTGTTCTTCTTGCTAACTCTCAGTCCTCTATTTTCCATTTCCTCCCTTCATCTCTCTGATGTTCTTTCTACCTTCTCTTTGCTCTCCTCCACTATCACCACGTCATCTGAAAAACTATCCGACCATAAAGCTGGGTCCCGCATTTCTTCCGTCAGCACATCCATCACTATATTGAACAAGTATGGACTTAGTGCTGTCCCCTGATGCAGTCCAACCATGATACGGAACTTCTAACAAGGAGACCACATAGGTATCGGATTTTAGAATGTCTTTGTATTCATGGTATGTCACGTTCACAACTTAAATATTAATCGGCCAAAGCCATTCAACGTGACTTTCTAAACTTCTCCAGAAAATCGACTTTGAAGTTTGTGAAGTACATGTCAGTACCAATAATTAAAACAGTTGCTGTACTTGTCGGTGTAGCTCAGGAGGTAGCTTTCTGGACTCACACTATGGAGTCGATGGTTCGAATCCCACTGCAACAGATTTTTTTCTTTTTTCGTTTTCCCATACAGTTATATAAAACATTTTGGGATCTATAATTCCACCTGTTGTGTCAGTTTTTCTTTATGTGTATGCAGACGAGCTGAAAACCTCGCCGTCACGTGAAACGATGGTTGCATAGCTTAGCTGCTTGGAAAGCCGTTAGTTGCTATGGAGATGACTTTCCAAGAACAGTGTCGTAGCTCTTCACAAACTGAACAATCAAAGACTACCATCGTCAACTAATAATGAAGCTAATACTGTGAAAATAGCCGTTTAAATTATCTGAGCAAGATCTCGGGCGACGGGAAGCATGAAATTATAAAGCAGAGGTCTGATAATTTGAATCATCATCTATTCAATGAAATGAACAACCAAATAAATGTGGGCAGACCAAATTAAGCACACACCACGTACAATAGTGAATTAAATGATAAACTTACCGACTGTAATAAAATTGTTTCTGCCTTTATAAATCTGGAGGTAATGTGGAAGGAAAATTGCAAACACACAATGGATAGATGAAATCACACTCATTCATTCACAGACATGTGCATAATGCTTGCGACACTAACTCATGTAGGAACAGCAGCGATAAACTAAGCATCGGCAGCACTTTGACGAGATGGCTGGTGTCTTGAAGCACTAATTAAAAACACACTATGCACGAAACGAAATCATGTGTAGGAAGGCAGCGGTATACTATCCATAAGTACCATGTAGTGTGCGACCACGCCAAATAGAATTTACAAAAGAAATTAATTTAGAATAAGCAAGTGAAGCACACACGATAATTCATATAAAAGAAAGCTTGTGTTAATAAAAGCATGTCTGAAGCCCGAAGTAATGACCTCATTATGAAAGCATGTGTTGCAATCAGTCATACAAGGTAGGAAACATGGAATCAAACTCGAAAATCTGAGAAATATTTAGCATACTCGCAGATACAGACGTGATGCAAAAACGTTAGTTAATAAATAACAAGAAAATTTAAACATACGAAGCTTACACAAAGGCTGAAGGCCACACACGAGTATTCTAACTTGAGAAAAACCCAACACAAAATCATCACCGGAATGAAAATGAAAATGCTAAGTTTACACTGAATTACTCGAGTTCTGTAAATTAAGAAACCCTTCGCCTCAAATAGCGAAAACAATTACTCAAGCAAACTATCACTGATAAACTAAGACTGCCTGATGATAAAGAAAGCAAAGTTCTAACAGCATGCCTTCCCCTCAGCATGCTTCGATGAAGTACTTACTTCCGCGGGCGCAGCAAGAGTGAAGGCCACGTCAAAACCTTGGATGTAGAGCGCGCTAAAAACCCATACAGAGCGCGTTCAGAAGATAGTGTCTAGTGTTTACCAACCATCTCTACCTGAGGAAGATAATACCCTCTTCAATGGTTCCCAGAGAGGTCTTTTGTCGCCTCTGTCGTCCAACATGACATTGTCCCCACACTAAGAACACAGCCACCTCGCCATGTTGCCAAGTAAGCTTGTCTCTGGCTACCCAGCTGACGCCAGCGCAGACGACAAACGAAGCCATGCTTTGTTAATTAAAGTAAACGAGGCCCTAAAGCGCGAATACTACGGTGTTTTTGTTTGGTTAAACGATCTTCATAATTGACACGTATGAGGATGGGAAAGGAGCACTGCAGCTGTACTTTTTACGGAATTTCTGTAATGTTTAATTTTATTATTAGAAATAAAGGGTGAGTAAAAGGAAGAGTTATTGTCAAATAATATAAAAAACGAAAATATGATGTTAATTTCACTAGATCCTCAAATTCAGGTACGCCTAGAGTGAACCGTGAAAGTGTGTCGGCAATTATTTTGTTTTTTCCTTTAATACTTTTGTGTCTCGTTGCCGCCGGTTGTCCTAGGTGTCGGTGGCCGAGTAGAGAGAGACCGACATAGGGAAATAGGATGCACGTGTGTGCGGGTACAGAGCACGAGGTTACCAGCGAGTGGGATAGCAGAAACTAGAGACACTAAGCAAGATTAAAACAAGAGATATATTTCTAAGAAACATCATAATACTTAACTTTAACTGAACACTAGTGGAATGCAGATACATAGTATAACTACGTAGAAGCCTGCCCACTGATGAGTCCTAGTGCCTTTCGTAATCCCAAGTGACCGATGCAGTTCAGTGGTGGCCACGAGCGGAATTGCAGCAGAGGGCGCTCGTGGCTGACGTCGTAAGAACGGCGCGCCATGCTTGCATGACGGCGCGCGGCTTAAGTACGTGGCGCGCACTTCAGACTTGTGCGACACCACACCCTCAAAATAATATTCCTGTCGTAGTGTAAGAGCTTGCATATCAGCAAAAAGGTGAGTGCCTAGTGATCACGGTGTGTATCCATAAACAATACAAAAATCCTGATTCATACTGGGATGCTGCAGAATATTTCAATTAACAAGAGTAGTTTTTATTTCTTTAAAATCTCGATGACTTTCACTACCATTGACTACTTATTTCTCTTCAACAGTGAAACTAAAGGAACATTGTTCAATAGCAGGAACATTTTTTCAGAATCTGGCACAATACCGGTAGGGGAAATGTCCAAGAAATTGAACGTCGAATTTTACAAATTTGGATTTGTGAAGATTAGCACAGCACATATAACTTTTACAATAGCTTGAGATGTTTCTCCCAAGAAGATGCAGCAGTGACATCGTCAACACAGACAGCTATACGACCTGATATATCAGGGCCAGGAACTAACATTAAATCAATAGGAAGGACACAAAAATTGATATACAGTCGAGAGTGCGGGGAACCTGCCAGTATGATGCTCAAAGATCAGTGATAAGCAGATATTTTACTGCAAATAATTTTTTCTTCTTCTAGGCACTCTGGTTCAGTTCTGAATGGGATCATAATTTCTTTAACTCATTAACTATTTTATCTGATTTTGATACGGCAATCAGTGGACTACAGTACGCTGCTTATCAAGCCTTTATGTCTTCTGTTGTACGAAATACGACAGACGTAAAACTTCTTGTAACTGTGACTTGTCGCAGATCTAATTCAGTGGATTTTGATATTTTTCGACAAATTGGTTCAGATCTTTCACTTCAGCTAGAATGTAAATTGGATTAGTGTTCTTGGTTCAAGTGGTTGATTTTGCATAACCTAAACTTAAGAGAATGACAGCATTTTCCATGTTAAATTTTGATTTAAATTGAATCGCTCGTGCTCTCATATCTATCTTGGTTCTATTTCCCGGAATGCCCATACAAATATTACAGGATTAATGTCTTGCTTTTCTGATGAAATCGCCTGAAATTATCTCCGCTTGAGGAGGCTTTCATCCAGTAGCACAGACGAGACATTGAGTTCATGACTTGTATCGGAGTACGGTTTTAGAAGTTCCTGACCTGCATGGTTATCTCCTGATGGCAGTCACTTTATTCCAGAGTGTACACTTGAGGCGGATTTTGAATTGGAGAATCCGAGGAGACTCGCGTTTGTCCATTTTTGTTGTAAACTGCTGACCTGAGTATTAATCGTCTCCTTTCCTTAAGATTATTCCTGGTTGATTTTACTGTTGACCTTAATTACTTCCTCCCCCAGGTGGTGTACAGAACTACCTTGTTTATTGTTTTCAGATTCAGAATCCTGTAGAAGCTCCTCTATTTCTGTTTCTAATTTGATTTTGATGTGTTCATCTATAATGTTTTTAATTCATCGAATTTTATAAGACTTTCGTGGGTTGGTTGGTTGGTTGGTTGCCGTAGGGGGACAAAACTGCGAAGGTCATCAGTCAGTGCTGTTTTGTGATTGTTTAATGTTCGGTCTGCTGATGTTTTCAACTGTCATGATCCGTGTGCAGGTTAAACTCTTCTGATTTTTTTCTTACGTAACTGTTTTTCGTACATTGCTGGATGTGTCTGTGGTATTGCTCACTTCATTAGCAATAACTTCTATTTTCTGCTTAACTGTTTCTATAATATTTTGTGTTATATTTCATTCTAAATTGATAATTAAGGCCGGCCGCGGTGGTCGAGGAGACTGAGGCGCTCCAGTCACGGTCTGCATGGCCACTACGGTCGGGGTTCGAATCCCCCTCGGGCATGGATATTTGTGCCGTCCTAGTTCGTAAGTAGTTCATAGGTAGTTTGTAAGTTTAGGGACTGATGACCCCGTAGTTAAGTCCCATAGACCATACAAACATTTGATTTGATAATTATGTTAATCTTGAATTAGTTTCACTTATTCTTTAACTTGTCCTGTAACTACTGTTGTAATTCGCAGTGACAAATTTCTTGTGCCTCAGATAAACTCGCTATCTGTGATTCAATGTTACGTAGTTTGGTGTTGTATCTGTCACCTGTATTTCCATACAACTTACTCTCGTGTTCATCTGTGTTTCTACAACGCCTACTTTGTTGTATACCTGTACTTTATGTATCAGTGCTATCTACGTTCACTGTTTTATTCCCAGTCTTAACCGTAATATAACGAATGCACTTGGAAATAAAATTTGTAGTAAGCTATTAGCACTCGCAGAAAATTGTTTTCAAGCAATTCATGCATGAATTTATCTTTGGATGTATCTGTGACGAAATGCAGTATGGAATCAAAGGAACAAATACCACTCGCTTCGGCTAATGGGAGTTGCTGTCGACTATATAGCCATTATTGTAAAATGTGATGCAAATTTATGACAAATATGGAAAAATAAATTGACTGTGATAGAGGGAAAGATGCTGCCAGTACTGCTCTCACTATAGCAGAGGTTAGAAGCAAAAAATAAGCTAAAATACGGTTCCTGGCCCCACCCTGTATGTCTGTTCTGATGTGGTGGCAAAAAAGCGGTCGTTCTACAACTTTCCAATGCTTCAATTTCAGGTTTCAGGCTATTGTAGGAAATTTCATTGTTGTGACGTCAAGTAGCTTATGTGAACGCCAAATACATGAAAAGAAATATAGATATATGTATTTAGTGATAATAATAATACAAAACAATAATTTCAAAATGTTGCTTGTGTGGTATATAGTCACAGCAATCTCGGAGTCCTGTCTCGCGATAGGCAGAATGTAATGTGCTGCCTCCCTTTTTACACAATTTACGTGTTGTTTAACTTTACTATTAGAATAAAGATTACATAAAGCGAACCATTATTGCTAAAGTGTCTGTAAAATACTTCCTTACTGTACTGTAACACTTAATTGATTTTTATAGCAAATTCGTCTTAATTTTACATCATCTTAGAAATGAAATGCAGTAACAAATGTTAATAACATTTCAAATTATGCAACGGGACGCTTAATTGCTTCAAGATATTTCGAACAACACGCATTCGTTATCTTCTGTGGCGACACATAGTGAATTTGCTAAAAGGAATGCAGATAAATAAAATTCCTATCTTGCCGGTTAGTACTCAGAACTGTCGCCAAAAGTATTTTAGGAACTTAAACTTGGCAGCTGCAACCGTGTAAATACGATTGAGCGGTACAACACAAAGCAGTGAACACCGTACTTTTTAAAATTCAAAATCTACGTAGATGCAGCTTCTGACATTTACATGAATGAACGCTTTACTAAGTTACAGGCCAAATTTAGGATAAGTGCCTAGCCTGAACTCTGTAAGAATTACGACGTCTGCAGGAGCTACATCATTGGGGCGTGATGTAAGCTGGGTGCTGACAGATTAGTTTTGATGAATGATGAAACAGACTTGACTTTGAAATCTTATTAATTTTTATTCTGACTAACATACGATTTCGTTTGGTTGCACAAGGGCTGGAAATAGTGCAGGCACGTATACACAACGAATTATATTTTGAAAAATTATGCCATGGCTGCAAAATATGTTTATTTGTTATATTCTACCGGTTTCGGCAGTTTCCGTCATCAACACGAAATCAACAAAATATTTTACATCACAGCCAATAAGATAACATTTTTATGAGAACAGCAATGTCCAATTTAGAACACAACATTGCGATTGTTTCTAAAAGGTCTTCCATTTTACAAGGTGTAGTAGGTATTCATTTAATTAATCTGTAATGTTTTAGTAGTTAAATATTAATTAAAGGGATACCTACTATTGTTGTAAAATGGAAGGGCTTTTAGAAACAATAGCAATATTTTGTTGTAAGTTAGACATTGCTGTACTCACAATCAGTAAAAATTTTATCTTATTGGCTTTGATGTAAAATATTTTGTTGATTTCGTGTTGATGACAGCAACTGCCGAAACTGGTAGAATATAACAAATTAAAATATTTTGCAGCATTGGCATAAGAATGATTTTTTTTTCAAAGTACATTACAGCTATATATTGCCCTCTAAAAATATTAACGAATTATATGGGTCCAAAATGGAGGAGCAAACAGGAGAAAGTTGGATACGTACATGAAGACAATAAATTACAATCGTGTCGTTTACCAGGGATATATGTAATGTAAATATTAAAAGTAGCTCTCCTGTGAGAGTAGATGCTACGGACTGTAAAAGTAACGACTAAATTTTGAATTGTAAGCCCAGCACATTAGAAAGAGCTGGCTCAGCCACTCCACGCTAAGCTGTGGCTCAGTCTGACAGTCAGTGAATCGCAAAGTAAATAAAACAGAGACGCGCCGAGAAAACATATCAATCAAATCAAACCTGGCTTTGCGTTCCTGTCGCTTTTCGGAGTGATGGGAATTTTACAAAAAAAGATAATGTCTCCGGAAATTGTTTATAGTGTATCCACTGATTTTACTAAACTTTTTGTCTTATCCTGCATAAACGTAAACATCAGACGGTTCACTGACTCCCCCCCTCCCTCTCCCTCCCCGTCTTTCCCTGCCCTCTTGAGTCTATCCGCCCCCACGTCTCCTCCTGTATCCGTCCCTAGTCTGTGGCTACGCTTCCCTTGTTTCTGTCTTTCATCTCCTCCTCCCTTTTCCATTTGACAATCTCTTCCTTCTGTGTAGTACTCGTCTTAGATATTCCTGCACAATTTGTGGTAACGGTGGCAAGTGAGCGAGAAGTTACTCTTTGAGAAAAGTACGCGAAATTACGTCTCCAATAGGCAGTTACTTACTGAATTCGTTAAAAAGGTGTTTTCATTTCCACTGCTGCGAACATAATCGACGTGGCTGTTCGTTATGCGTGTGTTACTGCAGACGAATTATCGTTCTTAAAATGCGATTTGACGAAGCGTTGTTGCTTTGGCGTGTCATTTCTGACATAGCACCTGGTCGGTTTAAAGTTGCTGGCACTTCGGTTTTCGATGTTCGTGTAATATTATAGGAAATTTTGAGATTTTAATGCTCTTCCTCCTGTATCCGTCCCTCATCTGTGGCTACTCTTCCCTTGTTTCTGCCTTTCGTCGCCTCCTACCTTCTCACCTTTGACCATCTCTTCCTCCTCGTATCACTCTCTCCTTTGTCTCGTCTTAGATATTCAAACTTAAGAATACAGGTAATACGAACTTACTGTAAAATTTGTGATAACGGTGGCAAGTGAACGAGAAGTTACTCTTTGAGAAAAGTACGCGAAATTACGTCTCCAATAGGCAGTTACTTACTGACTTCGTTAAAAAGGTGTTTTCATTTCCATTGCTGCGAACATAATCGACGTGGCTGTTCGTTATGCGTGTGTTACTGCAGACGAATTATCGTTTTTAAAATGCGATTTGACAAAGCGTTGTTGCTTTGACGTGTCATTTCTGCCATAGAACCTGATATGTTTAAACATCTACATCTACATGAAATACTCAGCAAATCACATTCAATAGCCTGGCAGAGGGTTCATCGAACCACAATTATACTATTTATCTCCCATTCCATTTTCGAATAGCGCGCGGGAAGAAAGAACACCTGAATCTCTCCGTTCGAGTTCTGATTTCTCATATTTTATTCTGATGGTCATTTCTACCTATGTAAGTGGGAGTCAACAATATATTTTCGCATTCGGAGGAGAATGTTGGCGATCGGCATTTCGTAAGTAGCCCACGCCGCAGCGATAATTGCCGTTGATGTAATGATTCCCATCCCAGGTCGTGTATCATTTCCGTATTGCTGACTCCCCTGTATCGTGACAATACGAAACGAGCTGCCCTTCTTTGGACTCTTTCGATGTCCTCCGTCAAACCCACCTGATAAGGATCCCACACTGGGCAGCAATACTCCAAAAATGGACGGACAAGCGTAGTGTATGCAGTTTCTTTAGTAGTTATGTTACATCTTTTAAGTGTTCTGCCAATAAAACGCAGTCTGGTTGGCCTTTCCCACGACATTATCTACGTGTTCTTTCCAGCTTAAGTCTGAAGTAATAGTAATTCCTAGGTATTTTATGGAGTTTACGGCCTTCACTTTTGTTTGATTTATCTTGTAAACAAAGTTTAACGGATTTCTTTTCGTACTCATGTGGACGACTTCACACTTCGCATTATTTAGAGCCAATTGCCAATTTTTACACCATAGTGATATCTTATTCAGATTGCTGGCACTTCAGTTTTCGATGTTCGTGTAATATTGTAGGAAATTTTGAGATTTTAATGCGCAAGTGAAGAGGTAACAACAGTGATAAATGCATCAAATGATCTGCTTCCATTTACCGTTGTTAACGGCTATGCAAACACATATTCTTTACGATTATGTAACTTTCATTAGCCTCCTTGCTCAATTAGTATTAAAAATCGGTACTACAGTTCTGAGCTTCAATTGTTGAAATTATGAGTATGGTTGTTATTTTATGTATTGCGTCTGAAACGCCGTTTACGGATGAGCCGTTATGAAACAAAGTATTGTTGAAGGAGGTTCCGAAATAAACGCCATCTGAAAAATCCGACCATTATCCGGTTTTTCTTTTTCGGTGCAGAAACAAAGAGGCGGGCTTGGCAGGGGACGCGGGTTTGACCCCTCGGGTTATTTAGAGACAAAGCAGGCGCGCCGTTTGGCGGCGATTGCGTTCAGGGGTGGCGTCCGGCGCCGCTGCCAACTCTGCCACAACACATCACAATACAGTACTCCACGACGAAAGAAAACCTGCAAACCACGGACCGTGCCACAGAAGAAATTAGTAAAACGAGCTATCTGCGATGGAATGCTAAGTCTGTTATCTGTCAGTATACTAGCGTTCCATCACAGACTGCTTTATCCTCTTTTACTTTCTTCTTTCTTTTTCTTTTTTTTCTGTTCCGCAGGACCTAATTAAGGAGTAAGACTCCATGGTCATGGAACAAGTCAATACATGAAGTTTCCACAAGAATGCTAACAGAAAAATTTTAAGGAATCCTATGCACACGACAATCTTAAGACAAAGTGAAAATAATCAATAAAGGAAAAAAATGAATTAGCTTAATTATTTAACTTTTCTAGGAGTTCCTCGACAGAATAAAAGGAGTGAGCCATGAGGTAACTCTTCAATTTAGATTTGAAAACATGTGGGTTAGTGCTAAGATTCTTTAGTTCTTGTGGCAGCTTATTGAAAATGGATGCCGCAGAATACTGTACCCCTTTCTGCACAAGTGTTAAGGTGGTGTGATGCAAATGTAGATTCGACTTCTGTCTAGTATTCACCGAGAGAAAGCTACTAACTCGTGGTAATAAGCTGATATTATTAACAACAAAAGATATTAAAGAGAAAACGTATTGTGACGCCAGTGTCAGAATTCCCAGACTACTGAAAAGGGTTCGACATGAAGTTTGTGAACTTACGCCAGACTACTACAGTGAAAAATCACTTATTTCAGAGATTGTTCTAATGGTAAATATAGCAGATTTTAGTTTTGGAACAAGATCCTGGGTAGTGTTCATTAATCATTTTGCTATACTCTCAGAAAAGCAGTTTCTTTCAAGAAAGCGAATGGTTTTTAGTTTATAGTTACTTGGCCTCGTACGAGGATAACCTGGCATACCACCACGTTCTCGCGAGTTTCATCTGCAACGTGTGACGCAATGCAGTATCACCAGGTAATCTACCTTATTGCGCTGAAGGTCGCGTTTACTCCCACTTTGTTCAGCACTTTGTGCTTCGCGTTTGGTTGCCTGTTCCCACGAGTGGTCAGCACATTGAAAGGACTTGAAATAAACTTTAGAGTCTTGACCACTAATTTCATTTTATTCAGGCCTTACGCGTTTCGACGTTCCGTCATTATCGAAGGCTACAGCAAGACAATGGAATTAATATTCATCAAACATTACGATAAAACATAAATGGGAACACAATTATCACACTCACCATATCTTTTAAAACTTATTAAAAGTTAATAACTGACCGCTTTGCTGACCTCAGTATGCACTTGACCATCCTACAGGGATGTTCTGCGGGGGGGGGGGGGGGATTTTGAATTTATTTTATGTTTGACATATGTCTTTGACAGTGATTTTTTTAAAGGAATGTTTAGTTTCACTTTTAATAAGTTTTAAAAGATATGGTGAGTGTGATGATTGTGTTCTCATTTATGTTTTATCGAAATGTTTGATGAACATTAATTCCATTGTCTTGCTGTAGCCATCGATAATGACGGAACGTCGAAACTCGTAAGGCCTCAATAAATTGAAATTAGTGGTCAAGACTATAAAGTTTATTTCAAGTGCATCAAAATAGTCACGTCTCACAATTGTCTATTGGAGACAGCAAGGAACATTGCAAGGAATTCAGAGCACGGTGGCTGACGGAGTTGCTGAAACCTTAGAAACAGGAACACAAAGATTCGCCCTGAAACCTTTCAATTAGCTGCAAGACGACACTGTCTTCCATGCGCTTATCTCGTCTATAAAGTAGATGTGTGTACGTCCACCCAGCACGTCACCGACCGTCGCCTCTCGACGCCACTTCCTGTGGCCTGTTTGCAGACTCCTCGCTGCCACTTCACTGTTGCACATTGAGCTGCGACCTTCTGCCACGCTCCCCTCTGAGAACAGAACTAAGTACTAAGACAGCGGGTCTCACTCCCTTCTCTTGCCATTTTACAGACGTGTGTCCGAGTACGAAGCCTAAGGCGTCAGGAATCTCAGAGCAGATTTGTGCCTGCATTGAAGGTGTCCTAGTGAATAAAATAAGGCATGCCATTATTGTAAATGGATGGAATTCTTATGATGTAAAACTATTTGTCAATGAGTCTCACTGTTCACTTTACAACACACACACACACACACACACACACACACACACACACATACACACGTACACGTACACGTACACGTACACACACACACACACACACACACACATACACACACACACACACACACACACACACACACACACACACACACGTACACGTACACACACACACACACACACACACACACACACACACACACGCACACGCACACATACACACACACACACACACACACACGCGCACACACGTACACGTACACATACACACACAAACGTACACATACACATACACACACACGTATACACACACACACACACACACACACACACACACACACGCACACGCACACACATACACACACACACACACACGTACACGTACACACACACACACACACACACACACACACACACACACACGCACACGCACACACATACACACACACACACACGTACACGTACACGTACACACGCGCACGCGGCGACGACGTAACATTTGCCGATACTGGCAGACTATTTTTGGGAAACGTTAATTGACGCCCAGCTCTGTTTCGTCAATCTCACGAAAAAGAAAACAGTAAAACGAGTAGTGAAATATAGAGAAATTACGGAGAAAAGACACACTATCGAGAAACTAAGTGAATTTAATTACGCTGCCTGGTGGTATTAAATCAAAAGGACTCTGACAGACTGCGACTTGCGGGCTGTATTGAGCCTGGTGACGAGCTGCGACGAGCAGCAAATGTATATACGAAACTTCTCACATCTGAAAATGGTATAGAAACAACTTGAGAAATAATACGCCCCAAGGGACAGGAAA
Organism: Locusta migratoria; assembly: GCA_026315105.1. Classification (NCBI taxonomy): domain Eukaryota; kingdom Metazoa; phylum Arthropoda; class Insecta; order Orthoptera; family Acrididae; genus Locusta; species Locusta migratoria. Next base: position 895,834,436 of record CM048745.1, read on the forward strand.
TTTCGCACTGTGTGACCGACACGGAAGTTAATTCCTTAACCCCAGAAGTACCACATGGGTCATTTTTTACCAATGTAGGTGTTTCGAGACCCCTGCCCCCTTTCGTATTCATCACAGGACCAAACCCTCTCGTGACTTTTAATCACTTGTAGAGTAGCACAACTCACCAAAATTTTATCCCTCTAGACTAGCTAGAAGCATGAAAAATTTATCCGTTATACTAGTAGAACCATATGGGTCATTTTTGACCCATACACAGTTTAACACAATTTGGTGACAGCAACGCCAGTTTTAGGCAGAAAATAATATTTGGGCGTGCCTTGACGTTATTCACGAGATGTTGGAGTATATTTGACACTGTAGTCTAAAAAGAACGTTAAATACGAAAAATGTCGTTCGAATCCTTACATCAGTGCAGCTTTCGTTTTTCTGTGGACTGGCGCCATGCTGAGATGTGAAGTGGCTCTGGGAAGTTACTGAAAGGTGACTCCACATTCTAACGGACGGGGAATAGTTCTGTGACACGAAAGCAGAAGTTTTCTGTCTATGGCAATGACGCGAGTTTGTTGTCCATTTTGGCGAGATTGCATCTTTGAACCTACGATGGCAAGACAATGTGGTGTTATGAATGCCGAGATTCTCTATTATCGACGTTTCACTCATGAAATTAAGTCACGAATCTGGCAGTGAGACAGTTGCAGAGGAATACGACGATTTTTTCCGGTGAAAACAGCTGACTCAAGTGATTCAGACGTATCAACTGAACAGGAAACAGAATCTGAATCATCTGACATAATTTACCTCTTGCACAACGTAAGCACGTACGATTCTACCTAAGAATTTGAATCAGTAACCGCGCAATCTGCTGTATGGCTCTCTTTGTATATATGTGTCTCCTCATTTTGAGTAAAATACATGATGGAGTCAGGCCAATGACAATAAGGAAAAAAAACTTTCAAGAACTGTGTAGTTTTGTAATGAAATCAAGGTTGGGTTCGGTGTACTTGGCCAAATAGTAAGACATTGCAGTGTCCAAGCTGGCACCCACCGACGGCCTGTGCGTGTCGTTTAGAACATTTTTAAACTTGCAATGATCAATTCTCACACAATTTTAAAGTTATGAACATTTAATGAATTTTCACAGCGAGAATTTATTCTCAGAGCAGCAGATGAGCTTGCAGCTCCCTACGAAATGCAGAGAGAAGACAATCTACTTTTGTAATAACACAGCACTGGTGCTGGCCAATATGGAATACGTCAAATTTATGTTTCAAGTCCAATAAGTACGTGTGCTAAATCCAATGTCTGAACTGTGAGCCCACCCCAGTTTAGACAAACTTATAATTATAGACTGAAATTGTTTCTTCTTATGTTTTTCTACCTTGATTTCAATAACCAAGAAAATACATTGCATTTTTGATTCTTGTACAAATGCTTGGCCCTTACTTTTAATGCCAGAAAAAGTAAAAATACAATTACTGGTCACATAAATTCTATGTTATGACTCTGTTTCAATTTGTCTATAAACATAAACGTTGCAAAATGGTTTCGCTTACTTGTTTGAATTATGTTTGATACAAAACTGTGGAATTTCTTCCGTAAAACGAAAAATAAAAATAAAATTGTTTCTAATTATTTACTTTTTACTGTGTAATAACGATTTTAGAGAAAACGAATTTATTTTTCTTGCACGTTAGACTCCTCTTGAATGTACTATCAACATGTAGAAATCCAAAACATCACACAGATACCAATAAACGGTAGCTTCCTCCTGTGGGTCGAAAATGGCCCACATGGTACTCCTAGGGGTACGGAAAAATCCGGTACTTTTAGTGTTAAAGATCAAGAATTGTGAATCTAAGAAATTATCTAGGTCTTATAAAAAAACTGTAGCTGATTTGGCGAATGTAGGTGACAAAACTGAAGGTGAGGATTTAGCAGTTACTGTTCTGTGTGGACTTTCGGACGAAAGGGATGCAGTAGTTACAGCCTAGTCCAGTTTGTCATGCAATGATTTTAAATATGCTGCAATTAAAAGGCATCTGCTTGAAGATGCCGACGTCATGAATTTAATGAAGATAAATTTTCTGCAACGTCTCTGAAAGCTAATGTTGATAGTCATAAGTGTAGTTAAACGCAAATTGTGGAACGTGACGGAAGGAAGGTACAAATGCATAAAGAAGCAACGCAAAAAGGTAGTCACAAAGTGGGTCGCATATTCATAAAGGGAAAATTTAAAAAGGGACAAAAGAAACCACTTGCTATTAGTTTAAGTGCTGCCTATAGTACAGTTACGTTGTATGGCGATAATTGGATAATGGATTCCGGCAATGAAATTCATTTTTCAGCCGTTGATAAAAATATTGAAATCGTAACTCTATATGATGGCAGAAAAACAAAAGCTGCTCGGAAAGGTCCAGTAAGATCGAATATCATTAACAACGAATGTTTGGCAGATGAATCGTAGCTAATAAAACGCTGTTTTGTGCCTGAGATTATGAGTGCCAGCGAGCGTACTATAAACGACATGACAATAAAGGAAGCAATACTTGTATTAGTCTGTGAATAAGCGAAATACGCTCGTGTGATGATTGGTGGGTAAATCGGCGAGAAAACCATTTGCGAAAAAGATTCGAAAAAACGGACAACCGCTTTAAAACTCGTTCAGAATGATCTCATGGAACCTATTGACGTTCCAAGTTTGGAGGCAATAGATATTTAATTATTATCATCAATGATGCAATGTAGGTTTCTTAAAACATAATTGAAGGATTAAAGAACTGGAAGAAACAAACGGAAAAACATACCGGAAAACGCTTAAAGAGAATTTGCGTGAACAATAGTCTAAAATTCTGTTAGAGCAAATGGTCATAGTTCTGTGACGCTGAAGGAATGTGGCAGGAAATAACGGTGAGTTACACACCTCAGCAAAATGGTGCAGCTGAACGCCTCAAAAGAACATTCATGAACATGGTAAGGTCGCAGCTGATAGGAACTGATTTAAAGAAGATTTCTTGGGCTGAGCTGATGTACACAGCAGCATACATAAGAAACGGAGTTACAAATAGCCAAAAACAACGAGAAAAACACCGTATCAATTGTGGCCAGATAGAAAGCCTAGTGTGAGACATTGATGTGCGATAGGAAACGAAATTTTCGTTCACGTACCCAGACAAAAATGTCATTCTAAATTATCCACAAGGACAGAAAAAGGCATTCTTGTAGGATATTCTCTATATGGCTCTGGATACAGCATCTGGGTGCCAGAACAAAAAGAAGTTATCGAATTCAAAGACAAATGCTAAACTGAAAATAAGAAACAGAACAAATTTATCTATCTTTATAACGAAGAAGAATTGTCATTTAGAAGTACCGGTAATAATGATGAATACGAAAGAGAAAATTTTGACACTGAAGGAGGAAAATTTGGAAGACACTAAATGTAATGAGGTTCTTATGGAACATGCTTAAACTTCAAGAAGTAGATGTAGACCAAGAAAGAGTGTACCGAAAGGAAAAATGGATTTAAGTCTACGTCATTCAATGACACTTCATTCAAAAGAGAAGGTACACACTGAAAAACCACAAATAAAGAGCAGTGACGAATCTTTATTGTTTCATGAAGCACTCAGTTCTAATGAGGCAGAGTACTGAACGGTTGAAATTAATGCTAAGGGAGCTACGATCACAATGGCAACCAAATTTTCTTAATGAGAAGTGTGATGAGGAAGCTAAAAATCTTCCATATCGTGAGCCTTATCTGACGCAAAGCAGTCGCAATATTGTTCAAAATTAAATATAAACTCCTGTCATGTAGCCAAAAGGGTACTGAGAAATGTAAAAGAAACAGCAGATTACTAACTCACATATTACCCCACTTGTCAAATACTCTAAGCATTCGGTGATGCTAATTGAGCTACTTGTACAGAATATCGCTGAAGTATTGCAGGATACCCAGTGATCTCTATATATCTTGGATGTATAACTCTGGTGTCTTAGCATATTGCAGCGTGCCTGCACAGTCGTATGTTTTGCACACGATTTCGCTTTGTCCGCCATGTTTAAATTTGGCAAACGATCAGTTACTACGCGACAAAGAATTGCTTTCTTACCTATTGACTTGGAATTTAATTCAATATTCCATGTTGTAGGTTGATATGGGAGTGGCATCGAAACACATTTGCTTCTCTTTTTCTTTAAATGCTTCTTACCAGCCTTGTTTGAATTTGGCAAGAAACTAAATAAGAATATCTATGGCTGGCACGCTAAGACAATTGAAGTTCAACATCCAGATAGTATTGAGATCAATGAGGATACATAATGTCAGTGGCAGGATCTCCTGTGTAGTGGAAGTGTGTGAAACAAAATTGAGTGGCATTAAGCACAATGAATGTGAGTCATTTGTAGCCTGTGCAAGAGAGGTGGTGTGGAAGAGAGAACTGCTGAAGAGCCTTGACCTCAAAGGGCTGACTGGAAAATCAACGCCTGTGTCGTGTGGTAAGCTACAATCACACATTCCAAGAGTGATATTGATAAATCAGGACAAAAAATATCATAATAAAGCATAATTTCATTAGGGAAAAACTGATTGATGGTACAATAGACATCAGATGCATTTCGACAGATAAAAATTATGTGGACTTGTTAACTTGTGACAAAATTTTCATGAGCGTCATTGCATGAAAGTGGTATATTCGAAATAATATATGTGGTTCCTTTTAGATTTCATTTTGAAGGGGAGGTAAGTGATAAACAATTGGCCAAAAGTTCACATATTTCTTCTTTTGTAATACTGCTGTAATATATCTGCAGATATACTTTATTTTTCCATTTAATTATATGATTCGTGTGATGTGACATTTTTTATTCCACTACAACGATATAAAATACATAACATGTGAGGGAAGAAAAATTTCATGAAAAAGGAAATTTTTTTGAAATCGAATATTAATTTGGGTGTTACGAAACACTTTATAGAGGCATTTTTGTGGATTGTAGCCTTCCACGGGAGTGAAACATGGACGATAAGGAGCTCAGACAAAAAATGTTAGATGGTTTGGAACTTGGTGCTACAGCAGAATGATAGAGATTAGATGGGTACATCACCTAACTAACGAAGAGGTACTGAACAGATATGGGGAAAATATTGTGGCATATTTTGACAAAAAGGAGGAATTGAGTGGTAGGAAACATTTTGAGATGTAAACGAATCGTCAATTTAGCATTGGAGGAAAGTGTGTGGGTTAACAACTGTAGAGTTAGACCAAAACACTAATACAGCTAGTGGTTTCTAATGGATGTTGGTTGCCTTTCGTATTCGGAGATGATATAGAAGTGTAGAGAGCTGCATTAAATCAGTCCTTGTACTGAAGACCACAACGACAATAACAACAAGAAAACGATAGCAGTCAATAATCAAAAATGTAGCTCAACTTGGTCTCCATTTCTTCAGCCACATAGTTATGAGACCGTCAATAAATAAGTGTTCAGTTCACTCAGTACATAACTGGGAAGAATCATGAGGGGACATAATATAGTCATACGTATACATAGTTATGAGACCGTCAGTAAATAAGTGTTCAGTTCACTCAGTACAGAACTGGGAAGAATCATGAGGGGACATAATATAGTCATACGTAGTCACGCGTGAAAACGTGGGTAAAAGTAATATTTAATTTTGCGAGAACAAAGTGATAAGTCGTGTTGTGCCACAGTCGCAGAAAAGTTGCAAATTTCGAAACGATGCAACCCAGTCGTTCATTGTAGGTTAGAAAAGTGGGTTTTGTTCTTCGGCAGCAATCAAAAGTTCAACTGTTTGTTAAGGTTAAGAGACTTAACTGCGGTGTCATCAGTCCCTAAACTTACAAATTACTTACGAACTAACTTATAGTAAAGACAGCTCAAACATCCATGCCCGATGGAGGATTCGAATCCCCGACGGGGAACGGCCTCGCGCATCGGAGCAGAGCGCCTCAATGCCCTCGGCCACTCTGCCGCGGCACTTGAGTAGAAATGTTCAGATTTGTACGAATATAAGTTACCAAATTGCTAGGATCATCGGCAATTAGACTTAAATACTAGTCAAACTAAATTATGCTGACTTACGCTAAGGGTGGACTTGAACCTTCGGCGGGAGCAAATTAGGAGGGGGCGCAGCCTGGTCATCATATCTATGAGACCACAAAAAAGGAGGCCCGTGAGTGACCACTATTTTCAGCAAAAAAATACAGACTGGAAGGAGACGAATCTAATCGATCACAACTATGAAGTCACACATTATGACGTCAATATAGGTAATTTCTTGAGTAGATAAGTGATATCATTTTTTGTGATACGTAGTCAGTAACATGAAAAATGGGCAAAACCGAGTCATTCATAATAATGTAGAGACTCGTTATGACTTCAGTATAGATGCTTTTCAGTTCCGTGGATATGGACGTGGTAACTTCTTTTGCAGTGTTTGACATACTGGGCGTTACGCCTGCAAGAGCGACACCACTTCGCACGTCCAAGCGTCGATGGTTGCCCGCCAAGAAGGTAGCCACTTTTCATGGCAAAGCACGTTTCCTGATTTTCCTGATTTATATTGGGCGGCCTGAGCAATACCGGGTGGATCACTTATTTGTTTGCGTAATCCACGTGATGCAAAATAGATCCGAAGGTGCCTAGGCCGGTGTCGCGTACCTATGCGATGTGGGGTCTTTATCAAAGTTTACGTAGTTCTGTTGTAAAATAATTGACTATTACCCACTTCTAATATAATAACCAGTTACACGTTCAAAAGAAGTGATGTAAATGAATAACTTGGGCCGTGTATTCGACGTCAAAGTTTCAAGGTACCCAACAGAACATCTGTTTATTTATTTACTATCATTGTTGACGTCTGTATAAGACTTGTTGAGATTGGTCTCCTTTTGGTTTAAACGGTCTCTATTGATTAAATAATTGTTAATATTCACTTCAGTAATTATACAGATATAGTTATCTGAACAACTATTCTAGTTGGAACTTTCACAACCTTGTTGCCAACTTTACAGACTATTGTAGCTCTAAGTGAAATTTTATTAATTCATACGATAGCGTTAGACTAGTAAAATCCTCTGTACTTTTCACTTCATAGCTGTCCAAAAATAAATAGAGAATTATTTTAGTCGTACTTGTGATAAATAAAACACAAACACTTTGTTTTTGTTTTATGTCTGGAGGCTTTTTTCTGTTTTGTTGTATGCGCTCTATTTAACAAGTTACAGTTGCTAGTGCACGATGACTCCTATCAATACTTTCCTTTCACTAACTTTTTAAGTTGGTGTTTAAAAAGAAATATAAAATAAACACCTAATGCTACTCCACCGCTTTTGACCTGAAAAGTTAAATTAATATCGTAGCCCCCTATTATTTTCGTCCCGGGCACGACGTTAAACTGCCTCCCAACCCAAGGTGTGGTGCGACCCGTGCTGAGGGGTGCGTGGCACATGGGTGGATGTGTGTCGAATGGAGCCTCAGGGATACCGGGCGACCTCCCTGAGTAAGTTGCCTTGCACCGCGCGGGGTTATCGTGGTGTGGACCATATAAATCCCCAAATCTCGTGGGACTAAGATGAACACGGAGAAAAAATTATTTTAAAAGAATCCGAGGGGCAATCTGAGACCTCAGATACTCAAACATCGGGATCAGGACCGATGGAGTGCACTCCTACTTCTCAGTCAGGGTCTAGACCTGAGCAAGAAGTGGGAACTGTAACAGAGAAGTTGGACCAGATTAGGATTAATGCCTTGTCTGGGGCTCAGAGGAGGAAACTTCTCAAGGAACAGAAGCAAAAGGAAGGAAAAGAATGGCTTCCTAAACATAAGAGGAGGGAATCAAAAGGGCTAGAGCCCAAGACCCCCAAAAGGGTCCAGAACCCAAAAGTCTCGACACAGGATTGGAGGGTAATTAACCAAAAGGTCGTTCCGGAAGGACGAATCCTGGTGGAGGAGGTCGGAGAGAAGTCCCTGAAGGCAATGCGAGAGCAAGGCCTGAAACTGTTTTTAGGGTTCTTGCAGGTCGCCGTCAGGGTAATCAAAGACCGTAAAGGCAATAATGGCAGCAAGATGGGGACTGGAAGTGCTGCAGATAAACCTGCAGCACAGTAAAGGGGCCACTGCTGCCCTGAGCCGTCGCCTGGAGAGACAGGAGGTGGACGTGGCCCTGATACAAAAACCTTAATTATACAAAGGGGGTGTATCGGGCTTCGGCGATACTGGAGGTAAGCTGATTTATGCCAGAAATCTAAAAAACTCCAGAACATGTATTTATGTTAGAAATGGAATACCTTTCATACCAATGATGGATTTTTGTTCCAGGGACCTGGTGACCATCAGGATGCAGCAATGTGAGGAAGGTATCAAGAGGGAAATTGTTTTGGCCTCAGGATACCTTCCTTACGAAGACAGCTCTCCTCCTCCTATGGAGGTGAGGAGACCGACGGAAGCCTGACATCGGTAAGGTGACGAACTGGTGGTGGGATGTGATGCCAATGCCCACAATCTATCGTGGGGCAGCAAGGACACCAACAGTAGAGGTGAGCACCTTCTTGAATTTCTCCTATCTAACAACTTGGAGATCCTAAATAGGGGTGATGAACCTACATTCAGGAATAGTAGAAGGGAAGAAGTAATTGACATAACTTTTGGTTCCATGATGATGGGAAGTAATGTCAAACAGTGGCATGTGGACCTGGAGCCATCCTCGTCAGATCACATGTATATTAAATTCAAGGTTGAAATGGGAACCAGACAGACCATGACCTATAGGAATCCCAGGAAAACGGACTGGGAGACATATAGGAGAGACCTTGAGTTCAGCCTATCAGAAATTAAAACTTCGATCAGGAATCCAGCAAAGTTTGAGGAAGTAGCAGAGGCCGTAACCTCTGCTATAGCGACCTCATACCAGGACAACTGCTCAATCACCAAGAAGTGCACAAATAGGAGTGTGCCTTGGTGGAATAATAACCTGGAAATGCAAAGGAAACAGGTACGAAGACTGTTTAACCTTGCGAGGCGCAAAGGACAATGGGCAAAGTATCGTGAGGCCCTAGTCAATTACAACCTTGCCATCAGACGAGCAAAGGAGGCATCCTGGAAGGTATTCTGTGAGGAAGTGGGGGGCACGGCTGCTCAAGCGAGACTTCATAAAATCCTCATTAGGGTACCAACTAATCCAGGAGGAACATTGAGGAAGGAGGATGGGGAGTATACAAAGACAGCACATGAAACGCTGGAACTGCTCCTCAAGACTCACTTTCCTCAATATACTCTGGGGGATAACTCAGACCAGAATGCGATTCCTGAGAGACAACGGTTCTCAGGTATTCGCAAAGAGGACTGGGATCTGACCAAGGAGTGTGTCGATTTCAGTAAGGTCCAATGGGCGGTGGGAACATTTCAACCGTTCAAGTCACCTGGCCCCGATGTAATCTATCCAGCTCTCCTGCAACAGGCGGGAGAAAATCTTATTAGATTCCTATGCAGGTTATTCAGGGTTAGCCTAGCAGCAGGAATCATTCCCAATGCCTGGAGGGCAGTGAAGTTGTCTTCATTCCTAAACCAGGGAGAATTGATCATACCAAGGCCAAGGATATGAGACCAATTAGCCTGTCCTCCTTCATTCTTAAGACATTGGAAAAGCTGGTTAATGTGCATGTTGGAGAAAGGAGGTTAAGTAGGGCTTCTATACATTCAAGCCAGCATGCATATCAGCCAGGTAAATCATGTGAGACAGCTCTCTACCAACTCGTTGGGAAGGTGGAGAAAGCACTACACTTTCAGGAAATAGCCCTCTATATCTTCCTGGACATCAAGGGGGCTTTTAGCAACACGACCTTCGATTTCATGGTTACGGCAGCAGAGGTGCATGACCTAGGGATCACTATATGTAGGTGGACTAGGGCCATGCTCAGTGGAAGAAAGGTAGAGGCTACCATGATGAATGAAAAAATGGTAATTAACACCACTAGGGGTTGCCCGCAAGGAGGTTCTTTCCCCTTTATTGTGGAATCTAGTGGTGAATGATCTCATTGGAGAATTAAACTGTAGGCAGATCTTTTGCCAAGGATACGCAGGTGATCTTGTCATAGTAATACTTGGCAAATTTGCTGACACAGTGAAGAATATGGCAAAAGTTGCATTGGACATTGTGCAACACTGGTGCAGAAAACAGGATCTGGGGGTTAGTCCTAAGAAGACTGTTGTTGTACCATTCACAAAGTACCATACACAACATTCAAGTTGGAATCTAAAGCTTTTCAATGAAGCGCTACCTGTGAAGGGGACAGTGAAATATCTAGGGGTTACCCTAGATGAGAAACTGACATGGACCCCTCACATTAGGAATATTTGCTCCAAGGCAAAAGGTACTTTAGTAAGTACCAGGAGAGCTTGTGGCAAGAATTGGGGCCTGGATATACACCACAGTGATTAGACCCAGGATCACCTATGGGGCGGTCGTGTGGTGGAAGGAGGTAGAACAGCAGTTGCTGTTAAGGAGCTTGGTAAGGTGCAGAAACTAGCCTGCTTAGCCATAACAGGCGGAATTAGCAGCACACCAACTGCTGGGATGGAAACCATGCTGGATATGCCCCCATTACACCTTTGGGTCAAGATAGAGGCAGCAGCTGGTGCATACAGGCTCAAAACTGGTAACAACTGGAACTCTTTGGGATATCCAGAATCACACACTAAAATAGTGACTGAGGTAAATATAGGAAAGGTTGGGGAAATGCCAGCCGACTATATTATAACCCCATACTGCTTCAACAAGGCTTTCAGTATAACAATTGGAAGTAGGGAGCAGTGGGAGACAATAGTTCGACACCGTACGGGGGATATTGTCTGGTTCACTGACGGGTCGAAATCAGACCAAGGCGTTGGGGCCGGGGTATACGGGGTGCAGCCAAGACTGGAGGGCGTCATCTCTCTAGGGAAACTGGCCTCAGTATTCCAGGCCGAAATCACTGCCATCAGGGCATGTGTGGAGGAGAATTTGCGTAGGTGCTACAAAGATCGTAGCATCTACATATATTCAGACAGCCAGGCAGCCCTGAGATCACTGGCAGCTCCTGCAACAAGGTCTAAAATTGTTGTAGAATGTCACAGGGTTCTGGTGGAGCTAGGGGAAAGCAATAGAGTAAACTTATTGTGGGTCCCTGGCCACTCGGGGATCAGTGGCAACGAACATGCCGACAGATTAGCCAGGATGGGGGCAGAGTCTCCATTTATTGGACCGGAACCTGTCCTGACAATCACCAAGGCAATGATCAAATTGGAGCTATGTAACTAGCTCAGAAGACAGCACGTAGAGTATTGGACCAAAGTCCGTCAACAAAAACATGGCAAGGTAATGATGCCAAAACCATGTTTTAAAATAAGCTCTGCAATCCTGGACCTGAACAGGAGAGAGATTAGACTCATGGTTGGATTGCTGACAGGCCATGGGAATTTCAAAAAACACCTACATACAATGGGAATAACAGAAGAGGACCCTAAATGTAGGATCTGTGATGACGGTGATGAAACTGCATCGCATCTAATCTTCGAAAGCATTGCATTGGAGAGTAAAAGGCACAGAACATTTGGGACAACCAGACCCGAAGAAATTGTGTCTAATAAAGATCTGGTAAAGGGAATCCTTGCACTGTTCAAGGGCAGTGGTTGGCTTTACTAGATATACAGGGAGCGATACCGCAAAATAAACTTAGTTTCGGTGCGGGCAGTGGCGGGTTCGACCAAGACTGTTTTGGCTTCCCTAGAAAAATCAAATCAAATCAGCCCCCTACTTGAGGATTGATCGTAAATATATCAAATGAACTTTATTGGATAAAAATAATAATATCATCAATATATATGTGCAAAGAAAAACTGTGTTCTTTAAAATATCCGTCACTTCCAGTAAGTATAGGTTATAACTGATATGGGTTGGTCTATATACTAATAAGGAAATTCTTGATAAATAAAAATATTATTTATATATGCAATTCATAGACCAGAGCCGGCCCATACAACACAATATGACACACGTCAAAATGTTGTCAGAGAACTCCCAACAGGTTTCTCTATCTTTCAAACCGAAAAAATATCGATTGCTCTGTCTAAATCGCACTCCCTATTCCCTTTACGATAAACATTTTTAACGCCATTTCACTCTAGATTTAACATTAAATTGCCATTCATAGTCTTTCCCTTTATATCTTTCCTATAGTATAATCGTAAGTCCAAGCACACGTTACATGTCAAGTTATTGATAACTGCTTAACAAAAATCTTATACTGATACTCCGTTACGAAGAAGTGATCATCCAGTGTTAATTACGTACCGTAACTTCTAGTGACCCAATTCAATTTATAGTTCGTTTCATCACAAGAACGAACCAATATTCTTCTCCATTAGATTGTAAATTTATAATTTCCGGAATTGTTGCATTATAATTTTAGCAACACTGCTCAGTTCTAGACCGCATATCAATAAACTTTCCTTTGTTATTATCCATATCTATAAATGTGAATGTCTGTTCGGTGTATGTTTATCACGCCTGAACCACAAGACAGAAAGAGCTAAAAATTTGTACAGTTACTAATGTGTACCCGGGGAAGTCTTTAGGGCTTTAGGCACGGTTTTATGGCGATCGGATAGCTATATATATATATATATATATATATATATATATATATATATATATATATATATATATATATATATATATATATATATACACATTAGTAACTGTATGTGTGTGTGTGTGTGTGAATGTCTGTTCGGTGTACGCTTATCACGTCCGAACGACAGCACGCAGAGAGTTAAATATGTGTACTGTTACTAATTTATACCTGAGGCAGGTTTCAGGCACGGTTTTATAGCGATCTGATAGATATTTAGTAATTTAAAGAATATAACACGAAATGCGGAACAATAATTACTCTTTGAAAATTATATTTACTCTTTGAAAATGGTTTTATTGGTTGCATTGTTGCTTGAGGGTTGATAATGATAAAAAGGTGCAGTATACTGGGATGGAAAGTTATCGGTGTATATAAAATTCTACATGTGTGTTAATATTTCGCTCTGCTTCGAAAACTACAGAACGCAAACGAATGGTCTGTGTGTAATTGTTTTCCGAAGTCTCCCGTTGTACGCCATAGCAGTTCCATGGCGATAGCTATAAGGAGATGAAAGATATGGTGGTTGAAAGTAGTCGAATTATAAAAAAAAAATAGGACTAAAGGCCAGCGATGACGTTTGTGACTCTACAGCAAGGAGGTTATACACAGCGAAACGTGATGACACAGACCATTTCTTTGGTCTATGCGCGCTACAATGTCTTCAGCTCTTTCTTTGTAAGGATAAGCATACGAATAAGGAAGTATAAGAATAAATAAATAAAACATTAAAAAAGAAATTTCTTTTAATACATGTATTTTTAAAAATGGATTTGACGTTTCGCGCATTACATCAAGTGATTAAAAACGTTTGTTTATAGAGAAGGTATTGTATTTCATTTCATCCTTCAAAACCAATCTCATACCAAACTACTGACAGATGGCTTATCTATCATATTCAACCAACACGCGAGCGGAGCCGCGGGTTTAAGCTAGTTATCAATATAATTAATCTTTCATGACAGATACTTTTGACACCACGGTCTGACAACACTCATTTTTCCTAGCGAACACGGAAGCAATAAAATTGTTGTTATTGTTGTCCTCAGTCCGGAGACTAGTTTGATAGCACCTCTCCACAATACCCTATCCTGAACGAGTCTCTTCAACTCCACATAAGTTATTCTGAGATATTCAACTTTTGCCGCTCTAATAATCAGCAAAATGTAAATGCGTCTTCTTCGCCGTTGATCTCTTATTCCGATCGCTTACTATTCTTTTCCTTCCTCTCCTGCTAACTGATATATCAACACGCCGCCCAAACATTATTCCACCTCTCAGGTGGTTCATCTACAATATACATTAAACGAACAGACGTATATATTTACAGCACTGGTTTTGTTGGTGTTTCATCACATGCAACACGATGTGCAGTCATGGGGCAGACAGGATAACCACAGTTTTAGTTTCGGCCCTGCAGGCGTCCAACCATCCATCACTTCAGAGCTGACAGCAGGGACAGTGTTCTCCGCACAGCAGCCCTCTACTTCGAGCCACTCGCCTGCAAGGATAGAGCAGATGGTGCCTCCAGTAAGGAGCGCAATACGCCTGTCTGTTGGCTCCCATATATAGGTCAAATCTAGCTTCCTTCAGTATTTTTATTAACAGGATCATGGGACCGCGACGAAGTGGAATTTCACAAGATCAAAAGACAGTTGTGACTCTGCCAGGACGTATATCGTTGCCTTTTGAAGTTTTCGTTGGTCGGCTCTCTCGATAACGACTGGCTGAAATAACGTGGGACAAAACATTGCCGAGAGAGGGAAAGGTGGAATCAAACAGAGGTATGAGAGAGAAAGAGATGGATGCAGAGAGAGGAGGGAAAGGGAGGTCGACTACCAGAGTGTATAGTAAATAAACACCCGCGCAACACCGGATTTAAAGCTAGTATATCACAAGATTGACTTTCCATACTGGATTCGTCACGTTGTACCGTTATAGCCTCCTTACTGACCTACACACTACTAAAATATGTTGTTGCGCGTATTAAATGAAAACAGTACAAATAAATAATGTCGCATAAATTAATCGCACCAGATTACGTTGTCACCCGAAGTGTTCGGCGTAGAGAAATACCAAATACCGTAAAAAAATAGTAATGAAAGCTTTAATAGAATCTTTGATTGTTTTAATGGTAACTGGCTTGTAAAGAAATAGTAGGCAATCTGTCACTCCGATGCACTTCTAGTAGCACGATTTGAACGGTACAGAATACTTTCTACCTCTAGAGCCGGACAAGGTAACTAACAAGAGGAGGTCGCCAATCGGGACACGCCGATTTCGCCCAAATTCCATGTCTAGAAGGAGGTGGCTCTCTACATGAAGTGCCTGAAATATTTCGCCTGCGTGGGCCTTAGGAAAGGACAATATGCTTTCCGAATTTTTTCCGATAGCAGTATATACTTACACTACTGGCCATTAAACTTGCTGCACCAAGAAGATAAACGGATCTTCATTGGACAAATATATTATACTAGAACTGACATGTGATTACATTTTCACGCAATTTGGGTGCATAGATCCTGAGAAATCAGTGCCCAGAACAACCACCTCTGGCCGTAATAACGGCCTTGATACGTCTCGGCATTGAGTCAAACACAGCTTGGATGGCGTGTACAGGTACAGATGCCCATGCAGTCAGTTGTTCGTCCACCACTGACCAGATGTTTTCAATTGGTGAGAGATCTGAAGAATGTGCTGGCCAGGACAGCAGTCGAACATTTTCCGTATCCAGAAAGGCCGGTACAGGGCCTGCAACATGCGGTCGTGCATTATCCTACTGAAATGTTCCACAGGGATCGAATGAAGGGTAGAGCCACGGGTAGTAACACATCTGAAATGTAACGGCCACTGTTCAAAGTGCCGTCGATGCGAAGAAGTGGTGACCCAGACGAGTAACCAATGGCACCCCATACCATCACGCAGGGTGCTACGCCAGTATGGCGATGACGAATACACGCCTCCAATGTGCGATCACCGCGATGTCGCCAAACACGGATGCGACCATCATGATGCTGTAAACAGCTTATGCTTATCTTTATTAGGGCGAATTTTCATGCATAGCATTGACGTCAGAGCACCTGAACTATATGTCGTAATACTATATTATTTCGTAGGTACATCCAGTGGTGTATATGTAACATGTCTGCAAAATACGTCACGAATAGAGTTAATAGGAAAGACGTAATAAATCAAAACGTCATGCATGATGAGGCGGTTTTTCATGAACGTAATTGTTTATGACTCCATATCTGATTAACTCTGTGCCGTACTATGATAAAATTCGAACGTACGTTCAGTGGTATGTGTGTGTACTGTCTGTAACATTTCTCGTGAATACAATAAATAGTGTACTAGTAATAAATTGTACTGTCATGCCAAATGCCGTAATTTTACTGCATGAACGCCGAAAAAGTAGTAAGCGACAAACTTTTTTCCTTTCATCTTTTTGCTGGGGTTGTCAGCGAGAAAACGTTTCCTAAAGGAGTGAAATTATGTTTAAAGTTTGTTGCAAGTAACTAAGTGCTCTTCTTCTAAAATAGTTGACTGATGGTCACACTACCACGTGCCGCAAGACGGGAATGAAATGAAATGTTTGTAAAGTCTATGGGACTTAACTACGGGGTCATCAGTCCCTAAACTTACAAACTACTTATGAACTACTTACGAACTAGGACGGCACAAATATCCATGCCCGAGGGGGGATTCGAACCCTCGACCTTAGTGGCCGTGCAGACCGTGACTGGAGCGCTCAGTCCCCTCGGCCACCGCGGCCGGCGCAAGACGGGAGGTGTCATTGTTAATGACGTCATATCTCTTCGACAATGGGGCCTATCGCAAAATCCTTTCTTAGCTGACTTCTTCTACCTATAAACTACATTCGTGCCAAATTTCAGCTTCATAGGTGAAGTAGTTTTCGAGGTTTCGTGTTTAGTCAGTGAGTGAGTGAATGAGTGTCCTTTCGCTTTATATCGATAGAGATAGCGTTAGTAATGCAAGGCGTGATATCGCATCCCTCACATGAATGGGCAAAAATTTGGTAATGAGAATTTCGAGATAAAATAGTACCCTCAGAGTCGGTACTTCTTATTGCATGGTCACGGAGACTAGCTATTTAATTAGTAGACACTGAGGCCAGCGTGCTCCTTTAGAACAGCGGCGGCTACATGTTTATAACGGACTTTTACAGCTCGTAAACAGCTACGAACACTGGCGTTGACACCGTTGGCAGAGCTCTGCTACAAATGCGTTGAAATTAATGAGCGACTACATCCGACTTCCTAATGCCGTTAAAAAAATAAATAGAAGCTGTTTCATTTATGAAATGATCACAGGTGTTTCATTCGGATGTAAATGCAAGGGCTAAACGGACTATCCACAGCGGAAAATTAATGCTCCAATTTACATACCATTGTGCGCCGCAACCCGCATTCAGCGAATTAACGGTTCAGGGAATTACATCACTGTTAAGTTTCTCGTACTGTGTTTTTGGATTTCCGTACTTCATTAGGTTACAACGGAACCCTGTACAATCACTTCATTATCTGTATGTCGCTCCGTGTTTTAACAAAGGACGGACGTATCACGTTTGTCGTGTGTCATGGAAAATCGGGAGATTTCCCAGTACTGGCCTTAGGCTCAGTGAAAGATTCCGTGCTGTTAGTTTTAGTTATTGGGGTACACAAATACTGTGTGCGATATTTATCTGTCACAGGTGTAAGGTAAGGCCAGGTGTCACCTGGAGAGGGTCAGAGCGGCGGACAGTCTTCCAGCAGCCTCTCACGTGTTAACACTTTGCCAGTGCCGCGTCTCGCTATTGTGGAATCCAAGGAAGAAAAGCCGACGGTCACTCCTAAAACACCGAAAAACGAAACAAATGACAGCACCAGAAACAGTAGCTGTGTCATGTATTATTTGTTATGTTCTATGCATATGTGAATGCAGTTTATAGTACAATGTGTTGTGCTAAAAATATATATACTGTAAGATTACAGCCCAATAGAAATATTGGTAATTAATAGCATTTGATAATTAAACAGTATGAAGTTCACTGCAAACATTGACCATGCCAATGCACTAAATGTTACACAATTTTAACCTTATTAATTATGGTAGCAATGTATGTACACAGTTGGGTGACAACATTTATAGTTAGGCCATAGGTAGAAATTCTCCACGTTGAGATTTGCTGTGTGCTTGTAGCTGACGGGAGGCCAGCGAGCAGGCCGACGTTGGTGGCTTGTTCCAGCTTAGGATTTTACAGTTCGTTTCCGGTGAGGGGAGAGAGGGACAATGGCGAGTGCCAGGCACAGTGTAATGCACAAATATTCTAATACTACTGGCATTTGAAGTAATACGATGCAGTTAGGAACCTTTAAGGACCTCATTACAAAATAGACTGTTGATAAATAAACAAGACATTAGCTGATATAGTCACATCTGGCGTAATATGTTTAATTGACAATGAAAAGTAATAAATTACCAACGAAGACAAGACAGTTACACAACTAGCATGGCAATGTTTGTTTATAAAAATAATGTATTAACTATTTCTCATTTTATTTTCAATTAATCTTGTGTATTTATCTTGAAATATTCAGTTAAATCACTTATCTGTGACATAAGAAATTGCACAATTATGATAAATAGTACAAAGTATGTTTATACCAATATAAAAACCTAATAAGACAATTTATTTAATGTGTAGTGTAATTATTTTGATTTTAAGTAAAGTTTTAGAAATGTATTGGCTGAGCGCTTAGAACAGCGGCTAGAACAGCTCACATGGGGAAGTTGATGACGTAGGGGAAAAAACCCCGGCAGTTGAGCTTTTACTGCGCGCGCGCGAGGGCAGGAAGTGACGAGACGGGAGAGCACGTGGGGAGGCTAGCCGGGCGGCGTCGCGCTGCATCAGTCGGCATGTGGATCTCGAGGTGGTGACTTTAGATTTGTGCGTGGCAATCGCCACGTGTGGGTGCTCGTCGTAGACTGCACCAAGTTGAATCAAGTGCTACTGTGTGTTTGTGAATATTTAGCTGGCGGAACAAGGTGTGCATCACATTGAATTAAAGTGACTGTGATTTGTTAATGTAACACGTGTCGTCGCATAGGCATGAACATGAACGGTGTTTGAGACAGCCACATGGTGTTAAAACAATTTGCGACAAATATTCATTTTGTCTGGAGGCTCACGAGCTATAACTTTATTTGATAAATGTGTCGACGTACAGACGTATCAGCCACAGGGTTCTGAGATTGTGAAATAAACAACATGAAGTGAACTTATACGTGTTTTCAAAAATAGTAGTTAGTACACCCTTTCCTCTCATGAACTTGAATTTACTATGAATTTGTTTTGTTAATCATATGCAGGGAAGGAAAGCTGCGAACGTGTGATATCATCCCCTAGAAAACGAGTCAAACAATCGCAATCACAGTTCCAGTGTTTTTGCATGTTTAGGATTTTGGTTCGCAGCTGGTGGTTGTGAGTTTTAAAAATTAAACTTTTCCTAATTTAAACTTACACCCCGACCTTCACGCTCGCAATACGAAGATATGTACTGATGGGTAGAAAAGCATTCTTGAAAAAGAGAAATTTGTTAACATCGAATATTGATTTAAGGCTAAGGAAGTCCTTTCTGAAGGTACTTGTATGGAGTGTTGCCTTGTATGGGAGTGAAACATGGAAGATAAACAGTACGGACAGGAAGAGGATTGAGGCTTTTGAAATGTGGTGCTACAGAAGAATGCTGAAGATTAGGTGGGTAGATCGCATAACTAATGAAGAGGTACAGAAAAAAATTGGTGAGAAAAGGAATTTTTGGCATACCCTGACTAAAAGAAGGGATCGCTTGGTAGGACACATTCTTAGACATCGAGGAATCGTAAATTTAGCATTGGAGGGAAGTGTGTTGGGAAAAAATCGCAGAGTGAGACCAAGAGACGCGTATAGTTAGGAGATTCAAATGGATGTGGGTTGCCGTTCTTATGAGGAGATAAAAAGGCTTGCTCAGGATAGAGTAGTGTGGAGAGCTGCATCAAACCAGTCTCCGGACTGAAGACCATAACAACAACAACATGTATTGATTCTCTCGTTTCAGTTAGAAAAAGAAGTTTCTCCTAACAGTTTCTGGCAGTACTGCAAATCTTAGAAGACAGAAGTCCAGTTCAGCGGTCATAACACTAAAAGTCGAGGCAATCACTGCAAGTTGAAATTGATGTAAAGTAGTAAGTCCTGCAACCACTTGGCGATGTGAAAGGCTAAGACAGTGCAGTCAAAATCATACGTCAATTATTAACACTGAGAAGCGACCGTAGTGCGCAAGCCTTGCACGTCACCTTTCAGTATTCTACAGAGTTGTTTTTGCAGCGGTTAACACAAATCATCGGTGAAATTCGTAATCTCTCATACTTGCAGAGAGACCAACTACATGCTGGGCAGTGAGTGGGATCATCTATGACGAAGACGGCTGCAGTGATTAACGTTGATTGTGTAATCTCGGAAATGGCAGCGCACACAAAACGAAGTGTGCCATCATTGGCGAAGAGGAAGAGTGCTCTACACCCAGTGTTGCCAGACGTAGGGAATTTTCCTTACACGTAGGTACTTTTAAGCATTAAAATCATGCAGGGACTTTTCATCCAAATGTCCCCAACGCGTAGGTACTTTGGTAAAAGTTTACAATCGTCGACACAGGCCTAGCGGGTAATGTTGGCAACAGAACAGTTGTTAGCACGCGGAAATGAAGCCGACCAATTGTGGCAGAGTTTGAAGTAGCCAATGATACTTTAGACGGCATAGTTGTTTTCTGTTCATAGTAAACAATATTAATTTGAAAACTTTGTTTCAGACTCATTAAAATTGATGCGAAATATGATGATTTCAATGTGTATCAGTGGAATGGAGAGTCGGTTTGTAAATAGTGTTAGAAAATGTCAGCACAAGAAAAATTCATTGTTTCCTTGAGTGAAAGACGTTTTATTACCTTGACTAGACTTATTTATTTACGTCAGGACGATATACTTGTTAGTACTTTTAAATGAGAAGATGCTGACAATAAAACGCTAAAACATTTGCGACAGCGAACGTTATAATGAACAATTCGTTGTCAACATAGCATTACTCTTTGAAAATCGAATCATGTAGAGTGACGGACTTCCTTTTTTGTGCTGACTGTGTACTAAATAATTACTGCTGTTCCTGCTCTATGCTTCATAGTGTCTCGATGTATCCTCGTGCGGTCAATAAGTCTTTTATCCTCGTGTAACGGAGCACTCGGAATTAGCGGCATATTTGGAGAAACTAATTAATGCTGTTCCTCTCTATGGTTGCCAGGTTCTTGATGTACCCTTGTCCGATCGATAAATCAGTAATCCTCTTGTAACAGAGCACTTGGAATCCGCGGCATAATCTACACCTGACTCCATCAATCAGTAACGATCAGTGACTGAAAAACATATCTAGCAAGTGAAGCACGATGCCAAATATTTAAAGTTTTTCAAAATTGTAACATGTCATATTAATCGACTGGTTAACCTCTGCTGGCCACACTCCTGGATGCAACTCCTCCCAGACCCAAATCCTGGCTACGACCCTGATGTAGGGGCATTAATGAGATGGTACGGAGAAAGTAGGGAAAACGTAGGTACATTTTTGGCAGACTGTAGGTATTTTCTCTTTCTGCCGTCTGGCAACACTGACTTACACCTAAAGTTAACTTGCAACGAGTGGCAAGTATTAAGAACGATTGTGGACAGACGACATAAAAGTACTGCAGGAAAAGCGACTGTAAAACTCAACTCTCACTTGAAATTTACTGGACCAAACTGCTATGGTCATCAGTCCCTATACTTAAAAACTACGTAAAAGAACTTACACTAAGGACAACATATAACCTCATGTCCGAGCGAGGACTCGAACCTCCGGCGGGAGAGCCCGCCCAGTCCGTAGCATGACGCCTTAGAGCACACGGCCATTCCGCGCGACTGAGTAATTTCGTTTCGATTAAAAGAGTACGGCCCGAGCTCAATATTCATGGAAGAGTTACAGTTGTTAAACCCTCAATAACGGAAACCAACGGAAAGGGTCGTACGGCGTAGTTCTAAGATCACGAAACCTCGACCCTTGCTGACTGGAAGTATGTCATACAGTCCGATGAATCGTAGTTTACTACAAACAACCTGGTTTGTATATCGAAAAGTGTAAACTTAACTTACGATACGGCACCACGCCTGCTTCCTAGAACCAAGCCAGGGGGAGGGCCCGTCATGATTTAGACATCTATATTGTGGTATTCAACTGTTTCTACCATTAGCCTCACTAGTTGATAACTGTGAATGAAAATGTCCGCACCTTCGACAGAAAACTGCTTACTATGACTATCATATTCCTCAGACACACTTCCATATCCCAAAATGATATAGCGCTCACACACACACGCCATCAATAAGATTCATGCACGCTCTGTACAGAATCGCAAAGATACGAAATATCTCCCCTGGACAGCAAAAACGTCATGCTTCAACATAACTGAACTCTTGGGAAAGGACGTGGCCATCCATCAGGGTACGGGAAGGGAAAGTGGCGACAGAATGAGAAAACTAAAAAATAATGGTACTATGATTAAAGTAGGAAAATTGTTTAATGCGAAGAAAAGTCATAGTCAATTAAAATGAAGTTTACAACCTAGTAAAATTTAATGAAATTTAATGAAAACATAACTTCCTCGGACTTTAAGTGAATTCTTACGACAGTTGATTAGTATCATTGAATTCCTAGGGGGAGGCGACTCTTCTGAGGCGAAGCCCCTGGTTATGGGGAGTTTTACAGCAGATAAAGAGAGAGTGAGTGAGAGAGAGAGAGGGAGAGAGAGAGAAATTATGACCAAATTTACAGCTCCAACATCGTTGAAGTGACTGGCGAATGTTTTGGTACCAGAATAGATAACACTGTGTTGGGCGCCCATAAAGAGACCTTACCAATCTGTTCCTGGATGCTTTACAGTTTTTTCTCAAAAGCCAATGGTCGGGGCAACTCCTTACTGGAAAATAAATATAGCGTCTGTGTCGTTAGGTGTTTATACTGTTATGTCCACCCCCTTATCTACACAGTTATGTTTGTACAGGACGAGTTCTCTCCAGGCCTTTCAGGTTGATCTGATGATGGGGGCACACTTTTACTCTTCCACTGAAAACACCACAGACCTCCTACTGTTGACATCCGAGTCTCCTAAACACACTAAATCCGAGTGAATACAAAACATTTTTGAGCAATTTGTGACCGCCTACTCGATAGTCTTTAAAAATTTCAAGAAATACATATTTTCATTCTACGGTAAATGCAGTTCAGTTTTCACCCACAGCTAATTCCAGTCAGAGATAATAACCAGTTTGACAAATGCATCACAAAAATATGGAAGTCTGGGAAACGTCTGCGCGACTTTTAGTAAACTGTACTGCTCAGGAACAAATATTAAATGTGTTAAAAAACACTGAATGCATAAATATTACTTAACATCATACGAGGTATACTCAAAACGTAAGGTGACTTCATATTTTTACTAGCTTCGCCCGGCTTTAAAATAAGCTTTTTGTAGAAGCCGTTTATTTGCATATAATAAAAGGGTACATTTATGTTAAAGCATTGTGATAAACAACATCTTAGGCAGTTGCATTTGGAGTATGCACAAAAAGATTTTCGTCTTGCCCACTCAGAAGCAGGCCACATACAACTGTCCATGAGAGAAGCCTGGTGTCTGCAAGTCTATACCAGCAATCCCAAGACTGGCCCTGTGACTTGGATCTTAAGTTATAAGGGAACAGACAGACAACAAATGCGTCTTATATGTATAGAGATTTCAATCGAAGTCTGTAAGTAATGTACTTTCCCCCATGCACCGAATGAAATTTTTTGTATACAGTAACCATCTTGTTTTCAAGGTCAAGTGTACAAAATTTCATCAAGGTCGGAACACAACTGTGGATTTTGCCGAAATCCATAAGTATCCTCCACCATGCACTGAACGAAATTTTATGTAGACGGTACCCTTCCTCTTATTTTGAAGGTAAATTGTGCAAAATATCATCAAGATCAGTGCGAAGATATAGATTTACACGGACACAACGTAAACGCACTTTCACTTTTTCTCAAATTTTCCGGTTGGTTTTCCAAAAAATGGAACGAAACCTGTTTAAGATCCTTCCCCATGTAATTTTGTGTACGTGCACCAAATTTCACATTATTTGATTGTCTGGATCTTTAGTTATAAAGATAAGAGACAGACAGACAACAAATGCGTCTATTAGTATAGAGATGATTTTTTTTTATTCATTCATCAGTATTCATGTTGTCACCTTCAAAGAAATTCCTTTCAGATAATGCACTTGTGCCATCGCTTCTTCCAATATTCACTTGTCATAAGCACGTTTTGGAAATCCTCATCCTTTCATGGGTCTCTTCAGTTTTACGAACACCAAAAAAGTCGCAGGGGCCAAATGCGGTGGCTGAGGCATGATTGTTGTGTTGTTTTTGATCAAAAAAATCTCTCAGCAATGAAAGAGTAGGTACACTCTTTGACAAAAATCCTGGCCGCCGGCCGGCCGCCGCTGAGCCTAAGTCCGAGCCGATCGCGACATGGGACAATAAAAGTAGCCGCGCTGATTCGCTCTAAGTCCAGCTATCTGCACAATCTGGCAACACTGCAGACTGCGGGAGTTCATACAGTACTTCTTGTGTGCAGTTAGAAGATATCTGGGTCAGCTACATCTGTGGTCTTGCGGTAAAGTGCGCGAGTTGCATGTTCAATATTAGCGATCGAAACCGACTGTTGAAAAAATTTTAAATTCATGTCACTCGTGCGTGCTGATGCTTCATGTGTAAGGGGATCATATGTGTAACGTATTTCATTTTTTGGCACACTGGTAATAACATTTCGGCCCAATAACATTGCCACCTCTGGCCACAGCACTTGGCAGAGCTCTCCGCGGCCCACTCGCCGGCAGCAGCGGTGGCGGCGATACACAGCGCCTGCCGCCGCTCATCACCCTGGATGCGTAAAATGCTGTAGCGTTGCTGAGTGGTGATCCACAAAAAAGGTTGCGATTCGTATTTCACACAGGATATAACGAAGCAGACCACCTATTTTGAATGATGAGCATATAATCCGGTGGCACTCTACGATGGTTAACACTTAGTTGTGGTTTAAATCTCGATCCTTTTCCTTTAAGAAAAGCCTTTCATGTAATCTGTTATTGTCATCAGTTCCTATGTTTTCATCAAGACACACTATGTAACTCACTAAAATGTTTTAGTGTCGTTGTTTCATTCCTTATGGTAAATGTATGAGCTAAATTATGTGAATACGTTTCCGTGCACGTTCTAAAGCAACACAGGCACACTGAAAGGTTCGTGTCTTCATGTCTCATTTCTACAGGAGAATGGAGGTGAATTCGAATTTCTTCGAAGGCGTTTGTATGGTGAAGCAAAGAAGACATCTAATACCATTTCCATAATTTGAAGACCTTTCTGAAAGACGTATTGTATAAAGCTTTTCTTATGATTCCGTTAAAGAGATTCTTATTGCAATCTGCAGCGTATAAAGTAAAATAAAACGAAATTCCATCCCCAAACGCAATTTCTCCAACCAGGGTTAGAACTGCCGCCTCACACCAGGCTTGCATCATAAGACACAAGCAGAATCACACAGCCAACCACACACTGCCGGAGATTGCCCTCAGTCTCTCACATATTCAATGCTGAGCCTATAACGCATCGCGAAAGATAACTTGAAAGTCACCTAGACAAATAACTACATTCCTTGAGTGCAAAAGTTAAATTTCTGTCTCTCATTTCACGTGGGCATTACACATCATGAGTCATGAAAGTAGAAGAGGAATGTCAAGTCAACTTAGCGAGACAATTCAGTATCACTTGCAGAAGTAAGTGCACTATCACAGTGTTGCCAAATATCAGCAACGATGTTGCCAGTTCTTAGCTGTACTAGGAAGACCTGTGTAGCGATAAGCGACGCGAAATCGCGTACGTCTCATGCGGGCTTCTAGAGGGGAGTCGCGCATTTTGGTTAATATGCGGCGCTCTCTCCTGGTAGTTTCCGTCGTCATATTTAGGATGCAGATATTAAATTCGTCCAATGAGGCTGAAACTAGTGTTTAAATTTTTTGAAGCTTTACTGCATTATGATATATTTTCAGCAAATGACTAGAGAAAAAAATACTGATATTGTGATTGCAACATACGGCAGATCAAAGACTGAGATACGTAAACATGCATCACGATTTCAGTTTCACCCTCCTCCCCCCAAAGAAAGACTAAACAATTACTTTATTAGATATATACAAACCCTTTTTTTGTGAGTTACTGGAAATTAACGTTGCATCATCCGTCACTAAACAGTAAGGTATCAAACACTTCGCATCTTGAAAGCGACAGCCCACAATATTCTCAATCCTACTAGCATCTGGCCTCAACTGGCTTTTAGCCATGCATTGAGAAGAAATGCTGATGAATTGATAACTTACCCTCATCAACGTTCAGTGAGAGCTTTTTGTAACAAAACGAAAAAGTAATGCGAACCATCATTTTCTCCAATGATACTAGGCACTGTTGTCCGAAAATGGACTGTATCTATGTTAAGTCTTGTCAAACGCATCTCACATTCAAGGAATATTACCTAAACGAATTTAGTCCTCATGAAGCTGTAACAAAACAGAGAATCTGGGTGGTTGTGCATATTCGTAAGTTTTCTTACTTTGCCATAATCTTGATGCAAAGATGAGCAAAATACAAATCCATCATCTATCGGTTTCTTCGATTCTTTGGGCAGTCCTCTTTGGTTTGTACTCCTTCACTTCTTCGGCAATCTACTGGTTTTATTGAAGATACAGTAATCAAAATTACGCGACTGTTTGTCCCACATTTTAATGTCCTTGATTTTTATTCTGAATGACAGTGATGATGTCTGTTGGACTGGTTCCATATATCTGAGCCTAGTTAATGAAATTTTATTCCCATGACAGATGAAAGCAATTAGAACCTTGTGTCTCTATAATGAATTTTCATATGAAAAAATTAACACCTGAAGATGAGTCTTTAAAAACGTGAAAACGGTCGTGGACCTGTAAAGCAACGTTCTTAATAAAAAAAAATTAAAAAAAAAAAAACAGCTGACGCGGCTTCAGAATTTATTATTTACTTTATGGGATGTTTGTAGTGATTTCCAAATAAGTTGTTCTATCTATATTTAAAATTTTACCATCATTTTAGAACAATTGATAAATTCATTTAAAAAAATGTTCTTTCGTTTTGTTTGTGATGTCACTTGATATTCTTGAAGTAGGTGGCTACGGCATCTGCTATGAGGTTGCCAGGAGACAGTTGGCACGGATGATTTTGTTTGACAGTAAGCGGATAAATTTAAGACGTAACGAAACGAAATGATGAGATCCAGCTTTTGCAACAAAACGGACCCGATTTCTAAATTGGCTAGGTTTTCAGAAAGTGACTATTATACAGCTAGACATTACTGCTATAAACCCTACCTCACTGATTTACTCACAGCTGAGGCAGATTGCTCGCAATGTGAAACAGACTAGGAGTAGTTAATGTATGAAACGACCTTCTCGAACACGAATTCAGTTAACTACGACAATGAGCTTTGATGATGTAAATTTTTCAAAATATTTAATGTAGTTGAGAAGAAAAAGTCAACTGACTGCAGAATTACATATCAGACACACAGCTACATGATGCCGAAGTTGCGAAACAATAGGCCCTACTATGACGTTGGAAAATCTTGATTACATTGATGGCCTGATGAACGAGTTTTTGTAGCTGGCGTCCTGCATGTTAGGATCCGGATCAGTAATTCCACTCAGGCTCGAGATACTGTGCTCTCCAAATTGCACATATGTCACGTGGCCAGCTATTAAAAAATAAAAAATAAAAAAAATCAATAAATACCTCATTGAGCGTATTACCAGGTTTGGTTCTCGGTTTATGGTTGATTCATATGCAGGACTTATGTTTACTGTACTCCATTAACTAACAATAAGACTCACAATTTGTCGCAGAAAAGTCTTCAAAATAAATACTCAAATTTTGTCCAGTTTCCTTCGAGTTTGCTTCCTGATAAAATAAAATGTCCGCAGGTCATTATGGAAATTACAAGCGACCTGTTATTGACAGAACATCTTGATACGTTAAATAGCGTTCCATTTCAATTTTTTGAGCACATTCCTTGATGAGGTGCTGTTTTTGACTGCCTCGTTGATTTCATAAAATGTTACTTTGTCTCATGGCCGGATGCGATGCAGGCATAGTTTTAATTGCAGTGTGTTCATTACAGCGCGGTGATGGGTTTCAAAGTACAAACTTAATGGTGACTTTTAGGTGCCAGGTATCTCACGTCGATAGATTATCATTCGATCGGTGTCGTCGTAGATAGCGGACGACATTAATTTACTAACCATTGCAATGTCCAATGCAATTCGTGAATTTCATTTATTTCTTATGTTACAGTCAAAACGCGTAAGTTCGGGGAGGTCTACCGAACATCTGTTAGACTCCGTTTGATGGCTTCGTCTATTCAGAACGACAACTATCCTTTCCCTCCAGCAGGCGCGCTCCGCCTTCTCCGTTTCCAAATGCGCGCGCCTTCGCTCGCTCGTTGTGCCGCATTTACCAAAACGACCGTGGCTGCCGCCACCGCGTCATACCTCTTATCGACTTCAGAAAGGTAATGAAAGAAATTACCCTTCAAGTTGATGGCCACTAAACGCTACTGTTAGCATTACTCATGATGCAAGAACACTTTGTGTTCCAGCGTTACTATGATGTCTGATATAGCTCTTAAAAATTCGAAAATTTATTGGAACTATCCTTAACGCGGTAGCAATTATCGAGTGGACAAAAGTTACTTTATACGTCTTAGTCTATTTTAAAACCACGTTTATATGCATTTTCCATTTGAATGATTATTTTACACTTTTCAAATTTTGTATGTGTGAAATTTTTCATTCAATTTCAAACTTTTTTATGAGAATACAACAGAGACATTCGATACATTTGTTTTATTTCTATTTCACCTAACCCCTCTTATGTATTAGTCACGAAAAGATCATGAAGGTAAAAAAGATAGGGCGATATGTACTCACACTAAGTCATACCAGAAATAGTTTTAACGGCAAACCATTCACAACTGGAAGAGTAACAGGCGGACACAGCTGTTGTATAAAAACTGCCCTCCACCACACACCTTTAAGAAATGGCGTTAATGAAGCAGTGTCATCCAGTTCTAAGTTAAGTTGAAAATTCAAGGTCTCTTGTTCAGAGTGTAGTTGGTTTGAAATGAACTGCAAAATTTGTACCAACACACGGGAACATGAACAAAGTAAGCTCTATTGCACACGTGACACGAAAGAAATAAGGAAGGTTACGATTTAACGTCCCCTCGACAAGGGGTCGTTAGAGCGAAGCAGAAGTTCGGATTGTCATGATAAGGATGTGGAAGGAAATCGGGCGTGTCCTGCCGCAGGGACCATTCCGGTATTTGCCTAGACTGATTTAGGAAAATCATGGAAAACTCAGATCCAAATGGCCGAAGGCCAGTTCGATGCGCCGTGCAGCCGAATATGAGTCCCGTGTGTTACCACTGCACTAACTCGTTCCGTAGCAAAATCGACTGCGAGTAAATATTGCATTATCACGCGGTTCTGAGTTACGTTAATTAAGTTTCTGGCCTATCGTTAGTATAAAATCAATTGTAAAATTTGTAACAAAAACACAATAGACAATAAAGCAACTTAATAAACACGTGTTACAACGATTAAAATTGATCGATGAATTGTGCCATGGTTTAAAACAACATTAGGGAAAGCAATTGCACTGTTGCTTGTTAAAAGATAGTAAATAAAAGTATTGACGTATCTCTTATTCATTGATTTTGAACAGATGCCGTAGAATGCGCAAGGCTGTAATTTTACCGCTATTATAAAAATTAAATGGACTGAGTACAAAATTTGTAAATAAATTTGATACAAATTATCATTATGAATGAAGTTAATAAATGAGCAATCCGTGAATGTCCTCTGCCTACGTATCGGTTTCAAATTAAGGGTGTTAAAAGAAGTGTTCCAGATTTTCAGAGGAACTTTTCCGGATGAAACAAGACAACAATGACCGTTATACATTAGCTCTAACTCGCTTATATTAATGGATATGAGAACTTATTGATCTTCAATATTGTGAAACATATTGAGCAAACAAATGTAACGGTAATACAAAATAAAATTCAGAGATCAACTTGAAATAAAAACTAATGGTACTAACAATAATAATGCACAGCAGTTCAACCACTTCACGAGGAGAATTATAGGGAAAATATGTGTTTAACAATATTAAGGAGATGAACAGCAATAGCAAACTGTTTACTGTTACGAACAATATTCGTACCGCCCATGGACGATAGACCTGAAATAACCACAGGTTTGGTTTATAGGACAATTTCACTTTTGGCGGTTGCAATTATTTTACAAATAATAGATCGAATGAATGGAGTAATTTGAAGGGAAACGAATTATTACAATTACTTTGAATCACCTGCAAAGATAAAAATATTCAAGACAAAAAGTACTTCTGAAACAACATTATACACTAACATTATAATTCACCTAAACAGGGGCATCACTATACGAAGAAAATAGTTTCTTATTGGGGAAGGGTATGCGGATGTAATAGAAGTCACTATATTCTGCAGCAAAAGCCGTCTGGTCAATTATGATTATCGGTAAAAACTTGCGTAATAGCTGCTCTAGGACGGTACCCACCAGATGCTCATTTTGGTGATATTCCTGAAATGTGAGCCGCGTATGACAAGATTGAACGTATATACGTCCAATTTGGGACAAAAATGCGTAGGACCTTTGGAGAAAGTAGTCATTTCACACTTTATCCGTTTCGTTAAAGGAAACTCTCCCCGGAATTTGATGAAGGTAAGTCATCTGTTCATCAGCATTTTCAATGATGTCAGACTGAAGCCTTACTTAGAATGGGCTTTGGCAGCGCAGCATGGATAAAAGCCAGTTGAAGCAATCTGTTTTTAGGAATGAGGATATTGTGGGATGGCCAAGAAATTCTTCCTATAGCTTAGTAGTATTGGTTAAGATACTAGGCAACTCTGATCGTTCCCTTAGTTTCAGAATTCGAGGTATTTTCCAATATTCAGGAGGATATGAGATTAGTCATTGCATTTAAATGACTCTGTTAACCTGAACTAAATATTCGACCGCAGAAAGGTCTACCCCTGCTTAAATTGCAAACAGTTTTGTGTTTTATGTCGGGACTGTGTGTATTAACTGCCAACAAATGTCAGATAACTGAACGAGTAATCTCATTTTAGCTCGGTGGCGCCATTCTCGTTTACTGATCTACAGCAAGCATAGTTGATTAGTGAGGTATCGTTGTACTAGTGATGTGTGTGGCTTCACGTCTATTTTTCTCCTCTGAAAAATGTCCTAAATGGTATTCAGCAACGAAATACCACAACTCATTGCAGTGTGTCAACTAAGAGATCGGCATTTTCTATTGTTATTGTAATCTTTATTATTCTGCTGTAACGCCGTAAACATCATTGACTACTATAATGATTACCATCATTATTATCATTAATTCAGTTGCAAAAGCGTTCTTTCCCATGTGGCCAAGAGACCAGAAAGAATGTGTGGTTTGACGAAAAATAGGACCATAGGAAAAAGTAGGTACAACGTTTGTAACAATTTCTGTTAATTTAACATCGTGACCACAGATACTAAGCAACGACACATGCAAGTCACAGGTTGCAACGTTCGAAAAATCCATCAGACACATGGGTTCGGATTCTCATCATCATTTGTTGGCCCAACAAGGCTGTAACACTACGAAATAAAAAGTTGCTTAGTAGTCTATAGATTATATGTATATGTTTGCGGAGGAAAAGTCTCAAAATTGCACATTTCCCACATATACAGTATAGTTTCTGTGGTCATGGCCGTAATTTTAAATATCCAGTCTTCTGAATACTCAAATGAAATAATTACTGTGTTGCACAAATAGTCAGTTAACTATGTTTCTTCTGGCTTTCAAGCACACCAACACATTTATGTATTCACGTAGAAGACATGAAATATTACTTGCACAGTCGTAAGGCTGCATTTTGAAACGCAGTCGCTTTCTAGTTACAAAGTTTTTCGAGACGAATGGGGCATCATTATTTCCAGTAACTTTTCATCACATAAATTAGCTTTTGTCGAGATGTAACAAAGCAAATGTTTTAGTCTTTTTTTGGGGGGAGGGGGGTGAAACTGAAATCGTGATGATTGTTTACGTATCTCAGTCTTTGATCTGCCGTATGTTGCAATCACCTTAGCAGTATTTTTTTCTCTAGTCATTTGCTGAAAATATATCATAATGCAGTAAAGCTTCAAAAAATTTAAACACTAGTTTCAGCCTCATTGGACGAATTTAATATCTGCATCCTAAATGTGACGACGGAAACTATCAGGAGAGAGCGCCGCATATTAACCAAAATGCGCGACTCCCCTCTAGAAGTCCGCATGAGACGTACGCAATTTCGCGTCGCTTATCGCTACACAGGTCTTCCTAGTACAGCTAAGAACTGGCAACGTCGTTGCTGATATTTGGCAACACTGTGATAGTGCACTTACTTCTGCAAGTGATATTGAATTGTCTCGCTAAGTTCACTTGACATTCCTCTTCTACTTTCATGACTCATGATGTGTAATGCCCACGTGAAATGAGAGACAGAAATTTAACTTTTGCACTCAAGGAATGTAGTTATTTGTCTAGGTGACTTTCAAGTTATCTTTCGCGATGCGTTATAGGCTCAGCATTGAATATGTGAGAGACTGAGGGCAATCTCCGGCAGTGTGTGGTTGGCTGTGTGATTCTGCTTGTGTCTTATGATGCAAGCCTGGTGTGAGGCGGCAGTTCTAACCCTGGTTGGAGAAATTGCGTTTGGGGATGGAATTTCGTTTTATTTTACTTTATACGCTGCAGATTGCAATAAGAATCTCTTTAACGGAATCATAAGAAAAGCTTTATACAATACGTCTTTCAGAAAGGTCTTCAAATTATGGAAATGGTATTAGATGTCTTCTTTGCTTCACCATACAAACGCCTTCGAAGAAATTCGAATTCACCTCCATTCTCCTGTAGAAATGAGACATGAAGACACGAACCTTTCAGTGTGCCTGTGTTGCTTTAGAACGTGCACGGAAACGTATTCACATAATTTAGCTCATACATTTACCATAAGGAATGAAACAACGACACTAAAACATTTTAGTGAGTTACATAGTGTGTCTTGATGAAAACATAGGAACTGATGACAATAACAGATTACATGAAAGGCTTTTCTTAAAGGAAAAGGATCGAGATTTAAACCACAACTAAGTGTTAACCATCGTAGAGTGCCACCGGATTATATGCTCATCATTCAAAATAGGTGGTCTGCTTCGTTATATCCTGTGTGAAATACGAATCGCAACCTTTTTTGTGGATCACCACTCAGCAACGCTACAGCATTTTACGCATCCAGGGTGATGAGCGGCGGCAGGCGCTGTGTATCGCCGCCACCGCTGCTGCCGGCGAGTGGGCCGCGGAGAGCTCTGCCAAGTGCTGTGGCCAGAGGTGGCAATGTTATTGGGCCGAAATGTTATTACCAGTGTGCCAAAAAATGAAATACGTTACACATATGATCCCCTTACACATGAAGCATCAGCACGCACGAGTGACATGAATTTAAAATTTTTTCAACAGTCGGTTTCGATCGCTAATACTGAACATGCAACTCGCGCACTTTACCGCAAGACCACGGATGTAGCTGACCCATTTGTCTTCTAACTGCACACAAGAAGTACTGTATGAACTCCCGCAGTCTGCAGTGTTGCCAGATTGTGCAGATAGCTGGACTTAGAGCGAATCAGCGCGGCTACTTTTATTGTCCCATGTCGCGATCGGCTCGGACTTAGGCTCAGCGGCGGCCGGCCGGCGGCCAGGTTTTTTGTCAAAGAGTGTACATTGTCATGATACGAAGGCTGTCAATTTGTTTTTCCACAATAGCGGACCTTTTGTGTATTGCTTCTCGCAACGCCGCATAACGTCAAGGCAATACTCGTTATTGACCGCACGACCATGAAGAAAAAATTCATGATACACTACGCAAAGGTAATTAAAAAAATAGTAAAATAAAATAAAACAGTGAACAAAAATAAAAAATGACATGTGATTTAACTTAGCGTAAATTTTTTCGGTCGTGGCTCTCCGCAATGCTTCTATTGGAGCGATTGGGCCTTCGTTGTGACGTCATAACGTAAACCCATGTTGCGTCACTACTTATGACCCGTTTTGAGCAATTAAGGATCATCATCGACGGCATGCAAGAGCTCATGCAACGATTCTTCTGATCAAAAGTGAGAAGTTTTTGCAAAAAAGCTTCGCTGGAACGTGCCTCGTGCCCAAATCGTGCAAAAAAATACATGAAACGAGCCGACCGAGATGGCAACATCTTTAGCAACTTCTCTGACAGTAATTCGACGATTTTCAAGAACAGTTTTCTTCATAATGAACAAAAGAATTCTGGGTGTTAGGCCGCGTAATTTTTAAACACTTAGCAAATGACGCGGCCTAACATCCAGAATTCTTTTGTTCAATATGACACTGGCCGTGGAAGCGTACGAACGTTATCTTCCTTTGTTAATGAGCTGGGGCATCCAGAGAGAAGTTCGTCATTGGCATCTTCTCGCCACCTCGGAAGAGCTTGTACCATTTGTAAGCATACATTTTTTTTTTTTTTTTTACTTAGAGGAGACTGACCATATTCCCCTGTCAACAAGTATTTTAGAGAATTTCATTCCATTTTCACACAAACTGTGATGCAAATACTTTTCTCCATTCTTTGTAATAATAGAAAACCGCCAAGCACACATATAAACACGTCTAACCTTTCTATCTCTCGAAAACAAACGAAGTACGCTGCACACATGACACTACGAATGTTCGCGACACGTGTACCAACACAAGGAAAAAAAGATCGATAATCGAATGTACGTTGCCAGCGGAATTTCAAGAGTCACCCCACCTTTGAGCAACCCTCGTATGACGAAGCAGAAGCAGTGTTTTCTAACAGACTGGCAGGATCCATGAGGACGGTAGCCACGCAGCCACAATAGTCTGGCGTTCCGACAATAGTCTGGACTACTGGGCGATGGACTGCGGCTACCATTACGGAAGCTGTCTATGGGCCTTTCCCTACACTCGGGTTTCTTCAGCTTCAAAATCAACTCTAATACAAGGGCTGGATACAAAGAAGTATTATTTTAGTCTGAAATGATTTTATCGACACCTTCAGTATAATCGGCCCCCTTTCAATGGCTGTTCAACGCTCAGGCGAAAGCGCCGATATTTCACGAAACACGCCCCCTCATTCTGGAACATCCACCGCACTCACCTCGCATGTGGCCCTTTGATTGCGATCTCTGTGTCAAACTGGAAGAATCAGTGTTAGGGATCCGGTGCAGCATCAGAGATGACCATCCAGTAAGGGACATCAACAGAAATAAGCGCCTATCTCGTATACTGCGCGTTCCGGACATATGGCATAAGGTCAAAAACACCGGAGGCTTCTGTAGTGAAAAGTGCGTCTGACAATGAAGCCATACTATTCATTAATTTTCACCCAGACCATGTATTTACAGTGTTCCGAACAGCGAATGTAACATGGCTGACTGGCTCTTCACGAATAGACCACGACCTCGGAGTTCTCTTTGCCTTTGCATCATCATGCATTTAATTATGTTCCGACTTAGTCGCTTATGACCTCAGTAGTTTTGCCACCTGAAACCATAAAAAAACCTCAGTATGGAAAAGAAATGGATTAATATTACTAAAAATTTCCAGGCTATTATGCCGTGGTCTTATGGATTTATTATTCAAACCCAACGTTTCGTCCACAACTGCCGAAGACATTTTCAATGGGGACCATGGCACTTTTGTATGTCCGATGCACATCCTGGCTCGCTAATGAGGTTGGGTTTGAATAATAAATCCTTAAAACCACGGCATAACAGCCCGGAAATTTTTAGTAATATTGACCTTTCTGGCAGTGAAAGTTTACATTTTACAAAGAAACGGATTGTTTATTGATTCCTAAGAAACCAGCTCGCTAGCTCATTATGCGATTTAGGGGGACCAACGAAAATCCTGTTTAGCATCTGGCTTATAGGTTTATCTATTGAATACATACGAGGGTTGACGCAAAAGTCATGGCAAATATTTGTTTTTGTCGTAGATACCAGTCCGGATGGAAAATGTGACATATAAAGACGAAAGGACAAGGTGTTACCTGCATGTGTGGACAATGAATATAACTGAAATAACGTAACACACTAATTTATTGCGGGTGTGTACAGGCCAATATGGCATTCGCGGTGCAAAAGAATGACAACACAGCACGCATACAGCTGACATAACAAACCCAGGCTTACAGACCCTCACAGTAGTCCCTGCTAGTGTCAGCACACGCAGCCAACCACGTGGGAACCGCTGAATACCGTCTGTCTCGGCATTTGCCGCACCGTGACTGAATAGTAACACCTGTTCGCGCACTGCATTAGCAATGTCCTCTCGTGTCTCGTGTTACAAGTTGCAAAAGACTCCACATCGCTGGCAGCGTGTGCTGACAGCATCAGGGACAACGTATCTTACAAACTACTTAAACCTAGTTAAACTAACCTAAGGACAACACACACACCCATGCCCCAGGGAGGACTCGAACCTCCACAGCGAGCAACGCGCGCTCCGCAGCGAGAGGCCTTAGACCGCTCGGCTACTCCACCGCGGCCTTTGAGGGTCTGTAGGCCCAGGTTTGTCATGTCAATTGTGTGCGTACTGTCTTGCCATCCTTTTGCACAGTCGATGCCGTATTGGCATGTATACACTCGCAATAAATTAGTGCGTTACGATATTTCAGTGTCCTTTCGTCTGTATATGTCACATTTTCCAACCGAATTGGTATCTGCAAGAAAAAAACAATAGTTGTCATGACTTTTACCGAACCCCTTCGTACAATAATTGATATAAAATGATATGTGTCATTACGAGGAGATACATTTACACTGGTATGTAAAATTAATAAAGAGAGCTGGAGAGCGGCATTAGGTGAATCGCAGGATTCGGATTTGTCGTCCTGTTTCCTTACAAGAACGATTTTTGTTTTATTTGATATGATTCTGTTTCTCACGTCCGTGATCACGTTTGATTCGGCTGCCACGTGCGTAGTCGTCTAGCCGGTTTGAGTAAACAGAACGATGCTCATGGTGCACCAACTTGGACGCTGTCTACACTTCGCACCCCATTACGTCGCTTCATCTACATCTACATACTCCGCAAGTCACCGTATAGTGAGTGGCGAACTTTGTTAGTACTATATATGTTCCTGTCATGTTCCTCTCGCAAATTGAGAGAGGGAAAATTTATTTTGTGTATGCCCCAGAAAGAGCATTAATTTCTGTCATGTGCAAGGTTCTCGCGAGAAATGGACGCCAGCGAGAATTCGTCTGCAGCTCCTGCGACACTAAATTAAAACCGAACGGCGTCGGCGGCGACTTTTTATCTTCGCATCATAATGCCGCATGCTCTTGTACGTACATATTGTCTCGACGCAGCTTTCCATTTATAAATAAAGGTCAATTGGCACAATGTGAGACTGCTTGAATCGGAAAAGCCGCATGAAACTGTGACGCATCTAGATTCTTCGAAGGTTAATATTTTCTGTGAAATGTCGCATACGCAAAAGTATGGGCTATTCTCGTTCCCTATGGTTATCTGATATCTTAATATGTTTATGCTGCGGTTGGCTGCACTGCTGTCCCCTAGTTCCGAGAACTTCATCAGTGAACAAGATGGCGCACCTCCTTATTGGAGACTTCAGATCTTCGCCACGCAAACGATGAACCTTCCCATCGGTGCTCTGGCCGTAGTGGTGAAGACGGTCAATTAGTTTTCCACCGCGCTCTGATCTCCTGACCTAAGGCCTTGTAAGTCGGCGAAGAACTTGCTGCAGTTTGATCCGTGTCTTGCGACCAGAAGGGCAGTCATAGAACTTTTATATACTGCTAAATGTAAACTCAGCGAATTTACAGTTCCATTGATGCACTAATTCTTGTATATGTAGTACTACGAAAATACGAAGCTTTTAAAACGAATGAATCATTTGTGTTATCATGTATTTAACAATTAAAAATTTAAAAGAATACTCTTACAAAATAAGGAACGCATGAATCGCAGTCTGACACGGTGATGTCTTATGATCCGTTGTTGACAAAAGTGAATTTGGTAAACAAAATATTTGTTACGTTTCTCTGCAGCGAATTTATGCGTATAGACATCTCCGCGTATTATGTTTATTCTTATGCATCTAGGTTATATGTTGGATTTGTGTTTTGTAAATTCTGGGTAACACTTTAAACACATTAAAATGTACGTTCCTAAATAGTTTTTGTCGGCTGCTTACATACGCAATTACGTACTCCAACAACAACAAATGTTTGAATTCCAAGCTGTAACAGCTATAGTCGATAAATATTAGTATAATTTAAATCATATGTAGTCAAATAAGATTAATTAATTCTCTGATCTGCTTCTGTTATTTACTAACTTAATAGGTATGATTATTAGTGTGAATAAAGGTGTTAATGTGAAGAAATATGTTTGTCATATTACTAAACTAATACGGGTAAGCGTGAGGTATGTATTCACACAGCAAGAGTGAGTAATATGCTTACAGGAAATTCTGTGAAAGATACTTCGGCAGATTATGGTACTTGGAAAAGAAAGATTATACGACATCAATTCAGCCATAGGGAAGACCATTGTGTTGTACAAGTGTGTCTTGTGGAATGAAACTTTCACTCTGCAGCGGAGTGTGCGCTGATATGAAACTTCCTGGCAGATTAAAATTGTGTGCCAGCAGAAGGTGAGGTACTGGCGGAAGTAAAGTTGTGAGGCGGCATCGTGAGTCGTGTCGGGATAGCTCAGTCGGTAGAGCGCTTGCCCGCGAATGGCAAAGGTCCCAGGTTCGAGTCACGGTTCCGGCACACAATTTTAATCTGCCCGGAAGTTTCAAGTGTCTTGTGGATTCTAGACGGAAGTTAGACCTCAGACACGCGAAGGTTCAGATGTGTGTCTTAGGAACTCCGAAAAGTGCTATAATATTTTGCAGATTTATAAGATGAGATTGCCGGGGAAGTGTCACGAAACAATCGCGGGTGAGGTAAAAAAACGAAAGCAACAATTCCGTAATGTCTGAGAAAACTGTGCCTGTGTTAAAAGCTCATGGAGTAGCCGAGCGGTCTAAAGCGTCTCGCTGCGGAGCGCGCGGTTGCTCGCCGTGGAGGTTCGAGTCCTCCCTGGGGCATGGTTGTGTGTGTTGTCCTTAGGTTAGTTTACCTAGGTTTAAGTAGTTCGTAAGCTACGGACTGATGACCACGCAGTTTGGTCCGATAGATTTACAAAAATTTCATGTAAAAGGTCAGCTTTCCCATAGTAAACTATTCTCGTAACAGTCGGTTGAACACCCTAAGTCGGGAATAACAAGTTATCGTGATTGTGTCAATGATGAAATTGTACCTACAGAACAGTACAGGCTTGGCATTGTTTCTGTATGCATTTGATAACAGCGCCGCATATGACACAATCAACCATAAACTGCTTACCCAGAAACTATACAGTGTCACAAAGTATTACACCCTATCCATGTTCCTGCAATGCATGCTACAGTACAGACTTTTCTATGTAAGCTTGCAAACCAAAACCAGCCGATGGAGGAAACAAAAAAATGGACTTGCACAAGGCAGTGTCCTGGCTCCAATACTTTTTAACATCTATACAAACGATCTTCCTATCAAGCAACAGACAAGAATGTTCATCTATGCTGATGATGCAGCTGTGGCCACACAGGATAAGACCTTTGAACAAGTGGAGGAGAATCTCACCGGAGTCTTAACAGAATTAGCGACCTACTATGAAGATAACAACCTATAACGAATCCCAGTAAGTCTCAAGTCTCCGCTTTCCATCTTAGGAACAAACAAGCTGAACACAAACCTTACCTCACGGGGGAAGGGGAAAAGCTGGAGCCGAGGCGGAACGACTCCGATGTATAGCTTGCAACTGAGTATTGAAGCTTTAAATGTGGCCGTGTCAGACTCCGTAATACTGAGTCGTCCGCTCGTCACCAGAAAAATTATTAAGTTGGAAAAAAAAAATATTTCCAAGTTCTGAATCTTCTATATCAGGTCCTTGCGCATTCAAAGAAGCACAGCCAGAAGAATTTCTTTTATTTAGACTCTCGCTGCTAATCGGATATACTTTCTAAATTATTGTCAAGTTTTAACTGTCAAACTGAAGTTTATACTAGTAAACGTCGTGTTGACCACAGAGATTCTATATACGAGGCGCGTCCAGAAAGTAAGTTCCGTTTGGTTATATAAAACTTACGGGTACAGACACAGAAAAAATATTGATTGTACAAAAATCTACAACTGTTAAACTACTTTTGTACATAGCTTCCGAAATTTTGTAGGCTATTGTCATAGCATGGCACAAGGTTTTGTGTGCCTTTTTCATAGAATGTTGCCGCCTGTGTATTCAACCATGTGGTAACATGTTCTTTCAGCTCATCATCATCGTTGAAGTGTTGTCCACCAAGGACAGATTTTAGGTGTAAGAAGAGGATTACTGTCAAAAGATTTTTTTTCACGATAATGCCTGACCTCACACACTGAATGTGACGAAACAATTCTTACGGAAATTTCAATGGGACCTGTTTGATCATCCTCCACACAGCTCGGACCTCTCTCCAAGCGACTTTCATCTCTTCTTGCACCTAAACTCTGTCCTTGGTGGTCAACACTTCAACGATGATAAAGAGCTGTTACCACATGGTTGAATACAGAGGCGGCAACCTTCTGTGAAGGCTATGACACGCTGTGGCACGCTATGACAAGTGTCTACAAAATTTCAGCAGTTGTGTGGAAAAGTAATTTAAGAGTTGTAGAATTTTGTGCAATAAAAATTTCTTCTGTATCTGTGTACAAATTCATTTAATTACCAAACGGAACTTACTTTCTGGACGCGCCTCGTATCTTGTTGATAGTAAATCGATCGATGTAGGCGATCAATTAAGAAAGCACTGAAAAATTATCAAAGTCTTCCTTTGACTTCACTGTCAAACATCAATTAAATTCAAATAAAATATCTTCCCAAACAATCGTAGAAACTTTAACAGGAAATAATTCTTATTTCCTGTTAATGTAATATTTCTGGTAGATCTCTTCAAAATAAATAAATGATGTTGGCGAACACTTAGTTAAAGTTTAAATACGACTTTTATTACAATTGACATTTACAAGTCGGAAGTGAAGAATGAACTGACATAATGTATTGTTCAAATTTTAGGAAGATTTCGTTGACAATGTAATTAAGGGCGACGATAACCACAGAGACCATCATCTTCTTGCCTTGTTGCCGTCGACCCGCGACTTGAAGTGGCCAGATGTTCTATTCCTTGAGGTTGGCGTCGAAGATGTTGCTCTCGTAGGTTGGATTGCCGTTATAGCTCAAGAAACATAAAAAAACATACAAACTCTTTTAAGAATCATATAACAAAAACATTTACATAGAAAAATCATTTAAACATAAATACAAACACAGTCTGCTAATTTTGTGAACAGAATTCTAAGGAAATTTAACATCCGGAGTGTGTTCCGTCCACCACCCAAGATCAGGACACTTTTAGGATCCGTTAAAGACGACTTGGGCCTTAAAAAAGCAAGGTGTGTACAGGATTCACAGGGACTGAATCTGGGCTGGAGAAAGTTAATGAGATGGAATGCACATACTCTACGACAAGAATTGTCCAAAGATGGCCAAGAAAAGACTATCTAAAAGTCCTCGCCAAAGAATTGTTGCATCATTAAATGGCAATGAACTCCAGAGAATACCAATAACCGTATCACAGAAATATTGGGATTACCAACGGTTGAAGCTATTCCTACACCTCCACAGACGACTCAAAGAAAATGTATCTTCCGTGATAGGGGAAAAAAACAGACCGACGAAATTTTCCTGCAATCTGTGAAATAAATTTGTATGCTTGGAACATGACGGTGCATATCTGTGCAGTGAGTGCAGTGAAAATAGCAACCACGAAGAATAATTTGTCTGACTTGACAGTGAGGCCTATAACTACAGTACTCAGAAAAATTTTCTCAACTAATTTACGTAAAGTAACTATTGGTTAGTGTGCTGTCAGCTTACCCCTAACACGTTAGCAGCACGTCATGACCTCGAGCTCGGCGGGACAGCCGATTCAGTCGCTAGCAGGCGTCATACCGCTACACACACGCGTCCGTAATAAACAGAGTATTCTTGAGCACAATTTGGACCTCCTCTTACAGAGGTCGCAGTGTAGCTGAGAACCAGCGAAGGGTTCCTACGCCGGCTCGCTATTGGGCCACCCACGCGACTCGCCAGACAATCTCGCATCCACCAAGCAACGATAGAAAAAGAAGAAGCCCGCTACGGAAGAAGTCACCAAAGACCGTTCGACGCCGTACACAGGAACCACTCCGTCTGCTCCAACGGACTTCTGTAATCGCCTCCGAAGTAGCGACCGTTATAAATAGTGTAGAAGAAGTTTCGTTGTAATAAATTAGTTCTTCAAGAAGAAGACAGTGTTCACAATAGTTAATATTCATTTGTAAAAACAGTGAAAAACCGAATCAACACGAATTTCAGAAAGTTTAAGTGTAAATTATGAGTTAAAATATTTTATGTGACCTATTGATCCTCAAGTACATTATATTTACGAATTCATTTTCTTATTTATGTTACTTAGTCTCGAATCTAATATATAAAGCAGAGTGTCTGTATGTTTGTGCGTGTTCAATACAAATCTATAGTTTTGTTCCAATCCTTATTAAATTTTGTACACTTGAGCTACAATCCATGTGAACGGTCGCCGTAAGTGTAAGATTCACATACGATATATAGTTCACGAGATATGACGTCATAAACTATGAGATGCGCGAAAAACTGCTGCATTTTGCGACAATGCTGCTCATTTTCTCCTAAACCATTGGACCGATTTCAACCAAATTTGGTACACACATTCCTTACCGTGAGGTAACAATTGCTGCATGGTTAAGAATCATATACGGCACATCGTTCAAAAGATATTACGTCATATCCAATATAAATCGCAAAAAATGCCATATAATGTGACGAGACTTTCCAAATACGCTGTATGAGAATGACAGTACTTAGCGACTTGCAACAACCTTTGAACATAATTTCAAACATTTATTAAACTTTTTCTCGCTGACTACCACATCAAAAAATTGAAAGGAAAAAAGTTTCTCGCTTACTAATTCTCCGCTATTCATGGACTAAAATCTACGGCATTCGATATGACGAATTTGTACACTATAAATAATAGGCGCAGGAAATTTTACGGACAGGCTACACACATACAGTTGAATGTACCTTTTAAATTGTATCACAGTAAGAGACATAGTTCATGAGATATGAGCACATAAACATTAACGTTCCGCTGTTCATGGACTAAAACTCCGCAATTCGGTATGAAATTACAATTTATAATTTCTACACATCAAAATGCAGCCTCAGGAATTTTTACAGACAGTATACATACGTATAGTTGAGTGTACCTTCAAAATTGTATCACAGTACGACATGTAGTCCATGCTATATGAGCACATAAATAGTAGCGTTCATGGTAAACCGCCCTATCACGCACATATCTACATCTACATCTACATACATACTCCGCAATTCACCGTTAGGTGCGTGGCGGAGGGTACACTG
The DNA here is from genome assembly GCA_026315105.1 of Locusta migratoria. Taxonomy (NCBI): domain Eukaryota; kingdom Metazoa; phylum Arthropoda; class Insecta; order Orthoptera; family Acrididae; genus Locusta; species Locusta migratoria. The sequence goes on from CM048745.1 coordinate 895,878,086, forward strand.
TACCACTACTAGGCATTTCCTTTCCTATTCCACTCCCAAATTGAACGAGGAAAAAAAGAATGCTTATATGCCTCCGTACGAGCCCTAATTTCTCTTATCTTGTCCTTGTGATCTTTACGCGAAATGTAAGTAGGCGGCAGCAAGGTCGTACTACACTCAGCTTCAAATTCCGGCCCTCTAAATTTACTTAACAGAAATTCACGAAAAGAACGTCGTCTTTCTTCCAGCGATCCCCAATTGAGTTGCCGGAGCATTTCCGTGACACTCCGCATTGGTCGAACCTACCGGTAACAAATCTAGCTGCCCGCCTCTGAACCGCCTCTATGTCTTCCTTCAAACCGATCTGCTGCGGGTCCCAAATACTTGAGCAATACTCAAGACGTGGCCGTACAAGCGTTTTATACGCGGTCTCCTTTACAGGTGAAGTACATCTTCCCAAAATTCTCCCAATAAACCGAAGTCGGCTGTCTGCCTTACTCACAACTGTCCTTACATGCTCGTTCCATTTCATATCGCTCTGCAATGTTACGCCTAGATATTTGAACGACGCGACCGCATCAAGAAGCTCACTACTGATGCTGTATTCGAACATTATAGGATTGTTTTTTCTACTCATGCGCATCACCTTACATTTTTCTACATTGAGAGCTAGCTGCCATTCTTCGCACCAACTAGAAATTTTGTCTAAGTCAACCTGTATGCTATTACAGTCAGTTACAGACGACACCCTCCCATACACCACAGCATCATTAGCAAACAGCCGCAAATTACAACTTACTCTGTCCATCAGATCATTTATATAGATAGAAAATAATAGCGGTCCTATCACACTCCCCTGGGGCACGCCTGACGATACACTCGTCTCTGATGAACACTCGCCGTCGAGAACAACGTACTGCGTTCTATGACTTAGGAAGTCTTCCAGCCAGTCACAAATCTGTGAACCTATTCCATAAGCTCGTATCTTCGTTAGCAGTCTGCAGTGTGGCACCGTGTCGAACGTCTTTTTGAAGTCGAGAAAAACACAATCCGCCTGTTGCCCTTCGTCCATGGCTCGCAAGATGTCATGTGAGAAAAGGGCAAGCTGAGTTTCACATGAACGATGTTTCCTAAACCCGTGCTGATTCATGGAAAGAAGCTTTCCCGTTTCAAGGAAATTTACTATATTCGAACTGAGAATATGCTCCAAAATTCTACATGAAACCGATGTCAACGATATTGGCCTGTAATTGTATGGGTCAGTTCTCTTTCCTTTCTTATACACGGGAGTCACCTGCGCTTTTTTCCAATCACTAGGAACTTTGCGCTGAATTAAAGATTCGCTATAAATGCAAGCTAAGTAGAGGGCCAATGCCGCAGAATAGTCTTTGTAAAACCGAACTGGTATTCCATCCGGACCAGCAGACTCTTTCGTATTTAGCTCTCTCAGCTGCTTCTCTACACCGGAAATACCTATTGCTATGTCCCCCATTTCGGAATTAGTACGTTGATCAAATGATGGTATATTTGTGCGGTCCTCCTGCGTGAAAGAATTCTTAGAGGTTAAATTTAGAACTTCAGCTTTCCGTTTGTTTTTTTCTATTACTGCCCCGGAATGATCAACTAGTGACTGGACAGTGGGCTTTGACCCGCTTATCGATTTTACATAGGACCAGAATTTTTTCGGGTTCTCGGAAAGATCTTTTGCTAAGGTATGGCTGTGATAATTATTGTATGCTTCACGCATCGATCTTTTTATAGACGCACGAATCTCTACTAACTTTTGCCTGATCATTTGCGTTTTCTTTTTTGAATCGAGAGTGCAACAGCCTTTGCTTTCTCAGCAGCTTTCTAACATTATTATTATACCACGGTGGATCTTTTCCATCCTTAATCGTCTTTACTGGCACATATTTCTCTAATCCTTCATTAACAATGCACTTAAATTTAGTCCACAGTTCCTCTACATCCATAGTCCCAGAATTTAACGATGCCCATTCATTTTCTAAGTGCGATCGTAACATTTGCTTGTCGGCTTTTCCCAACAAAAACACGCTCCTAGCCTTCTTGACTGGTTTATGAACTTTGGTCACCATCGACGCTATGACGATATCATGATCACTAATTCCTGCCTCTACACAGACATCGTTAATAAGGTCAGGCCTGTTTGTGGCTATAAGGTCTAGAATATTTCCATTGCGCGTGGGTTGCCGGTTTAACTGCTCAAGACAGTTTTCGGAGAATGTGTCCAAAAGTAGCTCGCAAGACTGCTTGTCTGTACCGCCTGAAATGTAACTAGCGAAGTCCCAATCTATACTCTTAAGGTTGAAGTCACCTCTGACTAATATTACATGGCCCGGATACCTATGCACTACCTGGTGTAGACTTTCCTTGAATGATTCGAAAACTGCTACAGCAGCACTGGGAAGCCGGATAGTTTTAATCTACTGCTTCTTTACTACTAATTGTATTTCCAAGAGATTTTACAGACATACAGCCCTTATATAAATGAGTACATACCTAAAAAATGGCAGAAATAAAGAGATAAATGCCCGGGCAAAGCCGGGTTTTCAGCTAGTACATTATATTTCCAAACCGTAATGTCAGAATTGTTCATTAAAATGGTATAAAACGCAGTCCGCACGCGTGTACCGGATGTAAAAAAAAAAGAATCGTACGTTTAGCGGAGGGTGAAATCGTTAAATCTCTCATAACATATTTTTCCTCGTGTATTTCATTATTTAAGAAACAGAAAGGAAATTTAGATAATCTGAGTGCTTGTTAAAGTGCTCCATTTGACTCATGTGATGGCTGTGACGTCAACGTGTACGATGCTGCCCCTGCTGTATTAAAATTCAGTAACAGTAACATCTTGTTTGGGCATTCACGTCTCGTAGAATCGTCTACAAATATTTCGTAGTAGCGCATTGTAGAATCTATATATAAAAACGAGAGAAATATGTTTTTGCAACTTCCAGGCAATGAGAAACGGGGAAAACGTTGTTGAAACTAGTTTGTAGAGATGTGAATGACGTAACGTTGACTTTATTTCTTTGAGGATCATTTTGGTATAAGTAAACATTATACATAATAAAAATTATTCTATTAGTTCACTGTTAAGTATCATACGAGCGCATCAAAGATTTTTTTCTAAAACTGTCTTTTAAATTCATCTAGTGAGTGCAACTATCTTAATAAAATTTTAAATGATTACTATGTGATTGTATCAAATTATTCCGTGAGAAGAAGGGAAAAAAAAGCACCTAGGGCTGGGTTTCAAAACAGAAAGCGAAATTTGTAACTACGACGGTAAGGATTTCGCTACCGAGCAACTACCGTGTAACTTGCTGCAGCCGATAAAGCCACTGCAAAATTTCGAACGACATTTTTCTAGGAAAATATTTAATTTTGGCACATAAGACAGCATACTTGTCCATCTACTTTCACCGTTCCTTAGCCACACAATTTTCGATTTATGGCAAGTTTCTTTTTCACAATTCAGCTCTAAAAATGTATAATGATATGTGGAAAGTAGCTAGTGCGCAGGCCTAATTTACATACACACACAAATTAATCTGTAGTCGAGCAGTCCATTCGTGCCGATGTATCACGTAATTTTTACAATGGCTACTAGTAACTGTGTTCATTTAAAAATGGAAAGAATTTGGCATAAAAAAAGAAGACGGTTGCATTTGAAGAGCTCAGATGGTAAACCAGTTCTAAGCAAAAAAGGGAAAGATGAAAAGAGGAAGGGATATATATAGGGGCTATACAAGGGAACTTAACTTGAAGGAAGTATTTTAGTAAGGGAAGCGAAAGTAGATGAAGAGAAGATGGTGTAACACTACAACACAGTTAATAACATAGGTTTTTTTTTTTTTCTTTTTTTTTCTCACAAATGCAATGATGTATGTATTACGCAAATAGTTAAGTGAATTTTATTCTGTATAAACGTTTCGATTTATTTATGTGATTATATTTTGTATATCATTTTAACTTTGTATGTCAGTGTCAGTGTTGTAAATGAAATAATATTTATATCGATTTGTCTACTAGTCATGGACTATGACATTATAACACAATCTTTGGCCGAGAGTTTTGTCCGCTGGAACACTGAGGCGTGATCATACAGTAGCTGAGTAGTAGCGCCGCAGTAGTCGCTGGACGCGAGACCAGGTGTCAAACAGTTGTGTGGTCGGCACAGAGCAACAGGAATTTATTAATCAGGCGCAATTAAATGGTTATGGGCACAATACATGCAATCAAGAAGAGGCACGTAACAAAAGTGCACTGAGCGCTCAAAGTTTCGCCGCCAAGAAGAACCTGTTATGCCAATTACAGAGCACCAATAATGACCGACTACGACGCTTGAAGCCTCACTAAAGTAAGATCCAGCCAATTAGACTTCTCTTAGCATGTAACACTAGCTAGCGTAGTAGAAGAGTTCTTTTCAATAGCGAACCACAATTAGTGAAAACAGAGTTAACAATTTTTCACCTAAAGCATGTACCAGACAGGTTCCCATTCTCATAATTGTTATTGCTAGGCCAAGTCATAGGATCTTAAAAGTGATAATCAGAAGTATTTATTATGCTGAATAGGAATGAAAATTTCAATTATAAAAAGGGTCAATAAATTTAACGCTGTGCCAATCCGTGAACTGTTAGTTGTGCAATACTGAACTGTCTATTATTGATCGTAAAGTTGCGTTGATTCGGACTTGTTCAGTTATCTTGTGTTATCAAGGGGAAGGATAATTAATTCAGTGAGTAGAAACAAAATAACTTTGTTAGTTAAAACATTACAGCTATAAGTATTTCCAGTTGCTAATTGCAAGTATGATATTGTTGAGATTAATACATTTTCTCAAATAACGGCGTTCATTAATCGGTCTGTGTAGACAAAAACCGACATTGTAATTTTGATTACGTAATTGCCAGGCCATGACAATTAATCAGCTCACTTAATGGGTTCGATCTGCTTACTGTGTTACATTGTATATAAAAAAAAAGTCTTAGGACTTAAGGTAAGAAGAAAGCGTAAGCAAAGGTAGTTTTATAGCTTTTTTATGTTTGAAGAAAGCTTTTGTCAATGTTGACTCGAATACACTCTTTCAAATTCCGAAATTATCAGAGGTAAAAATGGGGAACAAATGTTTGTAAATCTATCAGACGAAACTGCGTGGTCATCAGTCCGTAGCTTACAAACTACTTAAACTAACGTAAACTAACCTAAGGACAACACACACACACCCATGCCACAGGGAGGACTCGAACCTCCACGGCGAGCAACCGCGCGCTCCGCAGCGAGACGCTTTAGACCGCCCGGCTACTCCACCGCGGCATATGGGGAACGTTAAGGTTATTTACAACTTGTAAGAAACCAGACAGCAGTTGTAGGAGTCGAAAGAAGCACTGCGAAGTGAGTAAACCAGGTTTGTAGCCTTTCTCCAATGTTATTCATTTTGTACATCAAGAAAGCTGTGAAGGAAAGCAACAAGAAAATTTGACGAAGGAATTAAAGTCCAGGGTGAAAAAATAAAAACATTACGTTTTGTCAATGACATTGTTATTCTGTCAGAGGCAGCAGAGGACCTGTAACACCAACTGGGCGGGATGGACAGTGTCTTGGAAAGTGGGTACGAAATGAACGTCAACGCAAGGAAAACAACAGTAATGTCGAATTAAATCAGGCGATGTTATGGAAATTATAAAGAGACAATAAAGGTGGTTATTTGGGCAGTAAAATAATTTCAAATGGACGAAGTAGTGTGGATATAAAATACAGAGGCAATGGGAAGAAATCAAACATTAATTTAAGTGTCAGAAACTTTTTTGGAAGGTATTTGTAGGGAGTGAAAGTAGAAAATAAACGGTTCAGACAAGAAGAGGACAGAAGCTTTTGAAATACCCAGCATTGTAGTATCAACAAGTACCTAATAGCAGTATATATGGATATTCACCATGCTTATGAAGATGTTGACCTTTGGTTACTAGGCAGAATGATGGAGAAACACGAAGTCCCTCCTAAATTCATTGGTAACCTACTCAAAGAACAGAGTACTTTCTATGAAAGTTAGTAATAACAGTGTGGGGCCGAGGAGGACGAGTAAGGGCATCCGACAGGGATCAGCTCTCTCACCGATGTTGATTAATAAATACATAACATATAAACACACCATTTTCCACAGAGATATCACTATACTACAATACGCTGATGATTTGTGTGTGTATATAGAACAAGCGACAGTGTAGGTGAACGACAGCGCAAAATGGACGCAGCAATGACAGCTCTCGGAACTGGCTAGAGGAAAACGGCGTGACCATATTACAGACCAAGTCTGTGGCAAGCATCTACACCAGACATCGGATGCACGCGATCCCAGCTCTGACGTGAGGAGCTCACGTTCTGCCGGTGAAGCCAGTGGTGAAAGAGCTTGACTGTAGACTACGATGGACAGTATCAAGTAGTAACAAAATGTGAGGAAAACATTAACAATGGCAGACGTTAGGTGGAGTGCGTACTACTACTCATGCATGAACGTGTATCGTGCCATAGTGCGGTCGCGGTTGTACTACGGAAGAATATTCTACGGATTGGCAACAGAGACTCTCAAATGTTCAAATGTTTGTAAAGCTTATGGAACTTAACTACGGGGTCATCAGTCCCTAAACATACAAACTACTTATGAACTACTTACGAACTAGAACGGCACAAATATCCATGCCCGAGGGGGGATTCGAACCCCCGACCGTAGTGGCCGTGCTGACCGTGACTGGAGCGCCTCGGTCACCTCGGCCATCGCGGCCGGCCAGAGACTCTCCTACAGAGACTCTCCTACAAAAACTTAATACCTTACCTTACAAAGCGATTAGAGTGTGTCTTGGTGCGATGATGTCAATCCAATCAAATGTATTACTTGAGGAAAGCAACGAACCACCTCTACACTTACGACGCAAATATTTAAGCATAAAATCTCTAATGTAGAGGGCGCAATTTTCAGAATACGTCTTTTTATCTCTGAATGGCTGTATAAGAACCAACCTCCACTTGCAAGGGACTGTATAGAGCAGGCATGGCCAATATTTCCGCCCGCGCCCCGCGACCTGAATACACTGTAGTTCTCCGCCCCGGCCGCGACCGTGTGTCGCTAGTGTCGGCAACGGAGCGAGAGAGAGAGAGAGAGAGAGAGAGAGAGAGAGATAGCCGCGGAAAGAGTGAGACCGCACAGACTGCTCTGCGCTGGACTGTCCCGCGGTAACATCGAACGTAATCGAAGTAACATAGGAACCGCAGCTCTGTAATGTGGTCGAAGAAAGGTGAAACAAGCAAACCATTTACTGTTTCTACATTTACATCTACACCTACACGGGATACTCTGCAAATCATAGTTAAGTGCCTGGCAGAGAGATCATCGAACCACCATTATACTATTTTATCTCCCGTTCCATTCTCGAATAGCGCGCGGGAAGAATGAACACTTGAATCTCTCCGTTCGAGCTATGATTTCTCGTATTTTATTCTAATGATAATTTCTACCTATGTAAGTGGCAGTCAACAATATATTTTCCCATTCGGAGAAGAATATTGGCGATTGTAGTTTCGTAAGTAGCCCACGCCGCAGCGATAAGCGCCGTTGTTGTAATGATTCCCATCCCAGATTCTGTATCATTTCCGTAACGCTGTCTCCCCCGTATCGGGACAACACGAAACGAGCTGCCCTTCTTTGGACTGTTTCGATGTCCTCCGTCAAACCCACCTGATAAGGATCCCACACTGGGCAGCAATATTCGAAAAATGGACAGACAAGCGTAGTGTATGCAGTTTCTTTTGTAGTTCTGTTGCATCTTTTAAGGGTACTGCCAATAAAACGCAGTCTCTGGTTCGCCTTTCCCACGTTATCTACGTGTTCTTTCCAATTTAAATCTGAAGTAACAGTAATTCCTAGGTATATTGTAGAATTTACGGCCTTCACTTTTGTTTGATTTATCTTCTAAGCAAAGTTTAACGGATTTCTTTTCGAACTCATGTGGACGACTTCACACTTCTCATTATTTAGAGTCAATTGCCAATTTTTTATCCATACTGACATCTTATTTAGATCGTTCTGCAGTTGGTTTTGATCTTCAGATGATTTTACTAGACGGTAAATGACGGCGTCATCTCCAAACAACCTAAGAGAGCTACTTAGATTTTCCCCTAAATCGTTTATGTAAATAAGGAATAGTAGAGGACCAATAACACTACCCTGTGGAACGGCCGATATCACCTCTGTTTTAGCCGATGCCTTACCATCGATTACTACGAACTGTGTCCTCTATGACAGGAAATTCCCTATCCAATCGCAAATTTGCGGCGATATACCGTAACCACGCAATTTGATTAAAAACCGTTTGTGAGGTACTGTGTCAAAAGCCTTTTGAAAATCAAGAAACACGGAATCGATTTGCAAACCCTTGTCTATAGCATTCATCAATTCGTGTGAATAAACAATTGGTATTTGTGTGGCAGAATCACAACGCGAAGCTTTAGAAAATATCCGAAAGACGAATTGAAGAAAACCTTGGTAATTTTGTGACCCAAGTTTGATTCTATCAGTATTGTACATCTACACTCGTCATGTATACAGTAGGCTTCTTCTGAAAGGTGTATGTTTCTTAAATGACCTATCATCATAAATATTATTATTTTAAAAATAATTTTATGTTAAGGGCTATAGAGTCTCATTCTTACAAGTAAGTATTTTTTTTTTTTTTTGTTAAAACACAAAAACTAACAAAAAAAGATTGGTTTTAGGTGCATTTTTCTCCAGCTCCTCTGAAAAAATGCTGGCGCACTTCGGGCGCGAGCCGTTTTGACGGGCGCACTACTTCCCCCACCACTGCAATGTCTGCAGCATGAATGGGAGTGAGACGGCTGTATGCCGAACGCTGCAAGGGGGAAACGAAGGGAGGCATTTTTTTGCAACACAGTGAGGGTACTAAGTGAAGATGGTAGTGTCATAGCGTACTTTTATAATCGGGATTTTAGCACTAATAATGTTGGCTATTTCCTACTTTTTTTTTCATTCGACAAAGCAATAACTTTATTCTTACTGAAATAAGCACATTACGCAGTAATCCATGTGATTAGCAAAATTACATATTTTTTTGAATGAAATAAATCGCAATTTGCGATGTTATCGCTTCACTATATTAGGTTTAGATGGAATACCAAACTGTGGCGAATGAAAATTTGTGCCCGGCCGGGATTTGAACCCGGGATCTCCTGCTTACTCGGCAGACGCGTTGACCACTCCGCCACCGAGGACACAGTGACCAGCCCGACTGCAGAGGACTCTTCCCTGCACGTCTCCCGCCACACACAAATCTCCATTCGCCACGCTGTCTCTTTCCTATACCACAGCCTATTTATTCTACAATGCTCGCAGCCACAATACTGTATTCCCGCATCAGGGAGAACAGACCATGAGGTATCGAGACACAATTAATTGTCGTCAGGAGCCCAGCCTCGGCTTGTATACAATTATATATATTTTTGCCTAGCAAACAAGAGATCCCGGGTTGGAATCCCGGCCGGGCACAAATTTTCATTCGCCACAATTTGGTATTCCATCTAAACCTAGTACAGTGAAGCCATAACATCCCAATTTGCTATTTATTTCATTCATTTGAACGCTGTAATTCGTCAATAACATACATAATTACATATTTTTCTGTCCACTGTCAAATAAATTTTATAGGCCGGCATAACTGGACTCCTGATTGGCTGCTCTGCCGTCCCTAACCTAGCAAGGGCGAGCGCTACCTGCTGAAGCATAAAATCCAGTTTTAGCCTGGCTTACTGTAGCGGCGTTCTTCCGCTTGCTGCTCGCCACTCTGTTCCGAGCCAAATGTTCACAGACGACGAATGTTTATATATAAGGCTGAAAAAAAAATAAAAAAAAACCTAGGACGAAACGGGAAACGGGATGCGCTTTTTGGAACTCCATTGCAGACAGGATGTAAGCATAAACTACCAAAGAAAGTGACAATAACGACGACTGAACTCAACGCTATCTTGGAAGTCGTAAAGTACTACCTTACTGTTCCGGAGGGACGTATTGTCATCTTCTCAGACTAAGTCTGCGCTTATGCCCCTACGAGATAATGGCACGCACAAACAACCTGGAAACAAATGGATGCATGTTCTCCATGTGATGGATTAAAGCGCACAACGACGCTCTGGGGAACGAGATCGCTGACATACTTGCTAAGAAATCGGTTACCTGAGGTGGAGAAGAACATACGCACGTCCAGCAGAAGATATTTTGCCACTTTACAGAAAGAGAATTTGGACTGAGTGTGACAAGAAATGGCAGGCTTCCCAGGCAACTAAAGGAAAACACTAAGCACAAATACCGCCAGTGCTACCAACCAGGCCGCGGTACTGGGGACTGCCGTGTTCACGGAATCTCGCAGTCAGCACAGCGCGACTGGGGTTCAGCCTCTGTCGATTGCGCAGCACCTAAATCGCATCGGCATAGCGACATATAAACTTTGTGACTGCGGCGAAGTGAAAGACACGAATCACGTTTGTTTTTAATATTTATTTTAGTTTTAGTCGCATCAATAGGTGGGAACTAATATTGAAGTTGCTAAGTTATGTGCCGCGTGGGAGTAGCAAAGCGATCTGGAGCGCGACGTTACAGATCGCGCGGTCTTCCGCATCGGAGGTTCGAATCCTCCCTTGGGTATGGATGTGTGTGTTGTCCTTACGTAAGTTTAAGTTTGTGTCCTCGGAGTCTTTGGACCTTATTACACTCGGCAGCCAGGCTTCGCCGCCAGTCAGCTGTGCACTGGTGACCAAGGAACGTGTCCGACAACAAATATACACATATGCTCTTCCTCGTACTTTTAATGAAAAAGAGACGAGGAAGGAAGACAATGATGCGTGTGCACCCTATGCTATCATTAAGGGACTCTAAGGGATTGTACTATACTCTTTTTGATGAACGGACGAAAACAAGTTTTTTAATTACTTGAGGATGTCTAAATCACCTTTCTTTGAATTACTGTCGCAAATACAAGTTGGTGCGACTCTGTAGCACAGTGGTAGAGTGCCGGACTACAAAATCGAAGGTCGCGGGTTCGATCCTCGCCAGGTCCTAGGATTTTTATCTGTCACTTTCCACTTCTTTCACCTCTGGCAGTAGTGCTCATGAAAAAAAAAAAAAAAAAACAAAAAAAAAAACCGCGTAGCACCGTGGTTCGGAACGCACGTTAAACTGTAGGTCCCCGTATAACTGGCTGGGTAAGTCAGTTCGAAAGTCGGAGGAAGGCAACGGCATACCACCTCCAAACAGGACCATGCCCAGTAAAGCACTGTTGTGTTCAAACCAATCTTCGGATTGTTGACTGCTTTACCTTTACCTTACCTAATACAAGTTGATATTACCGGGAAAGATTCGCGGATGAGAAAGTGTATCTCACCAGAAGAAAAGCTCGAAATCATTTGAGGTTAGTAATAAATAAATAAATGTTCAAATGTTTGTAAATCTGTGGGACTCAACAGCTTGGTTATTAGTCCGTAGATTACAAACTACTTAACACCCATACCCGAGGGGGGAATCGAACCCCCGACGGCGGACGGCCGCGCGCACCGCAACACGGCGCTCCAGTACGCGTGGCTAATCCGCCGCGGCGGAAGTTAGCAAACGAACAAGTCGTATTGTAAGTCATTAACTTTCTGCTGTAGGAAATATAAATTACTTTTTTAAATTGTTTAAAGTTTAAAAAATATGAATAGTTTACTTCAATATTTTTATCTACTTATGTCAAAAGAAAATTGATTCATATTATAACTAAAAATAAACCGTTGATAAGAGCAAACCGCTGCTCAAAATCAGGTAGGAATCTGCAAATTATTTCATTCCAAGCATTTAATTTTAATTGCTTATTACTGTATTTTGTGTCCCAGCCTCGTCGCCACTTTTGTGTCTCGTTTCCGTTGTAAGTGTCGGTGGCTGAGAAGAAAGACCGACACAGGAAGAAAGGATGCACGCTTGTGCAGGTAGGAGGTGACCAGCCAGTGGGACAGCAGAAACTAGAAACACTAGAGTAAATTAGAACGAGATATATATTTCTTAGAGAGTTAGTAATACTTAACTTTTACATAGCTCAGTACTGCAGAATGCTGATACATAGTTGAGCTAGAGGCCTGCCTAGTTCCTATCCGATAGCCAAGTCTTCACTGGTGCCTATCTGATTCCGAAGTGTTAGCTGGTTCCTATCTCAGTCCCAAGTGAACGATGTCGTTCAGTGGTGGCCACGAGCGGAGTTGTAGCAGAGGGCGCTGGTGGCTGACGTCGTAAGAACGCCGCGCCATGCGTGCATGGCGGCGCGCGGCGAAAGTAGGTGGCGCGCACTTTAGACTTGTGCGACACCGCATTGTAAGTTTCAGAACTGGGTCCCAAATTGTGGAATGTAGTTCAATTGCGTATATAAAACCTTCGGTATTCACTTTTGTCTCCAATACCTTCTGACACTCTTTCAGGAATTCTTCGAACTTCAAGTTCTTCCCTTTTGTCGTGTTTACACTTTCAGTCATTTCCACTGCGAAAATCTGCAGTTCACGCAACATGCTGTCGTAGACAGTGCTCGACTGGCGATAACTGCCGTAGCGTGAAGAAGCAACGCCACCTAGAGACAAGGCCTGTGCGCTGCCTGCCAAGAGTAGTCACAACACGAGCAAATTATTTGTCTTACGTAGCGATGTGATGAGTTGGGGAATACGTATACGTTGCACAGTTTGTTTCAGAATGTTCTTAATGTTGTTTATGTGATTCAGAAATGTTTATATGTTTGTAGAAGTTATGGGACTTAACTACGGGGTCATCAGTCCCTAAACTTACAAACTACTTATGAACTACCTACCACTAAGGACGGCACAAATATCCATGCCCGAGGGGGGATTCGAACCCCCGACCGTAGTGGCCGTGCAGACCGTGACTGAAGCGCCTCAGTCCCCTCGGCCACCGCGGCCGCTGTGATTTAGACCCAAATTTGTTTTGGTATAAGATGTTTATGAAATTTTAGTAAGATATCTTACCAATAATGGAACCGGACGATTCATATTAGGCGTTTTGGCTCATATTAGCAAAAATCTGTACGGAGAATTGCATAGATAACATGAAAAACATTCTTAAACACAGTGTGCAACGTGTACGTATTCCCAAACTGATCACATCGCTACATAAGACAAATAGTTTGCTTGTGTTATGACTACTGTTGGCAGGCAGCGCACAGGCCCTGTATCTCGGTGGCGTTGGAAGAACACAGCGACTGTTGCCACCGGTGGCGCAGTTGACTGCCCTGCTGGCGGCGCAGCCTGGCTGCCTAGTGTAATAAGGCCCTTTCTCGATGGCGTTGTTCCATAAAATGTTCTCGGTTTACTAGCCGCGTCATGGCGGATAAAATCCTCGAGCTTTCGATGGCAAGCGGCGCCATCATCATCAGGAGTAAAATGACTGACTGCCGGTGTTGGCAAGGCGTCCTGATTATATAGCTGCCGCGCTGCGTCTGGAAGCTTCCGGAGGGCCGGAGAGCGCCTGCGCGGTACCGCGTGACGTCACGTGGAGCGTGCCACATTTGAACCTGGCACTCTCGCTTCGCTATTAGCGCGAGGCCTCTGTTCCCGCTCTACGTCCAGGGCCCGTATACCCCTGGTCTCTGTTGGAATTGTTGCCGTTTAATCTAATTTCAGCGGCCTCTTTTATAACGGAATCCCAGTAATATGATTTTTGGGCCAGAGTTTCCGTGTCTTCAATTAATATTTTATGATCATTTGTCAGGCAATGTTCACTACGTTTACATGCAACACATCTTCCGGAAGACGAAAACCGATTTTCGTAAACCGTTTTTCGCTGTCGTGTTTACGTGTCACAGACTGAATCGGATCTCCTAGCCCACTCAATATGGCGGCCGAAAAACAGCTGATTCACTTCTTGATTCAGTTAGCACAATCGCTATTTTTCTTTACTGAAATACATAGATTTATGCAAACTCTAATATTTATACTTTTATTTCGCGATAGAAAATGTCTCTATATCCATTTGTGCCAAAAATTCTTAAGAAGAAAACACAATCTGACAAGCCAAGAACGCTTCAAAAACGGTTGCGTTTACATGGACACGAAAATCGATTCTGGAAGTGGAAAACCGCTTTACAGAAGTGCATTTCCAGAATCTATTTAATCCGCATGACCAACCAAATGCGGATTTGGGAAATCGGTTTACGAAATCCAGTTTTCGAAGCCCATGTAAACGGGGTGGTTCTGCCAAGGCTGACTTCTCAAGCTGCATTTGTTTCATGTGCGGAGTGTGTTCTGCACAACGTTGAGCAACAGTTCTAATAGTCTGTCCCGTGTAAATACTTCCGCACTCACAGGGGACGTCAAGTACACCCGGAACATGCAGACCTGTACTGTCCTTAATGGAGCGTACCATGTCTCTCATCTTGGAGGCAGACCGGAAAACTGGTCTCAGTCCAAGTCTCTTCAGGAGGCGTCCAATCTTGCTGGTCGTTGCTCCACAGAATAGGAGGTATGCTGCTGGCTTGGCCTCGTCCATTGATTCACGCGTTTCCTTACGTTGGTGGCAACGGAAAGCTTTAGAGATCCCACTTTTGCTATAATCGTTCTCCTTGAAAACACGCTTCAAATATTAAAATTCAGACTCCAAACGGCCGTCGTCAGAAATAACCTTTGCCCTGTGTACTAGCGTGTTCAGGACATCTTTCTTGTGTACATGATGATGGAAGCTGTTGCCGTTCAAGTAGCGATCTGTGTGTGTAGATTTCCTACACACTGAATGACCAATTACTTTAAGTTGTTTGTAAGACTAGGGACTGATGTCCAACGTAGTTTGGTCCCACAGAATTAAAACATTAGAACTTTTTTGTTTTTTTGCTAAGTTATGTAGTTATTACAAGGTATGACGTTACTAACATCTATGTCAACATTATTAGTAACCACAGACTTTGCAGTGTACAAAGAACTTTTTTTAACAACGAGGCAGAAATGTTGAGGCGTGCTTTGTAAGGCCTCAGAAAATTATCAAACATCACTGGACAGCAAAATCTGCATGTCTCAACAAAACCAATCCGTTTTGGGGAGTTTTAAGCACCGCTCACATGTTCAGTCATTACTGACAATAATATTGTCAATATATGTAAAAATAGACAACCAAGAACTAAGAATATGGAGACGCGTTCGTGGTTAAAGAAAAAGAATGATTTTTCGCATGTGAAGCTGCTGACGGAAATCGGAACAATTGACACGAAAGACTTGCTGAATTTTTTTTTTTCGAATGAACTTAGAATCATACGAGAAATTATTTACGATGTTACGAGACAAAATCGGAAAACAATTCCAGCCGATGAAGGATTTAAGTGTAACTTCACAATTTTTGGTCACAGGAAGGTCATATGAATGTTTAACGTTCAGTGCAGTAGTATCCGCTTAGACAAGTAGTGAAATTCTCAGTGAAACCAAAGAAGGAATTAAATACTTTTTTCTTTTTAACGTTTTCAATTTTTTCTTCAACATACTGCAGGTGATAAAATTCAATTCATTGCTTATAATCATTAATTTTCTAGCTTATATCCATCTAATCAACTGATCTTTGAAATTAGAGAAATGGATTGCCCCTGCAACATTCGATAATCTGTACCATTGATTATTTACTCATGTCAAAGCGGAAGATATTTTTGAGCCCGTCAACATTTACGGTATTGACGCATTGTCATTACATTGACAATGGTACTGAACGTGTGAGAGCAGAGAGAGAGAGAACCAGATTTACGGCTGCAGTATCGCTGAAGTAATTGGCGGGTGCTTTGGTGCAGGAACTGACGACACTTTGACTCGTTCCTCAAGAGTTGCACTTGTTTTTAAAGCCATTGGCGGCGCAACTCGTTACTAATGAAAAGTATTGTGCCTGTGTTCGAGTTAACATAACTTTGTTCGCCCCCTACACTTTCACCCGCTTACGATCCATTCCTTAAGTTACGATGTGTCTTCTTTAGCTGATTGACTTCAAAATGACTCAGCAGACGGGAGCAGGAGCAGCTGTTGCGGTTGCACGCCATGTCGCGGTCGGCAGTGCTGGCACCGTCCCGGTCGCTGGGCTGATTGTTTGATTGCCGGCGCGTCCTCCTCACGACAGGCCCGATGATAAAAAGAGACGTCGTCATCTTCGCATGCCTTCTGCTTCTAATTTTACGACCAGAGTCGTCAGTGGCCAGCTGGGTCACGAGCGCACTAACCTGTTCAGTACTGCTTAGCGATGACGTCCTGTGGAGACAGCACAGTATTATGAACACTGACGTTTGCTATTATGAGATAAATAACATGGGCGATATGCATTGGCTGAAGAAATGACAAAGCACGATTCGACGAAGAAGCTGTTTTGATTATATGCCCCATCATTCGTCACTGAAAATCTGGTTCGTCCGCAGTTTCCAAACTTCTTATGAAAGAAAAAAAATCTTGAGTGGGATTTATAGGTATGTCATTTATTGGCCCTGTTAGCTAACGTCGTTTTAAGGCACTATTTAATAAGCATAACGTAGAATGTGTGGCATTATGCTTACCGTAAAACGGGGTGACTTGGGACAGAGGGGTGACTCGGGACATTTTGACAGTGTTTCATTTTTTATTGTGTTGGAAGCAGTGGGAGGCCAGAACTGTGTTTTGCTGCTTATTATTATTTGTGTGATGGTGCGCTGATGTCCTCAGGTTGAAGGGAACAATTTGTTATCAATTTAAGTACTACTTTTAATGGTTTGAAAAGTGTGACAATAGTAACAAAAAAGTGACAGTGAAATAGGAAGGCCTTCTGGTTGCTATGGAATAATCGTGGAAATATGGTTCATGTTTAAATGTGATCCCCAGTTCTATCTTTAATAATAACCACATAAAGATAAAAACTTAGACCCATTTTTGACTAAAAATTTCGATTTACAAAATGATAGCATACGTGGGGTGACTTGGGACATGTTGATTGTCAGAAACCTCTCATTAGACTTAACTAAAGAGACTTATATACGAAAAAACGCATTAAAATGAAATTGTTAGTGTTTTTATATGTTTCATGATTGGGTTAAGAGGTTCTGAAAATATTCATAGGGAAAATATGGACGATAGTAAATTCCAAAGTAAGGACCATTTATGAGAAAGTCTCAGAAGCAATCAGACATTTATGTTTTCCAAATGAAGAACATATTCAAGAAGTTTCTATTTTGCAAGTTATGTGCAAACGTGTTTCCCTATTTGTTCGTCGTGGTTGTTAGAAGATCTCGTATGAAACTGCAGAGTAGTATAGAAAAAAATTACTGTAATTAAAAACAACAAGAAACAATTTTTCTACTTTTCTAATTTTTTTTATTTTTCAACCTTTTTTTTAATATATCGTAATTTTGATTATTTCACTTTAAAAGACACTTAAATTGTTAACACATATTTAAAATGAAAAAAAAAGGAAAACATTTTCAGTGTCCCCAGCCACCTCTTTGGTGAGGTGAATGCAGTTTTATGGAAAAAATTTGTGTGTCCCAAGTCACCCCACATATCCCAAGTCACCCTCCCTGCGGGGTGACTTGCTGAGTTGGGACACCAACAAAGAATTAAATTAAAAATAAATGCACAAATTTAAGATAATATTTGATACATAAATGTAATGTACGGAGCCAGACCTAAATTTTCATATACATATTATTTTCGTAAGTTTCATGGGCTCTGAGAAAAAGCTAAGGAAACACGAAAAGTGTCCCAAGTCATACCGTTTTACGGTACTGAAAATTACTTAATTTTCGAAGTTCACCAGTAGTACCAGTAAACGGCAGGAACTGCTGGCCACTAAACGGAAATACCCTGAAGGAATCATGCAACACAGCCAAATTTGCGGCGACGCTAGATCCACGTGGCCAGTATTTCAGCGCACATGGCCGTGTGGGCGTGCTTGAATTGTTCTGTCGTGCGGTTGTTCTGCGTTAGCAGCTTCAGAATGCCTCGTAGAAGGCAGCGAGCACGTTTCGGAATTTGACCTAGGAATATGGGGGGCCAGCATTAGCCGTCTCGAAAATCGGTGATCGTGTCGGGCGAAAGCAGGCCAGCTAGGCCCGTATCTACGGGGGAGCGACCGGACTGACTGCCTGGGCGGTACTCGCAGAGGGGTGCCAAATGATCCCCAACAAATTTTACGTTTCTTTTGCAAATATCTCCGACTAAAAATAATAAAAATGTAAATGATATAAAATTAAATACCTAAAAATAATAATTAGGTCTGAAATATTTGAAAAAGTGGGACGGAGAACAGGCTAGTGAGATTTTAATTTCTATAATTTCTTTTACTTTTCGGGTTTCTCAAAGAAATTTAATTACGGCAAAAATCTATATAGTAGGGGAAGCAATGACAATGAATCAAGATTATTATTTTTTATCTATTGTCGACATCTGCATACATACTCCGCAATCCACCGTAAGGTGCGTGGCGGAGGGTACACTGTGCCACTACTAGGCATTTCCTTTCCTATTCCACTCCCAAATGGAACGAGGAAAAAAAGAATACCTATATGCCTCCGTACGAGCCCTAATTTCTCTTGTCTTGTCTTTGTGACCTTTACGCGAAATGTAAATAGGCGGCAGCAAGATCGTACTACACTCAGCTTCAAATTCCGGCCCTCTAAATTTACTTACCAGAAATTCATGAAAAAAGCATGGTCTTTCTTCCAGCGATCCCCAATTGAGTTGCCGGAGCATTTTTGTGACACTCGCGCATTGGTCGAACCTACCGGTAACAAATCTAGCTGCTCGTCTCTGAACCGCCTCTATGTCTTCCTTTGATTTTATTTTATTTTATTTGATTATTCCAGGGAAGCCAAAACAGTCTTGGTCCAACCCGCCACTGCCCGCACCGAAACTAAGTTTATTGTGCGGTATCGCTCCCTGTATATCTAGTAAAGCCAACCACTGCCCTTGAACAGTGCAAGGAGTCCCTTTACCAGTTCTTTATTAGACACAATTTCTTCGGGTCTGGTTGTCCCAAATGTTCTGTGCCTTTTACTCACCAATGTAATGCATTCGAAGATTAGATGTGATGCAGTTTCATCACCGTCATTACAGATCCTACATTTAGGGTCCTCTTCTGTTATTCCCATTGTATGTAGGTGTTTTTTGAAATTCCCATGGCCTGTCAGCAATCCAACCATGAGTCTAATCTCTCTCCTGTTCAGACCCAGGATTGCAGAGCTTCTTTTAAAACATGGCTTTGGCATCATTACCTTGCCATGTTTTTGTTGATGGACTTTGGTCCAATACTCTACGTGCTGTCTTCTGAGCCAGTTACGTAGCTCCAATTTGATCATTGCCTTGGTGATTGTCAGGACTGGTTCCGGTCCAATAAATGGAGACTCTGCCCCCATCCTGGCTAATCTGTCGGCATGTTCGTTGCCACTGATCCCCGAGTGGCCAGGGACCCACAATAGGTTTACTCTATTGCTTTCCCCTAGCTCCACCAGAGCCCTGTGACATTCTACAACAATTTTAGACCTTGTTGCAGGAGCTGCCAGTGATCTCAGGGCCGCCTGGCTGTCTGAATAGATATAGATGCTACGATCTTTGTAGCACCTACGCAATTCTCCTCCACACATGCCCTAATGGCAGTGATTTCGGCCTGGAATACTGAGGCCAGTTTCCCTAGAGAGATGACGCCCTCCAGTCTTGGCTGCACCCCGTATACCCCGGCCCCAACGCCTTGGTCTGATTTCGACCCGTCAGTGAACCAGACAATATCCCCCGTACGGTGTCGAACTATTGTCTCCCACTGCTCCCTACTTCCAATTGTTATACTGAAAGGCTTGTTGAAGCAGTATGGGGTTATAATATAGTCGGCTGGCATTTCCCCAACCTTTCCTATATTTACCTCACTCACTATTTTAGTGTGCGATTCTGGATATCCCAAAGAGTTCCAGTTGTTACCAGTTTTGAGCCTGTATGCACCAGCTGCTGCCTCCATCTTGACCCAAAGCTGTAATGGGAGCATATCCAGCATATGTCTTCCTTTAATCTGATCCGCTGCGGGTCCCAAACACTTGAGCAATACTCAAGACGTGGTCGTACAAGCGTTTTATACGCGGTCTCCTTTACAGGTGAAGTACATCTTCCCAAAATTCTCCCAATAAATCGAAGTCGGCTGTCTGCCTTACTCACAACTGTCCTTACATGCTCGTTCCATTTCATATCACTCTGCAATGTTACGCCTAGATATTTGAACTACGCGATTGCATCAAGAAGGTCACTACTAATGCTGTATTCGAATATTATGGAATTGTTCTTCCTACTCATGCGCATCACCTTACATATTTCTACATTGAGAGCTAGCTGCCATTCTTCGCACCAACTAGAAATTTTGTATAAGTCATCCTGTATGCTATTACAGTCAGTTACAGACAACACCCTCCCATACACCACAGCATTGTCAGCAAACAGACGCAAATTACAAGTTACTCTGTCCATCAAATCATTTATATAGATAGAAAATAATACGGTCCTGTCACACTTCCCTGGGGCACGCCTGACGATACACTCCTCTCTGATGAACACTCGTCGTCGAGAACAACGTACTGCGTTCTATTACTATGGACCTATTCCATAAGCTCGTATCTTCGTTAGCAGTCTGCAGTGTGACACCGCGTCGAATGCCTTTTCAAAGTCGAGAAAAACACAATCCGCCTCTTGCCATTTATCTAAAGCTCGCAAGATATCATGTGAGAAAAGGGTAAGCTGAGTTTCACATGAACAATGTTTCATAAACCCGTGCTGATTCATGGAAAGAAGCTTTTCTGTCTCAAGGAAATTTACTATATTCCACCTGAGAATATGCTCCAAAATTCTACATGAAACTGATGTCAACGATATTGGCCTATAATTGTGTGGGTCAGTTCTGTTTCCTTTCTTATTAACGGGAGTTACCTGCGCTTGTGATTTTTTCAATCACTAGGAACCTTGCGCTGAATTGAAGATTCGCGATAAATGCAAGCTAAGTAGGGGGCCAATGCCGCAGAATACTCTTTATAAAACCGAACTGGTATTCCATCCGGTCCAGCAGACTTTTTCGTATTTAGCTCTCTCAGCTTCTTCTCTACACCGGAAATACTTATTACTATGTCCTCCACTTCGGAATTAGTACGTTGATCAAATGATGGTACATTTGTGCGGTCCTCCTGCATGAAAGATTTCTTAAAGGTTCAATTTAGAACTTCAGCTTTCCGTTTGTTTTTTTCTATTGCTGCCCCGTAATGTTCAACGAGTGACTGGATAGTAGGCTTTGACGCACTTAGCGAAGTTACATAGGACCAGAATTTTTTCGGGTTCTCGGACAGATATTTTGCAAAGGTATGGCTGTGGTAATTATTGTGTGCTTCGCGCATCTATCTTTTTATAGACGCACGAGTCTCTACTAACTTTTGCCTGTTATCATTTGCGTGTTCTTTTTTGAACCAAGAGTGCAACAGTCTTTGCTTTCTCAGTAGCTTTCTAACATTATCATTATACCACGGTGGATCTTTTCCATCCTTAATCGTCTTTACTGGCACATGTTTCTCTATCCCTTTATTTACAATGCATTTAAATTTAGTCCGCAATTCCTCTACATCCATAGTATACCCATTCATTTTCTAAGTGCGATCCTAACAATTGCTTATCGGCTCTTCCCAACAAAAACACGCTCCTAGCCTTCTTGATTGGTTTATGAACTTTGGCCACCATCGACGCTATGACGATATCATGATCACTAATTCCTATCTCTAAACAGACATCGTTAATAAGGTCAGGCCTGTTCGTAGCTATAAAGGCTAAAATATTTCCATTGTGCTTGGGTTGCAGGTTTAACTGCTGAAGACAGCTTACGGAGAATGTGTCCAAAAGTAGCTCGCAAGACTGCTTGTCTGTACCGCCTGAAATGTACCTAGCGAGGTCCCAATCTATACTCTTAACGTTGAAGTCTCCCCCGACTAATATTACACGGCCCGGATACCTACGCCCTACCTGGCGAAGACTTTCTTTGAATGATTCTAAAACTGCTGCAGCAGAACTGGGGGGACGTAAAAACACCCAACTATTAACTTTACTTCTTTTAGACCTGTTATACGTACCCAGATAACTTCACAGTTACTTTCAAGCTCGATATCAGTAAAAACATCTTTGTCCACAGCGATGAACACTCTCCCTCCATTTGTGCTCGACCTATCTATCCGATATACATTCCACGCCTCGCTAAATATTTCTGAACTTGCCACATCATGATTTACCAGCATTCGGTGCCTTAAACTATCCACAATAATTTCCATGCACCGCGGCAAATTTGGGAACTTCGTTTTTAATACTTTGAAAGTTCGCGGCTGATATTTTGATAGTCCAATTTTTTAGAAGAACGCGGCCTGAATTCGCTATCTGAATGTTGACAGGCGAGTGCTCATCAGAGTTAGCACCTAGCCTAAAAAAAACCATGTGCACTCCACATGTACTCTGCTACCCCAGTAGCCCCTTCCTTAGTGTAGTGCACCCCTGATCTATCTAGGGGCACCCTACAATTCCCCACCCGATAACGCAGATCCATAAATCTGCAGCCATGACTGTCACAGAGTCGGTGAAGCCTCTGGTTCAGACCCTCCACTCGGCTCCAAACTAAAGAACCCGATTAACCCTGGGAAATGCTACAAATCGACAGCTCTGTTTGCACCCCAGGTGCGAGGGCAGCGGCCTTCACCAATTCCGCCAGCCACCCATAGAAACTGAGGGTGTCCTCAGAACCCAAGCGACCCAAGCGACAAGCGTCATTGGTGCCGACGTGAGCCACGACTTGCAGTCGACTGCACCCCGCACCCTCGATAGCCGCCGGCAAGGCCGCCTCCACATCTCGGATGAGGCCCCCCGGCAGACACACCGAGTGCGCGTTGGAATTCCTTCTGGATCTCGACGCTATCTGCCAAAGGGGCTCCATCACGCGCCTAACATTGGAGCTCCCAATAACTAATAATCCCCTCCCCCCGTGCAGCTGCTCGGACCCTGCTGAAGGAGTGGCCACACTATCGATACAAGTAACTGTAGAAAGTAGAAAACTAATAATCAACTTTTAACTAGCCTAGTATTGTAAAAAAGACGGCTGGCAGCTGACTGAACTGTGGTTAGTGGTAACTACACTGTCAAAACAACGAAACTGAGTCCGGCTGAATACACTGTTATCAAACGCGCAGGAATATAAGCTTTCTTAAAGCAGAATACAAAATAAGGAAGTGACAATATGACAATTAAATCACGTAGCTTGCAGCAGACGAAAACTATACACATGGTATTTATCAAAATACTTGAGAATAAACTCTTAAAACAGTAGCACAAACGAAATCTTTCAAGTAGATGAGAAGAACCTCTTAAAAATAGACTCAATTAAGAAATTAACTGGCAACGAAATTTCACGAAATTTAATAATGATACTTAGCGCTCTGGGCTATGAGACAGCGACAACCGCTGGCACTGGACTCTTGCGATGTATTTATCCCTAGATTAAATATAACCTCAAATCATTCTTCGAACCTCCATGAAATGACGGACAGCAAGAAAATGAGTACAGAGTCACTTGAAGAATTATTTCTTTAGATGCGTTTACGAAATTTCAGAGTCAAAAATATTGGAAAACAATCTAAAGAAAAGTTACTCGATGTTAAGTTGTGAACAACTTTTATTTAAAAAATTTTACGATAGGGCGCACAAAAGCAGAGAGAGGGCATAGCGTCATTCAGAAATCGACAGTATCCTAAAGCTTGGATCCATGCATTATAGTGGCAGTGTCAAAACCCGAAAACGTCCGAACCGACCCAGTAAGTTACATCCAATTATTTTGCTACCACCAATCACCTAGCTCTTCGAGAAGATATTCGTGTACCGTCTCTGAAGACCGACAGAGGGCATAATACGAAATCAGCAACTTGGATTCAAGAGACAATACTCGACGCTCCAGCTGCTGAGGATGGTACAGAAGTCATGCAAGCGTTCTGTAATCTTTCTGGATATAACGAAAGTCTTTGACAGTGTTTGACAAAGAAGATTACTTTAGAAGCTCTGCCATGAAGGCATCCCTGCAACAATCGTTCAACTCATCAACAGTTACCTCGCTGGAAGAACTTTCTTCGTCCGTGTAGGACACAGCATGTCGACGGTACAACCAATAGCGGAGGAAGTGCCGCGCGGGAATACCGAGCGGTCTGGAGTGCGCGCCCTCCTGAGCCGGAGGTTCGAATCCTCCCTCGGGCGTAAATATGTGTGTTGTCCTTAGGTTAATTTAACTTAGTTTAAGTAGTTTGTAAGACTAGGGTCTGATGAGCATCGTAGTTTGGTTCCATAGAATTGCAAACATTTGAACATTTGAGCAAGGAAGTATTCTTCGGCCGATGCTATATACAATGTACATGGCAGACTTTCCAACCTCACCCAGAGTCCTCAAGGCCATGTATGCTTCTAATTAGACAAATTCGATGGCCTGAGGCAGTTCACAGAAGATCACAGGATGTCTGTGGTGACACAGTACGATGCGATCGGAGGATGTGGTTCAACCGAGCGAAGACGCAGGCCGGCAGGCAATGATCATAACCTGGAAACTGGGCCTACTGTCTAGAATGTACATCGCTTCGGTCATCAACTATAATGGACAAATTCGGACACAGACTCGAGTGTGGCTGTGCCAAGTGTTGGGAATCTCACCTAGCAAGCCGCGGCGGAGTGGCCGAGCGCATTGAGGTGCTACGCTACGATGCGCGAGGCCGTTCCCCGTCTGGGGTTCGAATCCCCCCTCGGGCATGGATGTTTGTGTCGTCTTTAGTATAAGGTAGTTCATAAGTAGTTTGCAAGTTTAAGGACTGATGACCCCGCAGTTAAGTCCCTTAAGCTTGACAAACATTTGATCACCTAGCAGGAGTACGTTACCAAAGTGGATAAATAAACGGCGCACCGAGGAGTAGTTCTATATCCGCTGATCAACGAAAATTCGAAGTTGTACGTCTCCAGCGGAATTCGTCTCTACCGAACCTGCATCCGACCAAATAAGGACTGTGTTGGGAAAACGTTGCATCAAGGGATTACAACAGCAGTGAAACAAGATCTTACGTCGAGTATTTCACGTCTCAAAAATGTTCAAAAGTTTGTATAGCTTATGGGACTTAACTACGGGGTCATCAGTCCCTAAACTTAAGAACTACTTATGAACTAGCTAATTCTAAGACGGCACAAATATTCATGCCCGAGGGGGGATTCGAACCCCCGACCGTAGTGGCCGTGCAGACAGTGACTGGCGCGCCTCAGTCCCCTCTTCCACCGCGGCCGGCTATTTCACGTCTCACGAGCATTTCCACATCGCTGTCTACGTGAAGTGACGTAGGAGCCTGCTGTCCAAGAAAGAGTCCGTCTTGCAGCGCGACGACTCTGCGAAAGGACACGACAATCGGAGAATCCATTTATTCAGCGGCTGGGGCAGTCGAACAACCCATCGAACAGCTGCAGGCGGCCTGTCGCCCTACGGCAGTAAATAGTGGGACCACACTGAAGAGACAGAAATACTATCCACTCCCCACGACAGACGACACTATTCAGTAAAGAAGTATACAAAAAAACTGACTCGAAATCCCAGGTATTTTAGTAAATGCCACACGGTAAGCGCTACTGTTTTTGCTAGTCATGGGACTATGCAGGTCAGAAGCTATCTGAGGACTGCTCAATGTCTATCGCCTCCTCCTTGAGGCAATCATCCAATAGTGGCATCACTCCTGTTCACACGTAATGCGTTTCATCGACTACGCGAAACAGCTTCCTTGACTGCAACTACAGGGTGTCCAGAAAAGG
Organism: Locusta migratoria; assembly: GCA_026315105.1. Lineage (NCBI taxonomy): Eukaryota > Metazoa > Arthropoda > Insecta > Orthoptera > Acrididae > Locusta > Locusta migratoria. Next base: position 895,903,991 of record CM048745.1, read on the forward strand.
GCTCCCTGATTTCAAAATTAAATATCTCGAAAACAAAGATCGATAGAGCAATGCAGTGAACGGTATGTTTATTGTGAAAGCTGTAAGAAGTTTATACAGCAGTTTGAAATAATAGTTACAAAAGCTGCTAATAGATGGCGCTCTAAGCTGTACAGCACATATCAGCATACATAAGTGAAATAATCGTATGAAACACACTCTTTGCAAACAATCACATCACAATGTTTCCAAATGCTCACCGTTGGCACTACAGAGGTAACGCAAACGAAGAATGAAATTCGTCATCACATTTCGAAGTGTCTCAGCCGAAAAAAAAAAAAAGAAAAAAAAAAAAAAAAAAAAAAAAAAAAAAAACTAACAGGGAGTCAAATCAGGCGAATATGGAGACCAATCCGTGCCTGCACCAGTAAATTTGGGATATTCCAAAGCAATGACTCGATTTCCGAAGTAATCCTCAAGAAAGCGAAACACTTGTCCGGTCTGATGTGGTCGGGCTCCATCTTGCATAAACCATTCACCAGTACCTGGTAGATCCTCTAACGCTTGCCTTGATCTTCTAACAACAAATAATCCGGATATAGTAAAGAGCATCAAAACAAATACAGGGATTAGCGAACATCGAGTTGTAGTAGCGAGATTAAATGTCGAAATTCCCAAATGCACAAAAAAATAAACGAAAAATATATCTATTCAATAAAGCAGATAAAAATTCGCTTCACGCTTTCCTGGGTGATAATCTCCAGTCTTTCAAAACTAAAAATGCGAGTGTAGATCAGTTGTGGCTTACTTTCAAAGACATAATATCAATCGAGAGATTTATACCAAATAAATTAACAAAAGAGGGGGCCGACCCCCCGTGGTACACAAAACAGGTCAAATCACTGTTGCAGAAACAAAGAAAAACGCATGCAAAATTTAAAAAGATACAGAATCCACAAGACTGGCAATCTTTTACTGAAACAGAATACCTAGCGCGGACATCAATGCGAGAAGCCAATAGTAGTTACCACAACGAAATCCTGTCTCGTATTCTTGCAGAAAACCCAAAGAAATTCTGGTCATATGTGAAGTACACTAGCGGCAAAACGCAAACAATACCTTCACTACGCGATAGCAATGGTAATAGTACCGACGACAGTACTGCTAAGGCAGAATTACTAAACACAGCTTTCCGAAATTCGTTCACCAAAGAAGAAAAAGTGAACACTCCAGTATTCAATCCAAGAACAGATGCCAGCATGCGAAACTTAGAAGTAGATGTTCCTGGGGTAGTAAAACAACTTAAGTCACTAAACAAAAACAAATCTTCCGGGCCGGATTGTATACCAACTAGATTCCTCTCAGAGTATGCTGATGCAATTGCTCCGTACTTAGCTATAATTTACAACCGATCACTCAGCGAAAGATCAGTACTCAAAGACTGGAAAGTTGCCCAAATTACTCCAATATTCAAGAAAGGCAATAGGAGTGATCCCCAAAATTACAGGCCTATCTCATTGACGTCGATTTGCAGTAGGATTTTGGAACATATACTTTGTTCGAATATTATGAACTACCTCGAAGAGAACGACCTATTAACCAATAGTCAACACGGATTCAGAAAGTATCGCTCTTGCGAAACACAGCTTGCCCTTTATTCACATGAAGTGTTAAGTGCCATCGACAAGGGATCTCAAATCGATTCCATATTTCTGGATTTCCGGAAGGCTTTTGATACTGTACCCCACAAGCGGCTTCTAATGAAATTGCGTGCTTATGGAATATCTCCCCAACTGTGCGATTGGATTCACGATTTCCTATCAGAAAGAACACAGTTCATTGTAATTGACGGTAAGTCATCGAGTAAAACAGAAGTGATATCTGGCGTTCCACAGGGAAGCGTTATAGGTCCCCTACTCTTCCTCGTGTTTATAAACGATTTAGGAGATAACCTGAATAACTCCCTTAGACTGTTCGCGGATGATGCTGTCGTTTATCGGTTAGTGAAGTCAACAGAGAATCAAAATCAACTGCAAAGCGATTTAGACAAAATTTCTACTTGGTGCGAAAATTGGCAATTGACACTAAATAATGAAAAGTGTGAAGTAATACACATGACCACTAAAAGAAATCCACTGAACTTCAATTACGCGATAAATCAGTCAAACATTAAGGTCGTAAATTCTACCAAATACCTAGGAGTTACAATTACGAACTTTGACTGGAGAGGACACATAGAAAATATTGTGGGGAAAGTGAATCAAAGGTTACGTTTCATTGGCAGAACACTTCGAAGATGCACCAGCTCCACCAAAGAGACTGGCTACATCACACTTGTGCGTCCTCTCCTGGAGTACTGTTGCCCCTTGTGGGACCCTCACCAGGTGGGACTGACGGAAGATATTGAGAAGATTCAGAGAAGGGCAGCTCGTTTTGTTTTATCACGTTACGGGGGGGGGGGGGGGGAAGCGTCACGGAAATGTTGCACGAATTGGGGTGGAAATCATTAAAAGAAAGACGTTATTCATTGCGGCGTGATCTGTTTGAGAAGTTTCAATCACCGACTTTTACTTATGAATGTGAAAATATTTTGCTAGCACCCAACTACTTAGGGAGACATGACCATCCCAATAAAATAAGAGAAATCAGATCGAAAACGGAACGATTTAGGTGTTCTTTCTTCCCTCGCGGTATTAGAGAATGGAACGGTAGAGAAAAGTTATGAAAGTGGTTAATGAACCCTCTGCCAGGCACTTAAATGTGATTTGCAGAGTATCTATGTAGATGTAGATGTAGCGACAAATTGTTCCAAAATTGCAACGTAACGTCCACCAGTGACCGTTTCTCGAATGAAAAAGGGCCAATAATGCCTCTGCTGCATACTGCAGCCCACACAGTAACTCTAGGAGAATACAGGGGTTTCGCTTCACACCAATATGACTTTTCGGAACCACAAAATTGCCAGTTCTGCTTATTCACGTATCCATTCAGGTGGAAGTGTGCTTCGTCTGTAAACCAGATGCAGCCAACACCAAATCCTTCACTATCAATCATTGTGAGCACCTGATTGTCAAAGGCAACCCTTTGTTGCACAGCTCGTACGGGTATGGCCTGGTGCGTTTGTATTTTGAATGGAAACATGTGTACGCTCTTTCTCAATATTTTCTGTGTGCTGGAACGCTTCAAACTGGTCTCAAATGCAATTCTACTGACGGATGACATTGGATTTCGCTGAATAATTCCAGAAACTGTGACGATATTTTCAGGCGTAGCTGCGGTTTGCTTGCGGCCAACATGCCCCACTAGATCATCAGTTACGCTGCCTGTTCGTTGAAATTTTGCGAAGAGCGTACTAATGGTTTTCGCATCGGGTCCTTTAGGAACATTACACCGTGCTTGAAAACTTCGCCTTGTTACCGTAGGACTCTCTTCTTACCTGCGGTACTCTAGCACCAGAAAAACGCGTTGTTCAATGGAGTACACGGTTTTAATCTCTTCCTTCGGTACGCTAACCTCCTTTCACGTTTCAGTAGTGGAACTGATTACGTATGACGATTACAGCGTCATCTGTTAGCACCTTTTGTAACTATTATTTGAAACTGCTATATAAACTTCTTACAGCTTTCACAATAAACATACCGTTTACTGCATTCCTCTATCGACCTTTGTTTTCGAGATATTTAATTTTGAAATCGGGGAGTCCTTTTCTGGACACCCTGTTAACGCCGTCTTTCGAATGCTGCATCTGGCATAGTCCTCACGCACCCGTCTCACAGAAATACCTCCTCTGTGAGTTCTCGGAAAGAAATTCGCAAAGGTGAGGGCAGATGATGGGGAGAGATGGTAGAATAATGTAGCATCAGTGTGAGGTACTTTCAGAGGGGCTGTTTATCTGAGCGAATGTGGAGTGACACGCGGTTTCGCCGAACGTGAAGGCTATTCTTAGCAAATCGATTGCCTGCGATGAAATCACAATGCGACCAATCGAACGCGGTTTAAGAATAGACTCTTCCAGAGAACCGCAATGATGTTGGCTGTATGTAAAACCAGTTACAGGAACAAAGGGCCCAGGTTATTACCTTTGTCGTGATTTGATGAATTTCACCTCCACGTTGGTTATTTTCGCACTCGACCGAAAGCGAGAATTTATTGTTTCAATTACATGCATGAGGAACCCGGCTTTTACGGTTGCACTGTAAAACTGCAAACAACACTATCGCCAGGTATGACAACCGTCACACGGCTGACAGAGCGGGTGTACAGCGGTACAGAGCGGTACTTTGATCTTATATCTGACTACAGGGAATTCGAGATAAAAAAAAAAAAAAAAAAAAAAAAATAAAGTCAAATGTTTGTAAAGCTTATGAGACTTAACTGCGGGGTCATCACTCCCTAAACTTACACACTAATTATGAACTAACTTAGACTAAAGACAACACACACATCCATGCACGAGGGAGGATTCGAACCTCCTACTCGGGCCTGTGGTGGATTACCCGTGCGTACTGGGGCGCCGTGCTACGGTGCGCATAGCCGTTCGCCGTCGAGGATTCGAATCCCTCCTCGGACGTGGATGTTTGTGTTGTCCTTAGGTTTACCTTCGTTTAAGTCGTTTGTAAGTTACGGACTAATGACCAAGAAGTTACGTTCGATAGATTTACAAAAATTTGAACATTTCCTACGCTGGAGACCGCGCGATCCGCAACCTGGCGCTCCAGACCACTCGGCTACTCCTGTTGGCCAGGGGTGTTACTTTATCCGATGCCGATTACTTTTTATTAAACATACTAAGAAATCAACTGCTGTTGTTCCAGTCTTCAGACCGGAAACTGGAAAGATGCACCTCTCCACCATGTTCTTTCCTGAGCAAACCTATTCCTCAGAAGAAAGGCAATTCACATCATCCATCTCAACCTGCTTATTATATTCTTATCTCTCTCTACGTTTTTTACCTCACACTATTCCATAAGATGCTAAATTCACACGATTCAGTGATGTAGAAGAATGGTTCTAACCAATCGATACCTTCTTTTATTCAAGACTGTTTAATACTAACGCTACTCCAGTTATGCAACAATATAACAATTCAAGAACAGTGGTAGGAGATTCTCTAACTACATAAATCATACTCGTTGAAGTTAAATTTTTACTGTAAGTTCTCTACTAAAAATTCTACAATACAACTTCTACAAATGTTGTTGTCGTTGTTGTTGTGGTCTTCAGACCAGAGACTGGTTTGATGCAGCTCTCCACCCTAATCTATCCTGAACAAACTTCATCTCCTCTTCTGTAGCGACACATTTCAAAAGCCTCTACCCTGTTTATCGTCAAAGTTTCACTCCCATACAAAGCAACACTCCACACAAATGCCTTCCCTCCGCCACGCACCTTACGGTGAATTGTGGAGTATGCATGTAGATGTAGAACAAACAAATTTTTCTATTTCAAAAACGTTTCTCTTCCCATTGCCATTCTGCACTTTATATCCTCTGTACTATGATCATCGTGTGTTATTTTATTGCCAGAGTAACAAAACTTATTAACCACCTTTATTGATTTGTTACCTAATTTAATTCTTTCAGCATAGCCTGGTTTTCTAAGACTGCATTCCATTACCCTTGTTTTGCTCTTGTTAATGTTCATCTTATATGCTGCTTTCAACACACTGTCCACTCCGTTCAATTGCTCCTCCAGGCCCTTTGCTGTCTCTGACAGAATTACTATGTCATCAGCAAAACGCAAAGTTTGGAAATATTTAGTTATTTACCGATGTATAAAGTAGGACCACCTCCGCGTTTCATGTCTAACAAGTGTAATAAACTCCATTTATAAAGAATTACTTCGTGAGTGAATCACTTCTTTATCTTATAATCCATTTTGTTGGTTATTCAGAAGTTTAATTTGTTTGTTTAAATATATTTTCACATCATCATATGCAGATTAATAGACTGGCTAAACTACAGATTAATTATTGGTCATGTTTAAACATATAGGGTAGCTGTTTAGGGCTTAGAAGCTGACATACATAACTCACCCCTATGAACAGAGACAACGAGCCATAAACCTTTTACTACCCTGAGTTATGTATTGTCCAATTCCTATTGGTGAGCACCGATAGGAAGGTCGCAAGTGGGCAAATTTTGAGGAAGACAGGGTTAGTTCAAAAGATACAGGAAGCTAGAATAGGAACAGTGCAGGGCTCGTTTTACACTCTGAGTTGCCCGTTAAAACATTTTACGTGTCAAAATTTCTGTGATAATTATTAGTGAAGTTTATCTGAGATTCATTTGACTTCCTAAAGGGGGGAAACAGCCTTTTTAGTAGTTACAGAGGAAACAATCTGGGCTGACCTTGTAACATCAGCTAATGTGGTTTTGTTATGTAGCTCTGCGAACGGCTGAAAGCAAGAGGAAATTACAGTCGTTACTTTACAATGGGCATGCAGTTCTACTGTATGAATGTATGATGACAGCGTCGTCTTGGGTCAAATAATTCGGAGGTAAAATACTTCCCCAGTAGGAGCTCTGCGCTGGGACCACTGAGGAGGATGTCGTCATCAAGAAAAACAAAACAGGCATTCTACGGATAACATGCTCTATCTCTTAATTGGGTAGGTACGTTGGACAATTTGAAAAGGGAAATGGATAGCTTAAAGTTAGATGTTAGGTATGATGAGGATAAATGAAATTCGGTGGCAGGATGAAAAGGGTTTCTGATCGGGTGAGTACGGGTTTATGAATAGTGATAATGACTAAGAAATAGGAATGCGGATAATTTACTATCAACAGCATAGTGAATGCATTATCGCAATAAAGATAGACTCGAAACCTACCACAGTTGTACAGGATGGAAATATCGAAGAAATGTGTGAGGAGATGAAACAAATAATTCAGGCAGTTAAGGGAGAGGAAAACTTGATTGTGATTGGATACTGGAACTCGGTAATAGAACAGGGGAGGATAAGTAGTAGGGTACTATGGACTGGAGAAAAGGAATAAAAGAGGAAATTACCTGATAGAGTGTTGTGCAGAGCATAATTTAAACATCGCAAACACTTGGTTTAATTATATTGAAAATAGGTTCTATACGTGGAAGTGACCACGAGACGCTGGAAGGTACCAGATTGATTTCATAATGGTAAGTAATAGGTTTAGAAACCAGGTTTTAACCTGTCTTATCTGGGAGCAGATATAAACTCTGACCATAACTTATTGGTTATGAATTGTAGATTAAAGCTTAAGAGACTGCAAGAAGGAACAAAATTAAGGAGATGGAACCTGGACAAATCGAGAGTTTCAGAGGGAGCCTTAGGCAAGAATTGGTCGAAACGAGGGAAAGTAATACAGTAGAAGAAAAATGGGCAGCTTTGAGAGATAGCATAAAGAAGACCGCAGAGGATCATACAGGTAGAAGGGCAAGGCCTAATAGAAATTCCTGCCTAACACAGAGATAATCAATTGATGAACGGGAAAATATAAAAATGCAGAAGTGAAGCTGGCACAAGGGAGGACGGACGACTAAAAAAGAAGGTTGACAGGAAGTGTAGACTGGCTAAGCATGAGTGGCTGAGGAGAAATGCAGAACCGTAGAAGAATTCATAACTAGGGGAAAGATAGAAGTCCTCTCAGAAAGCATTTGTTTGGTGTGTAGCATTGTATGGGAGTGAAATGTGGACACCAAGGAGTTCAGATAAAAAGATAATGGAAGCTTTCGAAATGTTGTGCTACAGACGAATGAAGACGATTAGATGGGTAGATAACGTAAATAATGTTGAGGTGATTAACACAATTGAGGAGAAAAGTAATTTGTAGTACATGCTGACGAAGAGAAGGGATAGATTGTTCGTACACACTCTGAGACATGAAGGAATCATCAGCTTTGCATTAGAGGAAAGTGTGTGCGTAGAGGAAGACCGAGGGACGGATAAAGTAAGCAGATTCAAAAGGATGTAGGTTGCCGATAGTATTGTCAGATGAAGAGACTTGCACAGGACAGGGTAGCATGGAGAGCTGCATCAAACCAGTCTGCGGACTGAAGACCACAACAACAACAACTCAGTTGTAGAGAGCATATCAACAATCTTTACGTTGTTATTATTATCAATATAATTAACCTTTCATGACAGATACTTTTGACTCGACGGTCTGATAACACTCATTTTTCCGAGCGAACAAGGAACAAATAAAGTTATTCTGATATATTCTACTTTTGCCCGTCTAACAATAAGGAAAATGTAAATATTCTCAGAGGCCGATTAAACGTCTTCTTCGTCGTTGATGTCTTGATTACTATTCTTTTCCTTCATCTGTTCATTCTCAGATGAAGAGACCTATACAGCTGGCCGCGGTGGCCGAGGGGACTGAGGCGCTCCAGTCACGGTCTGCACGGCCACTACCGTCGGGGGTTCGAATCCCCCCCTCGGGCATGGATATTTGTGCCGTCCTTAGTCTTAGTTAGTTCATAAGTAGTTTGTAAGTTTAGGGACTGATGACCCCGTAGTTAAGTCCCATAAGCTATACAAACATTTGAACATTTTTTTTTTAGACCTATACAAGTCAGAGTAGCGTGGAGAGGTGCATCAAACCATTCTGCGGACTGAAGAAGAAACAACGCATCCTATGAGAAGTAAAATCAGCAACATTAGAACTTTTGTAACATAAAAAGGAGCCGGGAGGTCACTGCTGTGGCTGTGTAAGCGGCCGACAAGGTGGTGGGTAAGCGGCGAACGCTGACCGACAGAACGAACAACCCCGCTAAACTATAGATTGTCGAGGAACGAGCGAGTATTGGTCACCAGTAAAACTGACACGCCATCCAGCAGAGAACCGCGTTAGCGCGGAGTCGACACAGTGTCGAGCACCTCGGAGTACACGCAGGGATGTAGCTGCGTTGGGTGCGATTGCTGCTGCCACGGCTGTGCGGCGGCGGCGTCACGTGACCTCGACAGCTGCGCCCATTGTCTTCCGTGGCGCTCGCCTCTCGTTGTCAGATTAACAATTCTTAAGCTCCGACACCAGTACAAACACGCACTGTACACTTCCTAACCAAATCCCCTGTTTCCGTGGACTGATAAGACAGGTAGAGAAAGGCGCAGTCTCATGATGTTACCTCGAAATAGTCCTAAGACTTTAACTGAAACTCAGCCACTCACGAAAATCTTTCGAGGACGCCTGCACTGTTTCCCGAGGCGGGAAGACTTTCAACATATCCGGGTATTTTTTTCTTACTAGTAGAAATATTCATTAGTAAGCTATAAAATGATGATTACGACCTCTAGAATTTTTCTAAGAAAAATATTAATCTCGAGTCCAGAATGTCTTAGATCAACATTATTGTTTTAAAATATGAGACACAACGTCGGAAATATATTTCTTTAATAGTTCCTTTCGTAACATAAAAATATAAAAAGTCGTTTGAAGAAAACAAGCCCAAAAAGTGTATGTTTTTAAAACTCATTTTTTGTTATTTATCATTATCAAAATCTAAAAAGTTATTTAATAGCATGATATTTAACTCTTCACGAAGAAAACAGACCAAAATCCATTTTTCTAGGTCGATCCCCTGAGCAGCAGGTAGCCAATTTTCGAGAAGGTCTTAAAATAATTTTAAAAAATCGATATAACTAGAAAATACTACAAAATACTAAATATTGTTAATTTTTTAGAAAAGTTACCTTTTTGAATTATTTCGTGCCGTACGTACGGCAAATAATGTTTTGAAACGTGAATGTTGATGAGTTACAAGGAATCAAGTTTTTAAAGGTTTTTCGATATATCTAGAAAAGTTACGAAGCAATCGATACTCACAATAAACAATCTGTAATTAATCTTGAGGCCTACAACTTTCTAACTGAACATTTTCTCGTCAGAGTTATCGTTTTTTTTATTTATTTAAGTGCTTCGAGCGGTTCTCAAGAAGCGTTTGCTGACAGTTTCTAACAGCTGTACAGGCGATGTCATAAGTGTCTTGCTGCCAATGGCGATTACTTTGAAGGCCAGTAAAGGTATTTTGTTTGTAACTCTTGTTTATTTCCTGAGAGCATTGACCAGATTTTTCAGACGCACGTTGTATATGAGTTCTGTAATCTAAGAACATTCCTCCGTGATTGCTAAAGCATTATAAGTATACTAGCTGTAAACCCGGTGTTTATTTATTCTACAATCTCGTAGTCCACCTCCCCTTCCCTCCTCTATCTGCATCCACCACTTCTCTCCCATCTCTCTGTTCGTTTCCACCTTTCCGTCTCTTGGCAAAGTTTTCTGCAAGGTACCATCTCTCATGTACCATACAAACATTTATATACGAAGGGACCTTCCTCTTTCTTTAAAGGCCATGTGTGCAAAAATTCATCAACCTTGGAGCAAAACTGTACATTTTGTAAAATTCCGTATGTTAAGTACCCTCCACCACGCACCGAACGAAAGTTTATACATACAGTGACATTCATCTTGTTTTGAAGTTAGAATGTGCAAAATTTTATCAATATCGGAACAAAACCATAGATTTCTATGCAATAGAAAAGCAGGGTCACATTGAGAAACGCACTTTGTTGTTCTCAAATATTACAGTTTTATTTCGTACAACTCTTGTTCTGACAATAAAGAAAACAACAAAAAAACGTTCAGTGAAATCGGTCGAGCCGTTCTCAAGTTATGGCGGGACCACAGTATTCAGGCATGCATTTTTATGTTGCAAAGTAGCCTGTCCCATGCACCGTATGAAACTTATGGTAGACGGTGACCTTGAAGGTCAAGCGTGCGAAATTTCGTGAAGATCGGAATGAAACTGTTGATTTCATGAGTCTGTAGGAGAAGTATGCTCGGCCATGCACCTATGACAAAATACTTTCTTAGCTGGGTTTTCTACCTATAAACTACATTCCTGCTTAATTTCAGGTGAAGTAGTTTTTGAGATTTTGTCTTTAGTCAGTGTGTGAGTTACTGTTCTTTCGCTTTTATATAGATACAGATTAAGAAAACAGATTGCTTAATTTTGGATGCTAGAGAATTAAGGGAGACTTGCAGACTTGATCTGATACAAGGTCATGCCTGATGCAACAGTTTTACGGCATCTACAGCGAAACTGTCGTGAGCAGTAGAATTAGAATTCTTTTCGTTTCATCAGTTTTTGTGTGTGTGGAGGGGGGGAGTCAGTTATAAACGCTTCGTAATCGTCCGAAATTATATGCAAACTTTGTTGCAGGTCCCTAACTACTGACATTTTGCAAAAATTCACGTATAAATCTGGGTATTCTGAAGCGGTGGCCTCTCAATATTTATGACGTCACATCTCCTGAGCTATGTGTCGTGCTCTTTTGTTTTTGGGTCAGGAACCTTCGTGGGCGTACGATGAACATTTCACTAAAGTTTCATTGCAATCCAATGAATGGTTTATGAACATATAGAGGACATAGAGAGAAACATTCATTTATATATAGATAGATAAGGAAGTGTAACAATGAAAGTTGCACAATACATTTTTGGGTGAAGTCGAGTGACGGTTGCCCTATACACGAAGTGCAGTGACGGAGTAGTCGTGTTATACCACACTGCTGGTCGCCGAAATGCAACACCTTACGGCAGCACCCACATCGAGCGAAAGTTGCAGCCTGCGTTTGCCGCGATGGCGGATGCACATGGCGGGGGGCAGTGCCGCCACCCGCGACCGCTGCAGGAAGGGGCGGCTGACGGCGTGTGCACTCACTGCAGTTATTGTCATCTCGTGCGGTTGTTGTAAATGAGCAGCTTATACGCCTCACAGAAGCCAGCACGTTTCTAAAATTGTTAGAGAGGGATTTGCAATTATCCTCCAGAGATCGGTAATGGTGACGTAATCCACTCAGATCACTGAGTGGTGGAGGGGACGACGCACCAACGGGACCGTTTGCACCGCCCCCCCCCCCACCCTCGTTGCAGCGCTATACGTGCCGACACGATACTGAGCGCATGGCGATGGGACCACATCCTCAACGCCGGGTCTGCGCTACCATGCTTCCTGGCAGATTATAAACTGTGCCAAGCGGGTATTCTAACCCAGGACGTTCGTCTGTGGCGGGCAAGCGCTCTACCGTCTGAGCTACCTGTGCACGCCTCATGGCACATACTCACAGCTTTACTTCTCCCAGTACTCTGTATCTTCATCCAGTAACTTTCGGGTGTGCCCCCGGATCCCGTCGTCATTCTGACACGATATTTCGGCCTGGAAACTTCCGGCCCTCTTCATGTGAGTAGCGAGTACTGAAGAGCCCAGGTGCAGTCGAGGTATTTATAGTGGTTCTTGCGCATGCCAAAAGTGCTGGTAACGTTTTGTGCATGCGGTAGATGGTGTCATGCGCGATACAGCCGAGTTGTATGTGCTGCCCTCGGTGGTGGAAGAGCAATAGTCTTCTAATAATTGATAATTGATGGATGGTGTCGATTACGCTGTGACTGGATGATCTTAATCACAAGATTCCAATTTTTGTCGAGCTGAAAGCCGAAAGTTACTGGATGAAGAAATTCGCCGGGAAAGCTTCAGAAGTCACACTCTGTATCTTCCAAACTTCGCAAAAATTTCTCCTGCGAAGCTTCCAGGACTATTATTCGTGCGAGAATTCATATTGCGGAGACATGAGTTAGCCACATATTCTACACAAACGTGCTGGCAGAACGAAACCACTGAGGCATGCATAGCTAGCTCAATAGGTAGAGCGCTTGTCCGCGAAAGGCAGAAGTCGTGGTGTCGAATCCCGCTCTGACGCAAAGTCTGAATATGCGTTTTATTACCAAGTTTTCTAAAAAAAGGTCTAGGCCGTAGAAGAACTTAAAATTATATAATGTGTCGACTACTTTCGAGTTTACAGTCATTCTCAAACCACAGTGAATGGATGGACAAAAATTAGATTGCTAGTTATATCATTCAGTGACTTCTTAGTAGTTTCTTTTACATAACTGTCACTCTTACTTTTATCCCTCTATAAGTAATAGCAGTGTGCATAGATACAACACCAGGAGAAAGGATGATCTGCACTATTCAAAATAAATCTACCTTCGGCACAGAAGAGGGCGAATTAAGGTGTCACAAAAGTCTTTGGTGACTTACCAAATAACATCAAATATCTGACAGATAGCCAACCAGTATTTTAAAAAGAATTGAAAAAAAAAAATCTATATGACATCTCCAACTCAGTAGATGAATTTCTAAATAGAAATTAGTAATTGAAAAAATGTTTGTCTTGTAAATCAACTCTCTCATTTCACATTCCGCTGAAATTTACTCACGTTATCTTTGTTTAACTTGTTACCTGCCAAATAAGTTTGGCTGCGTCATCTCCGGCCCTTCTTGTTCTTCCATTCTGGATGGTCGTCAGTGTGGCAAGAGAGGTAACACAGTCAAACAACTATCGTTAATTCTTTCATTCCCAGAGTAGTTCCTGGACAACATCGTATTAAAACCGGCTTTACACAGTATTATGAGAACAAATCCTTAAAGTCGCGTTGTTGTTGAGGAAAAACATGCTTCTAGAACGACATTTTACTGCTTGATGGAGCATGTATCAAATTCAGAGGCATTATTCTCCGAATTGTAAGTCGTGTTACACTGGAGTCGGCCGCGAGTGTGAGTGTACATGATGGATCGTGTTATTTTATATCAGCTGCGAATTGTCTTCTCTTTCGTGCTGTGGTGAAGATTATGCAAGCATTATTAATCTAACAGTGCTAAAAATCAACAAAATAACTTCTGAAGTAATAATACAACTCGATACAAATGTGTGTTGTGCATGACATAAAAATTATAATTGTTCGGCCAATAATATTAAAGAACATTCTTTTATGTTAAGAGGATTTTATTAAAATATAAAATACTGAATTTTATTTTTTTCCAAAGCGGATTTCATAATGTGGGAATGAAAGGGTTAATGTGGCTTATAACTCATTGTTAAGAAAAAGTGCGTCTTCTGTCTGTATAGGCAAGGTCCTTTGATGGGGTGGATGACTGAGGTGCGGTACAAGGACTTATTTTACTTTTTCGAGTCCGAACTCTCCGTCAACCTAAATTATTGGCCACGTCAACTGTAGCATCGGCGAACAACCACAGATCATCGAGGGTACAGGACTGTGGGCAACCGCAACATTGAGGCAAATGTGTCGTGTCCTCTGGTTCTGCGCATTCGCACGGAAGATCCTCAGTGTCCACTAGTCCCCACTTAGCTTTAGTGGTTTTCACAAGTGCAGCCCCCGTTCGCATCCTATTCAGGTTTCGCCAGGTCTTCCAGTCCAGTTCGCTTCCGGTAGGGCGTGCTTGTTGTAGTGGATAGTGTTTAGATGGTTCAATTGGTGCATTCCTCAAAAATCTTTTCCTTCATTTGAGTCTTCCTGGCGGAACTTGGGCGTTGTAGAGAACGTGGCGCTCGTCGAAAGTTTGCTTCAATCGCTCTGTATACTCTGCAGCTGTTCTGCGGTCTTTTGGTGAGGTAAAGGCAGATGACTTATATAGGAGGTCAATGGGGATCGGTTTCATACACCCAATGATTATTCTGCACGTTGCGTTCAGGGCGATATCGACGGTTTTGGCATGCGCAAATCTATTCCACACTGGACAAGCATACTCTCCCGTTGAGAAGCATAAAGCCTATGCTGTGGTGCGCAGTATGTCGGGGTTCTCTCCCCAGCCGCTCCCCGCTAGCTTTCTAAGCAGAGCGTCACTTGAGCGTACTTTCTGCCTGCTGTTGAGGCAGTAATGTTTGTTCGTTAGTGACCTGTCTAATGTTACACCCAGGTACTTAGGGATGTTTGTATGCTTCAGGGTGCTTCCTTCCAATCTGATTTTCAGGGTTCTACATCTACATCTACAACCATACTCTGCAAGCCATCCGACGGTGTGTGGCGGAGGGTACCTTGAGTACCACTATCGATTTTCTCCCCTATTCCAGTCACGTATTGTTCGCGGAAAGAAGGATTGTCGGTATGCCTCTGTGTGGGCTCTAATCTCTCTGATTTTATCCTCACGATCTCTTCGCGAGATATACGTAGGAGGGAGCAATATACTGCTAGACTCCTCAGTAAAGGTAAGTTCTCGAAACTTCGACAAAAGCCCGTACCGAGCGACAGAGCGTCTCTCCTGCAGAGTCTTCCACTGGAGTTTAGCGATCATCTCCGTAACGCTTTCACGATTACCAAATGATCCTGTAACGAAGCGCGCTGCTCTTCGGTGGATTTTCTTCACTTCCTCTATCAATTCCACCTGGTACGGATCCCACACCGGTGAGCAGTATTCAAGCTGTGGGCGAACAAGTGTACTGTAACCTACTTCCTTTTTTTTCGGACTGCATTTTCCCAATGAATCTAAGTCTGGCATCTGCTTTACCGACGATTGATTTTATATGGTCGTTCCATTTTAAATCCCTCCTAATGACTACTCCCAGATAATTTATGGAATTAACTGCTTCCAGTTGCTGACCTGCTATAGTGTAGCTAAATGATAAGGGATCTTTCTTTCTGTGTATTCGCAGCACATTACACTTGTTTACATTGAGCTTTAATTGCCATTCCCTGCACCATGCGTCAATTCGATGCAGATCGTCCTGTATCTCAATACAATTTTCCATTGTTACAACCTCTCTATATACTACAGCATCATCCGCAAAAAGCCTCAGTGAACTTCCGATGTTATCCGCAAGGTCATTTATATATATCGTGAACAGCAATGGACCCACGACACTCCCCTGTGGCACACCTGACGTAACTCCTACTTCAGAAGACTTCTCTCCATTGAGAATGACCTGCTGCTTTCTGTTATCTAGGAATTCCTCAATCCAATCACACAATTGGTCTGATAGACCATATGCTCTTACTTTCTTCATTAAACGTTTGTGGGGAACTGTATCAAACGCCTTGCGGAAGTCGAGAAACACAGCATCTACCTGAGAACCCGTGTCTATGGCCCTCTGAGTCTCGTGGACGAATAGCGCGAGCTGGGTTTCACACGAACGCCCTTTTAGAAACCCATGCTGATTCCTACAGAGCAGATTCCTAGTCTCGAGAAATGTCATTATATTCGAACATAATACATGTTCCAAAATTCTACAACTGACCGACGTTAGAAATATAGGCCTATAGTTCTGCATATCTGTTCGAGGACCCTTCTTGAAAACGGGGATGACCTGTGCCATTTTCCAATCTTTCGGAACGCTATGTTCTTCTAGAGACCTGTGTGCTTTTCTTGTATTTAAGTGGAAAGCACATACTTGCGTCTTTGCGGGGTTTGGTACAAGGAAAGGGAAACGAGCAGCAGTCCCCACTTGTGTTGTGACCGGATGAGTCTTGAGCGCAGTGCCTGGATCCCTGCTCCGTTCGCCAGCAGGTGGTGGGTAGGCTGCCCCCTCCCCCCTTCCCCACCTCCCACGTCGCAGCGCCCCCTCTCGGGATGGCCCACGCCGCTTCGGCAAGTGGCGGCAGTTTGCGGGACAACAGGCCGTAGTTTGCTCAAGTGTTTAATGCGCGGCCCGACCGGCCCAAGGCCCCGCGGCAGTTACCACCGCTGGAGCCTCCAGTCCACTCCAGGTCGCTCCAGCCGGCTGCAGGTAGGTCCGCCAACTCTCCAGCAGAGGCAGCTCTGTGGCGCAGGACTGACGAAGCGGCGCGCTACACACTGCTTCCTCTGACTCCTCCAAACGACAGCCCCACAGCTGCGTGTAGGGCACACATTCCGCTTTTAAGCTTCCAGTTCTGAAAAAAGTTCCAAAAAGGATAAAGCCAAGATCGCTAGCATATAATTTTATGCCGACGACCGGTTTCGATGGCCTGTGTCATCATCTTCTGCTATATAACGGTTTACAAAGCCGTCATCTTGCGATGTCAACAGTTGTTGTTTTAAGTAATTCAAAGTGCATGATTCTACTATGTCCCTATAGTTAAAATGTACATGTTAGTATAAGTGACAGTCACATGACGGCTTTGTAAACAGTTACAGAGCAGAAGATGATGGCAGAGGCCATCGAAACAGATCGTCCGAATAAAATTACATGTTAGCGATCTTGGCATTATCCTTTTTGGAAGCGTTCATAATATTGGATCGCCCCCTTGCAGTATAAACCGATGAAAAATTAATTTAAAAAACTTCCAGTTCTTGGCAGGCCGCCGGACGTTGTCAACAGAACCATCACTCGCTTCACTCCCAGAAAAGACCAGCCGAACCCAAGCAGTCAAAATCAAATGTTTTTATAGTCTATGGGACTTAACTACGGGGTCATCAGTCCCTAAACTTACAAACTACTTATGAACTACTTACGAACTAGGACGGGACAAATATCCATGCCCGAGGGGGGATTCGAACCCCCGACCGTAGTGGCCGTGCAGACCGTAACTGGAGCGCCTGTCTCCTCGGCCACCGCGGCCGGCTCCCAAGCAGTCCACCGAAGTCTCGCTTGCCTTCCCGGCTTACTGCTGTGCTTCACTACTTAGCAGTTTCTGCGATTTCGCGCCCGTGTTGCGAGTAGTGATCGAAAGCCGATGAAAAGGTGTTTTTCATCTCGTTAACTAAAGATGTGGCCAAATAATAAATGTATTCATTTTGAGTCATGTGAGTCTAAAATTGGTGACGTTTTACGACTTTTTATTTATTTATTTTTACATATCAATGGTTTTCCCGAGAATTTCACATTCTTTCTTTTATTACTCGTTACTTTCAGCGAGCTTGCCGACCAGCGAGCACAGATTCTGTTTCCTACTCACCTTGTGCTTTGCGACCAATTTCGATAAACATTTTTTTTTTAATTTGGGATATAATTTTCCGTATTAAATAATTATGACGTAATACTTTCTATTTATTTTATTACTAACTAGCTGACCCACCATTGCTTTGCACGGGTAATCTTTAATGTTCGCTAACTCACGAACTTCCGGACGTATGGTGATGCGGTTTGTTTACATTTCTTCATTATAATTCTGGGATCAACGTGTTTTGTAATAAATGTGAATACAAAAATGTGGAATAATTGAAATAAAAATAATAACGTAGAATGACATACCACTTCCACACTTTCGTGACCTCTGTATCGTTAACTATGAGACCTGCGCCAATGTACATAGTGTAGAATTATAGAACTGAGGATGATTAAAAAAAAAGAAAAGGCTGCGAGATCATATGTGAAGCGTGGACAGATCTCCCACAATTACTATATATCTGTAGTCTAAAGCCACCTGGCTCCACCGCTTTAGGAGAGAAAAACGTTATGTGGCTCACTCGTAAAAGCTAGACACATGCTCTCGCGTATTTAATTTATTTATTTATTAGATCTTTGTGAGTTCTGCAATTCTATACTGTGTGTACTGGCTTAGCTCTTATAGTTTAGGATGCAGAATTGAGTAAATTGCAGTAGCGGTAAACGATTCTACGTTATTATTCTTATTTTAGATGTTTAAGAAGTTCCTATTGACATTGGATATAGCCTAATTTTACCGCAGGATTCTAAAGAAGAAATTAAAAGAAACCGCATGACGATACGTTCAGTACTCCTCGAGTTATAAAAGGTTAAAAGGACAGAGGAAAAATGTGCTTCTATTTCAAATCTAATAATTCAAATGAAGCGAGCAGTTCAATAAAACAAACTCGGATATTCTCGTGACGTTGTTATATCAAAGAGCATCGCGTCAGGAACAGGTTAAATGGTGAATCATTATAACACAGATTACAATTAAAATAAAACCGAAAACTGAATAAACTTGGACCACACACGAACTTGCAAGTTTCACAGCATTAAGAACAAGTACAGGGAAATCAATAAAATTTCAGATTCATCGCGAGTGCTAGGTTCAGGACAAGAACATGAATGAAAATATTTCAAATAAGTTAGGAAACCAGAAAAGTTCATGATAGTTCCGTACAATTTAATTTGGAACGAAAACCGTTAGACTTGGCGCCCACCAGTGTCTCAGTTAACAAAAAAGTCCAGATTTACTACTACTACAACCAAATTCTCGCGAAAACGACTTAGATGAATCGTTATTGAACATTCCGCGGTTTCATAACTGTAACCAAAATGGACTTTAGCGTGAAGGAAAGCAAGGAAAAATTTTGAATAGGGATTAAAGTTCAGGGGGAAGAAATAAAAAACATTGCGTTTTGCTGATGACATTGTAATTCTGTCAGAGACAGCAAAGGACCTGAAGAGCAGTTGAATGGAATGGACAGTGTGTTAAAGAGAGCGTATAAAATGAACATTAATAAGAGCAAAACAAAAATAATGGAATGCGATCTTAGGAAATCAGGCGATGCTGAAGGAGTTAGATTAGGTAACGAAACAATGAAGGTGGTAGATGAGTTTTGTTACTTGGGTAGTAAAATAACATGCGATGGTCGCAGTACAGAGGATATAAAATGCAGAATGGCAATGGGAAGAAAAGCATTTTTGAAAAAGAGAAATTTGCTAACATCGATTATTAATTTAAGGGTAAGGAAGTCTTTTCTGAAGGCATTTGTGTGGAGTGTTGCCTTGTACGGGAGTGAAACATGGACGATAAGCAGTGCGGACAGGAAGAGAATAGAGGCTTTTGAAATGTGGTGCTACAGAAGAATGCTGAAGATTAGATGGGTAGATCGCATAACTAATGAAGAGGTACTGAACAGAATTAGTGAGAAAAGGAATTTTTGGCATACCCTGACTAAAAGAAGGGATCGCTTGGTAGGACACATTCTTAGACATCGAGGAATCGTAAATTGTAGCATTGGAGGGAAGTGTATGGGGTAAAAATCACAGAGGGAGACCAAGAGACGCGTATAGTAAGCAGATTCAAGTGGATGTGGGTTGCCGTTCTTATGAGAAGATGAAAATACTTGCTCAGGATAGAGTAGGGTGGAGAGCTGCATCAAACCAGTCTCCGGACTGAAGACCATAACAACAACAGCGTTTAAATGTCTTCTTCGTCATCAGCATTCCTGCGACGTGTACACCTTTCAGCTCTTCAGAACAACGACTCCGAAACGCACCGACCTCTTGCCGAATCCGGCAGTGTTGCCAAATGGTTTCCAACCATGTCCCCACATGACGTGTCAAAAATCCCTACGTTCACTACGAAAGTCCCTACGGGCCAACTTGATTTCTACAAAAAAGAGAAAAAAATCCTACATACGTATTGGGTGACTTCCACTTTATTAACATCACTGTACAATGGATTGTTAAGTCTTTTGAATAAAGTGGAAAAAAGGCACTTTCATTCTGCATCAGCCATGAGAAAAGTCTCTACGCTTTGCAATTCTGAACGTACAGTTTGGAAAAGAGAGTCAAACGTCCCTACACGTAGGGACATGTCCCTCCGGTTGGCAACACTGGAACCTGGCCAAATCCTCGCGCCAAACGCTCCCATTGGCTGGCGACGATTCGCGCAAACATCCTGTCCAGAAGATCCCGCAAGGGCAAGCTCGTATCGACCAACACCTGACTCATAGTGGCACAACTCTGCAGACTGTACAACTGATCTCATTTGATCAGCCGCGGTGGAGTAGCCGAGCGGTCTAAAGCGTCTCGCTGCGGAGCGCGCGGTTGCTCGCCGTGGAGGTTCCAGTCCTCCCTGGGGCATGGGTGTATGTGTTGTCGTTAGGTTAGTTTACCTAGGTTTAAGTAATTTGTAAGCTATGGACTGATGACCACGCAGTTTGGTCCGATAGATTTACAAACATTTGAACATTTTGAACATTTCATCAACCCATCAGGCAACATTCACTCAAGGAGTGGGAAATTCAAAGGAACAGGAACATGACAACAAAACGAAGTAGAAAACAATAGAACAAGCTCATCCTTGCATCCAAGGGTAATGTAATGACGACTACCAACTATAAAGTTCACCGTAAAGATGCCTTTCGCTGTTTCGCGAAATAAGAAATTTCAAATAATAATATAATCTTGAAACGAAAACAGTAGGGTCGTTTTAACATCAATGAAGGAATGACAACCATAATGACGGCCGCGGTGGCCGAGGGGACTGAGGCGCTCCAGTCACGGTCTGCACGGGCACTACGGTCGGGGGTTTGCATCCCCCCTCGGGCATGGATATTTGTGCCGTCCTTAGTGTTAGCTAGTTCGTAAGTAGTTTGTAAGTTTAGAGACTGATGTCCCCGTAGTTAAGTCCCATAAGCTATACAAACATTTGAACAATTTTTTGAAGAACCATAATTTTACACATCTATGGTAACATGGACGTTAGGGTGGATTAAATTTAAATGTTCCAAAAACTTATTCAAGTTCTCACTACCATGAGGCCAATTAATAAACGCATCGCCTACAAATATGGAAAAAAAATAAAAAAAGAAAAAAAGCAGTAATCATGACATTATTAGAGATCTAAACGATTCTCACTGGCAGTGATGATCGCAGATTCTGAAACTACTCGGTTACTATTAGCAACACATATCGTTCGTCCAAAAGTGTGGCATGTAATTTTACTTAGATTAGATTAGATTAGATTAGATTAGATTAATACTTGTTCCATAGATCATGAATACGACACTTCGTAATGATGTGGAACGTGTCAGTTAAATGAAGTGTGTCTATACATAATATTACATGACACTCAATATTTGAATATTTTTTTTATATATATTTTTTAAGTTTTTCCTAAAGTACTAACTTTTATCTAGAAATTCATCTAATGTGTAGAAGGAATTGCCATTCAGAAATTCTCTTAATTCATTTTTAAATGCTAGTTGGCTATCTGTCAGAATTTTGATACTACTAGGTAAGTGACCAAAGACTTTTGTGGCAGAAAATTTAACCCCTTTTTGTGACAGAGCTAAATTTAACCTTGAATAGTGTATGTCACCCTTTCTCCTAGTGTTGTAGCTATGCACACTGCTGTTACATTTGAATTCAGTTGGATTGTTAATAACAAATTTCATAAGTGAATATATATATTGTGAAGCTACTGTGAAGATTCCTAGATCCTTAAACAAATGTCTGCAGAATGATCTTGGGTGGGCTCCAGCAATTATTCTGATGACCCGCTTTTGGGCAATGAATACTTTCTTACTAAATGATGAATTGCCCCAGAATATAATGCCATAAGAAAGCAGAGAATGAAAATAGGCATAGTATGCTAGTTTACTGAGTTGTATATCACCAAAGTTTGCAATCACCCTAATAGCATAAGTAGCTAAGCTCAAACGTTTCAGCAGATCTTCAATGTGTTTCTTCCAATTCAACCCCTCATCAATGCATAAACCTAAAAATTTTGAATATTCTACCTTAGCTATAGATTTCTGGTTGAAGTCAATATTAATTAATGGTGTGATGCCATTTATTGTGTGAAACTGAATATACTGTGTTTTTTCAAAATTTAAAGAGAGTCCATTTACAGAGAACCATCTAATAATTCTCTGAAATACTTCATTGACAATTTCATCAGTTAATTCCTGTGATTCGGGTGTGATAGCGATACTTGTATCATCAGCAAAGAGTGTCTGTCCTGTTATTGGTTAAATCCACAATAGATCCGTCCAAATTAGGCTTTAACCAATAACAACACGCCGTCGATATAGCCCTGTGGTAGCTCCACACCTGAGATACGATATGTGTAATCTTTCCCCTCGACGATAGGTATTGTTTCTACGATAAACAACGCACCTGACCTTACTGTGTTTTCATAAGACCCATGGTTCTGCTGCCTTACACACATCTATCGCCGATAAGTATCGTCAGTATTTAGTTTCCAGAAACACAAGCAGTTAACTCTAGGATTACCAACCTCTTCCAATTTACATATAAACCTCCAGAAGTACAACTACAAATGTAATTATACTACACAAAATATCGTAAGTAGAACGGGGCAAAAACTCTTCTAAAACATAAGCTAGTCTGTTTCCCATTTTCTATTACTTTTATCCGGGCTTTAGTTATTGATGCTAATTCACTTTATTTGGTGTAGCTACTGAAATTCAGTTACAGGAATGTGAGGCAACTCGTCAAAATATGCAGTATTCAAAGATTGAAACTTTCACTCTGCAGCGGAGTGTGCGCTGATATGAAACCTCCTGGCAGATTAAAATTGTGTGCCGGAACCGGGACTCGAACCTGGGACCTTTGCCTTTCGCGGGCAAGCGCACTACCGACTGTGCTATCCCGAATCTGCACACAGTTTTAATCTGCCAGGAAGTTTCATATCATCGCACACTCCGCTGCAGAGTGAAGTTTCATTCTGGAAACATCCCTTAGGCTGTGGCTAAGCCATGTCTCCACCATATCCTTTCTTCCAGGAGTGCTAGTCTTGCGTGTTTGCAGGAGAGCTTCTGTGAAGTTTGGAAAGTAGGAGGCGAGGTACTGGCGGAAGTAAAGTTGTGAGGGGGCTTCGTGAGTCGTGTCGGGGTAGCTCAGTGGTAGAGCGCTTGCCCGCTAAAGGCAAAGGTCCCAGGTTCGAGTCCCGGTTCCGGCACACAATTTTAATCTGCCAGGAAGTTTCAGTATGAAGATATTTGCTATATTTATGCTGAAACCAGCGCTACAATCTCTTTTCTGAAAATGTAAATCTCCATCTGTGTATTTAAAATCTCACACATACTAAATTCTCTGTAGTTCACACAGAAAAAAAAAATAAAAAAAAAATAAAAAAAATTTACTCTCTCTTTCTTTACAGGTCAACTGAGTTTTCAAGTACGCGGTTGTAAGATTGTTTTATGTACCAAAGATCCTATCAGCCTACACACTTCTATGATCTCTGCACTTCACGTACCTTTGTGTTTTTAATGTCAGTCTTATCATTTAATAAAGATTTTGTTTATAAGACTAGTATTTTTCTTTTCTTGAGTATGTTGAATCTATTTTTGCCAATAGCAACTATTTTGCCACAGAAAATCATATATCGATTAACTCGTAGTCGATAATGACCTTGCACAATCGATTCCATTAATAGCAGAAAAAAATAAGACGAATCAATATTTTTGTGTTACGCCTATTGCCTTATTATGTATTATTTAAGTTAGAAAATCAACGAACTTTACATCCTGTGATGTTACAATGTCATGTCTAGTCTCTTTAAACGAAAATATTCCCCTTTAACAATCTTTTTGACTGATGCAGATGGCAGGAAAAAATTAAAATAAAAGCGACTCCACGATTTACCAAATTCTCAGTGCACAACAAAATAATCAGTTCAAAATAAATACATTTAATACTGGGACCGACTTCAGATGTGAAATATCACTTCCCACAAAACAAATCTCCCTAAGAGACTTGCCATTTCAATACTGGTAAACATTAGGCTAACTGATTAGATCAAATACAATTCTACTTGGTTCCAACACCCTAAGTGTTTTTACATTTATAATCATTCAACAGTACGTTGAGCATGTGGTCAAATTATTCATTGCTTCTCAAGTAGTAAACTAACAGAAGGAGATTTTCCATTAACAGATTAAGGTATCGAGTGGCATAGAGCAAAATAGTTCTGATTCACCTCGAGAATATAGGCAGTCTATAAAAAATAAAATTAGTGGGTCACGGCCTCACTATTACGATGCATCAAACTCCCCGCAGTATTTGACTATATCTAATATTTCCACAACAAATTGCTCTGCTCTCGGATGATATTTTCGATACTCTGCAGGTTCGAAATTTAGTTTCATTAATAAAACTATCCACACGCCATTCACTCGGCACTACATTACCAAAAATATTTGGCACTATCAGCAAATAAATATTTTTGCTCTCTCACACCTTCTGCAATATAAAAAAAAATTCTAGCCAAAACTGATCACGCCACAAATAGGCCGTGAAAACTAATCTTTGAAACTTATACTACAGCACTCCACATGCTGCAGCGCACGAAGATAGTTCTTGGAAATTAGTACACACATTCCCGTTTCTCTATAAAAAAAAAAAAAAAAAAAAAAAAAAAGTGTTCAAAATTAGATATTCCGATAATGTGCTGGAAATCATTTTATTTCTGAGATGGTGACAACTTATAACTTGACTTTAACTCCATCAATAATAATAAAAATGACTCGATTAACAATTCTTTCGTGTTTTACCAGGAACCAACACCCATATTCCCTAAACAATATAAATTGACGTGTTCTGTGATTCTAGCGTCATCTCTGCTGTATCACAGGCACCAGTTTGTACCTCTCTGGTCCACTGTTCTCTCATTTGCGTTGTAATACGAAAAATCTACAACATACAATTACCAATGCATTTTAGTTTTCAGATATAATTACCATTTTATATGAAAGCATATCTCGATAAGAAATTACCTGTTCATAATAAGTTGGAGCGATTATCTGTGGGACTCAGTAACGGGTAGTCCAAAAACTTAGTCCCATTGCAATTCACAAAGGAAATTCGTGTCCTTTATAAACAAAATATTTGTGAACTTCTTTCGATGGGTCCAGGGCAACAATTGCCTGGCCATTTAGGGCAACAGTTCTGATAGTTCCACACCAACAGTGAGGATTCCTCCACGTGAAAGGAAAATGTGTATGTAAATCTGGTAAAGTGTTTGCTCTTAATATTTACTTACACTCAGAACAAAATTTTGCTATGTACAGACGACTCCATGTAAAGCCACGTTCAGAGCGCGCACACTAATAAGATTATAAATAATGCAGGAAAGCCTTGGTCGTGTGAAATCTTCATTGCTTGAATTATTGCATATCGATTGCTAGAAAAGAAGAACTTTGGTTCCACATAAACTAGCTAATTGCATCTTAAAATGAGATATTATGTAACATTTATACAGTTATATAGATGTATAATATTCCAAGTTTAGATGCAATTTGCTTGTTTATGTAGGCCCAAAGGGCTTCTTTTATAGCACCGAAGATGGCCACTCAGCGACAGAAATTGATATGCAAAACTACAACCAATACAGATTTCCTGCGAGCAAAGCTATTTTCTGCATTATTTATAATTTTTGTATATATCTATGTATCTGAGCGTTTACAGGCTGGTATTTCAAATGTTCAAATGTTTGTAAAGCTTATGGGACTTAACTACAGTGTCATCAGTCACTAAACTTACAAACTACTTATGAACTAAATTATACTAAAGACATCACAAACATCCATGCCCGTGGGGGATTCGAACCCCCTACGGGGCCCACCTCGCGCATCGTAGCAGAGCGCCACAGTCTAACATATACAGTCACGACACTCCCACAAATTTTTGTTGTACACTGCGACAGCAGCGCTCCAAGCGGCCGGCAAGCTACGTTTCTGAATACAATGTTGCATGGGTGCGAAATGTATCGTTTATATTGATTTTAACATACTTTTTAAATCATGAAACGTATGTAGTGTCATAAAAATAGGCAATAACTTAAAAATAGCTCCACCTTTGTCTTCCTTAGGTTTCCTAAGATCCCTGACACGGTACGAAATGGTACATTACAGCACAGTATATTTACAATTATCTTGTAACCTACAAGCTTTTACTGTATAATCTCATTTAGTATTAAATTTAGAAAAATAGCTAGGAAACACCAGAAGACCCGCCCTTTGGCAGAAAGACGTAGCTTTTCTACTCAAGAACGTCAACACTTCTTCACTACAATTTCAGTAAAATCTATTATGGTGGAACGTAGGAAACGAATACAGAATGTAATAACTACAGTATTTAACATAATAAATCAGTCGCCACAACTGTAGCTGAAAGATAAAGTCACAGACCTGTCAAGACAACGGAAAAAGCAATCAAACTGTTGTCAACAAAGAAGAACCCAATTCTACGATTGTTGCTACAATTGAACTACAAACGCCAAGAATCTTCAAGACATTGCCTTCTGAAGCTAAAGTAATCACTCTCAAAAGAAGTTTGTGGTGTCGCACAAGTCTAAAGTGCGCGCCACCTACTTTCGCCGCGCGCCGCCAGGCACGCACGGCGCGGCGTTATTACGACGTCAGCCACGAGCGCCCTCTGCTACAACTCCGCTCGTGGCCACCACTGAACGACATCGTTCACTTGGGACTGAGATAGGAACCAGCTAACACTTCGGAATCAGATAGGCACCAGTGAAGACTTAGCTATCGGACAGGCACTAGGCAGGCCTCTAGCTCAACTATGTATCAGCATTCTGCAGTACTGAGCTATGTAAAAGTTAAGTATTACTAAGTCTCTAAGAAATATAGATCTCGTTCTAATTTACTCTAGTGTTTCTAGTTTCTGCTGTCCCACTGGCTGGTCACCTCCTACCTGCACAAGCGTGCATCCTTTATTCCTGAGTCGGTCTTTCTACTCGGCCACCGACACCTACGACGGAAACGAGACACAAAAGCGGCGACGAGGCTGGGACACAAAAAATATAAGCGTGTAAGAAAGACGAGTGAAGCCTACAAATGTGCGAATCATTAGACGTCATACAGAAATGAAACATGTCAAAAAGCACTTTGTCATAGGAAGAACAGACCATAATAGAAATTTATGTTTGTCTTATGTTTATATTCTACTTACTTTCAGCGGAAAAAGCTGCAAATATACACGTATTCGTAAGTATTGGTTCATGACGAAGTTCTTCGTTGTACCACTGAATCAGTTAAATTCGGCTGTTTTTACTTTAGTTTCCGTATTATGTGTTTCTGTTGATATTTTATTAATGTTTGTAACTCAAAAATTATACAATCTATTTTTTAATTACGCACACAAATAATGATAAACAAACATTGCTCCTTCGGCAGCTTGCCCACCGCTAGGAGCGCTAGTGTCGTTGAACTGTCAGTTGGTAACAACTTTCACAGCAATGAGTGTCGCGACTGTATATGTTAGACTGTGATAGCGCCTCAATGCACTCGTCCGCTCCGCTGCGGCAGGCTGGTATTTATTTAATTTTTTATACTTTGTTTGCTAGATTACCTTTATTGTTAGTTTTACTTGTGATTAATAATGTATTTAATACTCTTATTATCCAAGTTATATATGTGGTGTCTGTTCATTCAGACACCACATACATATATGAGTTATAAAATTTGCTGATGACGGTCAATGATCCTTTCTTCAGTGCGGAGGCACCCCTAGGCCCTTACTCTTACGAGAATTAGTACACATTAGCTATGAATTTGAGTTCTAGTGTACAGGGGTAAAGTTGCAAATTTATGTCTGACAGGAGGCGTACTTGAGTAATTCCGTACAGTTGTGATGCTCGCTGTGTTCCCAGTGCAGTAGGGGTCAGCGCAACTGCCTAGGAAGCTGGAGACCCGGGTTCGAATCCCGGCTGGGTACATATTTTCAACTGTACCCATTCGCAATTGATGTCATGCATTCCGTGAATTTGAACTCTTATTATCCTTTATTTTATTTTTTTTTTATTTTTGATTTTATTGTTAAGATGCCATTTTTTAAATTTAATTTTATTTTTTAATTTCATCTTTGGCTTCCTTTCTTGTGCTACTGCTGTGTTTTAAGTGAAGAAAACAACAATGCTCCTCATGCTAGTGGTGTTACTTCTGTTAGTGCTGTAAATGTAACGCAAATACTGATTCTTAAATATGTACCCCCCCCCCCCCCTTTCGGCAGAAGTTCGATTCGAGCACTGCTTTAAACCTTACTCCCGCTGCTACTTTCATGCGACACTACAGGCTGTTGTCCGCTCTTAGCATAACATTGTAAAAATCAAATAAAAACAATAAAAAGTTTATGTTAGTATCTACTACTTTCATTCCTTTCTTCAGAAATGAGTTGTAATATGCCGAGGTAAAAAAAAGTAACCAAAAAGTAACGAGAGACCGAAGGCAGAGTCACTAAATCCGTAGTACCTGGCTTTATCTGATTGCGCAAGGTGTCGAAGAGATAAACTCACCGACAGACAGGGCTCAAAGCGATTGCCGCGTGTGTACTCGCTACAACGCAATTAGCATCCGAGCGCCGGTGAGCTTTCGAGATCCAGTTATCAGCAGAGCGACAGCCACCCTTAAAGCTGTGGACTCGCCGCCGCGGCGCACAGTTCCATCTGGAGCAGCGTCTGCCAGTGTCCAGCGGCGACCAGGCGGAAGCACAGCAGACGCACACAACTCCCAGGTATGGCGGCGTCCGTAACAGAGCAGCAGAGGTCTGCACCTCGCTCGGCTGCTCGCTCGAACCGCGTGACACACGTCGTTCTATGACAGTCCGAGAGGTGTCGGCACTGCAGCTTGCGGCAAGGCGTGTGGCTGCGCTCGACTTCCTCCTCGCTCGTTCGAGCGGCGCACGCTCGACCGGCCCGACCGTCCACACTGCCCGCTCGAAACTCTGTCGACCACCGCAGCGCCACTCGAATCCAATGAGAGTGTCGGGAGCAAACTAGATGCTTGAGAATACATCCTGACCTCGAAATTTTGAATAGTTTCTTTTCCCGAGTGCTTCGAAAGCTCTCGATCCACTTGAACTAGCCATTCAGTTTCCTATTTTATACTTTACCATACAGGTGATTAACATAAAGTTTCTGTGCTAAGATCGTTTACTAAATGAGTTTTCCAGGATCT
Organism: Locusta migratoria; assembly: GCA_026315105.1. Taxonomy (NCBI): domain Eukaryota; kingdom Metazoa; phylum Arthropoda; class Insecta; order Orthoptera; family Acrididae; genus Locusta; species Locusta migratoria. Next base: position 895,933,382 of record CM048745.1, read on the forward strand.
GTCTTTCTTTCTTGTTCCCATTTTGTGGACTGTTAGTGGCTGTTTAGTGATAGGTGTTACTTGCCGTCTTAACGAGGAAGTGATTGTATTTTTTATCCATTCCTCTTATCACTATCAAGTCCTGGAATACTTTGTCCGTCTTTTATATTGATATTAATACACGATATTGATGTACACCCGTTAGCTTAGTTTTGTGCGTCTCTCTCTCTCTCTCTCACTCTCTCTTTCTCTTTCTCTCTCTCTCTGTTGCTCCCCGTTAATATATATTCCTGTAGCATTTTGGCACTGTGCGTGGTCGCTGCGCACCTACCTTTTCCGAGTGAGTCCTTAACGGGAATTTTTCCAGTTGCAGCATTCATATATCTCCCACTGCCACTGTCGTCTTTCTTATCTACATAATAAAGAACGTATGCAAGCTTGTGTGGCCGACCGCGGTGGCCGAGGGGACTGCGGCGCGCCAGTCACGGTCTGCACAGCCACTATGGTCGGGGGTTCGAATCCCCCCTCGGGCATGGATATTTGTGCCGTCCTTAGTGTAAGTTAGCTCGTAAGTAGTTTGTAACTTTAGGGACTTATGATCCCGTAGTTAAGTCCCATAAGCTGTACAAACCTTTGAAACAAGCTTTTGTGCAATATATAGGATCCTCGCTTTCTTCCGTGTCTTGATAAGAGATCGGCCTAGGTACATTGCAGGGGGAGTGACAATTAGGGGGATGGCTAAAAAAATTATTTTGATTTTATCGATGTTGAATCTATGGAATTTGACTTTTATCAAAAGATACTTTCATACCAAAAATCATTAAAATCTCTTTTGTTGTCTTTAAGTTATAGCCATGTTTCTATTTTAGCGACAATTTTGGATGGACCGTTTCACCCATTAAATATGTTTTGCCCCCACTAAAAAGGTACGTGTCCCATAGTTTTTCATGTATTATATGCAAATTTCATAAATATCGGAGAGTGACACTTCGGTAGGTTTCCTTGTGAGCACAGCGGCAGCGCCACGCTGTGCGGCCTCTGCCCGCCCCGCCCCACGCAGCCTCGTTCGAGTGCTGCTCGCTGCGAGCGAACACACTCGGCGCGCCGCCGCCGAGCGTTGCGCGCTCGACCGAGTACGAGCGAGCGAAACCGGCGATTTGCAGACCTCTAACGAGCAGACGCGTGTGCTCGTGTGGAGGTAAGGGGACCCACACTGGAGTGCGTGCACTACGTAATGCGAATACAGTCAAATGGTGACACGCAACACACAAAAAGTACCGTAAGACCATTTGTTGTACGACTATACCAAAACAGAATAACCTGTGCAAGCAGTTTCTTTCTTTTTCTCTTTGGTCATGTTCCCGCACATGCAAGTTCCGTTTTCTTCTACGTCTACATGGGATACTCTGCAAATCACATTTAAGTGTCTGGCACAGGGTTCATCGAACCATCTTTATACCGTTTATCTGCCATTCCATTCTCGAATAGCGCGCGGGGAGAAAGAACACGTGAATCTCTCCGTTCGAGCTCTGATTTCTCGTATTTTATTCTTATGATCATTTCTACCTATGAAGTGGGAGTCAACAATACATTTTCGCATTCGGAGGAGAATGTTGGCGTTTGGAATTTCGTAAGTAACCCACGCCGCGCAGCGATAAGCGCCGTCGTTGTAATGATTCCCATCCCAGATCCTGTATCATTTCCGTAACGCTGTCTCCCCTGTATCGTGACAATACAAAACGAGCTGCCCTTCTTTGGACTCTTTCGGTGTCCTCCGTCATAATGATCCCACACTGGGCAGCAATACACCAAAGCGTAGTGTATGCACTTTTTTAGTAGTTCTATTGCATCTTTAAAGTGTTCTCCCAACAAAACGCAGTCTCTGGTTCGCCTTTCCCACGACATTATCTACGTGTTCCTTCCATGAAGTAACAGTAATTACTACGTATTTAGTGGAGTTTACGGCCTTCACTCTCGATTTTTAAATGCAGCATCCAAACAAATAAAGTTAGTAATCAAAATACAAATGATATGTAACAATCATAGATTCATTTAATTCAAAACGTGACTATACACAATATTTCTGTTTACTTGTCCAGAATCTAATATGAATAAATTCTTTGGTGAGCCAAGCCCTGAATAAGTGACATAAAGTTATCCGTGTGATTCACATGAAGATTTTATATCCTCTCCAGTGTATTTAATAGATTACCCTGTGATTATTTATCGTCATAGAAAATGCAAGTCTCATTATAAACACTTGAAGCTAGAGGTAGATCTGTCGGAAATAATGGGTATTCATTGAATGTATACTATTTCATTCTCTTCCTTTCCTTTTAGGTCTACAGAAGTCGCCTACAGCCGTGTGCGCTTCACAATTCAAAGTTGTCAACAGCGCTGTCAGATTCTAGGAATTTACTTAAGCTGACTGGACTACAAGAGTATCTTAGCAGTAAATAAAAAAAATTATTAAAACTTGGTGCATGATCTCAAAGGTTTTTACCCATCGCCGTGTATATGGTCTCATATTTATTGAGTTATATGTTGTGCAAATGTATCACTTTTGCAGGTATATATTCGTTTGTATAAGAGCTGTAGTAGGTAAAATCTTTTGCGAATACAGTTAGTTGTAAATAAGTAATGGGGCGGTTTACCATGAACATTACCGTTTATATCCTTATATGAGCTACGTGTCGTACTACGAGTATACGTTGGAGTGTAGAAAGTTTGTAACGTCATACCGAATGCCGTAGTTTTACCCCATGAACAGCGAAAAAGTATTAAACGAGAAACTTTTCTTACACCATTTTGACGTAGTTTTCAGCGATAAAAAGTGTAATAAAGGTTTGAAATTATCTTTAAAGTTGTCGCAAGTCGCTAACTACTCTCATTTTCGTATAGTGTGTGAATAAAGTCTCGTCACATGTTGTGGCAGTTTTTTATGACTCCTATCGTTTATGACATTATACCTCCTCAGCCGTGAGTCGTATGTGGTTCTTACTTTAACTTACTTTAGTTCCTGTCGTTAGCTCTGGAACATAGGGACGAACGAAATTTCTCCATCTGATACAATTTCTAGCAGGTCTCTTTACTTTACCCCATGTTTTGCCGTCATCTGCACCTTCTCTCTCGGTCGTTCTCTTCCATGCGTGTTTGGGACGACTTCGTTTTCAAGCTCCTCGGGGGTTTCAGTCCAACGCCACCTTTCCAACAGCTCCATCAGGCGTCCTCAATAAATGCCCAATCCATTTCCAATTTCTTTCCTTGATTCGTATAGTGATTGGTTGCTGATTTGTTTCCCTCCAGAGATCTTCATTTGTCATTATATTTGGCCATCTCATGTTTAAAATACGCCGTAGACAACGGTTAATAAAAACTTGGAGCTGGTTTTTGATGTGGTTAGTCACTTTTCAAGTTCCGCAACCTTACATCAAAATTGCCTTCACGTTGCTATTGAAAAGCCGGAGTTTTGTTTTCTTTGAGATATCCCTGTTTGTCCAAACGGGGCACAGCTGGAAAAATACACCATTTGCTTTGCGGATGCGACTACGGACGTCCTCCTCAGCGCCTACCCTTACAGCAATTGTTAAGTCACGCTAATGAATATTTGGTTGGAATCGGTCCAGTGGTTTAGCGAGAAATGTGCAGCATTGCCGCTTGATGCAGCAGTTTTCCGCGCGCGCATCTCACTGTTTGTGACGTTCTATCTCGTGTGCTGTGTGTTGTACATGACCCTTACATTTACGGTGATCGTCGGCATGGATTGAAGTTGACGTACAAAATTTCATAAAGATTAGAACAAAATTGTAGATTTGTATGCAATACGTAACACAAACTAAACGAGGACATTTTACTTTATATTTATAGAAGAAAAAGATATGCCTTCTAGCACAACAGTTAATGTCTTTATTTATTTATTTAATTTTTATTTTTTATTTTTATTATTATTATTATTTATTTATTCATTTTTTTTTTTTTTTTTTTTTTTTTTTTTTGCGGCGTCGTCGCCTTGGTAGTGAATAATATTGTTTGTAATACTGACTTACAATCAAATAATGCAGTTAAATAAATACGTTCATGGCTTGTAGAAAATAAGTTGATGCTAAATTACAGTAAGACTCAGTTTTCACTATTTCTAACTCACAAGTCAATATAAACTGACTTTTTAATTACAATGAATGGGAATATGATAAGTGAGACTGAACAATTTGAATTTCTAGTGCAGCTGTCGATAAAAGTTAGTTTTCAGGTTCTTTTCAAACACTAAATGCTGCATTGTTTAGCATAAAAACAGTATCGGAAACATCTGACAGGTCAACTCAAAAGCTTTGCTTACTTTTACTCTTTTATAACATATAGTTTTACTTTTTGGGGTAACTCCTCTGATTAGAAAAGAGTTTTTTGCGCATAAACGGGCAGTTGCAGCAACATTTTGCCGAAACTCCCGTACCTCTTGTCAACCCCTGTTTAGTAGGCTGGGAATTCTGACATTGGCTTCTAAATACATTTTATCTTGAATGTAATTTCTTTTTAATAATATTTGGTTATTCCAAAGAGTTGTTAGCTTTCACTCAGTTAATACTAGGCAGAAATCGAATCTTCATTTGGATCATCTGCCGCAACCATTTTCAGTAAGTTCCCACAAGAATGTTCAGCGTGGTCTTGTTGATAAAAGCGTGAGAGTGAGGAGCTAAAGGTTGGTGGTTCAAATCCTGCGAGGTGCTTACTTTATGACACTGTACCACACAAGAGGCTTCTAATGAAATTGTGTGCTTATGTAATATCGCCCCAATTGTGCGATTTGAGTCACGATTTCCTATCAGAAAGTACACAGTTCGCAGTAATTGACGGTAAGTCATCGAGTAAAATGGAAGTGATATCTGGCGTTCCCCAGAGAATTGTTATAGGTCCCCTACACTTCCTTGTGTTTATAAAAGATTTAGGAGACAATCTGAATAGCTCCCTCAGACTGTTCGCGGATGATGCTGTCGTTTATCGGTTAGTGAAGTCAACAGAGGATCAAAAGCAACTGCAAAGCGATTTAGACAAAATTTCTACATGGTGCGAAAATTGGCAATTAACACTAAATAATGAAGAGTGTGTAGTAATACATATGACCACTAAAAGAAATCCGCTGAACTTCAGTTACACGATAAATCAGTCAAACCTTAAGGTCGAAAATTCTACCAGATAGTTAGGAGTTTCAATTACGAACAAAGCGGACTGGAAAAAACACATAAAATATTGTGGAGAAAGCGAACCAACGCTTACGTTTCATTGGCAGAACGCTTCGAAAATGCACCAGCTCCTCCAAAGAGACTGCCTACATTACACTTGTGCGTCCTCTCCTGGAGTACTGTTGTCCCTCGTGGGACCCTCATCAGGTGGGACCTACGGAAGACATTGAGAAGGTTCAGAGAAGAGCAGCTCGTTTTGTTTTATCAAGTTACAGGGGGGGAAGCGCCACGGAAATGTTGCACGGTTTGAGATGGAAATCATTAAAAGAACGACGTTATTCATTGCGGTGGGATCTATTTGCGAAATTTCAATCACATAATTTTACTTCTGAATGTGAAAATATTTTGCTAGGAGCCACCTACATAGGGAGACATGGTCATCTAAACAAAATAAGAGAAATCACATCGAAAACGGAACAATTTAGGTGTTCTTTCTTCCTGCGCGCTATTAGAGAATGGAGCATTGGAGAAAGGTTACGGAAGTGCTTAATGTACCCTCTGCCAGGCACTTAAATGTGATTTGCGTAGTATCTATGTAGATGTAGATGTAAAACGTTTAGTAGTGATCCTCGTGGCTCACCCTTTCTATTCGGTAGAAGAATTCCTGCGAGATAAAAAAAACTAACTTGTGTGTTAGGTTGTTATTTATGCTTAGCGCTGTCGTGTCCATTCACTGCTCACTAGCGACAGTCAAGCATTCCCAAATTGAAAGCCGTCATTTACGGCAAACGGGGTGTTGTCACTCAGTAAATTACGTCAATTATCTGATAACTCATTGCATTCACACTGACTTAACTGACGTAAACAACGTTCGTAAGGACTCCTTATCCTTGATCGAGAAAAACATGAATTTGGTATTGTTGGTTGTACTTAGATTGGAGATTACAATTAATAAAGTACAAGGTAGATGGAGGAAAAATACGATAATATTATGGTATGAAAATGAAGGCAAATAAAATTATCCCAAAAAATAGAGACTGAAATTAGTGACACATACAAATTTTCCAAGAAATATATAACTGTAACAGAAAGTGGAAAAACTATGTCATAAAATTTTATTATCTCCTACTTGGCAAGTTTCTCAGAACTATAATCAGTTTGAGGAAATTATGTGATAACTTCCGCGTTCTTCCTTCTGCTCGTGAGAAAGGAACCCCACATTTCTGAACAGCTATTTAAAATTGCTAGTCTTTCGATGAAGTAATACAGAACACTAGAAACTATATTTGCTATATTTCTGTTTGGTTATATATATAGCACGAATATTGCAGTAAATGATTGTAATTTGTTCTTCGATTTGCTTTTATTGTTTCGCATACACTTTAATAAATCATAAGTCAGTATTCAACTGTCTGTGAAAACTGAGTTTTCACTTGGGGTGGAAGCTGAGGGCATTTCTTACACTGAAGGTCGTTCGCATTAGTCACAACGCTCATACTGATAAAGTAGCTCATTTAGCCAAGTTCTAAAATTTTCTTCTATTTCCTAGACACTGGAAAACTTCATAAGCCTCTCACCCCATGGAATTGTATGTATGTTCCTCCTCCCACTAAGAACGCCTTACTTATTTTGTTAGGCAGTGCTACTGCAGTTGTCTTTTATATAAACTTATTACTAAGCTGTGATAGGATGGGGTGCTTATCCACAACGAAGTGTAATGGGTTCCATGTTACGATTAGTCCCACAACAAGCAATCAATAAAAATTCTGTGTTAAATGCTATTTAGTTAAGTAGAATCAAGTTGTTAAGGCACAAAACTTGTACAGCGCTCTTTGCAATGTTCACTCAGATACTGATGCAGAGTGATTTGCAGTAGAAATTCTTGTCAGGTTTGAAATCGGAGATCACTGACACGGGGAGATACACATCCCAGGCCTTACAGCTTACTGTGGTGTCGCACAAGTCCAAAGCGCGCGCCACCGACTTTCGCCGCACGCCGTCATGCACGCACGGCGCGGCGTTCTTACGACGTGAGTCACGAGCGCCCTCTGCTACAACTCCGCTCGTGGCCACCACTGAACGACATCGTTCACTTGGGACTGAGATAGGAACCAGTTAACACTTCGGAAACAGATAGGCATCAGTGAAGACTTGGCTATCGGACAGGCACTAGGCAGGCCTCTAGCTCAACTATGTATCAGCATTCTGCAGTACTGAGCTATGTAAAAGTTAAGTATTGTATAAATTCTGTGCAATATATATCTCGTTCTAATTTACTCCAGTGTTTCTAGTTTCTGCTGTTCCACTGGCTGCTCACCTTCGTACCTGCACAAACGTGCATTCTTTATTACTGTGTCGGTCTCATTCTACTCGGCCACCGACACCTACGACGGAAACGAGACACAAAAGCGGCGACAAGGCTGGGACACAAAACTTACGGTCTCTTAAGGCCACTTTCCTTATGCCACATGGCTGTAAATGGTGCGCCTTTATTAATACATTCGAGAGTTACGATTGGTGTACCAAAGCTTCGGGTAACATTACTCGCAATATCGTAATTGGCACTTCCAAAGACAACAGCTGATTTGTTCATTGTTTCAGGCGGCCACGTGCACACAACACACGGCTCTGCTTCCACACATTCGAGTGGAACGCGTCAACCGCTTCACTGTTATCACTTTCACAGTGATGGAGGGTGACAGAACCGCCTGGTACCAAATCTGCAGTACCTTCTACATGGCTCCACGATGACTATATTCTGATAACATTACTTGCTAGTTGAGATTTTACGCACTGGACATGTTTTTCTCCAGTCAGAATGCTCAACACCACTCCCGAACCATTCCCCGTTGGCAAAGTACCACAATATCTGGTCATTTCACTTTTCCTCATCTGGCTCTCTTTATTGTTTTGTTCCCGGTTCATGCCTGCCCTTTTTATTTGTGACCAGCTGAAAACCCGGTAGTTATTTATCCTCCCTTTTCTCTCTGTGATCACCGTCTGTTATCTTCTCTCTCTGTTCGTCCCCTCCCCTGTCGCTTTCTCTCTTTGTTATCTCCTCCTTTCCCCTCTCTCAGTTCGCCTGCTCCTCCCGCCTCCTCCTGTCCCTTTCTCTGACCATTTCCTCCTCCCCTCCCTCTGTTCCTCTCCTTTCACCTCTCTGTCACCAACTCCTCTCTCCCATTCTCCTCGTCTCCCATCTCTCTCCGTCTCCTTCCTCCCCTTTACTGTCCGTCTCCGCCTATCATTCTCCCACCTAGATATGAAAACATACAAATATGCGCCAAGTATCATGGTGACTGGTCAAAAGATGTCAAAGTCGCAACTTACCCTCCGTCACGCTAAATTCACTAGCTTTCATATTATAAACATCTCCTTCATACAATTATGTGCTGACTTTCATGGTGACCAAACAATATGGATGTCTGTTGTAGCGTACCCTCCGCCATTCACCTAAGGAGGCTTCCGATAGGTAGCCTTTGTATTACTTCTGGGTATAAGCTATCTTCATACCACATCTAATTCAATTGCGTCCATCCGTTTCAGCGTGAAGAGTAAGAAACTTGTTAACCTCCTGTAAGGTACCCTCCGCCACGCACCGTACTGTGGTTTACGAAAGGTGGCACATGTATCAACGCAGGGTATGAGTAGCTCATACCGGTAGCCGGTGTTCAAAATTTCATTCATATCCGTCGAGCCATTTCAACGTGGAGACGTAAGAAACGAATTAATTTTGAAGCACCCTCCGCCATGCACCACACGAGTTAATGTTAGTATTTCATAAAATACATTTTTTTTAAACCATCAGCTGTTTATTAAAAACCTTATACATCTACCAGTTTCGGTCATAGACCATCTTCATGGATAAAATGGTGTTAAAACAGAATGGTAAAATGCATCAAATAAAATACATCCAACTAAGATAAACAGGAGTCAGTATAACTAAAAGTGTAAAAAATTACTGTGATCATCTTATATAAAATCTATCAGTCAAACATGACATAAAAGGCGAGTCCAGTCTATGAATAGACTGTTTATCTCAGTTGGAGGTATTTTATTTGATGCAATTTACCATTCTGTTTTAACACCTTTTTATCCATGAAGATGGTCTATGACCGAAACTGGTAGATGTATAAGGTTTTTAATAAACAACTGATGGTTTTTAAAAAATGCATTTTATGAAATATATTACGGCTTTTGACACTCGCCTCACCAAAGCATTAATGTTAGTATGCCTACAACCTTCGCGCGAGTGCAAACAATGATTTAATAAAGTTTTATCGCAATCGGATGTACGGTATGGCCGTGCATAAAATACTAACAAAAAGACAAACAAACATTAATTTTAATATATTATATTTCATCAGTTAATGATAACCAAACAAAAAAAAACAAGACATGGACAAGGATGCTAACGAAACATGTCCTTATACACAACAGTAAGCATACGCAACGAGATCCTTTCGTTACAAGCCATGGTTTAACGCCACTTGTACAAGTATTATATCACAAATGCCAGCTTCGAGTGATTTACGTGGAACCCGACTCTCCGAAGATTAAAATTCAGTGTCGTTACTGGATGTGTTCTGTCACTTGCAAGTTCTTTCCTTTGAATCCTGTAGTTTCCGATAATTTTAATTTCTAAAAAACAACCTCATATTGTGAGTTTTATGAAAATAATTTATTTAACTGAATTTTTTTTATGTTCCAATAACTTGTTAAGTCTTTTTCATAATAGAACTAGCTGAAAAACCGGCGTTGCCCGGGTATTTATTTATTTATTAGTTCCATTTTTCAGGTATATATTCATTTGTGTAAGGGCTGTATGTTTGTAACATCTCTTCGAAATACAATTAGTAGTAAAGAAGTAATTGATTAAGACTTGGTGCGTCTTGGGACGCTCATATCTCAAGAACTATGTATCGTACTTTGATACAATTTAGAAGGCACATTCAACTATATTCGTCAATACTGTCTCTAAAATTTTCTGCGGCTATAATTTGTAGAGTAGAAATTATAAATAGTAACGTCTTACCGAATGTTGTAGTTTTACTCCCTAAACAGCGGAAAAGTAGAAAGCGAGAAACATTTTTCCTTTCATCACTTTGCTATCGTTGTCAGCGAGAAGAAGTTTAATAAAGATTTGAAATTATGTTTAAAGTTTGTTGCAAGTCGCCAAGTACTCTCATTCTCATATAGCGTATTTATAAAGTCTCGCCGCATTATGTGACAGATTTTGCGATTCCTATTGTTTATGACGTTATCTTCTGAACCATGTGTCATATGTGATACTTAACCCTACAGCAGTTGTCACCTCACGGTAAGGAATGTGTGTACCAAATTTGGTTGAAATTGGTCAGTGGTTTAGGAGAAAATGAGCAGCATTGTCGCTAAATGCAGCAGTTTTTCGCACATCTCATTGTTTATGACGTCGTATCTCCTGAACTATGTATCGTACATGATTCTTACACTTACAGCGACCGTTGGGACATCGATTGAAGCTTACGTGTACAAAATACACACAAACAAACATACGGACACTCTGTTTTATATATTAGATTTACTTTTGATCTTAAACATGGATTGTTTGCAGCAGAAACTGTTTTAACGTGATTTACAGCATGATAATTCAGACCCACCAGTCGCTTTAAAATAACTGACCTTTTATCCAGATTTCGACTACCACTGATGGTGTCTTCTTCAGAAGTGATACTAAATCCTAGAAATAAATCACAAATTATTAAAAGTTATTACCTGAGAATTTATGTTTATAACTGATAATACGTACTCACATCAGATGTTTTCACAGAGAGCTAAATTCGCCCACGTTTTATAAAGTTAGCAATAAAACAGTTGTTAGTCACGACTAGCGGTCTGAACAATACAGTCTGCACAGTGGCTGGCCGCTACGGACTGCCGAATTGTTCGCAGTCAAATTAGCGTCAGACTGCGGTATTGGAGGGGGGCGTGCATCTAGTAGCAATAGGTCAGTCTTCCTCGATCAGTGTTACTGTTCAGTTCAGTAGCAGAATCTTCAGAACGTATAAAATGCAAGACGTGAAACAATAAAGTGCTTTACTATAAGTAAGGTGAGAATTGCCCTGTTCATAAAAAGAATCCAATAAACGCACGCTTCAGAGGATGCGCACTTTTACATAGCATCGAATATTATACAGTATACTTCAATGAAATTAATAGGAAAGTCTTTCAGCCTACCAGAAAATCCGAACATGAGGAAACAAATGTTTAGCTATGGCGGGCGTTGAACCAGATCCGCAATATATCTTCCATTCCACAGGCCACAACTTTACTACCTGCGCTCCATCAAATGATGTCTGTACGACTCTTCAACATAGATATAAGACATATTGTATATACTATCCGTAGATATCTCGGTTGCTGACACGTAATTACAAGAAATCATACGTAGAACAATTCGTTTCGACGGATCATCAGTGCGGCGTTGCCTTGAAATGGCAGATTTCTGTAATACAGAAATTTTTTTAACCATGTATAAGACGTTTTCAGTCATTCATTCCAACAAATAGTATAATGACCGGTTTTCGAGATATTCAGAATTTACTCAGTTACTCATAAATCCTAAGTTATACACATAAACCCATCAAACACGAACTTCTATTGACGGCCAACATGGCGTCTTCATCTCTCTACCGGAAACAGCTGCCCCCCCCCCTCCCCGGATAGCCACGTGGTGTGACGTCGGCGGCGTTCTCCCACCTTATTGGTGATCGTTCAGACGCTCCTTGCGACTTTCTGGCGTGCTGCCCGACCGTTAGGAAAGCCCCGCTAAGGCCGTCGGCACACGGAGCGTGTATCTGAACGAGTGTGGCCAACGTGGCGAGTTTTTGACGTCACAACGTGCGAATCGCACGTTGGCGAGGCTTTCCCAAAATGCCGGGCAATATCAGGCATGCCAGATAATTCTCAACGTGCGTCTGAACTATCACCAATAAGGTGGGAGAACGCCACTGACGTCACACCACCTAGCTATCCGGGGAGAGGGGCAGCTCTTTCCGGTAGAGAGATGAAGACGCCATATTGGCCGTCATATTTCATGGGTTTTACGTATATAACTAAGGCCTTATGAATGTATGACATTTCAAAGCAAGTAAATCTATCGAAAACCGGTAATTAGAGGTACTATTTATTGGAGTAAATGACTGGAAACGTCTTATATGTGCCAGAATGAAACTTCACTCTGCAGCGGAGTGTGCGCTGATATGAAACTTCCTGGTAGACTGAAATTGTGTGCCGGAATCGGGACTCGAACCTGGGACCTTTGCCTTTCGCGGGCAAGCGCACTACCGACTGTGCTATCCCGACACGACTCACGATGCCGCCTCACAACTTTACTTCCGCCAGTACCTCGCCTCCTACTTTCCAAACTTCACAAAAGCTCCCCTGCAAACACGCAAGACTAGCACTCCTGGAAGAAAGGATATGGTGGAGACATGGCTTAGCCACAGCCTAAGGGATGTTTCCAGAATGAAACTTCACTCTGCAGCGGAGTGTGCCAGGAAGTTTCGTCTTATATGTGGTTAAAAATTTCCATATTACTGTAATCTGCCATTTCAAGGCAAGGCGGACTGAAACCTATCAACACGAATTTTTCTTTACATCATTTGTCGTAATTATATGTCAGCAACGACACAGCTACCAGTAGTGTATACAACACGTCTAATATGTTCGTTGAGGATACACAGGTACGTTAGTTGCCGTAGCGTAGGCAGCAAATTCATGGATGGTGGGATAGATGTTCTACTGCGCTGGGCCAAGGCTCCCCACCAAAAGCAAACATTTTTCTTCTTTTATTCGTGTTTTCTGATAGACTGAAAGACTTTCCTATAAATTGCATAGACGTATACTGCATAATATTCGTTACTGTATAGACATAAGTGTCCATCTACATCTCTACAAATCACATTTAAGTGCCTGGCAGAGGGTTCATCAAACCCCTGTTATACTACTTTATCTCCCATTCCATTCTCGAACAGCGCGCGGGAAGAATGAACATCTGAATCTCTCCGTTCGGGCTCTGATTTCTCGTATTTTATTCTGATGATCATTTCTACGTATGTAAGTGGGAGTCAACAATATATTTTCGCATTCGGAGGAATATCCTCTGAGGAGTAAGTTTGTTTGATTCGTTTTATGAAAAGGACAATTTGCACCTTACTTAGAGTAAACTAGACACTTTATTGTTTCGAGTATTGCATTTTACACGTTGTTAAGATTCTTTTACTGAGTAGTGACGTTGACCGTGGAAGAATGACCTTTAATTTTTCTAAAAAGTGAGACTCTTGCAATAATGTTTGCCTCTAATTTTATATCGCACAGTTTTTCATGAAAGTTTTATAGTTCGCTGCACTTATTAACATAACATGCAACTTTTGTAAGAGTCTTATCAGTGGCGGACTAACACTGTCGGAGGCCTGGAGCGACAGAAAAACAAAATGATGCCCCCCGTCCACTTGGAAGTACATGTATTACTATTAAAAAGTAACTTTTGATATTTGGTGGCCCCCCAGGACGAAAGTCATGGAAGAGTCTAGAAAAGAATAGCTTTCGAGATACGGAAGCCCCAGAACAAGTGGCCAAGTGCTCTCATAATAATAATTAATAAATAATTAAAAAGATAGATATTTTGTTGTTACTTATGTAGGCTTATATCACAAAACATAACGAACATATGCACAAGCGCCTAAATAAACGATTTAATAGATGTAAAGCGGGAATTCCATTCTTTTGATTTCGTAAACAGTGTGATTCCAGAACCTGATGCCACCGACAACCGTCGCTAGAGCGCGCTGCGGTCGCGTGTAGCTCGTAGAGGCACACGTCGCTTACGCTCAAATCGCGCCGTCTTCGAGCGTTCATCCGCGCGTTGGACTCGGCACGGTGAGCGCACAGTTTCACACATGCTCCGTGTGCCGACGGCTTAAGGTGCTGCTCGCACTTTGTGACGTCAGAAACTCGCCACGTTGACCACAGTCGTTCAGATTAACGAGCTTAAATTTCATAGAGTGGCGATAGGTCCGCCATGTTTGAGGCAAACTGAACTGGCGTCCGCCATGTTATCTGGGGTACCGGCTCACAGCTCGTATGCCACACCCACTCAAAAATTGTACCTATTTACAGTTCCACGTTTTAAATAAAGGTATACTGTATTGAATACGAATGTGCATCAAATTCGGTCAGACTTTTTCGAAACTGCGAATTGACGAGCCTAGTAGAATATTTACTAAAAATGTGGCAACAAAATGTGGTGAACCTGCCAGTATTACAGTTCCAGTTCGAAGAATAAGCATTTATATGTGGTTTGCAGTAACAACGTAAGTGCCGCTGTGAAAATATTTGTGTAGAATTTAATGCAAGTTTAGGGTCCAAACGAGCTGCGAAACATACTGTCAATAGTACTTGTTATGAGGAACAATCATGTCCATGGATTTGTATCTGTTGTTACTATGTTGTAATAACTGCTTTCATAAAGTAAAGTATACATCTATTCTATGTTTATTAAACCTATTAAGTCTACAAACTTGTAAAATTGCTGTTGAAGAGTTATGTTGTGAACTATGGTGGGCGAAATTTGCGTACAAAGACGAAAATGAAAACAAAATACTTCAGTTAAAAATGTAGGTCATCTGGCACAAAAGCATTCCACGTCGAAATAATATGTCCTTGATGCCATGCTGAAACAGGTAACGTTTGGCACGTGAAATTTGAGTACAAAGACGATAGTGGCAATAGACTATTGCAATAAAAATGCGCCTGGGTCAACTGCCACAAAAGAATTCCAAAAAATGTTCAAATGTTTGTATAGCTTATGGGACTTAACTACGGGGTTATCAGTCCCTAAACTTACAAACAACTTATGAACTAGCTAATCCTAAGGACGGCACAAATATCCATGCCCGAGGGAGGATTCAAACCCCCGACCGTAGTGGCCGTGCAGACCGTGACTGGAGCGCCTCAGTCCCCTCGGCCACCGCGGCCGGCAAAAGAAATCCACACCGAAATAACTTTCGTTGTTACCTTGCTGAAATAAGTACATATTTGTAAAAGAACACAGACATATACAAGTGAAAACATTCTGACAGTCACGACTGCTTCTACACTTTACACTAGTTGCATGTCAACCATGCTCGATCATGTATTGTCAACAACAAAGGAAAATACTTTTAGAGAAGGTGTAGACACTCCAAAAGTATGGTTTCCTCAACCACAGGAGCGACAGAAGAAGAAATATCTCAAAACTCGATAGATAGAAAAATGAGCAATTTTTTTATGGCGTGTACTTCAAGGGAATTGCAGGATAGGTCATCTGAAGCTTCACTCTTGGGGCAGCTAAGTGCCATCAGTCATGAATTTTGTTTCAGTATAGCCAAACTGAGATCAAACAAGGCAAAACATTTGGTGTTGTTGGACGAAGTACTTGTCGTTTTATCATTTCGATTTGTACAGTTTAATAATGAATACACTTTAGAAAGGGATTTCTGGAGACGTTCATCAAGAAGAGAAAGAATAAGAAATGAAGTAATCAGAAAAAAAATTAAATGTAAAAATACAATTATTGAATTCATCGAACACAAACATCTAAAATGGTATGGACACGTCAGAAGAATGGGACAAGAAAGACTTCCAAAATGCATACTCGACTGGACACCGAATGGAAGAAGAAAAATGGGACGACCACCACCACATGGATGCAGGAAGTTCAGTCAAATGTTCAAATGTATGTAACTCTATCGGACCAAACTGCGTGGTCATCAGTCCGTAGCTTACAAGTTACTTAAACCTAGGTAAACGACTCTACGGACAAACACACATATCCATGCCCCAGGGAGGACTCGAACCTCCACGGCGAGCAACCGCGCGCTCCGCAGCGAGGTGCTTTAGACCGCTCGGCTACTCCACCGCGGCGAAGTTCAGTCAGCAATGAGGAAGAACAACATTCATGAAGACTTATGGGAGGACAGAGAAGAGTGGAGAACAATAATTCGTAACTTAATGTAATCTAATATAGGTACTGGAAAAATGTACTTACATTGTAAAACCAGAATAATAATACACTTTAGGCATATTTCATCGGTGAAAATTGTATAGACAATACACACTAAATACAATATAAACTATATACAACACTTCAGTCTCGACAACAACATACAATAGACATACAAGTGTTCTGACCACCAAAATTATGGCGGCCGAGTTTACAGAAGTTGCCACAAAGAGCGCTGTAACTCGTGTGTGGCCACTCTATGCCATTTAAGCTCGTTGGTTCAGACACACGCTCCTTGTGCCGACGGTTTTAGACGACGCCTTGCACCCCCTGCTAAAGACGGCCCTGTGTTCCTTATTAGACCTCGCAGCCCAAGTTACAAGCTTCCTAGGGTTTTATTAGCGGACGGAGAAGTTAGTACTGCTTCCTCCCACAAGTCCCCTAAAACCTCCACATCCTTGCGGATGCTGTTGCGCAGCAGTGTGCGTTTGTACCGCCCTACAGTACGCACGAGGTGCCGTAGTTGCTGTCCAAGTCTTTATGGAAAGCATAGAGTTCTGACTAACCTGTTGTCTATAGTTGTGTTCCCAGCGCAGAAGACAGCACACAGGTCGTTGGTTCTTCTACAGCATACAACTGAGGCTAAAATAAGTTCTTTTGGATGGAAGCATAAGAAGCGACTCGCGAGATTTTTAATTGTCAGGGATGCCATTTATTAAATAAATAATAAAATATGAATATTTATTGTTAATACGACACGGCCTATGCTGCCCATAGTTCATCTTGAGACCTCGACTGTTATCACTATTACACAAATCTTTACTCATAACCAGCGCGGTCCAGCGCGTATAGTGGTCAGCTCGAGACTGAAACTGCGGCGCGTTGCGAGAGGGCACCTGACGCTCTATTTCGCGCCAAAACAGGGCCGTCGCGCTCCTTCTGCAAAATAGCTCTTCTCTTGTTACAATAAAAGAAGGCACCTTCAACTTTTTATACTGTCAAAATCTAGCCTGTCCTTGAGAGATATTTATTACAAATTCTCAGCTCTGAATAATTAATATTTAGTATATAATAAACAAAACTAATTTCAAAAGAAATCACGTGACGTGAAATGCAGCAGCCAATGCGAGGAGAGCACCAGTAACATAGGCAGGCTTTCCCACGGGAACCAGCACCTACTGTGCCATATGCTACTGCTCCCCACACCACATTTCAACATATGATGCACTTATGTCTCTCTCCCGCGTTTAAGACACGTACAATGTTAGCAATGAAACGGCCAGCGGCCAGAAATATGAAGTGGCCACAGGCCAGATATATCACAAAGTGCTACCGAGGCCACGCGTGAATGCTTAAAAAATCCACATCGTTGAACAGTAGGACGTGGTGAGAGCAGAGAGTGGAGAAGTACTGGCGGAAGTAAAGTTGTGAGGCGGCATCGTGAGTCGTGTCGGGATAGCTCAGTCGGTAGAGCGCTTGCCCGCGAATGGGAAAGGTCCCAGGTTCGAGTCCCGGTTCCGGTACACAATTTAAATCCGCCAGGAAGTTTCATATCAGCGCACACTCCGCTGCAGAGCGAAAAGTTTCATTCTGGAGAAGTTGTTAGTGTGGACGCAGCTTCAGGATACCTGAAGGCAAGATCTCAGCCGAAGCATCAACCGGCACAACACGGCCCTGCCGCAGGAGACGTACGCCGACAGTTGCTCTCAAAAAGCTACGTGTGGAAGTGGAAACTTACTGACACGGTGCGACATGTAGGAACCACGCTGCACGTGCACAACAGCCGCATAGAAAGCCTTACATAACGCACACAGCACGGAGGGACGCCCGTGCGTTGCGGCGTGACAGAGATAAGGCACCGCCTTATCGACTAGTGCTGCTTGCTGCGTGTCTTTCAGAGGGTAAAGTGCCTTACATCCTGCAGAATCCTCAGAATCCCACGTAAACCGTTAAACACTGCACACACAATACGGTTTACTACATTCTCACACTGTTGGTACATAACATACCGACAGTACAACTCGTTCTGGCAAGAGGGGGGGGGGAGACTTACTGTGATTGTAGCTCGAGCCCCCAGCATAGTGTGCGCAATCAGTGAAATAGTTTGTCCAGACTACACTACACAAACACAGGCAAAACGAGACAGTTGGATTTCTAGGTAGGTATTTGTTTACATCTCAATTCAAATGTTCAAATGTTTGTATAGTCTATGGGACTTAACTACGGGGTCATCAGTCCCTAAACTTACAAACTACTTATGAACTACTTACGAACTAGGACAGCACAAATATCCATGCCCGAGGGGGGATTCGAACCCCCGACCGTAGTGGCCGTGCAGACCGTGACTGGAGCGCCTTAGTCGCCTCGGCCACTGCGGCCGGCCATGTAAGATTGGTTTTACAGAAGATATTAAAATCTCAAAGCACTTTCTATTGTGTGTTGCTGCATCAATTATAATATTAGAAAAGAGTTTATATTTTTGTGTCTCAGCCTCGTCGCCGCTTTTGTGTCTCGTTTCCGTCGTAGGTGTCGGTGGCCGAGTAGAAAGACCGACACAGGAATAAAGGATGCACGCTTGTGCAGGTAGGAGGTGACCAGCCAGTGGGACAGCAGAAATTAGAAACACTAGAGTAAATTAGAACGAGATATATATTTCTTAGAGACTTAGTAACACTTAACTTTTACATAGCTCAGTACTGCAGAATCTGATTCATAGTTGAGCTTGAGGCCTGCCTAGTGCCTATCCGATAGCCAAGTCTTCACTGGTGTCTATCTGATTCCGAAGTGTTAGCTGGTTCCTATCTCAGTCCCAAGTGAACGATGTCGTTCAGTGGTAGCCAAGAGCGGAGTTGCAGCAGAGGGCGCTCGTGGCTGACGTCGTAAGAACGCCGCGCCGTGCGTGCATGGCGGCGCGCGGCGAAAGTAGGTGGCGCGCACTTTAGACTTGTGCGACACCACATATATAATACTCATCTGAGTCCAGCAAATTAATACAGGCAGGATTAACTTTACAACTAACGGATTGTTTAGTCGTTTAAAATTATTTCAGTGTATTCTCGCAATTTCTTTCAAAAACCTCAAATCTTTGTAAAACTATGGGACAAACCACAGTGCTCATCAGTCCCTAAACTAACAAACTACTTAAACTAGCTTTTTATGCTAAGGAAAAGACACACATCTTTCCAGATGGAGGAATCGAACCTCCAACGGGGAGCAGCCGCGCACTCCGCAGTAAGGCGCCTTACCCGCGCGACGCACTTTCTGTGTGATGCGGCCGGGAATCGAACCCGGACCTCCATGCTTACTAGGCAGACGTCTTACCACTAGACACCGCACCACTAGCGATTAAGGCGCCTTGCAAGAGTGCAAGTACGACTTCACTCCACGTCACGAACTCTAATTCAGCTTTTGTTTCATGAAATAATCCCGGCCGCATCACAAATTTTAATTCAATGCTTCACCTTCATCTTTAATGTATTTGAAATATTCCAGACGAAAAACAGTCTCACGGTTTATAAAAATTTCTATAATAGTACTAGCTGAGAACCTGGCGTTGCCCAGGTATTTATTTATTTATTCGTGTCATTTTCAAGTATATATTCATTTGTATAAGGGCTGTATGTCTGTAAAATCTCTTGGCAATACAATTAGTAGTAAAGAAGTAATCGATTAAAACGTGCTGCGTGATGGGGCGTTTTCCCATGAACATTACTGTTTACGTGCTCATATCTCATGAACTATGTGTCGTACTGTGATACATTTTCATAGGTACACTCAACTATAGACGTGTATACTGTCTGTAAAATTTTTCTGCGGCTACAATTTGTAGTCTGCAAATTATAAATTGCAACGTCATATCGAATGTCGTACTTTTACTCCAAAAAACAGCAGAAAAGAATTAAGCGAGAAACTTTTTTCCTTTCATTATTTTGCTATGGTTGTCAGCGAGAAAAAGTTCAATAAACGTTTGAAATTATGTTAAAAGTTTGTTGCAAGTCGCTAAGTACTCTCATTCTCATGTAGCGTATTTATAAATTCTCGCCGCATTATGTGGCAGGTTTTTGCGATTCCTATTGTTTATGACAGCACATCTTCTGAACCATGTGTCGTATGTGATTCTTAACCTTACATCAATTGTTACTTCACGGTAAGGAATATGTGTACCAAATTTGGTAGAAATCGGTGCAGTGGTTTAGGGGGAAATGAGCAGCATTGTCGCTAAATGCGGCAGTTTTTCGCGCATATCATTGTTTATGACGTCATATCTCGTGAAGTATATATCTTACGTGATTCTTACATTTACAACGACAGTCCGCGTGGATTGAAAGTTACGTGTACAAAATTTCATAAAGATTGGAACAAACTGTAGATTTGAATACAATTTTTGTAATTCTGGGTTCAAAATTGGCTTAGTAGTAATGTATTTTGAAAAACACGTTTATCCCCTATTTAACCCTCTACATGATTAATTTTCTGAAAATACCGAAACACGTATCTTTTTAATTCTGACCAAAAAAACATATACCACTCTATGTGTTGTAGGTTTTAAATTGCCTTAATAGGAAAAGATTTTCGAAAAACATCCTCTCATCAATTTAACTTCCTTGATAGTTGAATTTCCAAAAATACTGAAACTCATGTTTTTTTAATCCTGACCAAGATTCCATATCCAAATTTTCGTAGCTGTAGCTTAAAATTTGAGTAAACAGCAACATATTTTTAAAATCATTTTTTTGCGTTCCCTGTTTACCTCCTTATTGGTTGAATTAAAAAAAATGCCGAAACATGTGTCTTTTAAATTCGAACCCTGAATTAAAATCCGAAATTTTGTAGTCATAGCTTCAAAACTGCCTAAATAGCAACGTATTTTCAAAAAACGTTTCATCCCCTGTTTCACCTCCTTACGGACGTATCAAATAAAAAAGATGGTATATTCTCGAACTAGTGTTACACCAAAAATTTGCAAAAACATCTTACACGAAACCAGCTGTATCTGTCCAATATGAAATCTCTCACTTTCAAACTCACTAATCTTACCTAGCTCTCTATCAGAAAGAATCCATGGAAACATCTGTAACAACAAAGACAGGCTCCCTAGCCATTGGCCC
Source organism: Locusta migratoria (assembly GCA_026315105.1). Classification (NCBI taxonomy): domain Eukaryota; kingdom Metazoa; phylum Arthropoda; class Insecta; order Orthoptera; family Acrididae; genus Locusta; species Locusta migratoria. The sequence continues at coordinate 895,954,669 of CM048745.1, forward strand.
AACTACTCATTATCATTACTTCATTATACCTCATAACTAAATACTCATCAATATTCTTCATCTTATCTCACCTTTTATCTATCACCGTAATATTCCATTACCTTATTACTCATTATATCTCATTAATCCATCAATATTCTATCACAGAAAATATGAAAATCCAGCCTAAATCACAACAAATCTCCAGAACCCTAGTCCACAGTAACTCACCAGCTTTTACCTTCATTACTTCAATACAATCAGAACCATATACATTTCAGAACATCTCTTTTCATTATCATATTGCCTTAAATTCATGGCCACAGATACAAATTCTTCACACAGCTATAGATCATTTTGCTCACAACTCACTTGATAGATCACTAATGCACTAATGTAATGTCTAACACACTGACTTCATCTCGCTCAGCACCAAACTTAACCCTCATTCCACTAAATTTAGGTGCAATCTTTTGTTGCTGTTACATATATGCTGTATAAAGATACATAATTCATGTTTAATGGTACTGCATTCACGCAAACATTACATAATACACCCTACACTATGGCAACCAACAATTACACTATGACAACCTACAGTTACAGTAGTTACCATCCCACTGCGGTAACTTACAATCACACTATTACATCTAACTATACTAAACGAAAACATGGTGTCATGGCAGAGTGGCCAAGAGCATTGAGGTGCTATGCTCCGATGCACGAGTCCATTGCTCGTCGGGGGTTCGGAACCTCCCTCAGGCATGGATGTTTGTGCTGTCTTTAGTATAAGCTAGTTCATAAATAGTTTGTACGTTTAGGGACTGATGACCCCACAGTTAAGTCCCATAAGCTTAACAAACATTTGAAAAACATAGTATGAGAAAAATTTATTAACTTACAAACTACTCATAGGATAGTGGAAGAAGAATGGAGAGACCTAAGAAATTAAGAATAGGATCACCCAGCTGCGGGAAGGCATTACTCACCAAGTCATGTATTCATCAAAGAATGACGAGCAGTTTTCCTTCCAGATCCATAACAATATCTTTACTGCTCAGTATTTTGTCTAAATATTAAACTTTGTTGATCCAGTATTGGCAAAACTCTTTAACAGTACCTCTCCTAGAGTTATACATTTCCCCATTCCAAAACTCACTAAAAATTCTGTTTTCTCTTAGACCAATATTCATTCAAAAATGACTTCTTAAATTCTTCCCATGAAGTACAAGAATCTGATATCCCAGCTGCCCAACTGTAAGCATCACCCTTCAAAAAGCTCCTTACAAAACATATTTCTCCTTGTCATTCTAAAATTCAGGCAACTCATTAAATTCCCTAATTAAATCAAGAGGATGCACACCACCATGAGGTTCTAAGTCATGAAACGTTTTACAGTTAACAAAAGAAACATTGCCAACCACAGAACATGCACTATATTCTATATTTTCTACCTTCTTCACTTTCTGCTCAATCTCTACAAGTTCAGAATCCACATCCTCCAATTTCTTTATCACACATATAGAGTTTCTTTCCACTTTTTCCTCTACCATGCCCAGCCTTGTTTCCAATTCAGATTTTACCTGATCAATTTCATTTTAAAGTTCTTCTATATTCTCTGTACAAGTTTTCATGGCAGACCGAGATCTGTTATCATAAGAACTAGCAACAGTTTCCACTCTTTTTCACATACGGTAATTATGATTAATGACTTATTAATTTCAATTAATTTTATATTGATATTTTATTCTACAGTTTTTATTTTATTTTTACAACTAGCTTCCACTTCACCTATTGTCTTATTTAATCTACTAAAGTACTGTTTAATGCAGCCAGTTCCGACGTAAATTACCAATTTTAGTTTCAATCTTACGACTGTTTTCCTCCATTTTCTGATTTAATTCCTGATGCAAATTACCCATTTCACTACTGATTTTACTATCAATCTTACTATTGTTTTCATTCATTTTCTCGAATACTAACTTTAATCAATCATGAGACTCATCTGATGCTGACTTTACAGAACCATTACCATCCATTATTCTACTTACATCAGAATATCTTTTACCCACCTTATCGAAACAAACTTCTTTCTTTCCGTGATTAACATTTGCTTCCTGATAACCTTCGTGTACGAACTAACGAACGTTTTCACATTTATTAACAATGGTTGATTTTTAAGAACTTTAGAAATACGATGTTTTGTTTGCGGCGATCGGTGTTCTCGTCGGCGATCGCGATGTACACCACTGCTTTCAACACGATAGCCAAGGAATTCGAACAGCTGCTACAGCGATTTCAAAGGCCGTGGCGGAATTTGTCACATCTGTTTACGAGCCGTCTTGTAATGCTATTTGATTTTCCACGATGGCGTCGGTTCTGCTCCTTCTTCTATTGGCTGCCACTCGATGTACATTTTGTGTACACTAGCAGATGCAGCTTTGAAATTCCTAGACATAGGCAAATGTCTTGAAAATAGTCTTCAAATAACACTCGCGCATCACTAACGATTGTTATACTGTTCACTGTGCCATATTTGCATTACTACAGTTATGGCTACATACACCTCATTATTTATGTTGCACTGTTTGCAAAATACAGTTCGTCGTTAAGTTCTAATTTATGCAGTCAGTAATAATGAAATCATCAATCGGAAGGCACCATATGTATCTTACCAGGTCATGTTCTTGTAGATCGTTGCTCTCAGTAGTGGCTGGCTTATGGGACAAAGCTAATCTGCTACAAATATCGCAGGCAACATGTAGGATTGCAGTTCATTGATTTTTTAATTCCTTAGTAGTGCCCAATTGCCAGTGTACAAGTCTCATTAATTACAATTACTAGGACCTAGTAAGTACATTCCATACCTCAATAATATGAATTTACGAAGTTTTTGTGTGAAATTCACAAGTCTGAGGTATTCTGTGTTGCACAAATATCGATTAATTGCTGTAGATACACTTTCCACATGCGTAACATTGAAGAGCTTTTACATAACTGTTCAAAATTAAAGTTCAAAGTTTCGTGGATTGTGCAACACATCATGAATGAAACAATACTACTAACTGGCGTGGATTGTGCCTCAGATCATGGACGAAACAATAATCAATTACATGGCGCGAACACATCCTATTTACATCGTTCAAACAAAGTCTCTGAAAATTACATATTATTAATTGAGTTCATTGTATTAATTATAATGCAATAGTAAACAATTAAATGCAACTGGCTTCTGTCAAGAACCTTAGTTCCTTAAGTAAATCTTGGATGAGCTCCAGCGATTGTTCTGATTACACGCTTTTTTGCGATGAGCACTTTCTAACTCAGTGATGAATTACCCCAAAATATGCCATATGGAAGTAGTGAACGAAAATAGTTACAGTATGCTAATTTACTAAGACGTCTATCACAAAAGTTAGCAATAACCCTAATAGCATAAGCAGCTGCACTCAAACATTTCAGCGGTTCATGAATGTGTTTCTTCAAATTCACTCTCTTATCAATGCACATACCTAAAAATTTCGAATATTCTACCTTAGCTACAGACTTCAGTCCTAAAGTCTATGTTCATTGATGGAATCATGCCATTCGCTATACAGAATTCTATATAGTGCGTTTCATCAAAATATCAGTTGCAGAGAATCAATGATTTCATGAGGGACATTATTTACAATTTCATCAGTTAATTCTTATGTCAGGTGTGATAACAATACTTGTATCGCCAACAAAAAGCACTTGCTCTCTATCTTCGTGATTATAGTATTGCAACTTATTAATATATGTTAAAAACAAACCGAGCTCTGTGGGACCCTACGTTTGATAGCTGCCCAGGTGAGCAAACAGCTGTTTTCTTAAGATTATGTGAACCACTTATTTCAATATTCTTCATTCATCCAGTTAAGTAAGAAATAAACAATTGGCTCACTGTTCCACTCATATCAGAATACTTGAGTTTATCTAGAAGAATTCTATGAATTAAACGATCGAAAACCTTCGAGAGATCACAAAAAATCACAATGAATTATGTCCAGCTGTTCAGAACATTCAATAATTTGATCAGGAAAAGCATATATACCATTTTCTGTTGAAAAGTCTTTCTGGAAACCAAACTGACATTTTGTTATGACTTTATTTTTACAAATACGTTAAGCTACTCATGAATACGTTACTTTTTAAAGAATATTGAATAGAGCACTCAGAAGTGAGATTGTGAGGTAAATGTTGACATCAGAACTATCTCATTTTCATGCAATGGCTTTATGATAGAATATCTGTCTTTAAGGAAAAATGTCTTGCTTCAAGAGCTATTACATATGTGGTTCAGAATCCTAATTATCTGTTGGCAACAAACGTTTAGTACTCTGTAAATGCCATCTATTCCATGTGAGGTTTTACTTTTTAGTGAGTTTAGTATTTTTCTAATTTCATAGGGAAAGATGGGTGAAATTCCAGTTGTATGGAATTGCATTAACAATCTCTTCCCATATTCTTCTATATCCTATTTTCTCCACAACATTTAGAAGAATCTCATAAAAAATATTGTCAATATCTGATTTTGTTAGTAAATTTTTTATTTAGTGTGATGATAATAGAGTCTTCTTGTATATCTTGATTCTATTTCATTTTCAGTAACATTCAGAATCGTTTTAATTTCATTATTGGAGGTACTAATCTTGGAGACGATACACATGTTTTTTGGACTTTTTAATTACTTTTCTTAATGTAGAACAGCAGTTTTTATAATATTTGACTGTTTCTGGTCATTACTTATCTTACTATTAGACACAATTCCCTTTTCTAGTTACAACATTTTTATTATTTTGGTCAGTTGTGTTTTAACAAGGTTCCTTTAACTATTTCTTGGGGAAACAGTTTTCAAATACACTTACAAATTTACCATGGAGTAAGTTATATTTTAAATTAACATCAGGTTCCTTGTACACCTCATACCAGTCTATCTCCTGAACGGTTTCCTTGAAATTTTTAATTGTTAAATCATTAATTACATGCACTACTTTAGATGACTGTTCTGAATTACTATGTGGAGCTACATAATACATTGTAACTAGCTGTGTACAATGAACAGAAAGGCCATTCTCAATAGGACAAGAGCTTATGTGGTTAAATTTATCTTGGTCTATAAAAAATGTTATCCATTAGTGTGCTGCTGTCCTTTACTATCCAGTTAGGATAATCAATAATGGATAAAATTGGAAGAACCAAGTACACTCTTTCAAGGAATCAACATCGAAATACTTAGAGATAATAATTTGGTTCACCATCTTTGACAGATGGCACATCAAAGAATCCAATATTTTCAGAAATCGTTGAAAATTTCCTGAGTTAGAGCTATACACAGTTACAATTATAAAAGTGCCATCATTTAGATTAAGGGCACAGGCAGACACAGGCTTCACTAAGTTTCTCTATGGAGAAGTTATTTGTGGCTAAATTTTCACGCAATCATAACTTTTAATACGTTGCTTGCAGTGGGCATTTTAAGCAGCAGCTGAATTGCATTTCACTGTAAGGTTTTTAAAGTAAACGCCTTTTGCTACTGCGAATGAAGGGTTTTATTTTTATATTTTTAAGTCACCCATACGCGTTTCCCCTTTCTCTCAAGGCATCATCAGTGGATGTCCTGAAATATTTACATCTTTCTGTTTACACATATACGTTATGTTTCTTACATATGTACAAAACATTTCATTTCTGATTTAAAACAGTTCGTTGTTTGGTATAAAATGGTGTACTTACAGCACTTGCTACTCCACGTCAGTCTCTTTCTGGCTACCAGGTCGAAATGTTACACTGTTTTCTGAAACACATTGCAGTTTTCTGGTTCCACTGTCACCCACTGCCATACAGTGTCCACTGCTGTTTGTTTTGTAGTGTTGCCAACCTTAGCTTATTTGAAATTCAATTGTTTCATTGAAAGTGTGTTGAAGATATCTTTGTATTTTCTTAAAGTCTGAGGGTACTTCACCTGTCTCATACATCTTACATACCAGGTGAAACAATTTTGTCATGGCTGATTCTCCCAGAGACTTCAGTAGCTCTGAAGGAATATCATCTACTCCAGGACTTAGGTATTTCAGTGATCTGTCAAATTCATCTCTCAGTATAGTCTACTATCTACTTCTTCTCTCCTTTCTACAATATTGCATCTAAGTTCATTTCCTTCATAGAGCTTCTCTATATACTCTTCCCACCTTTCAGCTTTCCCTTCTTTGCCGAGAACTGGTTTTCCATCAGAGTTCTTGATATTCATAGATCTGTTTTTCTTATCTCCAAATGTTTTTTTTATTTTCCTGTACGCTGTATCTATTTTTCCCCTATTTATACATTCTTCTACATCCTTGCATTTGCCTTCTAGCCACTCCTGCCTAGCCATCTTGCACTTCTTGTCAATCTCATTTCTTAGTCGTGTGAGATTACCACCCAGTAGAAGTACTGGTAATTAATAGCATTTGATAATTAAACAGTATGAACTTCACTGCAAACATTGACCATGCCAATGCACTAAATGTTACACAATTTTAATCTTATTAATTTTAGTAGCAATGTATGTATGCAGTTGGGTGACAACATTTATAGTTAGGCCAAAGGTAGAAATTCTCCACGTTGAGATTTACTGTGTGCTTGTAGCTGACGGGAGGCCAGCGAGCAGGCCGACGTTGGTGACTTGTTCCAGCTTAGGATTTTCCAGTTCGTTTCCGGTGAGGGGAGAGAGGGACAATGGCGAGTGCCAGGTGCAGTGCAGTGAACAGCGTGAAATAAAATATTCTAATACTACTTGCATTTGAAGTAATACGATGCAGTTAGGAACCTTTAAGGCCCTCATTACAAAATAGCCTGTTGACGAATAAACAATACATTAGCTGATATAGTCACATCTGACGTAATATGTTTAATTGACAGTTACACAACTAGCATGGCAATGTTTGTTTATAAAAGTAATATATTTACTATTTCTCATTTTATTTTCAATTAATCTTGTGTATTTTATCTTGAAATATTCAGTTAAATCACTTATCTGTGATATAAGAAATCGCACGATTGTAATAAATAGTGCAAAGGATGTGTATACCAATATAAAAACATAAGAAATTTGTTTAATGTGTACTGTAATTATTTTGATTTTAAGTAAAGTTTTAGAAATGTATTGGCTGAGCGCTGTGCGTTGGAAATCGGTTAGAACAGCTGACATGGGGAAGTTGATGACGTACCCGGGCAGTTGGGCTTTTGGCGCGCGCGAGGGCAGGAAGTGACAAGTCGGGAGCAAGTGGGGTAGCTGGCCGGGCGGCGTCGCTCTGCATCATTCGGCATGTGGATCTCCAGGTGGAAACTTTAGATTTTTGTTAACAATTTGCGACAAATATTCATTTTGTCTGGGGGCTCACGAGCTATAACTTTATTTGATAAATGTGTCGACGTACAGACGTATCAGCCACAGGGTTCTAATATTGTGAAATAAACAACATAAAGTGAACTTTCACGTGTTTTCAAAAATAGTAGTTAGTACAACCTTTTCTCTCATGAACTTGACTTTATTATGAATTTTTTGTTAATTATATGCAGAGAAGGAGAGCTGTGAATGTGTGATATCATCCCATAGAAAACGAGTCAAACAATAGCAATCACAGTTCCAGTGTTTTTGCATGTTTAGGAATTTGGTTCGCAGTTGCTGGGTGTGAGTTTTAAAAATTAATCTTTCCCTATTTAAGCTCTCACCCCGACCTTCACCCTCGCAGTCGTATGTACTCCATTTTGCCTGTTTCATTAACTGCATTTTTATATTTTCTCCTTTCATCGATTAAATTTAGTATCTCCTGTGATATCCAAGGTTTTTTTTGTAGGTCTTGCTTTCCTACCTATTTTGTCCTCTGCTGTCTTCACTATTTCATCTCTCAATGCTACCCATTCCTCCTCTACTGTTTTATTTTCCCCTGTTTCTGTCAATTGTTGCCTAAAGCTCCCACTGAAATTCTTAAGAACTTCAGGTTCCTTCAATTTATCCAGTTCCCATCTCCTTAGTTTCCTACCTTTTTATAGTTTCTTCAGTTTCAGCCTACAGTTCATAACCAACTAGTTATGGTCAGAGTCTATATCAGCTCCTGGGTATGTTTTACAGTTTAAAACCTGGTTCCGAAATCTATGTCTTACCATTATTAAATCTATCTGGTATCCCCCGGTGTCTCCTGGTCTCGTCCACGTATACGACCTTCTTTTGTGATTCTTAAACCAGGTGTTTGTTATAATTAAATTATGTTCCGTGCAAAATTCTACCAGGCGGCTTCCTCTTTCATTCCTTTTGCCCAGACCACATTCACCTACAATCTTCCCTTCCCTTCCTTGCCCTACTACCGAATTCCAGTCTCCCATAACAATTAAGTTTTCCTCTCCCTTAATTGTCTGAATAATCTCCTTTAGCTCCTCATATATTTCTTCGTTCTTTTCATCATTGGCAGAGCTAGTTGGCATATAAACCTGTACTACTGTTGTTGGTGTTGGCTTCGTATCTATCTTGACAATGATAATGAGATCACTGTGCTGGTCATAGTAGTTTACCCGCATTCCTATTTTCTTATTCATTATCAGACCTACTCCTGTAATACCCCCAACTGATTTTGTATTTATAATCCTGCACTCGCCTGACCAGAAATCCTGTTTCTTTTTCCACCTAACTTCACTAATCCCCGCTATATCTAACTGCAACCTATCCATTTCCCTTATTAAATTTTCTAGCTTCCCTACCCGATTAAGGGATCTAACGTTCAACGCTCCGATCCGTAGAATGCCAGTGTTGTCTTTCCTGATGATCACATCCTCCTGAGTAGTCCCCGCCCAGAGATCCGAATGGGGGACTATTTTACCTCCGGAATATTTTACCCGAGAGGATGCCATCGTCATATGTTCATACAGTAGAGCTGCATGTCCTCGGGGAAAGGTAATGGCTGTAGTTTCCCCTTGCTTTCAGCCGTTCGCAGTAGCTGTGTGGCAAAGCCACATTATCTGATGTTACAAGGCCAGCTGAGACAATCATCCAGACTGTTGCCCCTGTAACTACTGAAAAGGCTGCTGCCCCTCTTCAGGAACCACACGTTTGTCTTGCCTCTCCACAGATACCCCTCCGCTGTGGTTGCACCAATGGTACGGCTATCTGCATCGTTGAGGAACGCAAGCCACCCCACCTCAGCAATGTCTGTGGTTCATGGGGGTGGGCAATTGAAGTATTAGGTGTGATTTATGTTTTCCTAACAATGAAGTGTTAAAAGTGGGGTGCATCTTATACGCCGATGCGTCTTTTATGCCAGCAAATACGGTACATTAAGCGGATTCATACAGATGTGGGTTGCCTTTCTTATGAGGAGATGCAGGATAAGGTAACTGGACAGCTACACGAGATCAGCCTTTGAACCAAAGACCTAGCCACAGCGCCGCCATAGTTGAAGCAAATTGGAAAGGCTGCCGCCATCTTTGAGAATGTCATTGTCACGCCAGGTGGTACTGGGCGTGTGCTGACAGTTGAATCATAGGTTTAATATTAATCATTGTCAGTGTCGATTTTTCCTTAATTTCTGGACGGCGCATTTCGGAAAGTAATTCCCACCACGAACAGCATTTCTCGCTTACTACTGCATCCTATGTGTGTTTACAATCGTCGAACTGCTGCATTATTTTATGTTACTCTAATGTCAATAATCGTTTGTATTTGCCTACTTATCTTCCCTATAAACACAGGCGAATTCCTTTAAAATCTTTAATTACCTTTATTCTGCCTGTGGTTCAAATGATATTTCATGCATTGAAGTACATTACTTATTTATCAAGTTCCTCGCAGTTTGACGTTTCCTTGGTACTCTCCTTATAGCTTTTGGTTTCTGTGGGTGCTCAGGAAACAAAAATATTAGATTAGATTAGATTAATACTTGTTCCATAGATCATATATACGACATTTCGTAATGATGTGGAACGTGTCAGTTTAGTAAATGTTGTCTATACTTGAAAGTCAATATTTTAAGGATTTTTTTATATTTTTATTTTCATTATTTTTATTTTAAATTTTATCTAAAAATTCATCCACATTGTAGAAGGAGTTGCCATTCAGAAATTCCTTTAATTTCTTTTTAAATACTAGTTGGCTATCTGTCAGACTTTTGATGCTACTTGGTAAGTGACCAAAGACTTTTGTGGCAGCATAATTCACCCCTTTCTGAGCCAAAGTAAGATTTAACCTTGAATAGTGAATATCATCCTTTCTCCTAGTGTTGTAGCTATGCGCACTGCTATTACTTTTGAAATGGGTCAGATTGTTAATAACAAATTTCATGAGTGAATATATATATTGCAAAGCTACGGTGAGTATCCCTAGATCCTTAAATAAATGTCTGCAGGATGCTCTTGGGTGGGCTCTATCAATTATTCTGATTACACGCTTTTGTGCAATGAATACTTTTTTACTCAATGTTGAATTGCCCCAGAATATGATCCCATATGAAAGCAGTGAATGAAAATAGGCATAGTAAGCTAATTTACTGAGATTTATATCACCAAATTTTGCAATGACTCTGATAGCATAAGTAGCTGAACTCAGACGTTTCAGGAGATCTTCAATATGTTTCTTCCAATTCAGTTCCTCGTCAATGCAAACACCTAAAATTTTTGAATATTCTACCTTAGCTACAGATTTATGTTCAAAGTCTAAATTTATTAATGGTGTCATGCCATTTACTGTATGAAACTGTATATACTGGGTTTTATCAAAGTTTATTTGCCTTGCTCCTTCTAATGAACATTTAGATCATATTTTCTCTAACACATTTAGAAAGTAATAATTAAAAATGTTTTCAACTTCTGACTTTTTGTTAATAAAGTTTTCATTTGTTTTGATGGTAATAACCTCTTCCTCTGCTCTTGGTTGCCCTGTCTCCATTTTAATAATATTCCAAATTGTTTTAATTTTATTATCAGAGGAGCTAATCTCAGACATGATGCACATGCTTCTTGATTTTTTAATAACTTTTCTTAATGTAGCACAGTAGCTTTTATAATATTTTATTGTTTCTGGGTTATTACTCTTTCTTGTTGACAGATATAGTCCCCTTTTTCGGTTACACAATATTTTTATTCCTTTAGTAAGCCATGGTTTTTTGCATGGTTTCTTAGAATTAAATTTTACTAATTTCTTGGGGAAACAGTTATCAAATACCCTTACAAATGTATCGTGAAATAAATTATATTTTTAATTAACATCATGTTCCTTGTAAACCTCATCCCAGTCTAACTGCTGTAGACTTTCTTTGAAATTTCTAGTTGTTAAGTCATTAATCGAGTGCACAATTCTGGTGGACTGTTTCGAATTACTGAACAGTCATATACTGTTACTAGCTGTGCACCATGATCAGAAAGACCATTCTCAATGGGACAAGCATTTATGTTGTTAAACTTATCTTGGTTTATAAAAAAAGTTATCTATCAAAGTACTGCTATCCTTTACTACCGAGTAGGAAAATCAATAACGGATGTCAGATTGAATGAGCCAAGTAAAACTTCCAGGTCTTTCTTCCTGTTACACTCTTTCAGTGAATCTACACTGAAGTCACCACAAATAATAATTTGCTTCCCCCTATCTGACAGATAGCACAACAAGACATCCAAGTTTTCCAGAAATAACTGAAAGTTCCCTGAAGGGGACCTATATACTGTAACAATTATAAGATAATCATCATTGAGTTCAAGCTGGCAGGCACATGCTTCAATTTGCTGCTCTACACAAAACTTTTTGTCTCTAATTTTTTTACACTGTGATAGCTTTTGGCATATATGGCAACTTCTCCTCTTATCTTATTATCTCTACTTACATTTGAGACTAATTTATATCCACTGACATTCAAATTTTCCATACCGGTGACAATGTGATGCTCAGACAGGCATAGTATATCTATTACATTATCAGTTTCTATACCATCTAAACAAACTAAAAGCTCATCTATTTTATTCTTTAGTCCCCCAATATTCTGGTGAAAAATGCTAACATTATTTTTTACTTTACTTTTCTGAGAAACATTTGATTTTTCAACATTTTTAGCACCTGCCTGCCTGAGCTTCTCACTGGACACTGATCTTAGCCTAAAAAAGAAGTACTTCCATGAATTGCAGTGTCCCCTCTTAAGGGTTTTGCTATCAACCCAGCTAGTTTCCCCTTCCCTTTCCTATTGAGATGCAGGCCGTGCCTAGTGAAATCCCACCTATCAATAGCATCAACAGGAACCAAACCTATGTCCGACAGAGTAGCCGCCCTAAGCAATTGATCAATCGGAATATTGACTCTCCTGACAGAGCGGTTCAATTGGGGTTGATCAAACAGCATGTAAGCAGGCAACAGTCTAACATTTGTCTGGGTCGTTGCAAAAGCTATTTTAACCAGGTCACACTCAATATTGTAGCCCTGATCACTATCAATGCTGTTTCTCACCCCACCCACTAGTACAACATGATCCTGTTTTGTGAAACCCTTACACAAGGAACCTATATCCTCTACCACCTGGCTTAGACCTGCACTGGGCTTGAAAAATTTTGTGACCTGGTACCTGTCACCTAGTTTTTCCTGCAAAATCTGGTCCACACCTCTTCCATGACTACTTCCTAACAACAGAACTTTCCTCCTACTATCTACTGTTTTTGAAACCGTTGGTTTCCTTGTGAAAGTCTGTTGCTTCCTAACTGCACCTACTTCTAAAGGAGCCTCTTCCTCACTTGACTGTGGTAGCAAGGCAAATCTGTTGTTTGTGCCAATTGTGAAGCTGTCAGGAACTATACTCTCTCTGTGGCCCCTGTTCCCTGCTACCACTTCCCACCCCTGCTCACCATTCTCCCCCCTTAACATCGTAAGTTCCTCCCTAGCACCACTGTGCTCCCTAGTCATTGTTGAATGGCATTTGCCAGTAACCGCTTTGTATCGGTGGAAGCATCCATAACTTTTCTTCAAAATGACAAGAGCATATGGAACTATACTTTGTAGGCTGACACTTATCACGCCTCATACTGGTTACCCATTGGGTTAGCAACTCCGTGTTTTTCAAAATAAATCTGTATAAAGAATAGTTTAATTACAGTTCATATACCGAGGCTATTTACCCAACGATTAATAGGATTTTGTACACTATATAAACAAGTGTCATTACATTAAAACACACCAAATACATCCGTCCTCTGCCTAGCTTTTTGATGGTCCTGAAGCAAACATAATTTTGAAACTTGGTAAATGCGAAAGTTAAGTATAATGAATGTTTATAGACAAATACACGCTGATACACAACGACCTGTATAATTACATATGTATTTCTTTATGAATCATATTCCTACTCTTTTATGTTTCTGGTTGCTGCAGCTGTATGCCGAACATACCCTGGACATGAGTTACCACTAATAATAGCGCTTACGCGTTAGTCTAGATGACAAACAGAAGCGTCTGCTCACTCTGCTGCTTCAAATATGACGTTCTCAAATATGGCGGCCAATGTTGCTTAGTGCTGCCACCCAGAGCGTTGTAGCTTGCCTGTAGCCTCTCTATGCTGTTTATATACCTCTTTGTTTCGAACTGAAGGTGAAGCGGCTGTGACAGAGTTGGCACGCCTGCCGGCAGGTGTGAGGGTCCGCCATGGGCCTGCAGGTGCCGGACGCGGGCGCGGGGCGGCGGCGGTCGAGCGCGACGCAGCGCCTGCAGGAGGCGGGCGCGCTGCTCGACGGCATCATCGACGCCATCGGGTCGCGCGGCCGCTTCCAGACGCGCTTCAACCTCGTCTTCAACCTGGGCTTCCTGGTGCTGGCCGCCATGCCGCCGCTCAACTACATGATCGCCATGAGCGTGCCCGACCACTGGTGCCACGTGCCCGGCCGCGAGCTCACCAACTTCTCGCTGGACGAGTGGAAGGCCCTCACCATTCCCAGGTCAGTCTCCGTCTGCTCGCTCATCCGACTGAAGCTATTGTACACTGATGCAAAAATTCAGCGACTACTCGGTCATAGATGGGAAGATGCTTAACAGTCACTAGTACTGAAGGCCCATTGATCCATAAAAATAGTCCTAAAATTATATATATTGCTGGTCCCGAGCGGTGTGTTCCCAGCTTTAGGTCAGGATGAGGCGTGGCACCCGCTGGAGCGCCAAGGGACGCTAGTGAAACAGAATTATAGTTGACACATTTTATTCCGTAACATGCATAAGTTTGATGAAGGCGCTAGCTCGACAGGAGCTAGAGCAGTAGGTGGCGTCGCCTTCGAGCTGCAACCTTGGTGTTTCGTATGATGGTAGTGCCCGCGCCACGCCGCGATGTCAGGAAGCGATGCAAAGACTGTTATTGTGAAGTGCTCCATCCCTTCACCAGGCTATGCAGCGGCCAGTGGATCCACGCTGGGACCCCTCTGTAGTCGGATGTCGTACTGGTTCCCGACTCGGGAAACCGGCTGGCCGGATTAGCACCAGAGTGCTAACTCGACGACAGGAACATTGGCCTTTAGTAACCAACCACTGAAGACTGCGCTGGCCTCAGGCATCCACCATAGAGGTGTGAAGTCGTCAGCACAGCGGATCACCATCTTCCCAGATGATCTTTAGTGTGAAGTATGGTACTACCCGTATGTACTGCTATCTGTGACAAAGACTGAGCACAACGGTTAGGCCAGTGAATTGACGACTACCTCCTGGACATCGTCGATTCAGAAGACCAAGTGACTGCTACTTCTAAATGTGAGAGTATTTATACATAAAATTGGCTGAAGCTAAGACGTATGAAACGGTCTCAATGTGTTCCCTTTGAAAATGCAGTGTTCGCCCGATGTGTCTTTACCGCTGACGCATCCGCGGTCTTATTCACTCTTATGAAATGTTTACTAGCTGCCTCTCTGTCTGGCAGCCATTTCACTGACGGTAGGCTTTCCAACTTGCCGACGCAGAGGCTGCCGTCATCGCGGATGAGCATTTTCTACTACCGGCTGATGACCTTATTCCGTCTTACTAAAGTGAGCAAACCAAGATCTTAACACATTTCCCTGACACAATGTTTTCGGCGTAACAACCAACGTATTCTTTACACGAGGAAACGAGCATCAACTACGCAGCAACTTCCTGGCTGAGTAAAACTGTGTGACAAACGGGATTTCAATCCAGAACCTTCATCATCTGCAAGCATGCCTTACAGTCCCATCCTTGCAGCCAGCAGTAGCTTGTCTCTTACTATCCAGACTTCACAAACGTTCTCCTGCGAAAGTTTCAGCAGTAGTACTCCTGCAAGAAAAGATGTGACTCAGACACAGCCTGAAGGATGTTTCCAAAATGGAACTGGCGGATCTAAATCTACGGTGACGTGCGATGTGGTGAGCCTGTGTGCTCAGTCGGTACAGCTCTTTCCCGCGAAAGGCGAAGGCCCTGGGTTCGAATCCCGCTCTGGCACACGGATTTAATCTGCCATGAAGTTTCATATCAACGTGCACTCTACTGCTGAGGGAAAATTTCATTCATTCTTGTTGCGTACTAAATACTTTTTGTAGGGTAATCGCCAGAGTACTGAAGTCAGTGCATGGTTGTCAGTGTTGAAGCAATCCTACTCTGCCCCAATTACGTTATCCATGATGGCGATCCTAGATAGTGCCTCTTACAGTTCTAGAAACAAATTGGTGTCCACTGGGTGATTCAAGTTTTCTCTCCCTGCCCATTTACCGTCTCCCCTTCCCCCTATTCGCGAGAGGTTATAAAAATTTCAAATTTTCATCACCAGATGTCACTGTTGCTGTCTTTCCCACCACCAACTCTGCCCTCCCCTCCTATTACCCAGCTAGGGGGCTTATTGTGTGTCAAGGCACTGCCTTGCGAAGATGCCTACTACACAATACGTAATAAACATAATTGTTTACAAATAACAGATTTCAAATATTAACCCATTTGTTTAAACAGTTAGAAGCCCACTTATATCAACACCTCTAGAGCTATCTGGGTATCCAACTTCGATCACAATATATCCATTAGCCAATGTAGAGCGAATTATAAGTTGTGATTTGTGGCCGTATGGTGAACTGCCGGCAGTTGCAGTGAACTCTAAACGACACGGATGTCCATTCTTCTGTAATGCTTGGTAATTTGCCTCCAAAGACTATGCTTACATTTGAGTCAGAAAATTGTAATATTAAAAATAAGAACAAGTCCTTGACAATGGTTACAGTGTTACAATAGTGGGTAAGGTACCTTACATATAGGAACTATAATCCATAATGAACCTTTTGAACGATGTAATATAAAAGCTGACTTAGTGAGATGTCGTACTGAATTCAAAAGGCTACAGATGTGGTTGGTTAACCTAAAACTAAAGGGTCTTTGCACTAGGATGAATCTCAAGTGGTAAATATGTTGTACCTGACAGTTAAAAAAATAAATATGTAGAAAACGTGGTACAATGTTTATTGTTTCGATTGCTGGATTGAGTGTGGACGCAAGGATTCAGGAATCTCACTGGAAGTGAAAATGGTTAAAAATACGCTACACAGGAGAATAACGCTAATGGAAAAGAAATACATTCATGGTGTTAGCTGTGAATGCAACAGGGAAAGTGTTACAATAGCTGTGTCCAGGTTTTCTTGTGTTGGAGTTGGGTAGGTATTTTATTTTCTTGCAGGACCTAGTAACTAGTATCTGCAGGTTTGAGTGCGTTTACGATGGAGAAGTTACGTGAACCAGTAAAATCACCTATAGACTGTCTGTTTTTCGATACAGAGCAAAGTCCGTGTCACACCTAGAAATGAAGGGTGCTGCGACTCAAAGTGAATTTAAATGTTTCAACCATGACATCGACTGTGGTTTATAGGTTAAAAAGGAAATCTGCAGGGTTGCAGATTTATTCACAATCGGTTTCGGGTAATTACTGCCCTTCTTCTGTGCAGGAAACAATTAAGACTAATGTACAAGTACAAATATTACAAAAAATTCGAAGTAGAATCACAAAATTAAAGAGTTTATATGTAAACAAAGCTACCTTGGAAAGAAAATGTGAAATATTAATACACTATTCTGATAAAGTAAGGAACTATGGCCGCGGTGGCCGAGGTGACTGAGGCGCTCCAGTCACGGTCAGCCCGGCCACTACGGTCGGGGGTTTGAATCCCCCCTCGGGCATGGATATTTGTGCCGTCCTAGTTCGTAAGTAGTTCATAAGTAGTTTGTAAGTTTAGGGACCGATGACCCCGTAGTTAAGTCCCATAAGCTTAACAAACATTTGAACATTTGAATAAGGAACTATACAAGAATTAAGTTCTTATAAACGGTTGCTAATCTTATCTATGGACGACCTTGTACTTGTCTCCTTTTAACGGTTCCTGTTGTTTGAAATAGCGTCCAGGTTCTGGAAATTACACTTTGGAAAACTCCAATAGCTGCAGCCACCTCGCCCTGTGTCCGTCCCACTTCCATCCTTCCTATGGTTCTTCATGCCTTAGCTTGGGTAAGTCACATTGACATTGCATTGCACTTCTCGCTCAGTGCACTAACTGAAACCAAGTGCTTATGTAGTTCTTTTGGTAAACACAACACGAACGCCGTCTGCAGCAACGTTCTGTTATTAGCACTTTTTGCCGTAATGTCGTTGTGTCCGCTCTGTAGAGCCAACACAAAGTCGTCGAACCATTTTATTTCATTCTTCAGATGGTAATACATCAGAGCATTGATATCTCAACTGAAACTCCTAATTGTTTTGACCAGTGTGTAAAGATTGGGACCAGAATGATCTCTCATTTTAATGTCAAGATATTATGTTTTGTGTCCGTTGCACTGATGCATGTGAAGTGCTGTGTTCTGTTCATGTGGGCTTCACGACTAAAGAATGAAAGACATAATCAGTCTTAAGAGATGATGATGTACAGGGTCCAGTATGACATATCCAATGGATAATCACTGTGTCCCATCAGATAATGATATGGCAGGCAGGCTGTATAGAACTAAAAGACTGCTACCACACTGACTTGTCACCAAGAGAGACAACGCCCCCTGTCTCCAACACACATCTTCTCCCCACTTTCACAGATGGGCTGACCTTTGATGGGGTAGGATAAGCACTTAGGGTGGAGTAGGAAGTGCTGTGTGGGTGGAATGGGCAGATCGTACAGCAGGGTGTTCCAAAGGGTTATTATCCCTCTGACGGCTGGGGTTGGCAGTTTCATAGTGATGGAGTACCATGTTTTGGAGGTAGTGTGGGTGACAGAATACCAGTTTGTGAGGGGTTTCCATCACTCACACAACCTATACAACATGGTAGTCCATCAGTAAGCCACTCTCAATTGGACACCTCTACCACAGAGATCATAACCATGTGGGACACCCCACCACAGACCTGCCCAATCCTCCCACCCAGCACTTCCAGTGCTGTCACAGTATTATCCCTTTCCCTACTGGCCTGGCTGAGTAGCTAGTGGCCAAATGATATTGTCCACACGTGCAGTGATGTACTTAACAGGAAGGAGCAACTTACTGATCTGAGCCTCGGCCCAGGTCTCGCTCTTTTCAGGAAGTTTTCCACCTGTAGCCACTTTCAGACTGTGCAGCCTCTTCGCAGTCCCACTGTTGCTCGGTTTGCAGGGTCGAGGGGGAGTCCACGTTCGAGCACTGCCTGCAGTACAACGTGAGCTGGGAGTTGGTGGACGGCGCGCCGACGGTTGCCGGCAGCAACCAGACAGCCGTGGTGGGGTGCCGGCACGGCGTGCAGTTCGACGACACGTGGTACGCGCGCACGGTGCCCTCGCAGGAGCGCTGGGTGTGCGACGACCGCCTCAAGGTGGCCAACGCGTTCGCCGTCCACCAGGTGGGCCACGTGCTCGGCGGCTTCCTGTTCTGCCAGCTGGGCGACTAGTGAGTACCGCGGCCGCTGCAGCCGCTGCCGGCGCTCGCCGTGCTGCCGTGCTGCCCTGCCCCCTCCTTATTACAGCCACCACCGTCTGCCCGCAGCCTGGGCCGGCGGCCGCAGTTCTTCCTGTCCATGGTGCTGGCCGGCGTGGCGCGCAGCCTGCTGGTCGTCACGTCGTCCATCTACCCGCTCTTCCTCATCGTCTCCATCCTGGGCGGCGCCCCCCTCGGCGCGGTCTTCGAGGCGCCCCTCGCTCTCAGTAAGTGGACACCTCCGCAGCGCAGCATTCTACACCAGTCTCCACTGTGTAACACAAGCTATGCGCGCACGGTGTGCAACCAGAGTAAGCTAACAAGTAGTCGACATACAGCATTCGCGAACAATTTAAAGGAACGAATTCGAAATATTTAGACACATCAACTGTTACAGGACACTGAAATAAATTCAATGGCGAAGTTGAATGGTGTGCTGGACCGGGATTCAAGCCCGGATTTCCTGCTTCAGGCCAGTGATAGCCTTAAAACCTATACAGTCCTGGCCTCAGATGGAAAGTTGAGATGAAACATGACACTCACCAAAAACCAGATGCGTTGAATCTGTCAAAGGTGGAGAGGAGACTGGCGTCTTTTCAGGCTACTCCTCTGTGTATGCAAAGGTGTGTAAGTTTCTGTACTCTAGCCTGAAAAGACGCCACCCCACCTATCTTTTATTCTGTCCCAACCTGTCACAAATTCAACGCCTCTCTTTTCTTGGGAGTCGTCGCTTTATCCACACATTTTGTTATTCTTGAATTTTCATTGGCTTTTCACAGAGTATTTAAATAGATATGTTCTAACTTTGATGTGTCACAGTACTGACCTGAGTAATAAGCACAGATAGTCTTTGGTTTATGTAACTCACACACATGTAAGATTTGTTTGGTGTGCATTTTAAGTGATAGCAGAAGTGCTCCACAGTGACGATTTTAGAAGAAAAGCGACATCTGGTAGCTGACGTGACAGAATCTGAAAGTTCAGTGTTGGAAGAAACCACCACCATCACCAAAAGTAAGATTGATGAATCTTTCTTGTCGTTCTTTTATAGGTTTTGGTTATTTTTCCGACTTCCTTTGTCTGTCCTCTGTTTCTACTATCATATCTTATACTTAATTGTGTATCATTCTATCAGTATTTAATTTTATTGCTGTTATGTCTTCTTATTGCCTGTCCTTTTACCACTGATAGGGAGAATGGGTGTATTACAATAGATGTATTGTGTTAAATTCAGTTCATATAGAAACTGCATTTCATCTATTCTGCTACCTGGCTTGCTGCTAAAGCTTGGCTGTGAGCGGAAGGACGCCGTCCACGATACTGTTACTCGTGGGCGAGGTACGGGCGATCAGCCCTGAGTCGCAGGGGAGCTCCTCTAACGGCGACTGGTCGGGCCAGTGGCCATATGCCGCGGTCCGCTCGTTACCTGCCTGCCCGATCAGGAGAAGCTTTACAGTGGGCGTTTGTGTCTGTACGCTTGCTACGGCTGTGGAGCCTTAGGTTTAACGAGATGCAGTTATGGTGTGGTTACCCCAATCGATCTTCATGGGAAGTCGGTATCTCCCGTCTGTTAACTCGGCAGAATACCTAGAATTTTGACATTCTGTTATATTGCTGGGACCACTACACTGGGTGAGAAAAGAAAGAAGAGTGCGTTTCAAAATGTGAGGGAGGGGGGAGGGGTGCCGCAGAGAGGTGTATATAGTTCACAGTAACATATACAGAGAAGCAGCCCCCACTAAACCACTGTCCTACACTCCCCTCGTAGTTCCGTAAGATACTAGCAGGTGTCAGGCGGTTCCCTGGCTTAGTACCGGTAGACCACACTAGAGGTATTTCTGAGGGTGCCTCGCACGTCAGAGGGCAGCGTGGAGGGGAGGCTGAGGGGAGAGCTCGTGCCGCCTGCCACGATGCTATGGCTGTGTCCGGCTTGCTGGCGTTTGAGGGGAGGTGGTGGCGGGGACAGCCGCTACCTGCCGCCTGCTCTGGCCAGTTTAAAGAGCTGCTTCTGACCGCAGCGCCATCATGGGACATCTTACGGAACTGCTTCAGCACCCCCCGCCCCGCACCCCTGAGCGTGGGATCGGGCCCTTATGGAGGTTTCCCGTCTGTATATATTCGTCTGTGATATAGTGGTGCCCTGATGGCGTCAGATGATTATTTTTGCTGATTTTCTGAGTACCTAGCTGGAGTACGTGACCAAGCGTGGGTAATCCGGCAGGTTGGATGAGGAATGTGCCTTTAGTTAGCGGAAAAGCGCGCCATTGGCAGATTATACATTTTCTTTTTGGAAGACAGTTGGTAGCTCCCAGGCCGTCGGTTTGATTCGTGCAGGTGATTTGAGGACGAACGCAATTGGCCTGAGGGTTGAGCATTGGTGGCTCTCCTCGCGGCTACCGAGTTTTTGCGAAGAGCGGAGAGAGTGCGAGAAACAATGGCACTCTTATGAAGACTGGCGATCTGGAAGGTCTTACTGCGTGGTGCTAACCCGCCGTCGGGTCGCGAAATTTTCCTGAGTGTTGAGTTTGGACTTGTATTTTCCACCGCTTTGGTCGGTCGGGAACTTTGATTATTTTTCAGAGTGTTGGTCTGTTGGTACCACACTTTGCATTTTCATCTTGCGTGGCATCGCCATCTCCGACCACAGTCCAGCTTACTGTAGAGACGGTTACTTGCTTATCGTGTGTTACTTCTGTAACCGCACACAGTAGAGGTAAACATCGCCACGCCGCGTCTTTCGCGCTGTTTGTACTTCACGTTCAGCCCCGCCCGCCGCTCACCCTGGGTACTGCCCACGACGCTGCTGCTGCTGTGAGTTCTGCATGACTCCTATTTGGGTACAGTATATTGCGTGCGCAACCCTGACCCCTGATAGGGTGTTGATTATTCTCGTCAGTAATCGTCTTGTTTTCTAATCCGAAACTTGTTTCACTTGCAAACTAGTTGCGTTCACGATCGCTATGGGACAGTATCTGTATATATAGCCAATCATTTTCAGTCTTATTTATGTAATTTTGTATCAAGTGTACAATTAACTTATGTTTTGTGCATTTAACATCATTAGTGTTCCATCTCTATATATGTTGATAGTTACAACGGGTCACAAACTGTGATTTTTCTCTGTTAGGCTGTATTAAGTTTAATGTTCAATATCATCATTTATTTTGGAATTGTTTTACGTCATTAAAACGCTCTCACTTATTTCGGGTGGGTTATGTTCTCATGTGTATAAATAATAGTAAATTGATAGGACAGTTTGACTTAACTTGAGTTTTCTATTATTACCTGTGATTCACTGATTTTTTGAAAAAAAAAAATAGTATATCATTTTGAGTTCTTAACTTGTCGCCATTCGACGGCTAGGATAGGCTCATTTAATTTTTCTGTACAGTGGCAATGTTTTTATTCCATCTCCTTGGATTTTAATTCTCTCTGTAAATTTCTCCTTGCTTTTCTTCACAGCTTGCTCAATGTACACATTGAACAACATTGAAGAAAGGCTACAACCACTGCGATCCTTTCATGCCCTTCGACTGTAATAATTGCTGTCTGGTTTTTGTACAAGTTGAATATAACTCTTTACTCCCTACATCTTACCCCTGCTACCTTCAGAATTTGAAAGAGTGTATTCCAGTCGACATTGTCAAAAGCTTTCTCCAGATCTACAAATGCTAAAAACGTAGGTTTCCCTTTCCTAAATATATATCTAAGACACGTCATAAAGTGAGTATTGTCTCCCGTATTCCTACATTTCTCCTAAATCCAAATTCATTTTACCCATGGTCGGCTTCCACCAGTTTTTCCATTCGTGTTAGTATTTTGCAACCATGACTTATTAAACTGATAGTCAGTAATTTTCACATTTGTCTGTATTTGCTTTCTTTCTAATTGGAATCACTATATTCTTTTCGAAGTCGGATGGTATTTCCCCGTCTCATAGATCTTGTATACCAGGTGGAATAATTTGTTTATGACTGGCTCATCTATTCCAGCGGCCTTGTTTATACTCAAATCTTTTTGTGCTGTGTGAAATTCTTCTCGCATTATACTATCTCCTATCTCATCTTCCTCTACTTCGTCTTCCATTTCTAGAATACTGCCTTCAAGTTTAATTCCTTTGTAGAGCCCTTCTATATACTCCTTCCACATTTCAGGTTTTCCCTTCTTTGCTTAGCACTAGTTTTCCATTTGAGTTCTTGATATTCATAGCGCTGCTTTTCTTGTCTCCAAATGTCTGTTTTATTTTCCTGTAGGCGGTATCTATCTTTCCCCCAGTTATAAATTATTCTACTGAGGTTTGATTCCATTACTTGGAGGTGCTCCACGACCACACAATGATGAACTCACCAGATGTAATTAGCAGCATTGGCCGTTAATGTTTTATTTTAAAAAACCACAGATCGATTTCGATCACATAATGATCATCTTCAGTGTCCTTCCAACGAGCATATGCATGCCCTGAACGCAACTGCAAATTTCTTATTCTGTTGCGTTCAGGGCATGCATATGCTCGTTGGAAGGACACTGAAGATGATCATTATGTGATCGAAATCGATCTGTGGTTTTTTAAAATAAAACATTAACGGCCAATGCTGCTAATTACATCTGGTGAGTTAATTATTCTACTGTATTGTATCTCTCCTGAACCCACTCCTACTTAGCCAATCTGCTTTTCTTGTCAACATCATTTTTCAAACGTCTGTACTCCGTTTTGTCTGCTTTATCTTGATTCATTTGTATACTTTATCCTTTCACAGTTAAGTTCAGTACCCTGCGTTATCTAAGGAGATTCGTCATCTAATTATATGAAAACTCATTACTCGTTTCTCTGAATACTGGCGACATTAAAGAAAGTAAACCTCTCTCTTTCTCTCGCTCTCTCTCTCTCACACACTCTCTCTCTCTCTCTTTCTGTCTGGACTTTGACTCACTGAAGTTTCAGATGTCAGAGTACTAGCAAAGTAGTTATGATTAGTGAAGCCACCAAAACTTGGTTCCACAATGAAATCAACTAGTGTCTGCTACTAGATTTCATTACGCCTCCCTGAATAGGATCAAACCTTCCACAAACAATCAAACCAATAATAGTTGAATCTCCTTGTTCACTGTATGACACAACAAGGATAAACCCACCTCTGTGCGGGATTTATCCGGACAGAACACTGGATTACAAAACACACAGAAAGAACGTGATCGCAATAAAGTCATTACTACACATCAACTAAATCAACGCCGATACCTTAAACCAATACGCTACTCCAGCGCCCACAAATATTTTTATGTACTCATTACTCATATTAGGAATCACAGTCCTAAATAATCAAAACTGCAAACAATACTCTATAGTTGCAAATGTAATTATAATTCAGTAGCATTCTCAGTAATTTTGAAAGCTAATCATTCAACAGACATCAATCAGTTACGAAATAAAATTGAGTTTAACTGAAAGTCGTATGTTGCAAGAGAATAAGAATTTTTTTCAGCTCACTACATTCACGCAAACACGATTAAAGATAAATACTAAGTGCCCTCACGGGGTAATACAAACATATCTTCAATAGCTGGCGAGAAAACTTTCTTATGAAATCATTATTGAGAACTTATTTTGGACTTCCGCTGGCCGTGACTTCTGAACTGGAACTGTCTCACACGAATCGTCACTTGTATCATACAAAGTTTGCTGGAGCCATTATTATCGGTAAAACGAATAGCGATCCCCTTACATGTTATAACGGTTTCGTCTTGACATCTGCACGCACAGTTTTTATGCACATGCTGTCGCCTCAGTCTAGAAACCTATTTTGTATCCATAACATACTCACTGAACACATAAAAATAAAACAGTTAGAATGCATTGAACCGATTGGGAATCAGCTGATCACATTGTTTATGGTTTGCGGGGGAGGGGGGGAGGGGGGATAGAAACAGTGTCTACGAAATACCGATTTGATAAGCCACTAGTTTATTATTAGGAAATGAAGGAGGAGATGAAACTTGTTGGAATTCAACAGTATAGTCTGGATAGTTTCCTACTCACACGCAAAGGCGGTCGTCGAGCTGCGACAGGCAAAGACACTAACACAGAAGTAGCTCACAGCTTCCGGCCACAGCCTGTGTCAGGGAAAGAGACGCACAGGCATTCTTCACAGACACATCAACTTCATCTCTGGCTGCTGTGCTCCGGGAGATGAGGAGTTGTGATGAGAGGAATTGGGGGGGGGGGGGGGGGGGGGGAAGAATGCAAGGCAGTGGTGGGGATGCTTACAGCACGGCCTTCCTGAGCATGTAGGTACTGACGGGTGGAAAGAGGTGCAGCTGAGGAATGGAACGGGGATGGGTGGAGGAGGGCAGAGAATAAAAATAAACCCACACACCGATACACCGATACAGGAACGTTGAAATGAAGCATATGCTCAGCTGCTTGTTGTGCCAAAGGATGGTTCAAATATTTCTAAATGTAAGGGACTTACGCCTGCAAACTACTTAAACCAACCTAAGGAAAATACACGAGAAAGGACACGAACCTGTGACGGCGAGTAGCCGCGCGCATGAGAGTAAGGTGCCTTAGAGCGCTCGGCCACTCTATCACGGCCGACAGGGTGGTCTACCTTATTCTTAGCCACAGTTTGGCGGTGGCCATTCATCCTAAGGGGCTGCTGGCTGTTGTCACAGCAATAAAAAAATCGCACTGACCTGTTTTACGACCCACTTTAGATTTGTAGTTTTATAAGTTTTTGCAAACATTTTGGACCAAAATAATGATTTAAATAATAAAAAATTCATTAATAAGAGTGTCTGAAATCCTTTTAGGACAAAAATGTTAGGTAATGTTGGGTTCTGAACCACTGACCTTCAGCGTCACAGTCCAACGCATTGCCCACTACGCTACGGCTAACAGTTCGGACTTCGTTTCTTGAATCTCATACTATTGATGGCCGTTGTTAACTGATGCTAATATGGCATTTTTAGACACCAGATTATCAATTATCGTACGAAGAACGACATGCTTTTTTTTTTTTTTTTTTTTTTTGGCAATTATTCAGTGTGCCATTGCTTTGAAATGACAACGTGTAAGCTACAATAAGAAAATCATCAAATACGCAACGCAAGATGGCGTATGCCAGAGACAGTTCTGGACGAGGAATGTCACGTGACATATGCGAACGGCTGGTTTTCGTTAATTCAATGGAGGGTGTCAAATCTCCGTTATTTTTGCAAATATCTCTCAAACGATACGAGATATGAAAAAGACATAAGGGAACAAAGCTGTAGAGAATCTTCTCATCTACAAAGTCGTTTATTCAATTTTCGCGTCAGATGAAAGATTTTTTTTTTTTTTTTTTTTTTTTTTTTTTTTTGCAATTAAAATAACATTACAAACGGCATTTTTCAGTATTACTAACATATTTCTTGCCCGAAATATTTGAAAAAGCGACGTTCTGGTCTCTGGTAGCCAACAATTATGTCTGTAAAATTTGGAGCTGATCGATTGAACGGTTCGTCTTAAAAACAGGAAACACCTTACGGACAGACGAAGATTGACATCCCAAAATCGCCGTTATTTTTGCAAATAGTTCTGAAACGATACGAGATGTTGTTGTTGTGGTCTTCAGTCCAGAGACTGGTTTGATGCAGCTCTCCACAATACCCTATCCTGAGAAAGCTTCTTCATCTCCACATAAGAACGGCAACCTACATCCGTCTGAATCTGCTTACTGTATCCATCTCTCGGTCTTCCCCTGCGATTTTTTCTCCATACACTTCCCTCCAACGCTAAATTCACAATTCCTTGATGTCTAAGAATGTGTCCTACCAATCTATCCCTTCTTTTAGTCAAGGTATGCCAGAAATTCCTTTTCTCCCCAATTCTGTTCAGTACCTCCTCATTAGTTACGCGATCCACCCACCTAATCTTCAGCATTCTTCTGTAGCACCATATTTCAAAGGCCTCAATCCTCTTCCTGTACGCACTGCTTATCGTCCATGTCTCACTCCCATACAAGGCAACACTCCATACAAATGCCTTCAGAAAGGACTTCCTTAGGTTTAAATCAATATTCGATGTTAACAAATTTCTCTTCTTCAAGAACGCTTTTCTACCCATTGCCATTCTGCATTCTATATCCTCTGTACTGCGACCATCATTTGTTATTTTACTGCCCAAGTAACAAAACTCATCTACCTCCTTTATTGCTTCGTTTCCCAATCTAATTCCTTCAGCATCACCTGATTTTCTAAGACCGCATTCCATTGCCCTAGTTTTGCTCTTGTTAATGTTCATCTTATATGCACCTTTCAGCACACTGTCCATTCCGTTCAATTGCTCTTCCAGGTCCTTTGCTGTATCTGACAGAATTACTATGTCGTCGGCAAAACGCAATGTTTTTAATTCTTCCCCCTGAACTTTAATTCCTTCACCAAATTTCTCCTTGCTTTCCTTTATAGCTTGCTCAATGTACAAATTGAACAACATTGGAGAAAGGCTACAACCCTGTCTTACTCCCTTTCCAACCACTGCATCCCTTTCATGCCCTTCAACTCTGATAACCGCTGTCTGGTTTTTGTACAAGTTGTAAATAACCTTACGCTCCCTATATTTTACTCCTGCTTGCTTCAGAACTTGAAAGAGTTTATTCCAATTAACATTGTCAAAAGCCTTCTCCAAATCTACAAAAGCTAGAAATGTAGGTTTGCCTTTTCTTAATCTATCTTCTAGGATAAGCCGTAAAGTGAGTATTGCCTCCCGTGTTCCTACATTTCTCCTGAACCCAAACTGATCTTCCCCGAGGTCGGCTTCTACCAGCTTTTCCATCCTTCTGTATATAATTCGCGTTAATATTTTGCAACCATGACTTATTAAACTGATGGTTCTGTAGTTTTCACACCTGTCTGCACCTGCTTTCTTAGGGATGGGAATTATAACATTTTTCTTAAAGTCTGAGGGTTCTTCTCCTGTCTCATACATCTTACGCACCAGGTGAAACAGGTTTGTCATGGCTGCTTCTCCCAGAGACTTCAGTAGTTCTGAGGGAATATCATATACTCCAGGGGCCTTATTTCGACTCAGGTCTTTCAGGGCTCTGTCAAATTCTTCTCTCAGTACAGTATCTCCTATTTCATCTTCATCTACATCCTCTTCCATTCCTACAATATTGTCTCGAAGTTCATTTCCTTTGTAGAGCCCCTCTATATACTCTTTCCACCTTTCAGCTTTCCCTTCTTTGCTGAGAACTGGTTTTCCATCACTGTCCTTGATATTCATAGAGCTGTTTTTCTGATCTCCAAATGTTTCTTATATTTTCCTGTAGGCGGTATCTATTTTTCCCCTATTTATACATTCTTCTACATCCTTACATTTGCCTTCTAGCCACTCCTGCTTAGCCATTTTGCACTTCCTGTCAATCTCATTTCTTAGTCGTCTTTAGTCCATTTTGCCTGTTTCATTTACTGCATTTTTATATTTTCTCCTTTCATCGATTAAATTTAGTATCTCCTGTGATATCCAAGGATTTTTTGTAGGTCTTGCCTTCCTACCTATTTTGTCCTCTGCTACCTTGACTATTTCATCTCTCAATTTTACCCATTCCTCCTCTACTGTTTTATTTTCCCCTGTTTCTGTCAATTGTTGCCTAAAGCCCCCTCTGAAATTCTTAAGAACCTCAGGTTCCTTCAATTTATCCAGGTCCCATCTCCATATTTTCCTACCTTTTTGCAGTTTCTTTAGTTTCAGCCTACAGTTCATAACCAACAAGTTATGGTCAGAGTCTATATCTGCCCCTGGGTATGTCTTACATTGTAGAACCTGGTTCCAAAATCTATGTCTTACCATTATAAAATCTATCTACGATACGAGATATGAAAAAAAAAAAACATAAGAGAGGAAAGTTGTAGAGAATTTTCTCCTCTACAAATTCGATTATTCAATTTTTGTTTGAAATGTATGGTTCAGCCGTTATTTTCATTTAAATTTCGAGCTGTCAAAAGATGATCGCAAAGGCCCACTTTTAGTGTTACTACCGTAACCTAAAGTGGGCAAAAAGCTGTGTAGTGACTGTAGCGCAGCTGGTAAATTACATGGCTGCTTTCATACGTGGGCCGGCCTTTGACGGGCTAGGATAAGCCTCTGATGGGACTGGAATAGGAATTTTAATTCTGTCCATAATAAATGGAATGGGACTACATCTGATATATTGTGTAGATTGAAAGAAGGTGCCAGCGGCTGTGTTTACATTTTTTTCAATTAATTAAGCGACTGCTTTCAGTGCTATATTCGCACAATCTTCAGGCCCCCCTTACGTATCTGTCGCCAGTAACAGTGCATGTAAAAGGTCCCCCTGTCATGCAGGAACGAAGAAATATACGGTCACCAGTGTCAACGGCCACCTCTTTTAAATGCACTGTTAAGGGTGTCCAAAAAAGGACTCCCTGATTTCAAAATTAAATATCTCGAAAACAAAGATCGATGAGGAATGCAGTAAACGGTATGTTTATTTTGAAAGCTGTAAGAAGTTTATACAGCAGTTTGAAATAATAGTTACAAAAGCTGCTAACAGATGTCACTGTACGCTGAACAGCTCATATCAGCATACATAAGTGAAATAATCGTATGAAAACACTCTTTGCAAACAATCATATCACAATGTTTTGAAAATGTTCACCATTGGCACTACAGAAGTGGCACAAACGAAGAATGAAATTCGCCATCTCATTTCGTAGTGTCTCAACCGAAATGGATTCAAATGCCACAGAGATCGCCGATTCAAGCTCGTCCAGCGTGGCGGGATGCTTCGGGTAGACCATGTCTTTCACTGTGCCCCACAAAAAAAAGTCACAGGGAGTCAAATCCGGCGAATATGAAGGCCAATCCATGCCTGTACCAGTAAATTTGGGATATTCCAAAGCAATGACTCGATTCCCGAAGTATTTCTCAAGAAAGCGAAACACTTGTTCGGTCCGATGTGGTCGGGCTCCATCTTGCATAAATCATTGAGTACCTGGTCGATCCTCTAACGGTTGCTATGTGGCGACAAAATGTTCCAAAATTGCAACGTAACGTGCACCAGTGATCGTTTCTCGAATGAAAAAAGGGGCAATAATGCCTCTGCTGCATACTGCAGCCCACACAGTAACTTTAGGAGAATACAGGGCTTTCGCTTCACACCAATATGACTTTTCGGAACCCCAAAATCGCCAGTTCTGCTTATTCACGTATCCATTCAAGTGTGCTTCATCTGTAAACCAGATGCAGCCAACATCAAATCCTTCACTATCAATCATTGTGAGCATCTGATTAGCAAAGGCAATCCTTTGTTGCACAGCTCGTACGGGTATGGCCTGGTGCGTTTGAAGTTTGAATGGAAACATGTGTAGGCTCTTTCTCAGTATTTTCTGCGTGCTGGAACGCTTCAAACTGGTCTCAAATGCAATTCTACGGACGGATGACATTGGATTTCGCTGAATAATTCCAGAAACTGTGGCGATATTTTCAGGCGTAACCGCGGTTTGCTTGCAGCCAACATGCCCCACTAGATCGTCAGTTACGCTGCCTGTTCGTTGAAATTTTGTGAAGAGCGTACGAATGGTTTTCGCATCGGGTCCTTCTGGAACATTAAATCGTGCTTGAAAACTTCGTCTTGTTGCCGTAGGACTCTCTTCTAACCTGTGGTACTCTAGCACCAGAAAAACGCGTTGTTCAATGGAGTACATGGTTTTAACCTCTTCCTTCGGTACGCTAACCTCCTTTCTCGTTTCAATAGTGGAACTCATCGCTCTGGGCTTCGGATCACTATTTGTACTAGGCATTACGTATGGCGATTACAGCGCCATCTCTTAGCAGCTTTTGTAAGTATTATTTCAAACTGCTGTATAAACTTCTTACAGATTTCATAATAAACATACCGTTTACTGCATTCCTCTATCGATCTTTGTTTTCGAGATATTTAATTTTTAAATCAGGGAGTCCTTTTATAGACACCCTGTACTTGCGATAGGTACACAACGGGGACCTGAAGATGGTGCGAATGTAGCACCGAAAGCGGTCACATAATTAATTAAAACATCTAAACACAACTGCTGGAGCCTTCTTTCAATCTACGGAATGGAAATTGTTGGGTGGCAGGCCTTTCAACAGGTCTTCCCCTGGTTCCTAAGCTGCTTCTCTTCCCACACATCAGTACCTGCTCGCTCATTGTGTATGCCTGTGTGTGTCTCGCTCCGCCCTGCGCCTCCTTCGCCACCAAATGTTCAAAATGTTCAAATGTTTGTTAAGCTTATGGGACTTAACTACGGGGTCATCAGTCCCTAAACTTACAAACTACTTATGAACTAGCTAATTCTAAGGTCGGCACAAATATCCATGCCCGAGGGGGGATTCGAGCCCCCGACCGTGGTGGCCGTGCAGACTGTGACAAGCGCCTCAGTCTCCTCGGCCACCGCGGCCGGCTCCCTCGCCCCCAGCAGTAACTCCTCCACCCGCCAGCACGCGCATGCTCCGTAAAGCCGCGCAGTCTCTGTCCCACGACCGCCTTGCAAGCTTCCTGCCCCCTCCCCTCCCCCCTTCTCACCACTGTGCGTTGCTTGGAACGCAACAGCCATAGATGACGGTTGTGTGTCACTGAAGTGTGTATTAACAGTGTTCGTCTTTTTCTGACAAATAGTGACGCCGAAAGCTTCAAGTTACATGTGTCTCTTTTCCTGTGCCTTCGGTGGCTCGACGAACGTTCATGCAATGAGTTGAAAACTATCTTCTCTATGTTCTCCACACCTGGTTAGGGTGTGAATTCATACAACTTCGCCACAATTTATGCACTTCCTTATTAATATTATCACTCTTCCGACGCTGTTTCACAGACTTCAAGGTGTATCCCGTTTTTGAGTTCGTTTGTTCCCACGTGTTGCCAACTTAACTGATACGTACAGTACATGGGCGTATAAGTTTTGTGTGTATGAAAATGATGGTAAGTTTTATTTATTTATTTATTGTAAGTGTATGTCTGCGTGTCTGCGTGCGCGTGCGTGTAATCTCAGACAGTAGTAGAAATGAGCTTCGACTTCGATGTTTCGTGGAGGGACGTTTTAATGCGAAAGTGAAGGACTCTCATGATATCATTATTTAATTTGTAGTGAAATTGGTTTTATGAGGCCGAAAGTGCAGGAAAGTCAGGTCCATATGTAGAAGGATAAGGGTGGAGAAGTTTCAGAACAAGGAAATTAGGCACAAATATATAACAATGATCTCAAAAAGGTATCAGTTAGTTCAATGTAGTCATTTACAGTCATTGAAAGAGAAATGGAAAAGGCACAGGGACACACTACCACAAGTAGATAGAGAATGTTTGGGAACAGTAGTGTGTAAAGGCAGGAAGAAGCAGACAGCTTGGTGGAATGACACAGTCAAGGCATCCTTAAAAAGAAAAAGAAGACATTTCAAAAATGGCTCTATGCTAGAAATGAGGCAGACAGAAAGAGTTATGTTGAAGAAAGAAATAAAGCCAAACGCATAATTCAAGACTCCAAGCAGAAATCATGGGAAGACTTTGGAAACAAGCTAGAAACTCTGGGTCAAGCCGCGGGAAAACCATTCTGGAGCGTAATTAGCAGTATTCGAACACGAGGGAAAAAAGAATTAGCAAGTGTTTTGGACAGGTCAGGAAAGCTGCTAGTCAATCCTACGGCTGCCTTGGGCAGATGGAGGGAATATTTTCAAGATGCTCAATGTAGGTGAAATGTTCAATTATGTGTCACATTTTTGAGGTAGAATGGGGCAGATATGATGATGGAAACAGGATCACATTTGATGAAGTGGAGAGAATGGTCAATAGATTGGTGTGCAGTAAAGCGGCATAGGAGTCAGGACAGGTTCCGTCTGACTGGATGAAAGCGGTAATCACGCCAATTTTCAAACATAGAAACAGGAAAGATTGCAACAGCTACAGATGTATCTCTTTAATTAGCGTTGTGGGGAAAATAATCTCAGGTATTGTTGACAGGAGAGTGCGATTATTAGTTGAAGACAAGTCGGATGAAAATCTGTATGGGTTTAGGCCTCTTAGAAGCTGTCAGGACCAGATCTTTAGCTTACGGCAGATAATGGAGAAGTGCTATGAGTGGAACAGGAAATTTTATCTGTGTCTTATAGATCTAGAAAAGCCTTATGATCGTGTTCCTAGAATAAAGCTGTTGACAATTTTACAATATTATGGAACAGGAGGCAAACTTCTACAGGCAATTAAAGGTCTTTACGTAGACTGTCAGGCAGCAGTTAGAGTAGTTGAAGGTAGTTTAAGGAGTAAGACGAGGCTTACTGTCGTTCATACTATTCATGGATCATATGTTGAAAACCGTAGACTGGCAGAGCAGAGTTAAAATAGATGAAAACAAAATCAGCAGTCTCGTATATGCAGATGACAGTTGTGATGGCAGAATCGATTGAAAGGTTCCAATCTAATATTTGAGTGCTCGATCAGTAAGGGTTATGGTATGAAGATCAGCATCTCCAAACCAAAAGTAATGTCTGTCGGAAAGAGATTTAAACAGAATTAATGCCAAATAGGAGGAACAACATTAGAACAGGTAGACAATTTCAAGTGCCTAGCATGTATTCTCCCACAGGATGGCAATATACTGAAAGAACTGAATCAAGGTGTTGGGGATCATGGAGGAACTTTATCATGAGTACTATGCTCGAGACTGAACGCTGAAAGGCATAATCGGTCTGTAATGATGATGATGATGATGATGGTGGTGGTGACGTGATCAGTAATTACATTTCATTCCATTCCATGATGGTGGTGGTGGCGGCGGCTTGTGCAGCAACAGTGTTGAATAATTGAAAAATGCTCAGTCTCTGTTGCAATATTTTATTCTCCAATAACGCGTTTCGCGCTGTTAGCGCATCGTCAGATTGGGTGGAGATGGAGCCACAGAACTGTCTATAGCTGTGGAGGAGGTATCTTAACAATTTGTGTTGTCATTGGGCGCCATAGCAGCAGAGGAGTGCTGTCGCGGCAGGTCCACGTTTACGACTGGTAATATTGTAGTATTAACAATGCTACTAGTTGTAAACGTGGACCTGCCGTGACAGCGACTCCTCTGCTGCTATGGCGCCCAATGACAACACAAATTGTTAAGATACCTCCTACACAGCTATAGATAGGTCTTGTAACGTCACTGCAGCGTCCACCTAATCCTCGATGGGCGAAGTTGCCGTTACATTCTATTTTATGCTTAATCATTTAATAATTGTTCCAATGATTTGACAGTATGGGATGCGGACAATTACGAGATTGATCCATAACAGTAAACTTTGTTAATTTCCTTTATTATGGAACGACAAATGTTAAAAACTCTTCCCTTTAAACACACTGATTAAATAATTGCGTGCCACTACGATGAATGTCTACAAGTCCACACTGAAACATTTCAATATACAACTGCAACCCGTATGCGATACGACGGAACGTCAAAAACTTTAGCCACCACTAAACGCAGGTTACGAACTCACTGCCGACATGCTACCGCCTCGCTCTGCGGTCGGCGGGAGACTGCCGCACACCGGCCAACAAACAAAGAACATTCCAACCGAAGCATTGTTGCCAGCAGCTCTCGCTACACATCAATGATAACTATCGTTCGACCAAAAGAGGTTACTAACCTAAAACCCTGTATCCTCACAGTCTGTGGCTCCATCTCCGCCCAATCTGACGATGCGCTAACAGCGCAAAACGCGTTATTGGAGAATAAATATTGCAACAGAGACTGAGCATTTTTTAATGATCAGTAATTTTTAGATGTGTAATCCATTGATGACGCCCTAAAATGGAGGCGAAACACGTGTGGAGGAAATGAAAGGATTGCAGCAAGCCAGCCGCAGCGGCCGAGGGGACTGCGGCGCGCCAGTCACGGTCATCACGGCCACTACGGTCGGGGGTACGAATCCCCACCTCGGGCATGGATGTTTGTGTTGTCTTTAGTATTAGCTAGTTCATAAGTAGATTGTAAGTTTAGGGACTGATGACCCCGTAGTTAAGTCCCATTAGCTATACAAACATTTGAATATTTTCGATTGTAGTAAGAAAACGCCGGTTTCATTACCAAAGACTTGCTGTGGAAGTTAGCCTCAAAAAAAAAATTGTTATCCGCATTTTGTTGTTAAATCCCATCCTGAACTTGTCATTATTTTCAAGATTGTATTATGTGGACAATCTGCATTTTGGGTGTCCACCAGTGAGTGTAATGACAGAGCACTAAAGTTGGAGTGTGACGCCGCGCAGGCATGGAGGTGTCGGACAGCGAGCGTCGCGGGCACATCGCCATGATGCAGCTGGTGGGCTGGTCGACGGGCATGTGCATCGTGCCGCTGGTGGCGTGGGCCTGCCGCGACTGGGTGCCCTTCGTGCTCATCACGTCGCTGCCCTCGCTCGGCGTCCTCTTCTTCTTCAGGTAGGCCCGCCGTACAGCACCAGCAGGCGACATCAGCCGGTACCATGCGACTCTCCAGATGCTGGCGCCCTACAGTCTACTTGTGGTCGCACTGACAAAACCAGTGGCGGATTCAGGACTTTGATTTGGGAGGGGCTTGACCCAGTTCAGTTAAAGCCAAGGAACTTTTGGAGGGGGCAAGATCCAGTCGAGGATGGGAATTACCAAGGGAAACCCTAAAAGCAACGTACTTTGGGGGGGGGGGGGGGGCCTTCAGTCCCTTAGCCAACCCCCTGGATCCGCCACTGGACAAAACGGACAATGTAGTTTACTCTCTGAATTCTAGAGTTCTTTCTCCAGTCGGATCAAACACAGCTTGTCGCAGAATATACTTCAACTGACAATGTTCTCATGGGCAGGACAAGTTGCTCAATCCAATGAACATCCTCCGATAACTTGTAAATAAAACTAGAGAAGTCCAATAAAGCGGAGAACTTTCTCCGTATTTTAAAATGATCTGTGTAGCATACTTCCAGTTGGCTAAGTTATGTTGAGATTACGTTTTATTGTTATGTAGGAATCCATGTTCTGACGGCGGTACCCATTCTCGGGTTTTAACCCGCGTCACGTGGTTTACTGCGCATGAGATTACGGCAAAGATCTCCTCTGCCACTGTCAAGTGGTTGACTGGCCTATCGATTTGTTTTCTTTACTGACTTTTTATGCCCGGATTGGGCATGCTGGCAGCAGCTTTTCACACTGTTCTGCAGCGCAGAGTTACAACTTACTGACGTGAGAACAAAAATTTTAAACCGGTGGGATGAAAAGATGAATTAAAAGCAATAGCAAGGAGATAAAAATTGACTATGCATGAAGTAGAGATAGGCAAAACCGAGAACTTTCAGGAATCGAGAGCCCTGTCCTCGAGGACCAGAAGGAATCGAATACCAAACCGTGATCTGGAAAGAAAAAAAAGAAAAGAAAAAAGAAACGGTTGTACCTAGGCAAATCTGTTTGATGCCAGTATTAACGCTCTGTAGGAGATATGAATACGAAATAAGCGTTCTCAACATTTACTTAAAAAACATGGTTTGAAAATCAAATGTGCAAAATTTCATAAAGATCGGAAAGAAACTATAGATTTTGTGAAATTCCGTAGGTAAAGTACCCTCAGCTATGCGCCATTCAAAATTTTACGTAGATGGAACAAAATTTTGTGAAGATCGAATAATCCTGTAGATTTTGTCGATGTCTGTAACTTAAAGTACCCTCCGCCATACGCCTTAATTTGACCCTAAGGCAAAATCCTTTCTCGAATGACGTATTCTATCTATAAACTACATACCTGTCAAATTTCAGCTTCATAGGTGATGTAGCTTTCGTGATTCCGTATTCAGTCAATGAGTGAGTGAGTAATCATTCGCTTTTACATATATAGGTATAAGAAAGATATGGGTGATTTAATAGATATTCAAATTAAACCTTTTCATTTGTTTGACAAATGAGAATATTAGTGACAATGCCTGGATTCCTATAATAAAAGATAGCAGCCAAAAGACTGGAACAAATACGCCCCAATAACAACAACAACAACAAATAGAACAAATACAAACGAAACCGAAATTATCGATTCACTTTGCTCGACAGAAACAAATACCATAACAGCGAACGCATAAACGGGAACTATGAAGCTAGATCTGAAAAGCGAGACTCAAAAACCGAGACCTTAGAAGCGATAACTAAGAAGCGCGTACTGAGAAGCGAGAGCTGAAGTGAGACCCGAAAACCGAGACCTTAGAAGCGAGAACTGAGAAGAGAGTTCTGAAGCGAGAACTAAGAATCGAGTTCTAAGAATCGATAACTAAGAAACGGGAACGAAGAAGCGAGTTCTGAAAAGCGAGAACTGAGAACTTTTGTTTGTTAATCATCATACAAACATGTTAAACATTAATTATTTTTTCATTGCGAGTAAAATAATGAAGATCAAGTAAATAAAGTGAAATGAGGAATATAAATAACGATTGCAACAAACACAAATAAAAATTGATAAAACGGCGTAAATTATTTTGAAGTTACTGCTCACAACAATTAAAATCCCATAGATGAACATTCCAGATGAATAAAGAACGATAAGAAGCATAAATGAGCGGAAATGAAAAGCTACTATGCTGACTGAAATGATGTAGCGAAGAATTAGAATTTAGAAAGTAACATTAAACCAATCATTTGAATGAAACTAGTGATTGATCATGTTTCAAAAAATTTTGAAGTACTTTTGATAATAATTTAAAAAGAAAAATTTGATTTACCTTGTAATGATTCGAACCCTTGCCGTACAGCATAGCATCACAACGACTTAACCCACTACACCACAAGATCACGTACAGAGAGAACACCCTGTGTTGTTGATGATACAAAACATAACTAAATGTTACATTATTTCTAAATTTGTAGGATTATAAATGTTTGTGTTGACAATTTTCTAACACTCAAAAGCGAATACTGAAAACCGAGAACCGACTCAGGTTTTCGAGAACAATGAGAACTCTTTGGAATCGAGAACTTTGCATTCTCAGTACTGGGTTTTTCCCATTACTAGCATGAAGCATCCAGATGAATTGTTAAACACATATGTAGGCGAGTTAAAACGGCCACGATGGGTAAAAGATACATGTCTAATGAGATTCATACAGTGTGTAAACTGTTAGATGGCTGAATTGTGAGGGGGGGGGGGGGGGATCGGGGAGCAGAGGAAGCAAGCCCCGCCTCACACCCCGACAGCCGTGGGGAGAGTGGAGAGTGGGGGAGAGAAGCCACGCCTACGTCCTGCAGTGCGGACACCACAAACTACGCGGCATGCTTCCGCGAAAGTTCAGGTGGCACACATCACTTTAAATGTTGGTCGTAAGTGAAAAAAAGCAACACACTTCCGAGAATGGTTGATAACGATACCAACTACAGGAATCACTCACTTAAGTTACGTGTTACACAAAAAGGAAGACTGAGAACACTGGTATGCAAATAATAAGAAATCAGACGTCCATTGTTGCTTCACACAGCACTTTCAGTCAGTAATGTTGGCTGCAGCCTCCAAACAAAGACTGCCTGCCGAAGCCGCCCGTCGTCTACCGACTTGTACCGATTCAGGGCTAGGGAGGGCTCTGCCATCTAACAGTTAACACACCGTATACAGACAAGAAGACGATGGCGGAGACATTATATAAAAAATACTAGCTACACTTGTTCTGCCGAAGCGGTGGTTGCAACATGTTCAAAAACAATGCACTTACCCATACGAATTGTATACTGTAGGTTCAATAGTGGTGGGGCATGGCTGCCAAGGATGTGGACAAGGTCTTTGACTAAACAAGTGATTAGTCCACAAAGGATTTATTACAATGAGATAAATACTCAATTTTTATGTTCTTGTGTGTCACAAATTCCTATCTGATGTACAGTTCTGCTATGCTTCACTTACAGTCCTTTCAATAGCCAATGCTTAATAGCTCGTATTAAGACTGCGGGCTCACGTGTATGGCACTCTTCTGTTAACTCACTGAACTTCCTGGTACTGACTGGAACTGCCCGACTCCTCCGTATTCAGTCTTGTGGTTGTGGTCTGCCGGCGAGCCCGCCTACTTTCTATTGGCCAGTGTGCGAAGCAGGCAAAGAGATACCAAGACTGCAGGTGCCCCTGGCGGCCGAAGTATTGTGGAGAGACTTATCGCCACTTCTTAAAATTGCGCAGTGGCTTGTGTAGACCGCCGGCGTTGAGGCGAACAGCGACGCCACAACACGAATCACCGGTTAAAATTCGCTGTACAGATGCCATAGGGGATAAGAAAGGCGGGCAGGTGTGGAAGGAGATGGAGCGGATAGGAGCGAGGGGGAGACGATAGTGGGAGTGCAAGGACTCCAGGAAGGAGGGAGGGCGAGAGGAAGCCAGGTGAGGTAAGAAGGGGGAAGGGGGAGAGGGATCACATGGGGAGAGGATTAGGGCTTGTAGGAGGAACAGATATCAAACAGAGTGCATCATCTGGGAGCGGGAGGTAGCAGACGTTACCGTGGGAGAGGATATGGAGTGTATGGAGCTGGAGGGAGGGATACAATGGTGGAGGCATGGGAGAGGCCCTGGTTTGGTGAGGATGGGATACACCAGTGGGTGTCCAACTTTCTCGGGTGATACAGTTGCTGCAGAAAATATCAGTAAGGAATTTGAAGAAATTATTTTATCCTAAAACTTAATCACACATTAGATTTATAATGGCAACGAATGCAATTATGTCTTGTTTTTCTGTTTAGTTCAAATGTTTGTTAAGCTTATGGGACTTAACTACGGGGTCATCAGTCCCTAAACTTACAAACTACTTATCAACTACCTTATACTAAGGACAGCACAAATATCCATGCCCGAGGGGGGATTCGAACCCCCGACCGTAATGGCCGTGCGGACCGTGAGTCGAGCGCCGCAGTCCCCTCGGCCACCGCGGCCGGCTTCTGTTTGGTGTAAGGATCCCAGATTATCTGGATTTTCAATAATCCGAAATACATCTGGCCCTCCCTATTTCGGACAAACGAGGTTCTTGTGTATTATTATTTTTATATTTAAGTAGCGAAAAGGTTTATACATTCTTGCGTTACAACCATTACTAAACAACCAAAACACCTGAATTACCTTCAAATTAATATCACTGATTCAGCGACATAAGATATAACTAGTCAAATATGTTTATAATTAGAGCTTAATCAGTTGGAAGCAATAGAATATAAGCATTTATTTCATGTATGACGGACATACAGGTCTGATGTCTGATCTTATTATGAGAGTCATTTTCCTTCATGCTGATTTTTTTATGTAATCTAATTATTTGCCATTTTTCCATTTGACTTTCTAATACAAAAATGTTTTTCAAAATGTCATTACTTCAACTTCAGGTGTGGTGGAGACCCTAGCCGTTTGTGGGTCAGATGTACCGACAAATGCGTAACTGGCTTCTTCTGTCTTGGGAAAGATTTTTATTAATGCGTCTACAGGTTTGTTCCCTTTTTCTATCGGTGTGGTCAGCTATTAAACGTTAGTATTCTAGGTACTGCATTGAAAACAAGATCCCTACGATTCACATTCACTCACATGTTGGAAGTGAAACGAACGTAATTTCGCGTTGTTCGTTACAAATACGGCGTTCGTTACAAATGTCGGGTCTTATAGTGTTTCCAACCTAGTTTTTGTTCTTAAAAGGAAATATTCTTCGTAAAATAACTATACGTTACAATAGAATCTTAAATCATCTTTCCTGTAACGTACTCCCTATGATCCATAGGAAACCAATCGAAGACAAACGCCATGTCAATTTTACTTATTGTCGATTTTATGGCGCTAGTTATTGTGTTGTATTCTATGGTCAAAGTTTGCTGTAGCTCTCCACCTTACTCTCTCCTGAGCAAGACTTCATCTCCTATAAAGAACGGCATCCGCATTTATTTGAACCGCTTACATTATTCGTTTCTTGGTCTTATTCTGCCATCCCCCCCCCCTCCCCACACTCACCCATCCAGGAAACTGACGGTTCCTTGATGTCTCAAAATGGGCTCTACCAATCCCTTCTTTTAGCCAAGGTATGGCAGAATTTTTTTATCCTCAACTTTGTTCTGTATCTCCTCCTTCGTCACTCGATCTACCCATGTAATCTTCATCATTAGTCTGTAGCACCACGTATCAAAAGTTTCTATAACCTTTCTGTAAACTCCTTATCCTCTACGTTTCACTCCCGTTCAGTCTAACACTCCAGAGAAATGCCTTAAGAAATAACTCCCTAGTATTTTAATTAATATTTGTTGTCAACAAATTTCTGTTCTCCAGAAAAGCTTTTATTCCCATAGCCGTTCTACATTTTATACCTTTTTTACATCGGCCATGAGAAGATATTTTACTATCCAAATAACTAAATTCATCTGCTACTTTTATTGTAAACTACACTATCTGATTTTCTTAAATTACATTCAGTCACCATCGTTTTGCCCTTGTTAATGTTCATCTTATACTCTTCTTTCAAGAAACTGTCGATTCTGTTCAATTGCTCTTCCGAGACCTTTGCTATCTCTGACGAAACAGCAGTGTCATCGACAAGCTGCAACATTTTAGTTTCTTCTCTCTGAACTTTAATTCTTCTCCAAATATTTCTTTTTTTTTTCCTTCACAGCTTGATTAATATAGAGATTGAATAACATTTGAAAAAGGTTGCAATCCTGTCTTATTCCCTTCCGAACTACTACGTCCCTTTATGTCCTTCAACTCTTATAACTGCTGTTTAGTATTTGCACAATTATCACCTTCCGGTCAATCGTTGCCTAACACTCCTTCTGAAACTGATGACAACGACTGCTTCTTTCAATGTACCCACGTTTCATCTCTTTACTTTTCTACGCTTTTTCGATTGCTTACGCTTTAATCTATAGTTCATAACCAATAAGTTACGATCAGAGTCTATATGCCCATGAACACATTTTACTGCACAAAAATCAGATTTCGAAATTTATGTTTTACCAATATAAAATACATCTGGTACCTTTCATTGTCTCCTGGTCTGTTCCACAAATACAACCTCCTTTCATGATTCAAGAAACAAGTGTTTATGATGATTAATTTGTGCTCTGTACAAAATTTTTCATTTCATTTTGGCAGTCCATATACTCCAAGTTATTTTTCATTCTCGTCCCTTCCTCAAAACGAGATTCAGTCTCGCTTCACAATCAAGTATTCCTCTCACATTAATGACTCAACAACTTATTTTACCTCGTAATATATCTTTCAATGTCCACATTGTCGGCAGAGCTAGTTTGTATATAAACTTGTTCTAATGTTATCCTAATATCTTATTCATTATCAGACGTACTGCAGCGTTGCCCCTTTACCCCTATCTGTTTGTTATTTTTTTTTCTAATTTATAACCCGGTACTCACGAGACCAGAAATTCTTTACAGCATCTCACTGAACTTCAGTAACCCCCACTATATTTAACTTCAATCTATCCAACTGTCCTTTCAAATTTGCTAACGTACCAACCCAATTAAGGGATAGAACATTGCATGCTCTGGTCTGCAGAATGCCTGTTTTCCTTTTCCTGAAGACATCCTCTTGAATACTCCCTCTTAAACCACAGACATTGCCGAGGTGCGATGGCGCGGATGCCTCAACAATAGAGGTACTGTTGTTGTTGCGGTCCTCAGTCCACAAACCGGGCCGATGCAGCTCTCCGCGCTACCTTATCCCGTGCAAGCCTCTTCATCTGACAATACGAACA
This sequence comes from Locusta migratoria, assembly GCA_026315105.1. Classification (NCBI taxonomy): domain Eukaryota; kingdom Metazoa; phylum Arthropoda; class Insecta; order Orthoptera; family Acrididae; genus Locusta; species Locusta migratoria. The sequence continues at coordinate 895,997,287 of CM048745.1, forward strand.
GCAACCTACATCCTTTCGAATCTGCTAATTGCCAGCGTCCCACGGTCTACGATTTTACCCCAGAAACTTCCTTCTTATGCTAAGTTGTTTATTCCTTGATGTCTCAGAATGTGTCCCACTAACCTATACATTCTCTTAGTCAGGATATGCCAGGAAATCGTTTCTCCCCAATTCTGTTAAGCACCTTCTCATTAGGTACGTGATTTACCCATCTAACCTTCATCACTCGTTTGTAGTATAACATTTGAAAAGCTTCTATCATCTTTTTGGCTGAACTGTCCACGTTTTACTTCCATACAATGCTACACTCCAGATAATTGCTTTCAAGACTTCCAAACATTTAAGTTAATATCGGATGTCAACAATTTTCGTTTCTTGAGAAACTCTTTTCTTACCATAGCAATTCTGCATTTTACACATTCTTTACGTCGGCCATCAGAAGTTACCCAAATAACGAAACTCTACTACTTTTATTGTCTCATTGCCTAATCGAATTCCTTCAGCGTCGCCCCTCTTGTTAATGTTCATCGTATACATTATTTTCAAGACACTGACCATTCCGATTAATTGCTTTTACAGGTCCTTTGATGCCTTGATAGAATTACTAAGTCATCAGGCCAGCCGGCCGCGGTGGCCGAGGGGACTCAGGCGCTCCAGTCACGGTCTGCACGGCCACTACGGTCGGGGGTTCGAATCCCCCCTCGGGCATGGATATTTGTGCCGTCCTTAAGATTAGCTAGTTCATAAGTAGTTTGTAATTTTAAGGACTGATGACCCCGTAGTTAAGTCCCATAAGCTATACAAACATTTGATTTCATCAGGACACCGCAAAGTTTTTATTTCTTCCCTCTGAACTTTAATTCCTTCTCCAAATGTCTCTTTGCATTCCTTCACAGCCTGCTCAATGTACAGATGGAACAACTTTTGGGAAAGTCTACAGCCCTGTCTTGCTCCCTAGCCAACCGGTTTCATGCTCTTCGACTCTAATAACTGTTGTCTGATGTTTGTACAAGTTGAATATAACTCCTACTGCTGCCTTCACAATTTGAAAGAGTTTATTGTTTGTAATGTTTGTATACCTATCGGACCAAACTGCGTGGTCACCAGTCCGTAGCTTACAAACTACTTAAACTAGGGTAAACTAACCTAAGGAAAAACTCACACACTCATGGCCCAGGGAGGACTCGAACCTCCGACGGCGAGCAATCGCGCGCTCCGCAGCGAGACTCCTTAGACCGCTCGGCTACTCCACCGCGGCAAATAGTTTATTCCAGGCATTGTCAAAAGGTTTCTACAGATCTACAAATGCTAAAAACGTAGGTTTCCCTTTCCTTAAAGTATCTTCTAAGATAACAATACAAATAGCTGGACCATAGTTGCAACCATAACAGAAGGGTATCTGTGGAGAGGTCAGACAAACGTGTAGTTCCTTGAATAGGGGCAGCAGCCTTTTCAGTCGTTGCAGGGGCAAACGTCTGTATGATTGTCTGAGCTGGCCTTGTAACATCAGCTAATGTTTTCTTTGAAAGGTTTAGATTTGTTACGTCTTTTAAGATAATACGTGAAATTGTTATTTATTTAACGTTCTAGGTTCAGAAAAATACATCATTCTTCTCTGTCTTGATGCATGCACGTGCTTATTCATGTGAGACTAAAATCTAAGAAAATTTTTTTGAAGGAGTTTAAAAAAATTTAAATTTTACGAAACTTTTAAGAAACTGTTTTTGATCTATGAAAACTAATCAAATCATAGATATCTCTCATTTCAGACAACTGAAAATGTTTTGCGTTTAATAAAACGGAATGAATATGGAGAAAAATGATGGCAGTGTATTGCAGTTTGATAGACGGACAGAAAAAGCCCTTCATAATGTGTACAGTTTATGTGGATAGAATCAGAACTGAAAATAAGACAATAGATGACAAGTCTTAGGTCTATACATGGATGCAATTTCCATGAATATTTAGGAAGGCGAATGGAAGGCACGGCACCAAGCCAAATACTGAAAATGACAATAAAAACATAAGACATTAATTAACAATTCTGTTTAGTCTTGTGCTTCATACAATATTAGTTATGCTTAAATACAAAAACCTTGCAGTGAAGGTATTGTGATGGTGTGTTTAAAGTCTCCTCTAGCGTATTATTTGAATAAAAGCATTAAAATAAAACTTCCCATTATTTATGTGTTGATGTATTAAATTACCAACCTTTTAAAAAAAACTACGCACAAGGAACAACTTAGAAAAAATTCTTATTTCTGAGTTGTTTCTGCACAGAGTGATCTGGGACATTACGCTTTTATTCAAATGTTCTGGACTTTTTTTTTTTCGCTACTGCGAACGGCTGAAAGCAAGGGGAAACTACAGCCGTTACTTTTCCCGAGGACATGCAGCTCTACTGTATGAACATATGATGATGGCATCCTCTCGGGTAAAATATTCCGGAGGTAAAATAGTCCCCCATTCGGATCTCCGGGCGGGGACTACCCAGGAGGATGTGATCATCAGGAAAGACAATACTGGCATTCTACGGGTCGGAGCGTGGAATGTTAGATCCCTTAATCGAGTAGGAAAATTAGAAAATTTAAAAAGGGAAATGGGTAGGTTGAAGTTAGATATAGTGGGGATTAGTGAAGTTCGGTGGCAGGATGAACAGGATTTCTGGTCAGGTGAGTACAGGATTATAAATACAAAATCAGTTGGGGGTATCACAGGAGTAGGACTGATAATGAATAAGAAAATAGGAATGCGGGTAAACTACTATGAGCAGCACAGTGATCGCATTATCATTATCAAGATAGATACGAAGCCAACACCGACAACAGTAGTACAGGTTTATATGCCAACTAGCTCTGCCGACGATGAGGAGATCGAAGAAATATATGAGGAGCTAAAGGAAATTATTCAGACAGTTAAGGGAGAGGAAAACTTAATTGTGATGGGAGACTGGAATTCGGTAGTAGGAAAAGGAAGAGAAGGAAAAATAATAGGTGAATATGGACTGGGCAGGAGGAATGAAAGAGGAAGTCGCCTGGTAGAATTTTGCACGGAACATGATTTAATCGTAACAAACACGTGGTTTAAGAATCACAAAAGAAGGTTGTATACGTGGAAGAGACCAGGAGACACCGGAAGGTATCAGATAGATTTTATACTGGTACGACATAGGTACCGGAACCAGGTTATAAACTGCAGGACATACCCAGGGGCAGATACAGACTCTGACCATAACTTGTTAGTCATGAACTGTAGGCTGAAGCTGAAAAGACTGCAGAAAGGTAGGAAAATAAGGAGATGGGACTTAGATAGATTGAAGGAAAGTGAAGTTCTGGAGAATTTCAGAGGGAGATTTAGGCAACAATTGACAGAAACAGGGGGAAATAAAACAGTAGAAGAGGAATGGGTAGCATTGAGAGATGAAATAATGAAGGCAGCGGAGGACAAAATAGGTAGAAAGGCAAGACCTACCAAAAATCCATGGATATCACAGGAAATACTACAGTTAATTGATGAAAGGAGAAAATATAAAAATGCAGTAAATGAAACAGGCAAAATGGAGTACAGACGACTAAAAAATGAGATTGACAGGAAGTGCAAAACGGCTAAGCAGGATTGGCTAGAAGCCAAATGTAAATCTGTAGAAGAATGTATAGCAAGGGGAAAAGTAGATACCGCCTACAGGAAAATAAAAGAAACATTTGGAGATAAGAAAAACAGCTCTACGAATATCAAGAACTCAGATGGGAAACCAGTTCTCAGCAATGAAGGGAAAGCTGAAAGGTGGAAAGAGTACATAGAGCAGCTCTACAAAGGAAATGAACTTAGAGACGATGTTGTAGGAACGGAAGAGGAAGTCGATCAAGATGAAATAGGAGATACTATACTGAAGGATGAATTTGACAGAGCCTTGAAAGACCTAGGTCGGAACAAGGCCCCAGGAGTAGATGACATACCCTCAGAGCTACTAAAGTATCTGGGAGAGCCAGCCATGACAAGACTATTTGAACTGGTGTGTAGGATGTATGAGACCGGCGAAATGCCCTCAGACTTTAAGAAAAATGTAATAATCCCCATTCCAAAGAAATCAGGCGCAGACAGGTGTGAAAATTACAGAACCATCAGTTTGATAAGTCATGGTTGCAAAATTTTAACACGAATTATCTACAGGAGAATGGAAAAGCTGGTAGAAGCTGATCTCGGGGAAGATCAGTTTGGATTCAGGAGGAACATAGGTACCCGGGAGGCAATACTCACATTGCGTCTTATCTTAGAAGATAGATTAAGAAAAGGCAAACCTACATTTTTAGCTTTTGTAGATTTGGAGAAAGCATTTGACAATGTTGACTGGAATACACTCTTTCAAATTCTGAAGTCAGCAGGGATAAAATACAGGGAAAGGAGAGTTATTTACAACTTGTACAAAAGCCAGACCGCAGTTATTAGACTCGAAGGACATGAAAGGGAAGCATCTGTTGGGAAGGGAATAAGACAGGGTTGTAGCCTTTCTCCAATGTTATTCAATTTGTACATCGAGCAGGCGGTGAAGGAAAGCAAGGAAAAATTTGGAATAGGGATTAAAGTTCAGGGGGAAGAAATAAAAACATTGCGTTTTGCTGATGACATTGTAATTCTGTCAGAGACAGCAAAGGACCTGGAAGAGCAGTTGAACGGAATGGACAGCGTGTTGAAGAGAGCGTATAAAATGAACATTAACAAGAGCAAAACAAAAATAATGGAATGCGGTCTTAGAAAATCAGGCGATGCGGAAGGAATTAGATTAGGTAACGAAACAATGAAGGTGGTAGATGAGTTTTGTTACTTGGGTAGTAAAATAACATGCGATGGTCGCAGTACAGAGGACATAAAATGCAGAATGGCAATGGGAAGAAAAGCATTTTTGCAAATGAGAAATTTGCTAACATCGAATATTAATCTAAGGGTAAGGAAGTCTTTTCTGAAGGCATTTGTGTGGAGTGTTGCCTTGTACGGGAGTGAAACTGGACGATAAGCAGTGCGGACAGGAAGAGAATAGAGGCTTTTGAAATGTGGTGCTACAGAAGAATGCTGAAGATTAGGTGGGTAGATCGCATAACTAATGAAGAGGTACTAAACAGAATTGGTGAGAAAAGGAATTTTTGGCATACCCTGACTAAAAGAAGGGATCGCTTGGTAGGACACATTCTTAGACATCGGGGAATCGTAAATTTAGCATTGGAGGGAAGTGTGTGGGGTAAAAATCGCAGAGGGAGACCAAGAGACGCGTATAGTAAGCAGATTCAAGTGGATGTGGGTTGCCGTTCTTATGAGGAGATGAAAAGGCTTGCTCAGGATAGAGTAGGGTGGAGAGCTGCATCAAACCAGTCTCCGGACTGAAGACCATAACAACAACAAGAAATAAGGTAAATTGAAACGTAAAAGACACTGTTGTCACTATCAATAAAATTCTTCCGGGTATGAGACCGCGTCGTCATTTTATAAACTCTACCGTCGTTTCGGCCACTGTTGCAGGTGGCCTTCATCAGGGCCTGTGTCTGACTGCTGAATGTACGATCGATTGGGGTTTATATAGCAGCGGATGAGGGAGAGGAAGTAGGACCCTGGTTTTCCTTTATTGGTGGTTCCATTATTGCACGCCATTGGTGGAAAGGGATACAGGCAGACAAAGGCAACGCCACTGTCGTCATAGATACTGCAGATTACAATAAACGAATGGGAAATGTTCTCGTTGATCCCATCTACAAGAAACTTAAGGGTGATCCGACGGCTAAGATAACCAGATCGACGCAGACGCTGCTGAAGCAAACGAGGATGACCTTTGACATTGCCAGAAGACTCATCCCACAAGTTCCGCAGGCACCGAGCATGTATGCGGTACCGAAGGTCCATAAAGAGGATTTCCCTTTGCGACCTACAGTGACCAGCATTAATTCACCCACGTAAAAGCTGGCAAAAGAGATGGTACCAAAGCTCCGGCATCTAGTGAGCCACACAGAGTCATATGTCAAGTATTAGACCCATTTCGTGGCACTTTTAAAAGAGAAGAGCGTTTCTGCTATGTATCTGATGGTTAGTTTTGATGTAACATCGTTATTCACCAACGTACCAACGTACACAATGGACATACTAGAAGAACGCTTAGCACCTGACACCTGTGACCTAGTACGCCACTGCTTGACGACCACCTACATAAGGTGTAGCTATGGGCTCCCCTCTTTCGCCGATTGTAGCAGGCATCAAGAAACGGCTCTCCAGTCAGCGCCACTATGCCCAGCAAGCTGGCTGCGATACGTTGATGAAACTTTCGTCATTTGGCCAGACGGGGAAGAGGAGCTACAGAACTTCCATGAACATCTCAGTCGGCAGCACAGCAAAATGCATTTCAAAATAGAAGTAGAAAAGAATGCGGTGCTGCCTTTCCTCGACTTGAAGTCTACCGAAAGTCTGACGGTAAACTCGGCCACAGCGTCACAGAAAGGCTACCAGCACGGGAAGGTTTCTCCATGCCTCCTCCCACCACCACCCCACGCAGAAGAAATCCGCCCTTCACACTCTTACAAGGAGGGCCCCACAGGATCAGCGATGATGATCACCTAAAGGCGGAACTACATCTCTGATCCACCTTTACGGCCAATGGTTATGGACTGGGCGAGATAAATAAAACAATGTCCAGGAGGAATGAAAGCAATAGAAGGGAACAGGAGGAAGCACAAAGCATCGCCCTATTACTTACGTGCAGGGCGTCACTGAACGTGTGGGCAAGGGTCTTCGTCGGGTAGGCATCGAGGCAGTCTTCCGCAGCACCAATAAGACTAAGGATTTTCTAGGTTCAACTAAGGACGCAGTTGACAAACTGAGGAATTGCGGCGTTTATGAAATAAGCTGCGACTGTGGGTTGGTCTACATAGGAGAGACCGGAGGAGCAATCTGCACGACGCTTTCTGAACACGAAAGGTACATATGGCTTGGACAGCACACAAAGTCAGCGGTTTCTGAGCATCACAATCAGTGCGGGAAACAGTTATCTTTCAGCGAGGCCCGCGTGCTGGCGAAACAACCATTCTCAACGAGGAGAAAGATTAGAGAGGCTATAGAAATAGCCGAGCGTCCCGCCAATATGAACAGGGAGGACGGCTACAGGCTGCCGGCGTCTTGACTGCCAGCAGTTGCAACGCTACGTGACGGCACCGCGCGCGGAAGGACTCGCGCAGACTGCCCCGGAGACCACAGCGGCCGCGAACACGCAGAGCACCGGCCTGCCGCCGTCTGCGCCAGGCGACAAGTCAACAGCGGCACGCCACAACCGCCGTCCGTTCTCTCAGGTCCATTCCGCCAATAGCAACTTGTAATACAAAAGCCAATCGGAAACGTACATTTTGACCAATAAGGGGGAAGAATGAAACTCCAATCATATGAAAAACAAGCCATTAAAACACCAATCATCAACGCCCCTTTCCTCCAATGGCGTGCAATAATGTAACCACCAATAAAGGAAAACCAACGTCCCCCTTCCTCTCCCTCACCCGCTGATATATAAACCCCAAGCGACCGTACATTCAGCAGTCAGACACAGACCCTGATGAAGGCCGCCTGCAACAGTGGCCGAAACGTCGATAGAGTTTATAAAATGCCAACGCGCTCTCATACCCAGAAGAATTTTATTGATAGTAAAAGACACTGTTCATTATAATCAAACGGTTTGTGTCGATCTAATGGTAGCCTGCTTAAGCTATCTCTTATTTTTTACAGATCCTGAAGGAAGATTTCGAACTGCTTTGTTGTTTGACTTATTAATTACGCATATAAGACATATACTGCCTCTTCCAACCATTTCCTAGTTCCGTAAAGTAGCCCACTAATCAAGTCTTCTGAGACTCAAATCCGTTGCTCTCTCGCAGTTTTAGTTCACAACTCATGCTGCTAGGAGGTGCCCTTGAGCGTTGCCACACGTTTTAGGGGAGAATTTCCGCTATTATCTTTATAAGATAATTGCTGAAATGTCACGCTGTGTCCTCAACACCGCCGTGCAGTCTCTCAGCTGCTAGCGGTGGGGTGTGGCACGTGCCCGCAGGATGCTCCCTCTGCTGTGGCAGAATAGCCGTGCACACTAAGGCTGTGTTTATGGCAGTGGAGGAACCGCTGTAATTTTGCGCGGCTCTGCTCGTCACTCACACTGCAGGTGTTTCAGCCACAGTGACCTTGAACACCCCGTTCCCACCTGTCGGCCAGACATATGGCGCGCCGAACAGCCCAGTTAGCAGCCGTGTAAGCGGCTTGGCAGAGCCGCCGCTGGTATTTTGTTTGACGCCGCAGCGGAAGAGCGGAGGGCCGCCGCTGCAGCCGCGCCTATAGACAGGGTCCACGCTGCCTTATGAGAAACAGCGCACTGCCAAACCACCGCCGAAGAACCACGGGGTATAAACAGAGCCTAAGGCCGTGTTTATAGCCCACAGTTGTTCCAAGGTGGAGGAATTGTGGCAGTTTGGCAGTGTGCTGTTTCTCATAAGGCAGCGTGGGACCCGTTTGTAGGCACCGCTGTGGTGGTGGCCCCTCCGCTCTTCAAAATACCAGCGGCTGCACTTCCAAACTGCCGCGGTTGAACGGGCAGCAGAGTCGTCTGCTTACACGGCGGCTAATGGGTCTTCGATGCTTATGGAGGAACCGAGCACTTCCTTTGTCTGATCGCCACATGGGAACAGGGTGCTCAAGGTCGTTGCGGCTCAACCACCTGTTGTGTGAGAGACGAGCGGTACCTCCGCTAAATCACAGCAGTTTCTCCGCTGTGGAGAAAATGCTGTCTATAAAGGCAGCCCAAGGAGCCGTGCTGCGGTGCGCGCGGCCGTTCATTGTCAGAAGTTCGAGTCCCCCTCTAGCGTGTGTGTATGTGTATGTGTGTGTGTGTGTGTGTGTGTGTGTGTGTTGTCCTTTGGTTAGTTTAACCAACACCTTGTGAAGGGGAGGCCTGTCCACTGCCGTCCATGTCATACAGAGTAGGTCACGATCGCGTACCTGACTGGCTGGCCAAGGGGGCACTGCCAACAACGTGTACATACAAGACCTCACCACAAGTCCGTGTCACGTCACACCTATAGGGCACCATTGCAATCTCACTGGATGGTGCTACGAGGCAGTGGACTGTGCCCCAGTGGCCAGGCACTCAGCTAGCGATGACAGCCTATCAGTGTGATGTGACACGGTCTAGTTATGAGACCTTGTATCTAGATGGTGTTGGCACTGCTTCAAATCGACCAGCCTGTCAGCTATGCGATAGCAACCTACTCTGCGTGACATGGACGGCAGTGCACAGGCCTTCTCTTCAGTAGTTTGTAAGCCTAGTGACTACTAACTAAGCAGTTAAGTCCCATAGCTTTACAAACATGTGAACATTTTCAGGCTGTTCCCCGAGTCGCCGCGCTGGCTGGCGGCCAAGGGGCGCACGCAGCAGTGCCTGTCGGTGCTGCGGCACATCGCGCGCGTCAACGGCACCAGCGTGCCGCACGGAGCCATGGAGGCGCTCGAACGCATCGCCGCCGCCAAGGAGCGACACTTCGGCATCGCCGGCCTCTTCAGCAGCGCGCGCATCATCCGCAACACCGTCATGATCTCCCTCTGCAGGTACGGCAGACAGCGTTCACTGGCCGACTGGTGGTGGCCACTGATCAGGGCACGCTGCGCCTCCTCTCACTCTTATGTACTACAAGTCGTAAAAGCAGTGTTTCCAGTAATTTTCACTACAAACGTTCATGTACTTTTTTTAGCGGGTGGGAAAGACTTACGCGTGTAAACCGCCAGCGACATACACAGCAAGTGAAGCTGCACGGAGGTGTGAAGCGAATGGTGACTGCCGCGTGGCAAGCTGGCTCTGCTGGGGTGGCAGGCAGCTCACGGTCTCCTGTAAATACTTGGTTGCCATGGTAACCACTGCATCCCAGGAGAGGGGTACGGGTTGAGCCAACAGTGTCTAGAGACAAGGCCTCACAACAGTCCGTTTGACGTCACACTGAGTAGGCTTCCATCGCTAGCTTACTGGCTGGCTGCTGGGGCACTGCCCACAGCTTCGTAGCGGCCAGCCAGTCAGCTAGCTATGTGACGTCACACAGACTGTTGTGAGGCCTTATCTCTGGGTGGTGATGGTTGAGCGCCACTCTGCTGCCAGATAAGGGAGCCCACGGGTCGTAGTCGCTCATCTGTAGGGGAGTTCGAATGTTAAATTTAGTGACTTGACTTCCCCATATTTCAGGAACCCGTGTAATCACTGACATGTAACTTTTACAAAACGTTAAACTCTGTGTTCTAAGGCTATTGAACTACAATAATTGCATTTCAACCACCGTTTTCGGATATTCAACTTTTTAAAATCAAATGTTCAAATGTTTGTAGAGCTTATGGGACTTAACTATGGGGTCATCAGTCCTTAAACTTACAAGCTACTTATGAACTACCTTATACTAAAGACAGCACAAATATCCGTGCCCGAGGGGGGATTCGAACCCCCTACCGAAGTGCCCGTGCAGACCGTGACTGGCGTGCCGCAGACCGCTCGGCCACCACGGCCGGCCAACTTTTTAAATACACGGTTACTTTTTTGCGCTTTATCCTAAATAATTTTAATTATACATAAGATTATATTTCTCTTTTAGTTTAGTAGACTCAGGATATGTATGTTATTACTCCTTGAAAATTTGAATACTCCACTCATAGTGGTTTCTGACATATTTCGACAAATGCAACAGAAAATGTAAAATTTCAGGAACGCCTTCTAAAATTTCAAAAGACTGTAACTCAATATACTTTTAATTTTTCATTGTTAGTCACTTGGAAGCACTCTACACCATACTGTATATCATCTTGATATTTTTTCCAGGATTTTTTTTTCTTTGTGGACTCATTAGTGGTCAACTGAGTTGCATACTCTGCTTTATCAGTCCGAACCTTGTCCATCAGTCCAAGTCCTCTGATGCAGTTTGCTCTAGCATTAATTTCTACATGCTGTAGCATTTCCATCCTACCATTGTTGCCACCACTAAAATCAACAACTAAATCACTGACCCTCCCACTTTAGTGTCTTCATTCCAACAACAACATTTTTTAAGCGAGTCCATATACGTTTATTGAATCACTCATTGGGATTTTGAGTCTGACCATGCCGACACTTCTTCAGTAATTAATGAGTTTGCAGATCTCTATAAACAGGTTTTATGATATCCATGACTGCTGCTGGCATGGAATGTTTGCGGCTGTATGAATTGTTTCAGTAATTGCGGTAATTGCACCGTGAATTAGGTCCAGGAGGGCAAACGTTGTGCTCTGGTCTTTCATCAGTCGATAGACTCTGCAAAAGGTATCGCATATTGCCTGCTTCATTTTCACCCAAGCTTCTTAAAAACATTTCGTTTTGGCGTCACTCTTCACTTTTTGAGAGATTTACCGACTTATTCGTCACTTTTCCTCAGAAGAACAACAGCACTTCTAAATAGAACGCGGGTTTATACTATCAAATGATCGGATACTGCTTTTGACAGTTCTACCAATACAAACAATCCACAGCCTTGATATAAAAAAATACCGAATTTATTAAAGATTGACGTAATGCAGATAAAAATTTTAACATTTTCAACCGGTGTAGATTATCTGTGTATCCATCTTGGTTAGACGGACGATTATATTTAAAAAATGAAATAAAATACTTCCCATGTGAATTTATAAGTAATTGATCGGCAAATTGAAAATTTTTAATGAGTTGAAAATGCGAAAGTGTTAACAAAAATTCCATTTCAACCCCCTTTACCAGTTCCTCTAGTGTGAAAGTAGTCAGGCGGGTGGCTTGGTGTTGGAGCGATGCGCGGTACAAAGTGACGCTTCAGACAACAGCGTCATCCCACCGCTGTTGCGCACGTCGCTGAGGCTACCTTCAATGTGTAGGAGTGCTTTCTTCTCCATTCTTCATGTGCTGACAATTATATTATGTATAAAGTATTTGTTGTGGTTAAAAGACCAGAAAGCGCTAAATGTTGTAGCAGTAAGTCAGGAAAATGTAACACAGTGTTCTGGGTGTGTAACTTCTTCAGAACAGAGTCTGACCAATATTGACGATAGCCAACTGAAAACACGCGAGGCGTCTGGTCTGGGTTGAGAAGTGTAAAGTGCATGTTAAAGCGAAACGAAGGCATATATTTAAACCACTGAGTCGGCACCTTTCAAATCACCAGGGAAGTAAGGCCGTTGTAAGATAAATGTGGGCGATCAGAGCTATTCTTCCAAGAAGGATAATGAATATAGGCTGTAGCATAGAAATTATTAAAATTTGCATCAGAGGCGGCATTGTGTGCTTCAGAATATATTCATCATTAATGATAGATCTAAAGTAGATTTGTCTCAGGAACACATAAATATTTCTATCTAAGTATATCTAGGAGATGTTCGAGATGTACAGTATATGAGGAACGAATACATGACTGCACACAAATTAAGTTTCACGAATGAAAGAGATTACGTAAGATAAACGCTTGAAGAAAATTTCTTTTCGACAGAATTGATATTGTGGATTTGAGAAGTTGTTTTCAAGTAGAATAAAGGAGACTTTTAAAATTGCAGATATTAATTCTTATGTTCAAGGTGCACTGTGATAAGAGGCATATTTGAAAATCACGACATGAAGAATAAACTGGTGGACCAAACGTATGATGGTGCTTCTGTTCTAGCAGGAGAATTAAATGGCCTACCAGCTAAGGACCGTCAATGGCCCCAAAGCGCTATTTACTGACTGTTTTGTGCATCGTTTGAATTTAGTTTTGCAGGAGACTGCTGTTGTATAAAACCAGTAAGGATTGTTTTCTCCACGTTTCAGGATATTCCTGCTTCATTCGCCTGCTGCTGAGAATCCTGTGTTATTAACGATCGTGACTTTGCTGTGATCGTAATACAACAGTGGGTTGCTTATTTGCAGAACGTGACTGTTACAGTCGGCCACTGTGATACTATCAATGACTAGAACAATGACAGCAAATTCTTATGTTATAATTTTGAATTCTTGTATAACGACATGTTAAGCTAGTAGCTAATCTCTGCTAACGCTTGACAATGGTAAATGACCGAAACCGGTAGCACTGAGAAAAAATAAACAGCTATGGTCAACATGTCGTTCTGCAATTATCTAAAAGCTGTTATGCCCCATCTGTTCAACGTTCTCAAAGTGGGTTGCCTGGTGCTTGGTACTTGACTGCGTCGCAGCTGAAGACTGGATGGTTGTGCTAGCAGCTCTTGCAGTTCGTCCTCGGACTGTTGTCCCGAGCCACTGCCTCATAATCAACTGCGTTAGAGCGCCTGCTGGAACACTTCCTCCTTTGAAGTGGAATATGTCCGTCGTAAACTGCCCTATAGTGTTTTACGTGGCATAGTTGACACGGCGAAGTCTTAGCTGTGCAAATTTTTTATTGAGATGTGGTTCAACAGCCGTAAGATATTTGAGGAAATGCAAACTGTAAACCATCAGCTGTTTATTATTTTTCAATCTTCTACCGGTTTCGGTTATAAACCATCTTCACGGAAGAGAACTACACAGACTGATCAAACAGGTGCATTATATGCCTCCTTATGCATACTGGCATGCATGTCACACAATAAAAATAAATAGGACGTCACTAGGCATCAAGTCTTGGTTAAAACATAAAAGCAATGCCAGGCTGTGTGATGGTGAACCAAGGTCTATTACAAGAGAACCTAACACAACTCACTCTCTTGTAATAGACCTTGGTTCACCATCACACAGCCTGGCATTGCTTTTATGTTTTAACCAAGACTTGATGCCTAGTGACGTCCTATTTATTTTTACTGTGTGACATGCATGCCAGTATGCATAAGGAGGCATATAATGCACCTGTTTGATCAGTCTGTGTAGTTCTCTTCCGTGAAGATGGTTTATAACCGAAACCGGTAGAAGATTGAAAAATAATAAACAGCTGATGGTTTACAGTTTGCATTTCCTCAAATATCTTAGCTGTGCGTTGCCGAAACGCGTGCGTCAAAGGCTTGTGATCTGTGACGAGTAAAAAGTGACTACCTTAGAGCATGTGTCTAAATTTCTTTATGGAGGCGTATGCTGCGTATAGCTCGCAGTAGACCAGCTCTGCTGTGCAGGTGACAGCTTCTTGCTGTACAACGCCAGAGGCTGCCACTGCCTTTCTATCTGCTGTCGCAGACGCATCTACCATCAGAGCGAGCAGCGCTTGCGGAGCAGGGTATGCCAACACAGTGGCCTCAGCGACAGCTACCTTTACATTGTTAAACGCTGTCTCCGCCTCGCTCGCTGTTATATTGCAGTTCATCACCGAGTTTAAGTGGACCGCGAAGTAATTTAGAGGAGCAGCTAACAATGCATGAATGCGTACACCACGACGGAAGATGTCGGTGACGCCAAGGAATCGTCTCAACTCACGTGCAGTTACTGATCGTGGGTCACTGACTATTGTGTCCTCTTTATCTTGAGGCGGTGGAATTGCTTTCGCATTGATCACGTAACCCGGGAAACGAACTTCTGGAGCTCCAAAAACACACTTGGAAGAGTTAAGTCAGTGAAAGCGAAGGCGTTAAACAACTTCAAAGTAGCGTGTACTACTTTAAAGTCAACACGACCACTACGGTCGGGGGTTCGAATCCCCCCTCGGGCATGGATATTTGTGCCGTCCTAGTTCGTAAGTAGTTCATAAGTAGTTTGTAAGTTTAGGGACTGATGACCCCGTAGTTAAGTCCCATAAGCTTAACAAACATTTGAACTACTTTAAACAAAATTATGGCCAAGTGAAAGAAGCGTATATTTACTATTTTTCTTAATGGAACTGCACTTAATTAATTGACAATCCCCATCTATGGGCTTAAATCAAATAATAAATGGTGACACCGGAAACGCTGGTTAGTTTTCTCTCCTCCAGAAGGGACCATGAGAGAAGATATTTCATCTGACTACACAAAATATATAGTGTGGGAGAATTTAAATTAGGACAAGGGGTTATCGTTTAACAAAATGATTTATTGTTCAAGGCATAAACAACAGAGGGGGAGAGACCAATTTAAATATAATAAACACACACCTTAGAAGAGAATCCACATTTACCTAATACTACCCACCTGCAGGAGATACAATCACCAGCACCGAACATCAAAAAACTGCGACGCCAGCAGCAGGACGCTGTACGGTACAGCAGGTTCACTCGCGCATCAGTAAAAGAAAAACTTTGTTCCGCGATGTATGGGCTTGTGGCTTAGGCTCAAAATGGGTATCAGCGGTAACGAACGCACGTGATAGAAGACCACGAGGCGTGCGATAGAGTAGCGAAGTAAACGTCTTCAGAGAAATTAAAGATATCGATTAAATACGAATAATCGCTAAATAATACTCAAAAACGGTCGTTCTGGTGTTCGTTTTGCACACGGGGAGGAGATCTACTGAATGGTAATGGTTTCAGGTCAAAACAGTACTCCCAAAAATTAGAAAAATACTTTTAACAGATAGTATAAGCCCGAGATTGGTCGTATAACCATTAGATATACTCAGGAGAATGATATCTAGCTAAAAAGCAAGGTTACAGAAACGTAGGACATGCTACAGGGTCGGATCACAGAGTTTGAACTGAGTGGAAGAAATGCTATTTCGGGAAAAATAGAAATGCTAGATAGGTCGTGTAACCATTCGTTCTGTTCAATGGAATGATATCTATATAATAGGTAAGGTTACAGAGTGATATGACATGCTACAGGGTCATATCGCGAAATTTGAACAAGTTGAAAAAATTCAATTTCGTAAGAAATAAGATAGCGAAATAGGTCGTATAACCATTCGATCAACTCAGGGGAATGACATCTAGCTAATAAGCAAGGTTACAGAATCCTACAGTACTCGGATCACAAAAGTTGGAAAAAGGAAAAAAGTTACAATTTGGGGGAAAAAAAAGCGCGAGGTATGTCCTGTAACTATTCATTCTACTCAGGGGAAGAAGTACTATCTAATAGCAATGACTATAGTATAGAACATGCTATTTGCCGTACACGTGGGGCAGCGAGTACGGAAGTGAGAAGTTTAGAAGTACGAAAATTCGGGGAAAATTACCACGTTAAACGTACTAGAAATCGCAACATCTAAGCAAGGTTATAGTTAACAACTCGTGCGCAGAGTGTGATGGAGTAAGCTGAGCCGGCCGCGGTGGCCGAGGGGACTGAGGCGCTCCAGTGACGGTCTGCACGGCCACTACGGTCGGGGGTTCGAATCCCCCCTCGGGCATGGCTATTTGTGCCGTCCTTAGTTGTAGCTAGTTGATAGGTAGTTTGTACGTTTAGGAATTGATGACCCCGTAGTTAAGTCCCATAAGCTTTACAAACATTTAAACATTTTTTGAGTAAGCTGAGGGATTTATCTCATGCCGCCCACGTTTTCTATGGACAAAGGGCAGACACCGAAAGTATCGAAAAGTTCCCGAAAAGCATCAAATTTACCGACCAAATGAACATGAAACACATTTAAACATTCTTGAATGGTTCACGGGAGTACCGTCGGATACTATTGTAATAATCGCACAATATTTCTCCGAGACAGCTGCTCGCAATCTTCAGGTGAACTGCCGCTGTTGCTTCTCTGCTCGCAATATATATGGTGACTCGTTACCACGGCGCAGGCGCCGCTGCTGTGACGTCATGGCAAACCAGAGCGTCGACGGCGTGAACATGGAGAGCCTGCTGCCCTACCGGAGCGCCGTTGAGCGGGCCGCTGGTGGTCTGCGCAGGCGCGGCACACAGCGGGCAAGAGCGACCGCTGGCGGTGGACCCCTTGTGCGCGCGCCAACCGCAGGAAAAAGTACGTGTTTTACGAGTCTTGACTTCGATGACCCATCTGCGTCGATTGGTGACCATCGTCTGTCTGCGGCTGATGTTGTCTCAGTACTGCCAAGGCCGGTTCCCATGCTTTACTAAGTTGGAATCCCGTGTCTCTATTAATTAAATTTTTTGCAATGCGTATTTCGACGGCCTCTTTAATTATTGAGTCCCAATAGGTGGAAGCAGAAGAAATGATCTTCGTCTCTTCGTAATTAATGCAGTGTCCCGAATCAAGACTGTGTTCAGCTACAGCCGATTTTTGTGGTTGACACAATCTTGTGTGGCGTTTATGTTCGTCGCATCTGTCTTTCACAGTGCGACACGTCTGTACAATATAAGACAATCCACACTGGCACGGGATTTTGTATATTCCCGGTCTTCTGAGGCCGAGGTTGTCTTTAACGGAGCCCAGCATTGTCTGCACTCTCGCTGGAGGGCGGAAGACACACTTTATATTATGTTTTTTAAACAGTCTGCCAATCTTGAACGACACACCACCGACATATGGCAGAAAAACCATATTAGTGGAGCTCTCCGTTTCTTCTAGTTCCTCTTCAGGTTTCGAGCGAGCTGGTCGAAATGCAGCACGAATCTGTTTCTCAGTGTAGCCGTTCTGGGCAAACACAGAGCGAAGATGGTTGAGTTCTGCTTGTATACAATCTGCATCTGAGATCGCTCTTGCTCTGTGTACGAGTGTCCGTAGTACACCGCTGCGTTGAGATGGATGATGACAGCTCGTAGCATTCAGATAAAGGTCGGTGTGTGTAGGTTTACGATACACACCATGTCCCAAGGAACCGTCTCCATTTCGGCGAACCATGACGTCCAGAAACGGGAGCTTACCATTTTCTTCCAATTCCATAGTAAAACAGATGTTCGGGTGGACTTTCCGGAACCTCTGAAGAAGAGTTTAAGAGTACGAGCGCCTGTCCCACCTCGCCTTTACGGTTTACCAAAGGTGCACAAAAGTGGAGTTCCGCTAAGACCGATTGTAAGCAATATTGGAGCCCCAACCTATCATCTGGCTAAGTATCTGGCAACTCTCCTCAGCCCTGTGGTCGGAAAATGTGAACACCACATTCGGAACTCGGAAGATTTTATACGGCGTCTCAAGAACCTACGCCTGGAGTCTACAGATCTATTGGTGAGCTTCGACGTGGTCTCCCTGTTCACAAGGGTGCCTCTAATGGACTCCTTACAACTCATTGGGGCCGCGCTGGAAGAGGACATTTTACATCTTTTTAAACATGTGCTCACCGCGACCTACTTTTTATTTAACAACGAATATTTTGAGCAGACTGACGGTGTTGCTATGGGCAGCCCTCTGTCTCCCATAGTAGCTAATCTTTTCATGGAAGATTTCGAGGATAAAGCCCTTCAGACGGCGCCATTGAAACCCAAATGTTTTTGGAGGTATGTGGACGATACCTTCGTCGTATGGCCACATGGGTCTGCCACACTGCCTTCGTTCCTAGACCATCTCAACTCACTCCACCCGAACATCTGTTTTACTATGGAATTGGAAGAAAATGGTAAGCTCCCGTTTCTGGACGTCATGGTTCGCCGAAATGGAGACGGTTCCTTGGGACATGGTGTGTATCGTAAACCTACACACACCGACCTTTATCTGAATGCTACGAGCTGTCATCATCCATCTCAACGCAGCGGTGTACTGCGGACACTCGTACACAGAGCAAGAGCGATCTCAGATGCAGATTGTATACAATCAGAACTCCACCATCTTCGCTCTGTGTTTGCCCAGAACGGCTACACTGAGAAACAGATTCGTGCTGCATTTCGACCAGCTCGCTCGAAACCTGAAGAGGAACTAGAAGAAACGGAGAGCTCCACTAAGATGGTTTTTCTGCCATATGTCGGTGGTGTGTCGTTCAAGATTGGCAGACTGTTTAAAAAACATAATATAAAGTGTGTCTTCCGCCCTCCAGCGAGAGTGCAGACAATGCTGGGCTCCGTTAAAGACAACCTCGGCCTCAGAAGACCGGGAATATACAAAATCCCGTGCCAGTGTGGATTGTCTTACATTGGACAGACGTGTCGCACTGTGAAAGACAGATGCGACGAACATAAACGCCACACAAGATTGTGTCAACCACAAAAATCGGCTGTAGCTGAACACAGTCTTGATTCGGGACACTGCATTAATTACGAAGAGACGAAGATCATTTCTTCTGCTTCCACCTATTGGGACTCAATAATTAAAGAGGCCGTCGAAATACGCATTGCAAAAAATTTAATTAATAGAGACACGGGATTCCAACTTAGTAAAGCATGGGAACCGGCCTTGGCAGTACTGAGACAACATCAGCCGCAGACAGACGATGGTCACCAATCGACGCAGATGGGTCATCGAAGTCAAGACTCGTAAAACACGTACTTTTTCCTCCGGTTGGCGCGCGCACAAGGGGTCCACCGCCAGCGGCCGCTCTTGCCCGCGCCGCGCCTGCGCAGACCACCAGCGGCCCGTTCAACGGCGCTCCGGTAGGGCAGCAGGCTCTCCATGTTCACGCCGTCGACGCTCTGGTCTGCCATGACGTCACAGCAGCGGCGCCTGCGCCGTGGTAACGAGTCACCATATATATTGCGAGCAGAGAAGCAACAGCGGCAGTTCACCTGAAGATGGCGAGCAGCTGTCTCGCAGAAATATTGTGCGATTATTACAATAGTATCCGACGGTACTCCCGTGAACCATTCAAGAATATGTTACGTCGGGAAAGCCTGAAACAGCACACATTTAAACATGTTTAAACGTAGGAAGGAAGGACACTACAGTCAGCGAGTGCAAGGTTTCTGTAGCTTGCATACTTTGTTTACTTTCATTCCCTAATGTCATATGGTACAATATTTTGGGGTAACTCTTCAAGTCAGTCAAAAGTCTTCAGAGTCCAAAAATGTGTAATACGTATTATTTGTGGAGTAAATTCCTGTAGAAGCCTCTTCAAAGAACTGGGTATATTAACTACTGCCTCTCAGTATATTTATTCCTTAATGAAATTTGTCATAAATAATATATCCCTTTTCCCAACAAACAGCTCAGTTCATACCTACAATACTTGGAATAAAAATGATCTACACAAGGACTTAAAAGCACTTACTTTAGTTCAAAAAGGGGTCCACTACTCAGGAACAAACATTTTCAATTACTTACCATCAAGTATAAAAAATTTAGCTACAAATAAAGATCAGTTTAAGAGGAACCTAAAAGACTTTCTAGTGACCAACTCCAAATGTTCAAATGTTTGTTAAGCTTATGGGACTTAACTACGGGGTCATCAGTCCCTAAACTTACAAACTACTTATGAACTACTTACGAACTAGGTCGGTACAAATATCCATGCCCGAGGTGGGGTTCGAACTCCCGACCGTAGTGCCCGTGCTGACCGTGACTGGAGCGCCTCAGTCACCTCGGCCACCGCGGCCGGCCAACGACTCCCGGCCACCCTCGTGGTCGCTACTCTCCAGCTACCTAAGGTGGAGGGGGAACCTCTTCAAAGTTGCGTTGATGCTCTAGGTGTTCGGCTTCAGAAGTGGTCATGACTAATAAATTACCTATTATACGTAGCAGCCGGCCGCGGTGGCCGAGGAGACTGAGGCGCTCTCGTCACGGTCTGCACGGCCACTACGGTTGGGGGTTCGAATCCCCCCTCGGACATGGATATTTGTGCCGTCCTAGTTCGTAAGTAGTTCATAAGTAGTTTGTAAGTTTAGGGACTGATGACACCGTAGTTAAGTCCCATAGACTATACAAACATTTGAACATTTTATACGTAGCAAGAGTCCAAGTTTCCGTCACTTTGTACTTGAAGCGCTGGAATGCTTGGGCCGTGTTTCACAACCCGAATGGCGTTCTCGTGAATTCGAGGAGACCAAACGAAGTGGTTAGAATGTAAATTCAAAATGTTCAAATGTTTGTATAGCTTATGGGACTTAACTACGGGGTCATCAGTCCCTAAACTAACAAACTACTTATCAACTAGCTTATCCTAAGGACAGCACAAATATCCATGCCCGAGGGGGGATTCGAACCCCCGACCGTAATGGCCGTGCGGACCGTGACTGGAGCGCCTCAGTCCCCTCGCCCACCGCGACCGGCTAGAACGTAAATCTATCAAACTCAACTGCTTAGTTATTAGTCCGTAACTTAGATACTCCTTAAACTAAGGGAAACTAACCTAAGGACAACACAAACATCCATGCCCGAGGGGGACTCGAACCCCTGACGGTAAACAGCGGCGACCACCGCAGCGCAGCGCCTCAGTGCGCACGGCTAATCCGCCGCGGCAAACGGAGTCGTGAGATCGGTTTCAGCGATGTCCTGCGCTACCGGTACCTGATAGTACGCTCGTAAATTCCAACCTAAAACATACATTTAACATGAATGTTAAATGTGAAATCTTCGATGTGCGGCACATGCATAGATGTCGGTTTCATGCAGCATTGCCCACCCAAGGACAAAAATTGAAAAATGTTGCAGAAGACGACGCTCAATTTTGATGTTGCTTGAGAGCAACATTTTCAAATAAAAGGTTAATTCTGTTACCATTTATCTCGGAACCTGCAACTAGAATCACTAAGATAGATCGTAAAGACTATTACACACTTTTATTTGCCCCACTCTGTACAGTACATGTACTGTACATCTCCACTCTTTAAGTCGTCTTGTGATGTGTACCGGGATGTACTGCCAATCGCGAATGGTGCGAGAAACGAAAACAGTTATAGGTAAACTTGTGTACGCGCTCGGATCTGTAATTTCACCTTAATAGTCCTTCCACGACATACGTTATTTGACAGTAATGCACCTCATAACAGCCCCTCGGCTGCATAGTGGTAGAGTGCCAGACTACCAATCCGAAGGTCGCAGGTTCTATCCCCGCCAGGTCCAGTAATTTTTATCTGTCACTTTCCACCTCTTTCACCTTTCATGTGAAAAATACCGAGTAGTACCGTGGTTCGGAACCCACGTTAAACTATAGGTCTCCCTATAACTGGCTGGGTAAGTCAGTTCGAAGGTTGGAGGAGGGCAACGACATACCACCTCCAAACAGGACCATGCCTAGTAAAGTACTGTGGTGTTCAAACCAATCTTCGGATTGTTGACTGCTTTACCTTTTATAATAGGACAACTTTTCACTTAAGCTGTTCAAACGAAGTTGTTGCATGGATTAAGCTAACACAAACAAGATGTCATTGAAACTTCCTTGCAGATTAAAATTATGTGCCGCAACCGGGACTCGAACCTGGGACATTTGCCTTTCGCGGGCAACCGCACTACCGACTGTGCTGTCCCGACACGACTCACGATGCCGCCTCACAACTCTACTTCCCCAGTACCTCACCAGTACCATAGTTTCATTCTGGAAACATCCCTTAGGCTGTGGCTAAGCCATGTCTCCACCATATCCTTTCTTCCAGGAGTGCTAGTCTTGCATGGTTCGCAGGAGAGCTTCTGTGAAGTTTGGAAAGTAGGAGGCGAGGTACTGGCGGAAGTAAAGTTGTGAGACGGCATCGTGAGTCTTGTCGGGACAGCACAGTCGTTAGTGCGCTTGCCCGCGAAAGGCAAATGTCCCAGGTTCGAGTCCCGGTTCCGGCTCACAATTTTAATCTGCCAGGAAGTTTCATATCAGCGCACACTCCGCTGCAGAGTGAAAGTATCATTCTGAAGATGTCGTTGAAATTAACACCACATTTCTCAGTGGCAACTGTCTCTCGAGGACTGACCGTGCTGGCGTGTTGGGCGCAGGATCAGCGGCTTCCTGACGTTCTACGTGCTGGTGCTGAACGTGAGCAACATGTCGGGCAACCCGTACCTGAACTTCCTGTACCAGGCGCTGGTGGAGGTGCCCGGCTTCGTGATGGGCCGCTTCCTGGCCGACTGGCTGGGCCGCCGCTGGACGCAGGCGGGCAGCCAGTGGCTCATGGCGCTCGCCAACTTCGCCATCGTCCTCATCCTCACCTGTAAGTCCGTGACAGCCTGGGCTTCTGAAAGACAATGTACTTTATTCATTAGATAGTAAATCACAAGCAGCATGTATTTTCTGTGATTTGTCAATGGCATTTGAGTAACTGGAATTTTATTGTGTCATCGAAAGTGCTGCAAAATGGTTCAAGTCATATCTCACTAACAGGGAACAATGGGTGTTGGTGCAAGGGACTAGTGAATAAAACCATCAGTCATCATCTGATTGGGAAGAAGTTACATGTGGTGTCCCACAAAAATCCATCTTAGAGCCATTGCTTTTTCTTGTGTACATTAACCCTTTCAGGAGGGATGTACCTAATTCATTAGACAATAAATTACAATCTGCAGGTATTTTCTGTAATTCTTCAATGGGATTTGAGTAAAGTGGAGTTTTATGGTGTTATTGAAAGTGCTGCAAAATGTTTCTATTCATATCTCACTAACAGCGAACAATGAGTGTCAGTGCAAGGGACTAGTTAATTAAACCGTCAGATGATACAAGTATTGCATTAAATAGCATGTCAAGCATAGTTCTAGAAAGGTCTGCTGCTGATGTATTCATGAGCATTAATAAATTGTTTAAAGCCAACTCGTTGACATCAAACTTTGTAAAAAGACTCACTATATGCCATTCAGAACATGAAAGATGTTTCCATCCAGCATATGCATAAAGTATGTAGAACAGCAGTTAGATGTGGTTGAGAGTATTAAATTCCTGAGATTGTTGTTGTTGTGGTCTTCAGTCCGGAGACTGGTTTGATGCAGCTCTCCACAATACCCTATCCTGAGCAAGCCTCTTCATCTCCACACCCTGAGATCACAGAATGGTAATAAATTTAGATGGGAGGTGCAGACCGCAGAATTGCATAAGTGACTTAACAAATCTATATTTGTAATTCGAATGTTATCTGAGATACGTGACATAAAAATAAAACAGCATGCATCCTTTGCTTACTTTCATTCCATAATGTCATTTTGTGGGGGGGGGGGGGGGGGGGGAAGCAAAGTTTTCCAGATTCGAAAAGCGTGTAATTTGTGGAGTAAATTCATGGTTCTCTTGTAGAAGCCTCTTCAATAATTTAGTGTACCAACTACTGACTCTCAGTATGTTTGTTCCTTCATGAAAATTGTCATAAATAATATATCTCTTTTTCCTACAAACAGCTCAGTCCGTATCTACAATACTAGGAACAAAAACGATCTGCACAAGGAGTTACTTTAATTCAAAAAGAGGTGCACTAAACAGGAACACACATTTTCAATAATTTACCAGCAACTGTGAAACATTTAGCTAGAAAGTTTTCAACAGGAGCCTGAAAGACTCACTACCGGCCATTTCCTTCTACTCCATTGACGAATTTTAGAATAGAACTCAATTATGTATGTATTCATACTATTACTGTTACTATATCAGCTTGTACTATATGTTCGACATCCACGAGGATCTACTCAATATCGATCTATGCAACCATCAACTAATCTAATCTAATGTAATCTGACGGCTGACTGGGCTGATATTATCTAAGTTCACTGCTATTACCATACTCACCTGTAAGTAGCATTGCTCACCTATTATACAATTAATCACCAAAACGGTTAAGCATCGGGAAAAATATCTGACCAGACAGAATTTTGCAAACACGTCTATTACCTGCAACTACGTAACTGAATGGATTTGCTGTTAGGTGTGACAACCACTCAAAGCATTAGTGTGCATCAGTATTGAAACGACATGTTCATATTATTGGGTGTTACAGGGCTACAATGAACGTGCACTGCATCAAGTGGCTAGTGATGACTGTAAAATACCACGGATGCTGCCGCGTGCGTGCATGAAGGAACAATGCCAGTCCCTGTCAGAATTTGAAAGAGACGTCATTGTTGATCTGGAGATGGTTGGCTGGTCAGTTCAAGAAATATAGGGACATGAAAGTGTTCCGATGTGACAACAACCAGATATTAGACTGAGTGGGAATCAATGTTGAAGACAAGCAGGTCTGTTAACGTGAGTGAGAGACTGCCCAATTGTGCACCAAGTAAGTTACAACATAATTTCTTGACGTCTACGTGTGCTATCTAGATGCAAGGAGGGGATACGTTACAACAGCCCCTGTAATCCCAAACATATGTATGGAGATTATGAGGTATGCTCTGTTAGTACCACAACATAACACAAAACAGACTTTTTTTTTATCTCACAACACCATATAAAGAGCGCGAAATCAGACTCCAGCGTAAAATGTTTTAAAACTATAATGCCTAAGTAATTTTAAAATCCTAAACCAAGAATGTGAATAAAGCATCTACACGCCTCTTGTGGCTGATTGCTAGATTTAAGTCGTCATAAATGATGTCTTGACTCCAAGACATCATTTGATGCTATACCTGAAAAACTTTGTTGAAATGTGGTACTGCATCATTTACAGTGTTGTATCCCGGTTGTACATAACGTAACATTGTGCTGTTGTTATGGAGGGACATCCTGCTCTTAGTCATAGTCCAAAGGGTTTGTGCAAGCACCGTGTATGATTTCAGCAGATCCCTGGTAGTGATTGGAGAAAGTCCGATGCGCTTGCAGCCATCGTGTGTCACCTGTCATGATAGCGTCCTCCAACGGCATTTGAATGGGACAAAGCTCGTGCACACACAGGACATGTCCCTACGAACGGCGTACACAATACTGACGCACTTTCTTGGCTTGCAACATTTCCCAAACTGCTCGTAATTAGTGTAGGGACTTGACGTCAAGTCTGTGGAATGCCAATGTTCATGTTATCAGGCGCCAATTACAACAACAGTTGTATGTCAGGAGGCAATATAACTGTTGTTTGTAAAAACAACAACGTCTCAGTGGTAAGGGAGCAATGTAGTATCTTGATTCCTCATTTAACTTAATTTCTTTAATCGCTGAAGTAAAGTCGCGAACCTTGGATGTGTGACTTTTCATTTCGCTTCCTCACCTCTCGAAGTGTTGAAAATATTTTGTCAATGTCTTTATGAATACCCAGTGGCATTTCGATTTTATGTCACTTTGCCGTATGGCATGCTAATGCTTATATAAGGGGTGTTCAAATGGAAAGGTAACAAACGATACTGTGGGTACTACTGAAGTTTTATTCAAAAGTAACCACTAGAGGCCTGAGCACTGGTATCCCATTATTTAACGAGTGGAAGGATTCCATGTGCCCAGTATTCCTGTGGTTGTGACAACAGCCAGTCCTCTGCTGTGTCCTTCACTTCGAGTTGAAGCGCTTCCCTTTGAGATGATTTTTAGCGGACCAAACGAAAGGTGACATGTCCGGGCTGTAAGGTGGAGGCTCAAGCTGCTCCCAATTGAACTTGGCGAGTACACTCTGCGTGACCCTGGAGACGTGTGGACGCGCGTTATCATGCAGCAGAATCACTGTCTCCTTAGCAGTCCAGACCGTTTGTTCTCGATGGACTTGTGTATGCTACAGTGTGTCCCACAGTAAAAGTCACAGTTAATAGTATTTCCGTGCTCCAGAAATTCGATCAGTATTGGACCTTGAATGTCGAAAAAGTCGGTGAGTATCAGCTGCCCAACTGAGGCCACAGTCTTGAATTTTTAGGGGGAGGTGACGACGTATGCTTCGCGTCCACAGATGTCGCACTACGTTATCCCAAAGCGGCATATTCATAATTCAACCGGTTTAGTTGTTAAGACGTTTCGTACCTTTTCATTTGAACACTCCTTCTATTTGAAAGCAGCTTCTAACACTGGCGCAGCCTGGGTGGGTGTGGGGGGCGGGGTAATGAGGCTGAAGTCCCACCCCCCTCCCAAAGATTTGTTTATTTTAACTGGCCGAAACCGAAGTTTGCAATAGTACGTATGTAATAAGTCACAATGTAACTATAATTTGCCACGCACAAGTGAACGTGACAATGGCTCACGAACGTGATGCCGCCACTGAGAACGTGTGCTGCTGTTGCTGTGAGCGGTTCTAATGCCGCCGCGACCAGCTTTGATGCTGCCGCTATTGTTATTGCTGTGATGAAGTTACGAGCCGATTGTTCATATTCGGTCAGCGGTGCCACCGAGTGGAATCTTATGAAGACTGCCAAAAACTACAAACAACAATAGTGTTATTGCGTCACTGAATTTTTTTTTGGGGGGGGGGGAGGGGGATGGGTGAAAAATGAGTACTTTTGGCCAGCCTGGGGGGCTTTATAATTTGCAAAACCTGAAAGAAGAGTTATTTAATTTTAATATTAAATGGCAAAACCATTTTCATTAGGTAATAAACTAGGAATCCATGACCTATAATCTCGGGTGTAGAGGGGGGTCACAGTTTGAGGGGGAGGGGGGAGTGAGTCATTGGCCAAGAGGGAGAGCACCTCTGCAGGCGGCTTTATTTTTAAAAAATGAGCCTCCTCACCCCAGAACCAAATCCTGGCTGCGCTACTGGCTTCTAACGTTGAATCGAAACCCGATCTACTTTTCACTACAGAAAAATCTGAGATCAATAATGGAAGGAGAGAGTTGGGGGGAGAATTCCCGAAACATCAAGCTATAATAAACTCTCGAAAAAAGAAACGAATGAGCTAGTTAATCAGTTTTACCCTGTTCTGGTACTCAATATTATTTGTGTTGTAATGTATTAGGGTATTTGTGCCTTACTGGGCCAAGTTTACCCCGACTATTGGGAGCTAGGCTTATGAAATTTCTTCCCCCCATTACTTCCCATGCTACATGAATACTGAGGTTGCTTTCTACATAGCCGTTGTGATTGACACTGTTCAACAAGCAAGTAGCAACAGGTACTTTCTTGGGACAGCAGTGTAACGTCATTGGTGTGTGTCGGCAGTCACGCCTGTGAGCTGGCCCACGGCGGTGCTGGTGGTGTTCATCCGGTTCGGCACGACGATCGTCAACTACGTGGCCTACCTGCAGAGCATGGAGCTGTACCCCACGTGCATCCGGCAGACGGGCACCTCCTTCGGCATGCTGGCGGCGGGCGCGCTCGCCGCTCTGGCGCCCTACGTCGTCCACCTGGTGAGTCCAGCCGGCTGTCAGCGGTCTCACAGCGGTCAGCTAGCAGTCTGCTACTGCTCTGCCAGCGGTCTGTCAGGGATGTCTTAGCAGTCTCTCAGTAGGCACGGTGGTTTGCCAGCGATCTGTTAGCAGTCTCTCAGTACCAGTTTGTGGTGTGTCAGTGGACTGACAGTGATCTGTCAGTGGTCTTTCAGCAGTCTGTCAGGGATGTCTTAGCAGTCTCTCAGTAGGCACGGTGGTTTGCCAGCGATCTGTTAGCAGTCTCAGTTTGTGGTGTGTCAGTGGACTGACAGTGATCTGTCACTGGTCTTTCAGCAGTCTGTCAGGGATTTCTTAGCAGTCTCTCAGTAGGCACGGTGGTTTGCCAGCGATCTGTTAGCAGTCTCTCAGTACCAGTTTGTGGTGTGTCAGTGGACTGACAGTGATCTGTCAGTGGTCTTTCAGCAGTCTGTCAGGGATGTCTTAGCAGTCTCTCAGTAGGCACGGTGGTTTGTCAGCGATCTGTTAGCAGTCTCTCAGTACCAGTTTGTGGTGTGTCAGTGGACTGACAGTGATCTGTCAGTGGTCTTTCAGCAGTCTGTCAGGGATGTCTTAGCAGTCTCTCAGTAGGCACGGTGGTTTGCCAGCAATCTGTTAGCAGTCTCTCAGTACCAGTTTGTGGTGTGTCAGTGGACTGACAGTGATCTGTCAGTGGTCTTTCAGCAGTCTGTCAGGGATGTCTTAGCAGTCTCTCAGTAGGCACGGTGGTTTGCCAGCGATCTGTTAGCAGTCTCTCAGTACCAGTTTGTGGTGTGTCAGTGGACTGACAGTGATCTGTCAGTGGTCTTTCAGCAGTCTGTCAGGCATGTCTTAGCAGTCTCTCAGTAGGCACGGTGGTTTGCCAGCGATCTGTTAGCAGTCTCTCAGTACCAGTTTGTGGTGTGTCAGTGGACTGACAGTGATCTGTCAGTGGTCTTTCAGCAGTCTGTCAGGGATGTCTTAGCAGTCTCTCAGTAGGCACGGTGGTTTGCCAGCGATCTGTTAGCAGTCTCTCAGTACCAGTTTGTGGTGTGTCAGTGGACTGACAGTGATCTGTCAGTGGTCTTTCAGCAGTCTGTCAGGGATGTCTTAGCAGTCTCTCAGCAGGCACGGTGGTTTGCCAGCGATCTGTTAGCAGTCTCTCAGTACCAGTTTGTGGTGTGTCAGTGGACTGACAGTGATCTGTCAGTGGTCTTTCAGCAGTCTGTCAGGGATGTCTTAGCAGTCTCTCAGTAGGCACGGTGGTTTGCCAGCGATCTGTTAGCAGTCTCTCAGTACCAGTTTGTGGTGTGTCAGTGGACTGACAGTGATCTGTCAGTGGTCTTTCAGCAGTCTGTCAGGGATGTCTTAGCAGTCTCTCAGTAGGCACGGTGGTTTGCCAGCGATCTGTTAGCAGTCTCTCAGTACCAGTTTGTGGTGTGTCAGTGGACTGACAGTGATCTGTCAGTGGTCTTTCAGCAGTCTGTCAGGGATGTCTTAGCAGTCTCTCAGTAGGCACGGTGGTTTGCCAGCGATCTGTTAGCAGTCTCTCAGTACCAGTTTGTGGTGTGTCAGTGGACTGACAGTGATCTGTCAGTGGTCTTTCAGCAGTCTGTCAGGGATGTCTTAGCAGTCTCTCAGTAGGCACGGTGGTTTGCCAGCGATCTGTTAGCAGTCTCTCAGTACCAGTTTGTGGTGTGTCAGTGGACTGACAGTGATCTGTCAGTGGTCTTTCAGCAGTCTGTCAGGGATGTCTTAGCAGTCTCTCAGCAGGCACGGTGGTTTGCCAGCGATCTGTTAGCAGTCTCTCAGTACCAGTTTGTGGTGTGTCAGTGGACTGACAGTGATCTGCCAGTGGTCTTCCAGCAGTCTGTCAGGGATGTCTTAGCAGTCTCTCAGTAGGCACGGTGGTTTGCCAGGGATGTCTTAGCAGTCTCTCAATAGGCACGGTGGTTTGCCAGCGATCTGTTAGCAGTCTCTCAGTACCAGTTTGTGGTGTGTCAGTGGACTGACAGTGATCTGTCAGTGGTCTTTCAGCAGTCTGTCAGGGATGTCTTAGCAGTCTCTCAGTAGGCACGGTGGTTTGCCAGCGATCTGTTAGCAGTCTCTCAGTACCAGTTTGTGGTGTGTCAGTGGACTGACAGTGATCTGTCAGTGGTCTTTCAGCAGTCTGTCAGGGATGTCTTAGCAGTCTCTCAGTAGGCACGGTGGTTTGCCAGCGATCTGTTAGCAGTCTCTCAGTACCAGTTTGTGGTGTGTCAGTGGACTGACAGTGATCTGTCAGTGGTCTTTCAGCAGTCTGTCAGGGATGTCTTAGCAGTCTCTCAGCAGGCACGGTGGTTTGCCAGCGATCTGTTAGCAGTCTCTCAGTACCAGTTTGTGGTGTGTCAGTGGACTGACAGTGATCTGTCAGTGGTCTTTCAGCAGTCTGTCAGGGATGTCTTAGCAGTCTCTCAGTAGGCACGGTGGTTTGCCAGCGATCTGTTAGCAGTCTCTCAGTACCAGTTTGTGGTGTGTCAGTGGACTGACAGTGATCTGTCAGTGGTCTTTCAGCAGTCTGTCAGGGATGTCTTAGCAGTCTCTCAGTAGGCACGGTGGTTTGCCAGCGATCTGTTAGCAGTCTCTCAGTACCAGTTTGTGGTGTGTCAGTGGACTGACAGTGATCTGTCAGTGGTCTTTCAGCAGTCTGTCAGGGATGTCTTAGCAGTCTCTCAGCAGGCACGGTGGTTTGCCAGCGATCTGTTAGCAGTCTCTCAGTACCAGTTTGTGGTGTGTCAGTGGACTGACAGTGATCTGTCAGTGGTCTTTCAGCAGTCTGTCAGGGATGTCTTAGCAGTCTCTCAGTAGGCACGGTGGTTTGCCAGCGATCTGTTAGCAGTCTCTCAGTACCAGTTTGTGGTGTGTCAGTGGACTGACAGTGATCTGTCAGTGGTCTTTCAGCAGTCTGTCAGGGATGTCTTAGCAGTCTCTCAGTAGGCACGGTGGTTTGCCAGCGATCTGTTAGCAGTCTCTCAGTACCAGTTTGTGGTGTGTCAGTGGACTGACAGTGATCTGTCAGTGGTCTTTCAGCAGTCTGTCAGGGATGTCTTAGCAGTCTCTCAGTAGGCACGGTGGTTTGCCAGCGATCTGTTAGCAGTCTCTCAGTACCAGTTTGTGGTGTGTCAGTGGACTGACAGTGATCTGTCAGTGGTCTTTCAGCAGTCTGTCAGGGATGTCTTAGCACTCTCTCAGTAGGCACGGTGGTTTGCCAGCGATCTGTTAGCAGTCTCTCAGTACCAGTTTGTGGTGTGTCAGTGGACTGACAGTGATCTGCCAGTGGTCTTCCAGCAGTCTGTCAGGGATGTCTTAGCAGTCTCTCAGTAGGCACGGTGGTTTGCCAGGGATGTCTTAGCAGTCTCTCAATAGGCACGGTGGTTTGCCAGCGATCTGTTAGCAGTCTCTCAGTACCAGTTTGTGGTGTGTCAGTGGACTGACAGTGATCTGTCAGTGGTCTTTCAGCAGTCTGTCAGGGATGTCTTAGCAGTCTCTCAGTAGGCACGGTGGTTTGCCAGCGATCTGTTAGCAGTCTCTCAGTACCAGTTTGTGGTGTGTCAGTGGACTGACAGTGATCTGTCAGTGGTCTTTCAGCAGTCTGTCAGGGATGTCTTAGCAGTCTCTCAGTAGGCACGGTGGTTTGCCAGCGATCTGTTAGCAGTCTCTCAGTACCAGTTTGTGGTGTGTCAGTGGACTGACAGTGATCTGTCAGTGGTCTTTCAGCAGTCTGTCAGGGATGTCTTAGCAGTCTCTCAGTAGGCACGGTGGTTTGCCAGCGATCTGTTAGCAGTCTCTCAGTACCAGTTTGTGGTGTGTCAGTGGACTGACAGTGATCTGTCAGTGGTCTTTCAGCAGTCTGTCAGGGATGTCTTAGCAGTCTCTCAGTAGGCACGGTGGTTTGCCAGCGATCTGTTAGCAGTCTCTCAGTACCAGTTTGTGGTGTGTCAGTGGACTGACAGTGATCTGTCAGTGGTCTTTCAGCAGTCTGTCAGGGATGTCTTAGCAGTCTCTCAGTAGGCACGGTGGTTTGCCAGCGATCTGTTAGCAGTCTCTCAGTACCAGTTTGTGGTGTGTCAGTGGACTGACAGTGATCTGTCAGTGGTCTTTCAGCAGTCTGTCAGGGATGTCTTAGCAGTCTCTCAGTAGGCACGGTGGTTTGCCAGCGATCTGTTAGCAGTCTCTCAGTACCAGTTTGTGGTGTGTCAGTGGACTGACAGTGATCTGTCAGTGGTCTTTCAGCAGTCTGTCAGGGATGTCTTAGCAGTCTCTCAGCAGGCACGGTGGTTTGCCAGCGATCTGTTAGCAGTCTCTCAGTACCAGTTTGTGGTGTGTCAGTGGACTGACAGTGATCTGTCAGTGGTCTTTCAGCAGTCTGTCAGGGATGTCTTAGCAGTCTCTCAGTAGGCATGGTGGTTTGCCAGCGATCTGTTAGCAGTCTCTCAGTACCAGTTTGTGGTGTGTCAGTGGACTGACAGTGATCTGTCAGTGGTCTTTCAGCAGTCTGTCAGGGATGTCTTAGCAGTCTCTCAGTAGGCACGGTGGTTTGCCAGCGATCTGTTAGCAGTCTCTCAGTACCAGTTTGTGGTGTGTCAGTGGACTGACAGTGATCTGTCAGTGGTCTTTCAGCAGTCTGTCAGGGATGTCTTAGCAGTCTCTCAGTAGGCACGGTGGTTTGCCAGCGATCTGTTAGCAGTCTCTCAGTACCAGTTTGTGGTGTGTCAGTGGACTGACAGTGATCTGTCAGTGGTCTTTCAGCAGTCTGTCAGGGATGTCTTAGCAGTCTCTCAGTAGGCACGGTGGTTTGCCAGCGATCTGTTAGCAGTCTCTCAGTACCAGTTTGTGGTGTGTCAGTGGACTGACAGTGATCTGTCAGTGGTCTTTCAGCAGTCTGTCAGGGATGTCTTAGCAGTCTCTCAGTAGGCACGGTGGTTTGCCAGCGATCTGTTAGCAGTCTCTCAGTACCAGTTTGTGGTGTGTCAGTGGACTGACAGTGATCTGTCAGTGGTCTTTCAGCAGTCTGTCAGGGATGTCTTAGCAGTCTCTCAGTAGGCACGGTGGTTTGCCAGCGATCTGTTAGCAGTCTCTCAGTACCAGTTTGTGGTGTGTCAGTGGACTGACAGTGATCTGTCAGTGGTCTTTCAGCAGTCTGTCAGGGATGTCTTAGCAGTCTCTCAGTAGGCACGGTGGTTTGCCAGCGATCTGTTAGCAGTCTCTCAGTACCAGTTTGTGGTGTGTCAGTGGACTGACAGTGATCTGTCAGTGGTCTTTCAGCAGTCTGTCAGGGATGTCTTAGCAGTCTCTCAGTAGGCACGGTGGTTTGCCAGCGATCTGTTAGCAGTCTCTCAGTACCAGTTTGTGGTGTGTCAGTGGACTGACAGTGATCTGTCAGTGGTCTTTCAGCAGTCTGTCAGGGATGTCTGAGCAGTCTCTCAGTAGGCACGGTGGTTTGCCAGCGATCTGTTAGCAGTCTCTCAGTACCAGTTTGTGGTGTGTCAGTGGACTGACAGTGATCTGTCAGTGGTCTTTCAGCAGTCTGTCAGGGATGTCTTAGCAGTCTCTCAGTAGGCACGGTGGTTTGCCAGCGATCTGTTAGCAGTCTCTCAGTACCAGTTTGTGGTGTGTCAGTGGACTGACAGTGATCTGTCAGTGGTCTTTCAGCAGTCTGTCAGGGATGTCTTAGCAGTCTCTCAGTAGGCACGGTGGTTTGCCAGCGATCTGTTAGCAGTCTCTCAGTACCAGTTTGTGGTGTGTCAGTGGACTGACAGTGATCTGTCAGTGGTCTTTCAGCAGTCTGTCAGGGATGTCTTAGCAGTCTCTCAGTAGGCACGGTGGTTTGCCAGCGATCTGTTAGCAGTCTCTCAGTACCAGTTTGTGGTGTGTCAGTGGACTGACAGTGATCTGCCAGTGGTTTCCAGCAGTCTGTCAGGGATGTCTTAGCAGTCTCTCAGTAGGCACGGTGGTTTGCCAGCGATCTGTTAGCAGTCTCTCAGTACCAGTTTGTGGTGTGTCAGTGGACTGACAGTGATCTGTCAGTGGTCTTTCAGCAGTCTGTCAGGGATGTCTTAGCAGTCTCTCAGTAGGCACGGTGGTTTGCCAGCGATCTGTTAGCAGTCTCTCAGTACCAGTTTGTGGTGTTTCAGTGGACTGACAGTGATCTGCCAGTGGTTTCCAGCAGTCTGTCAGGGATGTCTTAGCAGTCTCTCAGTAGGCACGGTGGTTTGCCAGCGATCTGTTAGCAGTCTCTCAGTACCAGTTTGTGGTGTGTCAGTGGACTGACAGTGATCTGTCAGTGGTCTTACAGCAGTCTGTCAGGGATGTCTTAGCAGTCTCTCAGTAGGCACGGTGGTTTGCCAGCGATCTGTTAGCAGTCTCTCAGTACCAGTTTGTGGTGTGTCAGTGGACTGACAGTGATCTGTCAGTGGTCTTTCAGCAGTCTGTCAGGGATGTCTTAGCAGTCTCTCAGTAGGCACGGTGGTTTGCCAGCGATCTGTTAGCAGTCTCTCAGTACCAGTTTGTGGTGTGTCAGTGGACTGACAGTGATCTGTCAGTGGTCTTTCAGCAGTCTGTCAGGGATGTCTTAGCAGTCTCTCAGTAGGCACGGTGGTTTGCCAGCGATCTGTTAGCAGTCTCTCAGTACCAGTTTGTGGTGTGTCAGTGGACTGACAGTGATCTGCCAGTGATCTTCCAGCAGTCTGTCAGGGATGTCTTAGCAGTCTCTCAGTAGGCACGGTGGTTTGCCAGCGATCTGTTAGCAGTCTCTCAGTACCAGTTTGTGGTGTGTCAGTGGACTGACAGTGATCTGTCAGTGGTCTTTCAGCAGTCTGTCAGGGATGTCTTAGCAGTCTCTCAGTAGGCACGGTGGTTTGCCAGCGATCTGTTAGCAGTCTCTCAGTACCAGTTTGTGGTGTGTCAGTGGACTGACAGTGATCTGCCAGTGGTCTTCCAGCAGTCTGTCAGGGATGTCTTAGCAGTCTCTCAGTAGGCACGGTGGTTTGCCAGGGATGTCTTAGCAGTCTCTCAATAGGCACGGTGGTTTGCCAGCGATCTGTTAGCAGTCTCTCAGTACCAGTTTGTGGTGTGTCAGTGGACTGACAGTGATCTGTCAGTGGTCTTTCAGCAGTCTGTCAGGGATGTCTTAGCAGTCTCTCAGTAGGCACGGTGGTTTGCCAGCGATCTGTTAGCAGTCTCTCAGTCCCAGTTTGTGGTGTGTCAGTGGACTGACAGTGATCTGTCAGTGGTCTTTCAGCAGTCTGTCAGGGATGTCTTAGCAGTCTCTCAGTAGGCACGGTGGTTTGCCAGCGATCTGTTAGCAGTCTCTCAGTACCAGTTTGTGGTGTGTCAGTGGACTGACAGTGATCTGTCAGTGGTCTTTCAGCAGTCTGTCAGGGATGTCTTAGCAGTCTCTCAGTAGGCACGGTGGTTTGCCAGCGATCTGTTAGCAGTCTCTCAGTACCAGTTTGTGGTGTGTCAGTGGACTGACAGTGATCTGCTAGTGGTCTTCCAGCAGTCTGTCAGGGATGTCTTAGCAGTCTCTCAGTAGGCACGGTGGTTTGCCAGCGATCTGTTAGCAGTCTCTCAGTACCAGTTTGTGGTGTGTCAGTGGACTGACAGTGATCTGTCAGTGGTCTTCCAGCAGTCTGTCAGGGATGTCTTAGCAGTCTCTCAGCAGGCACGGTGGTTTGCCAGCGATCTGTTAGCAGTCTCTCAGTACCAGTTTGTGGTGTGTCAGTGGACTGACAGTGATCTGTCAGTGGTCTTTCAGCAGTCTGTCAGGGATGTCTTAGCAGTCTCTCAGTAGGCACGGTGGTTTGCCAGCGATCTGTTAGCAGTCTCTCAGTACCAGTTTGTGGTGTGTCAGTGGACTGACAGTGATCTGTCAGTGGTCTTTCAGCAGTCTGTCAGGGATGTCTTAGCAGTCTCTCAGTAGGCACGGTGGTTTGCCAGCGATCTGTTAGCAGTCTCTCAGTACCAGTTTGTGGTGTGTCAGTGGACTGACAGTGATCTGTCAGTGGTCTTTCAGCAGTCTGTCAGGGATGTCTTAGCAGTCTCTCAGTAGGCACGGTGGTTTGCCAGCGATCTGTTAGCAGTCTCTCAGTACCAGTTTGTGGTGTGTCAGTGGACTGACAGTGATCTGTCAGTGGTCTTTCAGCAGTCTGTCAGGGATGTCTTAGCAGTCTCTCAGTAGGCACGGTGGTTTGCCAGCGATCTGTTAGCAGTCTCTCAGTACCAGTTTGTGGTGTGTCAGTGGACTGACAGTGATCTGTCAGTGGTCTTTCAGCAGTCTGTCAGGGATGTCTTAGCAGTCTCTCAGTAGGCACGGTGGTTTGCCAGCGATCTGTTAGCAGTCTCTCAGTACCAGTTTGTGGTGTGTCAGTGGACTGACAGTGATCTGTCAGTGGTCTTTCAGCAGTCTGTCAGGGATGTCTTAGCAGTCTCTCAGTAGGCACGGTGGTTTGCCAGCGATCTGTTAGCAGTCTCTCAGTACCAGTTTGTGGTGTGTCAGTGGACTGACAGTGATCTGTCAGTGGTCTTTCAGCAGTCTGTCAGGGATGTCTTAGCAGTCTCTCAGTAGGCACGGTGGTTTGCCAGCGATCTGTTAGCAGTCTCTCAGTACCAGTTTGTGGTGTGTCAGTGGACTGACAGTGATCTGTCAGTGGTCTTTCAGCAGTCTGTCAGGGATGTCTTAGCAGTCTCTCAGTAGGCACGGTGGTTTGCCAGCGATCTGTTAGCAGTCTCTCAGTACCAGTTTGTGGTGTGTCAGTGGACTGACAGTGATCTGTCAGTGGTCTTTCAGCAGTCTGTCAGGGATGTCTTAGCAGTCTCTCAGTAGGCACGGTGGTTTGCCAGCGATCTGTTAGCAGTCTCTCAGTACCAGTTTGTGGTGTGTCAGTGGACTGACAGTGATCTGTCAGTGGTCTTTCAGCAGTCTGTCAGGGATGTCTTAGCAGTCTCTCAGTAGGCACGGTGGTTTGCCAGCGATCTGTTAGCAGTCTCTCAGTACCAGTTTGTGGTGTGTCAGTGGACTGACAGTGATCTGTCAGTGGTCTTTCAGCAGTCTGTCAGGGATGTCTTAGCAGTCTCTCAGTAGGCACGGTGGTTTGCCAGCGATCTGTTAGCAGTCTCTCAGTACCAGTTTGTGGTGTGTCAGTGGACTGACAGTGATCTGCCAGTGGTTTCCAGCAGTCTGTCAGGGATGTCTTAGCAGTCTCTCAGTAGGCACGGTGGTTTGCCAGCGATCTGTTAGCAGTCTCTCAGTACCAGTTTGTGGTGTGTCAGTGGACTGACAGTGATCTGTCAGTGGTCTTTCAGCAGTCTGTCAGGGATGTCTTAGCAGTCTCTCAGTAGGCACGGTGGTTTGCCAGCGATCTGTTAGCAGTCTCTCAGTACCAGTTTGTGGTGTGTCAGTGGACTGACAGTGATCTGTCAGTGGTCTTTCAGCAGTCTGTCAGGGATGTCTTAGCAGTCTCTCAGTAGGCACGGTGGTTTGCCAGCGATCTGTTAGCAGTCTCTCAGTACCAGTTTGTGGTGTGTCAGTGGACTGACAGTGATCTGTCAGTGGTCTTTCAGCAGTCTGTCAGGGATGTCTTAGCAGTCTCTCAGTAGGCACGGTGGTTTGCCAGCGATCTGTTAGCAGTCTCTCAGTACCAGTTTGTGATGTGTCAGTGGACTGACAGTGATCTGTCAGTGGTCTTTCAGCAGTCTGTCAGGGATGTCTTAGCAGTCTCTCAGTAGGCACGGTGGTTTGCCAGCGATCTGTTAACAGTCTCTCAGTACCAGTTTGTGGTGTGTCAGTGGACTGACAGTGATCTGCCAGTGGTCTTCCAGCAGTCTGTCAGGGATGTCTTAGCAGTCTCTCAGTAGGCACGGTGGTTTGCCAGCGATCTGTTAGCAGTCTCTCAGTACCAGTTTGTGGTGTGTCAGTGGACTGACAGTGATCTGTCAGTGGTCTTTCAGCAGTCTGTCAGGGATGTCTTAGCAGTCTCTCAGTAGGCACGGTGGTTTGCCAGCGATCTGTTAGCAGTCTCTCAGTACCAGTTTGTGGTGTGTCAGTGGACTGACAGTGATCTGTCAGTGGTCTTTCAGCAGTCTGTCAGGGATGTCTTAGCAGTCTCTCAGTAGGCACGGTGGTTTGCCAGCGATCTGTTAGCAGTCTCTCAGTACCAGTTTGTGGTGTGTCAGTGGACTGACAGTGATCTGCCAGTGGTCTTCCAGCAGTCTGTCAGGGATGTCTTAGCAGTCTCTCAGTAGGCACGGTGGTTTGCCAGGGATGTCTTAGCAGTCTCTCAATAGGCACGGTGGTTTGCCAGCGATCTGTTAGCAGTCTCTCAGTACCAGTTTGTGGTGTGTCAGTGGACTGACAGTGATCTGTCAGTGGTCTTTCAGCAGTCTGTCAGGGATGTCTTAGCAGTCTCTCAGTAGGCACGGTGGTTTGCCAGCGATCTGTTAGCAGTCTCTCAGTACCAGTTTGTGGTGTGTCAGTGGACTGACAGTGATCTGTCAGTGGTCTTTCAGCAGTCTGTCAGGGATGTCTTAGCAGTCTCTCAGTAGGCACGGTGGTTTGCCAGCGATCTGTTAGCAGTCTCTCAGTACCAGTTTGTGGTGTGTCAGTGGACTGACAGTGATCTGTCAGTGGTCTTTCAGCAGTCTGTCAGGGATGTCTTAGCAGTCTCTCAGTAGGCACGGTGGTTTGCCAGCGATCTGTTAGCAGTCTCTCAGTACCAGTTTGTGGTGTGTCAGTGGACTGACAGTGATCTGTCAGTGGTCTTTCAGCAGTCTGTCAGGGATGTCTTAGCAGTCTCTCAGTAGGCACGGTGGTTTGCCAGCGATCTGTTAGCAGTCTCTCAGTACCAGTTTGTGGTGTGTCAGTGGACTGACAGTGATCTGTCAGTGGTCTTTCAGCAGTCTGTCAGGGATGTCTTAGCAGTCTCTCAGTAGGCACGGTGGTTTGCCAGCGATCTGTTAGCAGTCTCTCAGTACCAGTTTGTGGTGTGTCAGTGGACTGACAGTGATCTGTCAGTGGTCTTTCAGCAGTCTGTCAGGGATGTCTTAGCAGTCTCTCAGTAGGCACGGTGGTTTGCCAGCGATCTGTTAGCAGTCTCTCAGTACCAGTTTGTGGTGTGTCAGTGGACTGACAGTGATCTGTCAGTGGTCTTTCAGCAGTCTGTCAGGGATGTCTTAGCAGTCTCTCAGCAGGCATGGTGGTTTGCCAGCGATCTGTTAGCAGTCTCTCAGTACCAGTTTGTGGTGTGTCAGTGGACTGACAGTGATCTGTCAGTGGTCTTTCAGCAGTCTGTCAGGGATGTCTTAGCAGTCTCTCAGTAGGCACGGTGGTTTGCCAGCGATCTGTTAGCAGTCTCTCAGTACCAGTTTGTGGTGTGTCAGTGGACTGACAGTGATCTGTCAGTGGTCTTTCAGCAGTCTGTCAGGGATGTCTTAGCAGTCTCTCAGTAGGCACGGTGGTTTGCCAGCGATCTGTTAGCAGTCTCTCAGTACCAGTTTGTGGTGTGTCAGTGGACTGACAGTGATCTGTCAGTGGTCTTTCAGCAGTCTGTCAGGGATGTCTTAGCAGTCTCTCAGTAGGCACGGTGGTTTGCCAGCGATCTGTTAGCAGTCTCTCAGTACCAGTTTGTGGTGTGTCAGTGGACTGACAGTGATCTGTCAGTGGTCTTTCAGCAGTCTGTCAGGGATGTCTTAGCAGTCTCTCAGTAGGCACGGTGGTTTGCCAGCGATCTGTTAGCAGTCTCTCAGTACCAGTTTGTGGTGTGTCAGTGGACTGACAGTGATCTGTCAGTGGTCTTTCAGCAGTCTGTCAGGGATGTCTTAGCAGTCTCTCAGTAGGCACGGTGGTTTGCCAGCGATCTGTTAGCAGTCTCTCAGTACCAGTTTGTGGTGTGTCAGTGGACTGACAGTGATCTGTCAGTGGTCTTTCAGCAGTCTGTCAGGGATGTCTTAGCAGTCTCTCAGTAGGCACGGTGGTTTGCCAGCGATCTGTTAGCAGTCTCTCAGTACCAGTTTGTGGTGTGTCAGTGGACTGACAGTGATCTGCCAGTGGTTTCCAGCAGTCTGTCAGGGATGTCTTAGCAGTCTCTCAGTAGGCACGGTGGTTTGCCAGCGATCTGTTAGCAGTCTCTCAGTACCAGTTTGTGGTGTGTCAGTGGACTGACAGTGATCTGTCAGTGGTCTTTCAGCAGTCTGTCAGGGATGTCTTAGCAGTCTCTCAGTAGGCACGGTGGTTTGCCAGGGATGTCTTAGCAGTCTCTCAATAGGCACGGTGGTTTGCCAGCGATCTGTTAGCAGTCTCTCAGTACCAGTTTGTGGTGTGTCAGTGGACTGACAGTGATCTGTCAGTGGTCTTTCAGCAGTCTGTCAGGGATGTCTTAGCAGTCTCTCAGTAGGCACGGTGGTTTGCCAGCGATCTGTTAGCAGTCTCTCAGTACCAGTTTGTGGTGTGTCAGTGGACTGACAGTGATCTGTCAGTGGTCTTTCAGCAGTCTGTCAGGGATGTCTTAGCAGTCTCTCAGTAGGCACGGTGGTTTGCCAGCGATCTGTTAGCAGTCTCTCAGTACCAGTTTGTGGTGTGTCAGTGGACTGACAGTGATCTGTCAGTGGTCTTTCAGCAGTCTGTCAGGGATGTCTTAGCAGTCTCTCAGTAGGCACGGTGGTTTGCCAGCGATCTGTTAGCAGTCTCTCAGTACCAGTTTGTGGTGTGTCAGTGGACTGACAGTGATCTGTCAGTGGTCTTTCAGCAGTCTGTCAGGGATGTCTTAGCAGTCTCTCAGTAGGCACGGTGGTTTGCCAGCGATCTGTTAGCAGTCTCTCAGTACCAGTTTGTGGTGTGTCAGTGGACTGACAGTGATCTGTCAGTGGTCTTTCAGCAGTCTGTCAGGGATGTCTTAGCAGTCTCTCAGTAGGCACGGTGGTTTGCCAGCGATCTGTTAGCAGTCTCTCAGTACCAGTTTGTGGTGTGTCAGTGGACTGACAGTGATCTGTCAGTGGTCTTTCAGCAGTCTGTCAGGGATGTCTTAGCAGTCTCTCAGTAGGCACGGTGGTTTGCCAGCGATCTGTTAGCAGTCTCTCAGTACCAGTTTGTGGTGTGTCAGTGGAC
Organism: Locusta migratoria; assembly: GCA_026315105.1. Lineage (NCBI taxonomy): Eukaryota > Metazoa > Arthropoda > Insecta > Orthoptera > Acrididae > Locusta > Locusta migratoria. The sequence continues at coordinate 896,038,279 of CM048745.1, forward strand.
TGACAGTGATCTGCCAGTGGTTTCCAGCAGTCTGTCAGGGATGTCTTAGCAGTCTCTCAGTAGGCACGGTGGTTTGCCAGCGATCTGTTAGCAGTCTCTCAGTACCAGTTTGTGGTGTGTCAGTGGACTGACAGTGATCTGTCAGTGGTCTTTCAGCAGTCTGTCAGGGATGTCTTAGCAGTCTCTCAGTAGGCACGGTGGTTTGCCAGCGATCTGTTAGCAGTCTCTCAGTACCAGTTTGTGGTGTGTCAGTGGACTGACAGTGATCTGTCAGTGGTCTTTCAGCAGTCTGTCAGGGATGTCTTAGCAGTCTCTCAGTAGGCACGGTGGTTTGCCAGCGATCTGTTAGCAGTCTCTCAGTACCAGTTTGTGGTGTGTCAGTGGACTGACAGTGATCTGTCAGTGGTCTTTCAGCAGTCTGTCAGGGATGTCTTAGCAGTCTCTCAGTAGGCACGGTGGTTTGCCAGCGATCTGTTAGCAGTCTCTCAGTACCAGTTTGTGATGTGTCAGTGGACTGACAGTGATCTGTCAGTGGTCTTTCAGCAGTCTGTCAGGGATGTCTTAGCAGTCTCTCAGTAGGCACGGTGGTTTGCCAGCGATCTGTTAACAGTCTCTCAGTACCAGTTTGTGGTGTGTCAGTGGACTGACAGTGATCTGTCAGTGGTCTTTCAGCAGTCTGTCAGGGATGTCTTAGCAGTCTCTCAGTAGGCACGGTGGTTTGCCAGCGATCTGTTAGCAGTCTCTCAGTACCAGTTTGTGGTGTGTCAGTGGACTGACAGTGATCTGTCAGTGGTCTTTCAGCAGTCTGTCAGGGATGTCTTAGCAGTCTCTCAGTAGGCACGGTGGTTTGCCAGCGATCTGTTAGCAGTCTCTCAGTACCAGTTTGTGGTGTGTCAGTGGACTGACAGTGATCTGTCAGTGGTCTTTCAGCAGTCTGTCAGGGATGTCTTAGCAGTCTCTCAGTAGGCACGGTGGTTTGCCAGCGATCTGTTAGCAGTCTCTCAGTACCAGTTTGTGGTGTGTCAGTGGACTGACAGTGATCTGTCAGTGGTCTTTCAGCAGTCTGTCAGGGATGTCTTAGCAGTCTCTCAGTAGGCACGGTGGTTTGCCAGCGATCTGTTAGCAGTCTCTCAGTACCAGTTTGTGGTGTGTCAGTGGACTGACAGTGATCTGCCAGTGGTCTTCCAGCAGTCTGTCAGGGATGTCTTAGCAGTCTCTCAGTAGGCACGGTGGTTTGCCAGCGATCTGTTAGCAGTCTCTCAGTACCAGTTTGTGGTGTGTCAGTGGACTGACAGTGATCTGTCAGTGGTCTTCCAGCAGTCTGTCAGGGATGTCTTAGCAGTCTCTCAGCAGGCACGGTGGTTTGCCAGCGATCTGTTAGCAGTCTCTCAGTACCAGTTTGTGGTGTGTCAGTGGACTGACAGTGATCTCTCAGTGGTCTTTCAGCAGTCTGTCAGGGATGTCTTAGCAGTCTCTCAGTAGGCACGGTGGTTTGCCAGCGATCTGTTAGCAGTCTCTCAGTACCAGTTTGTGGTGTGTCAGTGGACTGACAGTGATCTGTCAGTGGTCTTTCAGCAGTCTGTCAGGGATGTCTTAGCAGTCTCTCAGTAGGCACGGTGGTTTGCCAGCGATCTGTTAGCAGTCTCTCAGTACCAGTTTGTGGTGTGTCAGTGGACTGACAGTGATCTGTCAGTGGTCTTTCAGCAGTCTGTCAGGGATGTCTTAGCAGTCTCTCAGTAGGCACGGTGGTTTGCCAGCGATCTGTTAGCAGTCTCTCAGTACCAGTTTGTGGTGTGTCAGTGGACTGACAGTGATCTGTCAGTGGTCTTTCAGCAGTCTGTCAGGGATGTCTTAGCAGTCTCTCAGTAGGCACGGTGGTTTGCCAGCGATCTGTTAGCAGTCTCTCAGTACCAGTTTGTGGTGTGTCAGTGGACTGACAGTGATCTGTCAGTGGTCTTTCAGCAGTCTGTCAGGGATGTCTTAGCAGTCTCTCAGTAGGCACGGTGGTTTGCCAGCGATCTGTTAGCAGTCTCTCAGTACCAGTTTGTGGTGTGTCAGTGGACTGACAGTGATCTGTCAGTGGTCTTTCAGCAGTCTGTCAGGGATGTCTTAGCAGTCTCTCAGTAGGCACGGTGGTTTGCCAGCGATCTGTTAGCAGTCTCTCAGTACCAGTTTGTGGTGTGTCAGTGGACTGACAGTGATCTGTCAGTGGTCTTTCAGCAGTCTGTCAGGGATGTCTTAGCAGTCTCTCAGTAGGCACGGTGGTTTGCCAGCGATCTGTTAGCAGTCTCTCAGTACCAGTTTGTGGTGTGTCAGTGGACTGACAGTGATCTGTCAGTGGTCTTTCAGCAGTCTGTCAGGGATGTCTTAGCAGTCTCTCAGTAGGCACGGTGGTTTGCCAGCGATCTGTTAGCAGTCTCTCAGTACCAGTTTGTGGTGTGTCAGTGGACTGACAGTGATCTGTCAGTGGTCTTTCAGCAGTCTGTCAGGGATGTCTTAGCAGTCTCTCAGTAGGCACGGTGGTTTGCCAGCGATCTGTTAGCAGTCTCTCAGTACCAGTTTGTGGTGTGTCAGTGGACTGACAGTGATCTGTCAGTGGTCTTTCAGCAGTCTGTCAGGGATGTCTTAGCAGTCTCTCAGTAGGCACGGTGGTTTGCCAGCGATCTGTTAGCAGTCTCTCAGTACCAGTTTGTGGTGTGTCAGTGGACTGACAGTGATCTGTCAGTGGTCTTTCAGCAGTCTGTCAGGGATGTCTTAGCAGTCTCTCAGTAGGCACGGTGGTTTGCCAGCGATCTGTTAGCAGTCTCTCAGTACCAGTTTGTGGTGTGTCAGTGGACTGACAGTGATCTGCCAGTGGTTTCCAGCAGTCTGTCAGGGATGTCTTAGCAGTCTCTCAGTAGGCACGGTGGTTTGCCAGCGATCTGTTAGCAGTCTCTCAGTACCAGTTTGTGGTGTGTCAGTGGACTGACAGTGATCTGTCAGTGGTCTTTCAGCAGTCTGTCAGGGATGTCTTAGCAGTCTCTCAGTAGGCACGGTGGTTTGCCAGCGATCTGTTAGCAGTCTCTCAGTACCAGTTTGTGGTGTGTCAGTGGACTGACAGTGATCTGTCAGTGGTCTTTCAGCAGTCTGTCAGGGATGTCTTAGCAGTCTCTCAGTAGGCACGGTGGTTTGCCAGCGATCTGTTAGCAGTCTCTCAGTACCAGTTTGTGGTGTGTCAGTGGACTGACAGTGATCTGTCAGTGGTCTTTCAGCAGTCTGTCAGGGATGTCTTAGCAGTCTCTCAGTAGGCACGGTGGTTTGCCAGCGATCTGTTAGCAGTCTCTCAGTACCAGTTTGTGGTGTGTCAGTGGACTGACAGTGATCTGCCAGTGGTCTTCCAGCAGTCTGTCAGGGATGTCTTAGCAGTCTCTCAGTAGGCACGGTGGTTTGCCAGCGATCTGTTAGCAGTCTCTCAGTACCAGTTTGTGGTGTGTCAGTGGACTGACAGTGATCTGTCAGTGGTCTTTCAGCAGTCTGTCAGGGATGTCTTAGCAGTCTCTCAGTAGGCACGGTGGTTTGCCAGCGATCTGTTAGCAGTCTCTCAGTACCAGTTTGTGGTGTGTCAGTGGACTGACAGTGATCTGTCAGTGGTCTTTCAGCAGTCTGTCAGGGATGTCTTAGCAGTCTCTCAGTAGGCACGGTGGTTTGCCAGCGATCTGTTAGCAGTCTCTCAGTACCAGTTTGTGGTGTGTCAGTGGACTGACAGTGATCTGTCAGTGGTCTTTCAGCAGTCTGTCAGGGATGTCTTAGCAGTCTCTCAGTAGGCACGGTGGTTTGCCAGCGATCTGTTAGCAGTCTCTCAGTACCAGTTTGTGGTGTGTCAGTGGACTGACAGTGATCTGTCAGTGGTCTTTCAGCAGTCTGTCAGGGATGTCTTAGCAGTCTCTCAGTAGGCACGGTGGTTTGCCAGCGATCTGTTAGCAGTCTCTCAGTACCAGTTTGTGGTGTGTCAGTGGACTGACAGTGATCTGTCAGTGGTCTTTCAGCAGTCTGTCAGGGATGTCTTAGCAGTCTCTCAGTAGGCACGGTGGTTTGCCAGCGATCTGTTAGCAGTCTCTCAGTACCAGTTTGTGGTGTGTCAGTGGACTGACAGTGATCTGCCAGTGGTCTTCCAGCAGTCTGTCAGGGATGTCTTAGCAGTCTCTCAGTAGGCACGGTGGTTTGCCAGCGATCTGTTAGCAGTCTCTCAGTACCAGTTTGTGTTGTGTCAGTGGACTGACAGTGATCTGTCAGTGGTTTTTCAGCAGTCTGTCAGGGATGTCTTAGCAGTCTCTCAGTAGGCACGGTGGTTTGCCAGCGATCTGTTAGCAGTCTCTCAGTACCAGTTTGTGGTGTGTCAGTGGACTGACAGTGATCTGTCAGTGGTCTTTCAGCAGTCTGTCAGGGATGTCTTAGCAGTCTCTCAGTAGGCACGGTGGTTTGCCAGCGATCTGTTAGCAGTCTCTCAGTACCAGTTTGTGGTGTGTCAGTGGACTGACAGTGATCTGCCAGTGGTCTTCCAGCAGTCTGTCAGGAATGTCTTAGCAGTCTCTCAGTAGGCACGGTGGTTTGCCAGCGATCTGTTAGCAGTCTCTCAGTACCAGTTTGTGGTGTGTCAGAGGACTGTCAGTGACCAGTCAGTGATCTTCCAGCGGTCTGTCAGCCTTCTGCAGAGGGCAGAAGGCAAAGAGGTTACTGCGGCACTCTCGCCTACAACACAGAACCGAGGCTCACTTCCCCATCGTCACACTATTTACTGTTCCCTCGAAAAGTACACTGCTCAAAGAACATCTCCATGGACAAGGTTCTTTGACTATGAAGCAAAATGACAGGTATTTCATCAATTTCAGAATACACGACAATAGATTAAGACCTAATGAAAGACGTCTCTTGCAGTAAAGCATATCCAAAGCACTCGCATACAGTGTACCACTTATGGCGGCAATGCGAGCCGATATCGTTACGTGCATTCTGTCATGAAGGTGTCGAATGGCGTCCTGTGATACATTGTCCCAAGGACCTTGCACTGTTGATGCAATTTGGCAAAGGTTGTTGGAGAATAAATAAGCTCTTAATTTTTTTAAATAAAACAACTTTAACAGTAATGTTATGACAGTTTTAATTTTACTGGTTTCGATAATTGAATATTACCCTCCTCAGGACGCAAGTTTTATAGTGTTGAATTACATACGCTAAACAGCAACTATATTCAGAATGAAATTTTCACTCTGCAGCGGAGTGTGCGCTGATATGAAACTTCCTGGCAGATTAAAGTTGTATGCAGGAACCGGGACTCGAACCTGGGACCTTCGCCTTCGCGGGCAAGCGCTCTACCGTCTGAGCTATCCCGACACGACTCACGATGCCGCCTCACAACTTTACTTCCACCAGTACCTCGCCTCCTACTTTCCAAACTTCACAGAAGCTGTCCTTCGAAACTTGCAAGACTAGCACTCTTGGAAGAACGGATATAGTGGAGATATGGCTTAGCCACAGCCTAAGGGATGTTTCCAGAATGAAACTTTCACTCTGCAGCAGAGTATGTGCTGATATGAAACTTCCTGGCAGATTAAAATTGAAAAGGTCCCAGGTTCGAGTCCCGGTTCCTGCACATAATTTTAATCTGCCAGGAAGTTTCAGGAACTATATTGGTTAACTGGTATGTCGCGGGGGAATAACCGTCTTCTCTAAGGCGCATTGCTGCGGAGAGCGTGGCTTCTCCCAGTCGAATGTTCGAGTCCTCCCTCCGGCACAGATGTGTGTTTGTGTGTGTGTTGTTCTTAGTATAAGTTAGTTTAAGTAGTTTGTAGCTCTAAGGACTGATTCCAATACATTTTGCTCCCATAAAAAAGGCCACCTTTCTACGATCTGTCTAATATTTTATTTTCGGACATCATGCCTGAAAATAAAACATCATTAAGAAGATCACATAAAGATGGATCAGGAATCGTGCCTGAAAGTAAAAAATCATTAAACAGATCGCGCAAGGATGGATCTACATTCTAGTGAATCAGTATAGACCCAGTTTACAGGATGCAGTTCAACCTAGAGTGTTGAGCAGGGGTCTGAACGTGACAGTATTCCATTATCGAAACTAGACATATTAAAAGTTTCATAATGTTAACAGTTGAAGGTTTTTACTCATAAAATTAATATCACAGCCGTGGTCCAAAATCATCTTTGTTCATCGTGCCCATACACGTTCGATTACTGAAAGCACTGTCTTGAGAATTACGAAATGTATCTTTTCCAGTTTAAATTCTCGTCGATGTGGGTTCCTAAATTTTGGAAGTTCCTACTCTACTTTTTTCGTCAGCATATTGCATACTAGCTAAACAGACCATATGTATTGGGCGTTTTTATTTACAGCCTTGGAGACATCACAAAAAATCCCACTAGGTGATGTCCAGTTATTGAGAGCATTTAATATGTTGAAAGTATATATAGCGTTTTCTGTTGAAAATCCTTTCTGAAAACCAAACTGACCGTTTGTTAGAACTTTATGTTTACATATGTGTGAAACTACTCTAGAATACGTTACTTTTTCAAGAATTTTGGATAGGGCTGTCAGAAGTGAGTTTGGGCGGTAGTTGTTGACGTCAGACGTATCTCCTTTTTTGTGTCAATAGCATTTTTCAATCTATCACGAAAAACACCCTGCTTCAGAGAACTATTAAATATGTGGCTAAGAATCCTATTTATTTCTTGAGAACAAGCTTTTATTACCCTGTTGGAAATATCATCAATTCCATGTGAGCTTTTACTCTTGAGAGAGTTTATTATTTTCTTAATTTCAGAAGGAGAGGGAGATGGAATTTCTATTGTATCAAATTGTGCGGGTAAGGTCTGTTCCATTAACTGCCTAGCTTCTCCGCAACATTTAAAAATAATTATTAAAAATGTTTTCAACTTCTGGCTTGTTAGTTGTAAACTTTTCATTGACTTTGATGGTAATGCTGTCTCCCTGTGCTCTTGGTTGCCCTGTCTCCCTGGTAACAATATTCCAAATTGTTTTAATTTTGTTATCAGGGGTACTAATCTCAGACATGATGCACATGCCTCTGGACTTTTTAATAACTTTTCCTATTGTAGCACAGTAGTTTTTATAACATTTTACTGTTTCTGTGTCATTACTCTTTCTTGGGGAAACAACTTTCAAATACTGTTACAACTGTATCATGAAATAAGTTGTATTTTAAATTAGAATCAGCTCTCTTATACACCTCATCCGAGTCTAACTGCTGAAGATTTTTCTAATTGTTGAATCGTTAACTGAACGCACAATTTTGGAGGGCTGTTTTGAATTACAGAGAGGAACTATGTCATTTAATGTAACTAGCTGTGCACCATGATCGGAAAGACCATTCTCAACAGAACAAGCATTTATGTTTTTAAGCTTATCTTGATCTATAAAAAACGTTATGTATCAGTGTGCTGCTGTTCTTTAGTACCCGAGTAGGAAAATCAATTACAGATGACAAATTGAAAGATCCGAGTAAGACTTCTAGGTCATTCTTCCTATTACATTCCTTTAGTGAGTCAACATTGAAATCCCCACAAATAATAATTTGTTTTCCCTGATCTGACAGATAGCACAACAAGGCATCGAAATTTTTCATAAATAACTAAAAGTTTCCTGAAGGGGACCTATATACTGTTACAATTGTAAAAGAAGGACCTTTTTTCAGTTTAAGTTCACAGGCACATGTTTCTATATGTTGTCCTACACAAAACTTTTGAGTTTCTAAACTTCTTACACAGTGATAACTTTTGACATAGATGGACACTCATCCTCTCACCTTATTCTATCTAATTACAGGTGTCCTTCATCTCTCTCACGCCATCTACCGTATGAAACTGTATGTACTGGGTTTTATCAAAGTTTAATGAGAGTCCATTTGTAGATGCTGTGTCCCATCTCTCGTGCGCCGACTGTAATACGTTAAAACTGGCTTAAATCGTGATAACCGGCCATCGTAGCAGCAGTAGCCGATCAACAGTCTGCGCCAGACATCCTCAGTCTTATGCAGTAGAGTCACAAAAACTCGGCACTGGTAACCCGGCAGTCCGGATAACTCGGCCACACCCCCTGGAATTATTCCGTGCTTGCATAATGCAGGATACAAGTAAAATCGTAGCGTGCAGCAGTTACACGCTATGCTATGTACAGGCCAAAATATCGTCTTTTCCTGTGACACTTACACTGCATTTAAGAATTCTTTGAGATTCATTAATGCAGAATGTAGATGCGTTTCCTACTGAAAACAGTCGTCATCAAAACTACGTGAGTGCACTTTTTCACGGTGGAGTTTAAGATCCGCTTAGGCTTGATGGACAGTAATTAACTTAGTTACAGCAGACAACAATGACACACGTGTTCAAAATGTTCAAATGTTTGTAAATCTATGGGACTTAACCGCTTGGTTACTAGTTTCTCTCTTAGTATTTAAACTGTTTTAAACTAACCTAAGGGCAACACACCCATGCCCAAAGGAGGACTCGAACCTTCGATGGCGAACGGTCGCGCGCGCTGCAGCACGGCGCCTTAGCGCGCACGGCTATTTCACCGCGGCAACACACGTCTGATGCAGCCGCGCGCGATCTGCCGCTCAGTCTGCCTACAGCCTTTTCTTAACTGCGTTTTGTGAAGTCCATGTGAGTAACGAATATCATTTCTTAGATATTATTTTAAATACTTTTTGTGTTACTGAATTCTATCATTTGTATTGTATTCGAAAGCAACAATAGAAAGTTTTATAACAAAACAATCTTACCTATGCTTTTCTTTTTAACACCGTTCTCGATAACCCGGCATTTTCACAAACTCGGTCAGCGTTGGGTCCACATTAGACCGAGTTTTCGGAACTCTACTGTATAGGCCTTGTCGATCGTATTGCTGGGACCTAGCGGTGGCTTCTCAGCTTTAGGTCAGGATGAGGCGTGGAACTTGGTGGAGCGCCAAGGGACGCTAGTGAAACAGAATTATATTTGACACATTTTATTCTGTAACATGCATAAGTTTGATGAAGGCGCTAGCTCGACAGGAGCTAGAGCAGTAGGTGGCCTCGCCTTCGAGCTGCAACCTCGGTGTTTCGTATGATGGTAGTGCCCGCGCCGCGATTCCGGGAAGCGATGCAAAGACTGTTATTGTGAAGTGCTCTGTCCCTTCACCAGGCTATGCAGCGGTCATGAATCTACGCAGGGACCCCTCTGAAGTCGGATATCGTGCTGGTTCCCTATTCGGGACACTGGCTGGCCAGATTAGCACCAGAGTGCTACCTCGACGACAGGAACATTGGCCTGTAGTAACCAACCACTGAAGACTGCGCTGGCCTCAGGCAGCCACCGTAGAGGTGTGAAGTCGTCAGCACAGCGGATCACCATCTTCCCAGATGATGTTTAGTGTGGAGTGTGGCCTCGACCAGACTCCATCTCTTAGCTGCCTCTAGCAGCTACCACGATGTACTGCTATCTGTGACAAAGACTGAGCACAACGATGAGGCCAGTGAATTGACGAATACCTCCTGGGCATCGTCGATTCAGGAGAGCAAGTGACTGCTACTTCTAAATGTGGGAGTATCTATACATAAAATTGGCTGAAGCTATGACGTCTGAAACGGTTTGATGTGTTCCCTTTGAAAATGCGGTGTTCGTCCGATGTGTCTTTAATGCTGACACATCCGCGGTCTTATTCACTCTTGTGACAGAGTTACGTGTAGTTATGAAATGTTTACTAGCTGCGTCTCTGTCTGACAGCCATTTCACTCATTTCGCTGACGGTAGGCTTTCCAACTTGCCGACACAGAGGCTGCCGTCATCACGCAAGGCGGGTGAGGATTTTCTGCGATCGGCTGCTGACCTTATTGCGTCTTGCTAAAGTGAGCAAACCAAAATCGTAAGGTAACTTGCTCGTGAATCATCTTTAAAAAATCGATATTTTGTTTTTCATGTTAAATTAAAGTTTAAACTTTACTGAAGACAATGGTGGTTAAAACATTTAAATTGGAGTACGGGAAGCTGTTTAAATATCAATTCAAAGATCACTTTGTATGCAGCCATACCTTTTTCCTGCTACTTTCACACGTCAGTAGTCAGACTTCTCCCCCAAAAACATAACAACAATTGATTTTCAAGTTGGCAGCGCTGTTGGAAGACACATTTCGATTCTCTTACTTGTTCTCTTGTATATCTTTGGTTATCGAGTGTTGTTTTGTTTATTAACGTTTCCGTAGTATGATTTAGTGCTACCTTGATTTTCTCGGAAGTTGTTTGCCTGCTAAAAAGGGTGTTGGTTCTGGAAAACGCCAGTTTTACAACAATAAGTTTGGGCTACCTTCTTCCGTAAAGCCTCTACTGATGACAATCCACAGCATGCGCTTTGTGACACTGGTGTAGGCTCATGGCGTAAGTACAAAAAAGCACTCGAAAATGTCAAGTTTATGTACCTACCGTTTGCAGTATTGGATGCAATGAAGCCCTTATACAGGGACCTAAGTGACAAAAAGCTCTTGTCACGTTGTTTACATGGGAAAACACAAAACGTGAACGAATGCTTCAACCATTTGATACGGAAACGCCTGCCAAAACCAGTGTCTGTTGGGTTCAACACCATGAGATTAGGTGTCTTAGACGCTGTAATTTGTTTTAATTGCGGGCAGTAAGCAGATGTGAAGTTGCTAGGAGTTGCTAGGAACACCTTCTTTGTTCAATATGAAACAATCACTAGTGGCAACTGATATGTTGAGAGTGCCCGAAGCTGAAAAGCTAGTACTTCAGGCAATTAAAGAATCCAGGACAACAAGGAGAAGCAAGAGAGAGAGAGAGAGAGAGAGAGAGAGAGAGAGAGAGAAGATTAGGAACATATAAACCAACAATAATATGGACCTGGAATGCATTAGGTGGCGGATGAATGGATGGTTAGGGTTTAACGTCCCGTCGACAGCTTGGCCATTAGAGACTGAGCTAACGCTCGGAGTTTTGGGTAAGGATGGGGAAGGAAATCGGCCATGCACTTTTGAAAGGAACCATCCCGGCATATGCCTGGAGTGATTTAGGGAAATCACGGAAAACCTAAATCTGGATGGCCGGAGGTGGATTTGAACCACCATCCTCCCGAATGCGAGTCCAGTGCGTTACCACTGCGGCACCTCACACGGTGAATGCATTAGGACCAACTCAGGTAAATTATAGGCAAAATATATATATATTTTACATATAATTTCCCGAGAAAGGCATTTTCTGACTTGTTTATTTTATGCAAAAATAAACTATTTGAGCTAGAGGTCTGAAATTTTTATGGAATGTTTCAGGATACTATTTGGAGAAAGGTAGACTACAGACACTAACCTACTATCAACAGGTGCAAAGATATCTACTGATTAACTATAAAAATGTAGCATTTGTTTCGAACGTCAAATGTAAATATTTCTAGAATTAAAACTTGTGAATCAAATTACATCATTGTAGTCTAGTTTCTAGATACACATGTTCCTTACGCGTACCTTAAGTTTCAAGTGTCTAAGTAAGACGGTTAGAAAGTGCATAAAACGAAGTGTGAACTGGCAAAAAAAGAAAATAATTTACAGGCTTTCACAAAAAATCTAAATAGTTTAATATGTGAATTAGTGAAACAACCTGTATATCGAATTATTCAGAAAGAGAGATGAAACAATGTCCTGCAATTTTATTCTATTAAGAGGTAGGGGTTGTAATTTACGCCTGAGTAAACTTTATGAAAATTTACAGAATGAAACTTTCACTCTGCAGCGGAGTGTGCGCTGATATGAAACTTCCTGGCAGATTAAAATTGTGTGCCGGAACCGGGACTCGAAACAGGGACCTTTGCCTTTCGCGGGCAAACGCACTACCGACTGTGGTATCCCGACACGACTCACGATGCGGCCTCACAACTTTACTTCTGCCAGTACCTCGCCTCCTACTTTCCAAACTTCACAGAAGCTCTCCTGCAAACACGCAAGACTAGCACTCCTGGAAGAAAGGATATGGTGGAGACATGGCTTAGCCACAGCCTAAGGGATGTTTCCAGAATGAAACTTTCACTCTGCAGCGGAGAGTCTTGCATGGTTCAGAGGAGAGCTTCTGTGAAGTTTGGAAAGTAGGAGGCGAGGTACTGGCGGAAGTAAAGTTGTGAGGCGGCATCGTGAGTCGTGTCGGGACAGCACAGTCGGTAGTGCGCTTGCCCGCGAAAGGCAAAGGTCCCAGGTTCGAGTCCCGGTTCCGGCACACAATTTTAATCTGCCAGGAAGTTTTATGAAAATTTGTCGCATTTTCCCAGGAGCTCACAGGCAAGTTACCTTAACCCGTTTCCCTGTCACAATGTTTGCGGCGTAGCAGTACTGCCGTTCTCTGAGTGTTTAAACCTCTGTGTGTGGCTCTTCGGTGCAAACACTGGTGATGACTGTCGCGCAGGGCTCGGCGTACGACCCGCGGCTGCCGTACGCCGTGCTGGGCGCCACGCTGGTGGTGGGCGGGCTGCTCGCCTCCTTCCTGCCGGAGACGCTGCACTGCCAGCTGCCCGAGACGCTGCGCGACGCGCAGGTGTTCGGCGCCGACGAGCCCTACTGGAGCTTCCGGCCGCACCGCCGCCACCAGCCCGCCAAGGGGCCCGTCTAGCTGTCTAGCCGTCTAACCGGCGCCGTCTCTGCACCACAGCCGGCCGCCGAGGGCGCTACTCGCTTCCTCCTGCACACACACAGGGGCCGTTCCGAAAGTAGTGCAGCGGTGAGTGGTCCGGGGCCTCCCAAATTATACACTACTGGGAAAAGCAGAAAGAGCACCGTGAATTGGTCTATCCAAGAAGAGGAAAATTTTATTGGCACATTCTTGAGGATGTATACAACACACGACCACAATGACAGAGCCATATGGACGTGAGTAGAGACACCAGAGCATCCGCATTATCGACGCTACTGTCGTGTATACCCTCCTTTTGCAGCAACGCAAGCTGCAGTTCTCCCATGGAGAAGATCGTAGAGGAGCCAAATGTACTCTTACTATGCAACTTCCGTCTGGTGCCTCAGTTGGGTCAGATTTCGTTCCGACTGTGCAGACTGTCCAAGATGACGTTTGATGCAGACTCAACCGTGATCAATCGGGGACACATCAGAGGATCATTTTGGCCAGGGTAGTTGAAATGCACCTCGAAGAGCATGTTGGGTAGAACGGGATACATATGGACGTGCACTGTCCGGTTGGAAAAGCATGTCTCCTCGTTGGTGCGTGGACGGTAGCAGGATGAACTGAGTGATGGTTCCAATGTACCGTGCACTGTCCAGTGTACCCATGATGATCAACAAAGAAGAACAGCCAGTGTTACACTGATATGTCTCCCCACACCATGATATTGGGTGTCGCTTCGGTGTGCTTATGTCATATATACTCCAGATTTTTGCGCTGCCCTGCATGGCGCCACACATGTCTACGATCATCATTGGCTAATCAACGAAAACCAGGCTTTTCCTTTGGTCCTTCCATAAGTGCGCTGAACGATGTTGGGGTACGAGTGGAAGGCGCCAACGGCACCCTTGATCGTGCATCATGGTGTGCAGAGCTATATTCTACACTGGCCCTTCTTCTCTTGTGATCGTTGAGGGAACTTTGAACAGTGCACGGTACAGTGAAACTATCATCCAACCTGTCTTGCTGCCGTTCATGCACCAACAAGACGATATGCTTTTCTAACAGGACAACAGACGTCCACATATATCCCATACTACCCAACGTGCTCTTCAAGGTGTACGTCTACATCCCTGGCCAGCACAATCTCCAGATGTCTCCCATTGAGCATGTTTAGTACCGAATGAAATGTCACCTTGCTAGGTCTGCACAACTGTCTCCAAATATGGCCCAACTCACCAAGCGGAAATTGCTTGGCAGCGCATTCCGCAATACTACATTCGACTCCTCTACGGTCTCTATCGTAGAGTTGTGGCTTGCATTGCTGCAAAATAAGGGTATACCCGATACTAACATTGACACTGTGCACGCTCTGGTCACTGTAGTCATGTGCATAGGGCCCCGACTGCGTAATCGTGTAATGTATGCCTGCTCAAATGTATCAATACAATTTCTCTCTTTTTTCATTTTTCAGGAGTGAAGATCTTATTAGAGGAACTCTTCCTCTACAAAAAGGAACTATTCAATACAGTCTCCGTTACAAGCGATACAGTCTCACCATCGTTGAATCCAACACTCGCATTCTTTTTGGAAAAATTCAATCTTCCTCTGTCGAACCCACTTCTTCACTGCCACTTTGACCTCATCTGTATCCTGAAAATGTGGTCCCAGAATATTTTTCTTCGTTTAACCGAACAAGTATAAGTCACAAAGTGCTAAATCTGGGCTGCAAGGAGGATAAGGGACAACTAATGAGCCGAATTTGCTAATCACTTGACTTGTGGCCAAAAACCTGTAATATTTCCCATTGCCATAATGAAATTTGCTCGATTTCTAATTCTTGTTTAGTCTCTTCTTTCTTATGGATTCTTGAGGCTTCCAGAACGTTGTAATGTATCTGTTGCTGTTCACAACACAACCATATATTCAACGTGAATGACTCCCTTGTCATCCCATATTTGCTGATCGCTGGCTTTTGCATATTTTCGATCTTGGAGAAGAGGTATGATTCCACTCCTTTGACTGATTCTTCGTTTCATCCTTTGTGACTAAACCAGAGAGAAATGACACTAGTAGCTCAGAACGGACTTCCGCCATTGTCCTTCAGTTCACGTGTCAGCAGCCTCACTAACCACTTCGCACACACTTTCCGATATTCTTAGTCTTTCACCATCTCGTGATAGGTATTGTGGTCACAGTCCAGTTGTCCAATGAACTCTGATTCGTCTGGCCGTATAAATCAGTTCATCTAGTCATAGGTGACACACGTCAGTGGTCGCAATTACAGGCCTCGCACTGCGTGGTTCATCTTCGGTGCTGGTTTCTCCTCCTTTAAAGTTCTTTGTCTCTGCACATTTCTCTTGTCACTCGCGCTGACTACATTGATATTTTAAGCCTCCTATAGAAGTCACCAAGGCCGCACCCTTCCTTTCTCGAAAGTTCAGTCACTGCACGCCGTTTTAGCTTCAAATCCATATCCATTTCGTACGAAAAAAATAAATTGCGCGAGAGCCACTCGACTGAGATGTGGAATTTGAGCTACATTCGTCAGTACCGTACATAAACAAGCTACGCTTACCATTGCATTACTTTCGGAACGGCTCTCGTAATCAAAACCTATGTGTAAGCGTCCTTTTAGGTTTGATCCTTTCGTGGTCGAATTAATTCGCTTATTTCTCTAAACACTGGTTTCCTGCTTTTGAAAGTATACTGACTCAGTCGAAATTTGTGACATTTGATTGTTTTTTTATCTTTTATAATTATTTTAAGTGGGTCGTATACGTCACATTGGACTTGAGGAGGAATAAATCAAGGCAGCCAAATCTTCCAATAGAGACTGAGTCTTTGAAATGTAGAAAATACCATTATTGTGTCAACCAGATTTCTTTTCTCACTGCTGAAGATTTTTGTGATGTTTTCCCAAACTTGTTTGGTAAGGTAAGATAAAATAAAAAAAAAGTTCCGCATTCTGGACCTAGATGAGCCACATTTGTGCCTGACGGACAGCCAAGTCATCATACACCGATGCTGTCGCTGGATGTGGTGTGGAGCAGCACGTGATCACAACGCTGGTCTCCAGGTCACTGCTGTGAATACACAGTGGTACTGTGCAGGAGCTGCATGTGGTGCCATCAGCTGAGCCGCAGTGCTTACACCGCTCCCTGGCGTATCTCCGGCTTTGCCAGTACTTGACTGGGCCATCATTAGCGTCTGCAGAGGGCTGCTGGTAAGTTGGCTGCACTGGGCCCTCGTGAAGCCAACTGAGGAGCCACAGAAACTGACGACGGCTGCGACTGGGAAAGGACAGCGGCGAGACACACAACGAAACTATTTACTATTGCGACGTCTACAAAGAAAATAAAACAGATAAAAACATTGTCACCTTGACTGACATTCTGTCAATAGCATATCTTTATTTCTTCTATTCATATCAGTCAAAATCACAGAATCAAATATATTTAAGGCGAACCAAATACTATGTTTCATTGTCCAAAGAAACTGCCTATACCACATTTGTGCGTCCTATTATGGAGTATGGCTGCGCGTTGTGCAATCCCCAGCTAGCGGGACTGACGGGCGATTTAGAGAAAGTTCAGAAAGGGCAGCTCGTTTTGTATTATCGCGATATAGGGGAGAGAGTGCCACGGAAATGATGCACGAGTTGGGGTGGAAATCATTAAAAAAGGTGTTGTTCGTTGCGACGAGATCTATATACGAAATTTCTTTCACCAACTTTCTCTGCCGAACATAATTTGTTAGCAGCAACCTACATAGCCATTCGGACGCATGGTTGTAGGTGATGTGACATTAATACAGAGAGCGACGTTTAAGATACAAAATACATACAGTATTACAATACGAAAAAGAAAACAAATTTATTTAAAAAAATTTCTACCCACATTATTGTCTGTTTTGGGCCTCTACTACAAATTTTTATTATCTGCACAATCTTACAGTAACATGCCTTTGAAAGAAATGACATAAGAACATCATAGGATCGTATAAAATCAACTGGCTGTCAGATATAAGAGCTTCACAGGTAAAGCAAGGATATCAACACCTTGTCAAGTTTGCCGACTTTGACGACTGCTGGTGTCACCCGTTGTAGAAACATGGAGCTAAACACGTTGCGCACGTTACCACATTCCATTCATAATATGCGGTAGTTGAAAAGTTAATACAGAGTCGGGAAAATATAAGTGGCTCAGCCAGAAGAGTTACAGGGTACAAAGACTCACGGCAGATGAAAGGAAACACAGTACTGATCTGACAGTAGCAGATGTTGAAAGTGATCACCATTCATCTCTCGGCATTTTTGGGTTTTATTCAGCACGCTGGTGAAGGCGGATCAAAGCTGGAATGCTGGCATTGCTGACATATCTTCCGGAATGTTTTTCTACATTCTTGAAGTCCATTAGGATTGTTGTGATATACCGTAGACTTGAGGACTGCCCCCACAGATTAATGGCACGGCGTGAAGACTGCGTAAATGTGGTCCAAAGTACGGCTGGCAATATGGGCAGTTGCTCCAAACTGTTAGAAGTAGCTCTCGGTCTTTCCCTCCTCCGTTAATGCTGCCGCATAAGTTTCAAAAGGTGTTGCATACAAACCTACAATTTTGTTCCAATATTTATGAAATTTTGTACACTTAAGCTTCAATTCACGAGGACGGTCGCCGTAAGTGTAAGAATTACATACGATATATAGTTCACGAGATATGACGTCATAAACAATGATATGCGCGATAAACTGCTGCATTTTGCGGCAATGCTGCTCATTTTCTCCTAAACCATTGGATCGATTTCAACTAAATTTGGTACACGCATTCCTTACCGTGAGGTAACCATTTCTGCATGGTTAAGGATCACACACGGCACATCGTTCAAAAGATATTACGTCATAACCAATAGAAATCGCAAAAAATGCCATATAATGAGGCAAGAATTTATAAATTCGCTATATGAGAATAGACGAAGGCAGCCAAATGCCTTCCAACTGGAAGGATAAAGCAACGTCGAAGAGGACCGATGATGTCAAGGTGAACATGTATGAGCAGTTCTTTTGGGATGTCGAAGGTACCCAAAGATGGTTACGGTGATTACGTGTTGCGGCATGTTTCGCTGCGTTTGTACAAAGTGAAAATTCGGCTGTTGTGTTTCACATCTGCCCATACGAGCGTTGTCTGTAAAATAAGTTTCCCCAGGACCTCCCATCACGAGGATGCTATTACGCGGGATCCGGCAACTCTGGCGAGTAACTCAGTTCGCCTCTCCGGCAATCTGTTGGTGACGCCTAGTCATGACTTGGCTGTCAGAAGTGGAGTATGAATCATGTAGCAGGTGCAAATTATGCTCTGTGATTCGCCTTTTGTGTTCAAGACTCGCCAGTGGATATTCACTCCCAACCGTGTAAAGTATATGGAGAAATTTGTATGAGCGAAAAAATGTGCACAATGATGTTGAGAATTTAAAGATGCACATACTGACGTCCATGACGAATGACATTGTGGACAACCATTAGTTTCAAACAAAAGGATTGCGAATGCAGAAGAGACGATGTTGAAAGGTCGAAGGGGGACGGTTCGGGAAGTCTTTGAGATTATCCCTGATGTCAGCAAGAACAACATTGACAAAATTTTGACTGACCATTTATAATATACAATGTTGGCCTGAGAGTGCTTACAGAAGACCAAAGAAACTTTTTGATGTGTGCAACGAATTTTTCAGGACTATATAACTGATTCAAGGAATTCTTCGACTGTATTGTCACTGTGGACGAGACCTGAGTCCACTGCACTGCACGAGAAGAAAAACAGTAATCCTGTCAGAGGAATCATTCAGCATCGCCGAAACTGAGGAAACTAAACAAACACTGTCTGCAAGCTAAGTGAGTATGTTTTGGGATAGAAAGGGGATTATTGCTGATCTGCTGCTGTGAAAAGCTGAAGAACTTTCACCACCTGAGCCAAAACAAGAAGAAAGGCAAGCCGACGATAGGAGACCATTTCCAGTACGACAATGCTCGTCCGCACGTCGCCCACGTCATAACCAATCTCATCAACAATCAACAGGTTGGAAATGTGTGCCGGACCGGGATTCAAACCTGGGTCCTTTTCGTTTCGTGCACCACTGCTCTACCGACTGAGCTATCGTGGCCCGCTCCCCGGCCCGCCCTTCCAGCCTTACTTCTGCAACTGCATCGGCTCCTATTTCCCAAACTGACATCTGACGTCTCCCATTCGATGCAACAGATTTTCCCACCCATGCTACATTCCATTACAGCAACTGGAGATGGCTGACCAAAGCCAAAGGCACCTTCAGCTGTCCACGAACTGCTGTTTACTCTTCCTGCATCTGCACACATCTCCCACACGCCCTATACATGCTGTGTCTACTAACTGTGGAGATCAAGTTGGTAAATGAAACAGAAATGCTAAAAGTTCAACTTGTTACTACACTGGTCCTTAACAAATGGCATCTGAGGGCTGACTGAGTTGCTATCAATGTCCCGTCACTATTGAAACCAATAGTAAGACAAACAGAGGTGTGATAACTGTCAGGCAGTCACTAATGTCCAAATCAAAAGTCAAACGACTAGGCGAATATATATATTAAAATTTAAAAACTACAATATTCCTCCCTAAATACGAAAATAAGCAAAGTTTTTATTTTAAATAAGCAATTCAGAACGCAAATAAGCGAAGATAAGCAAAAAATCAAGAAAAGAGTTTAAGAATTAAACTATGAAACAAATATGGAAGTTAAATTTGGGTCTTGCTACTGCACTGCTTCTCACAAACACCGCCTGTTGTGGTCGACTGTCGCCACACCTTTATAACACAGCCAGTTGGTACGTACATGCTATATTCCATCATGGTTGCTGCCTTCCTTAACTTCATAACACAAAATGTGACATATGACTCAATTTGATGATGTAGTATCTTCATAAACTAGCATATTTCCAAATTTTAAAAAATCGCCTGGGTATTTAAGACTTCAAATGTTTTCAATGTTAAAATGATTATAAAGAGAGAATGTATTAGAGTGGAATGGGACAATAGCATATGAATAACAACGATGACAAAAATTAACTAAAATGTAAAACCAAAATACATACAATACCAGAATGAAATACTCATGTCACAGGACAACAAAAGGAAATTACTTCCTGCCCAAGGGGAGTGATGACTCTGCGGTTCAGTCCCCTTAAAATATCAAAACAACAACATCCTGTCCAGAGTCAAAGATATAAAAGAGCAGAAATGGCTTCCTGACTTATCCAACAAATTCATAAACATTTAAATTAAAAATTTCTTGATATTTTCATTGAGTTTCATTAGTCGAATCTAAGTTACCAACGCAATAAGCTCTTGATGGTGGTACATCTGTAATACTAAACATAACTGAATCGAGCTAAAGCATTCTAAATTTGAAAATGACATCGCACTCTACAGAGTTAGAACTGCACAGTGAATCACAGTATGCCATATGCCGTGATGACACAATGTGCTGGACAAAATGCATAATATTAGGTGAAAATATGTATGTCCAATATGATGTACTATGTGAGATAAACTGCCATATGAATTCATTGAACAAGATCTTAAAGTATGGTGCATTGTGTTACAATATATCAGGGGCAACAATGGCAACAATAATATATGTCACATGTTACATCACACCACAAAGTGTCATGACATATTAGATTAGATTAGTGCTTGTTCCATAGATCATGAACACGACATTTCGTTATGATGTGCAATGTGTTAGTTTCAGAAAATATATTTCCTATTTGAAGGTATCTATTATTTTATTTTTAATTTCTATTTATTTCCTTTTTTTATTTTTTCCTTTGCTTGTAAAATTAATCATTTATATCTAAAAATTCAGCTACTGAGAAGAAAGAGTTCACATTCAAACACTATTTTAATTTTTTTTTAAATAGTACTTGTCAAGTACTTAAATAATTTTAGCCTTGAATAGTGAAATCATCCTTTCTCCTAATGTTATACTTATGTACACAGCTGTTACTTTTGAATTGGGTTGGGGTATTGATAATAAATTTCATTGTGAATACATATATTAGGAGGCTACTGTGGAGATCCCTAGACCCTGAAATAAATGTCCTGCAAGCTGATTCTGATTACAGGCTTTTGAATGATGAATACTATATCACTAAGTCGTGAATTACTCAAAAACATGATGCCATATGAGAGAAGCCAGTGAAAATAGGAATAGTATGGCGCTTTACTGAGATGTCCATCACCAAAATTTGTAATAACCCAAATAGCATAAGCAGCTGTACTTAAACGTTTCAGCAGTTCATCATTGTGTTTCATTCAATTCAATCTGTCATCAATGCACACACGTGAAAATTATTAATAAGTTATCTTAGCTACAGACTTCTGTCCAAATTCTATATTTATTAATTGTAACATTCCGTTTACTTGAATTTTATCCATTATGGATGTTGAACTCCGTGACTGTTCCTTATAGGTTGTGGAAATAAAATCAGCTACCAGTCACAATTTTTGGCGGTTTATTAAAACACTACCGGTTTCGGGCTTGTGCCCATCCTCAGGTGTTTACATTCAGCCAAATATAAGTATCCAGTTCGTATTCATACATTTCTCATGGATATTAGTTGAGAGCATTGTAGTAACAGCAATATGGGAGTGCAAATTAGCATCATGTTACTGTTACTACAATGCTCTCAACTAATATCCATGAGAAATGTATGAATACGAACTGGATACTTATATTTGTCTGAATGTAAACACCTGAGGATGGGCACAAGCCCGAAACCGGTAGTGTTTTAATAAACCGCCAAAATTTGTGACTGGTAGCGGATTTTATTTCCACAACCTATTCCGTTTACTGTGATGAACTGTATATGCTGTATTTTAACGAGAGTCCCAAAGTTTCACTTAACTACAATTTTATCAGTTAATTATTGTTTGTGTGATCGCAATACTTGGATCATCAGCTGATTTTGGCGCATTACGTGAACCCCTTACTTCAACTTCAAATCAAATGTTTGTATAGTCTATGGGACTTAACTACGGTGTCATAAGTCCCTAAGCTTACAAACTACTTATGAACTACCTAAGACTAAGGACGGCACAAATATCCATGCCCGAGGGGGGATTCGAACCCCCGACCGTAGTGGCCGTGCAGACCGTGACTGCAGCGCCTCAGTCCCATCGGCCACCGCGGCCGGCACTTCAACTTCCTGCACTCTTCCAGGTAAGTAAGACGTGCATACGTCACAATCATGAACAACATTAATTGGAAAGAAAACATGGAAAACAACTTACGGAAGGTGAACCGAAGGCTAATTTTCATTGGCTGAACACTTAGAAAATGCAACAGTTCCGCTAAGAAACTGCCTAAACTACACGTGTCCATTTTAATTTCTGTGCTTTGCGGAATCCCTACCAAGTGGGACTGACGGAGGATATAGCGAAAGTACACAGAAGGGCAGCTCGTTTTGTGCTATCGCGATATAGGGGAGAGAGTGTCACGGAAATGACGCACAAGTCTGAGTGGAAATCGTTAAAAGAAAGACTTTAATCTTTGCGGCGAGATTTATTTGAGAATTTCTTTCACTAACCTTTTCCTTAGAGTGCGAATACACTTTGTTGTCACCCAGCTACACAGGAAGAGATGATCATCATAAAATAAGAGAAATCAGGTCGAAAACGGAAGATTTAGGTGGCCTTTTTCCCACGCGCTATTGAGGAATGGAATGTTAGCGAAATATTATGAAAGCAGTCCGATAAACTTTCTGCCAGACACTTAAATGCAGAGTAAATAACTGCCTATTTCTATTATACGATAAGTTACAAAGCAGATAATGTTTAGCATGTCACAATGCAGTGAGATTTTACATGGAATTTCCTTTGTGGCAAAATGTACATTCAGTCCAACATATGCGCCTGATGTGTTTCTTACACAAGATTCTCAGAGGGCATCATGTGACAGAATGTGGCACGTAGGACGCAACATGTGGCACGTGTGGAAAAAAACCGCTCTCATGTGTCAAGAACTGTTGATCTAAATGTTTATGTAGTTGCTAGATAAGAAAGTAGTTTCTTTGTTTTGCCGAGATAGGATCATTCATCAATCTGGTTCATGATTATTTTATTACTATTAATTATACGATTACTGAAATTAATGTATAAATAACGAATTAACAAAGTGCTATTCTCATTTCAGTCCACAACAGTTCAGAAATATTAAAACAAGTCACAGAACATGCTAATTTAGTCAAACAAGGCAAGCACGTGCTAAATGCAACAACAGGTAGTGATTATTGGTTGAAAAATTTCAGTTTTGACTTTATACATTTATTTGCCATTGAAGCAATTTTTATGAGTTTCAAGTGTAGAAGTGACACACTTCAAAAACCGATACGAAAAACAGTTGGTTTCACTTAAAATCCGAACGGCGCTCAGAAACATGTTTTGAAAAAAGAAAAATCGATTTACACAAATTGCCTGGTACCCACTATCGGTTGTTACACAGCTACAGTAAGACAGATAATCTAATGGCTCTTATAAACAGGGGCTGCTCTAGACTAAGTCAGAAAATGTCTACTACATATCACCGAGTAGAAACTGAACACCAAAACAGCGAAACTGGGCCTGAAAAGCTGCCACGCTGTGAAGACCTGACGATCATATGTAAATGTCCATATATTGTTAGTTGTATTTACAGCAAAGCATAATTCAATTGAAGCAACTCTGAGATAAACAATAAATATTTCTCATGCTTACCAAAAAAATTCTGGAAAAAGTGTAAAACAATAACATTATTCAAGGCCAATGTCTGTACTACATAAAACCAAATGCTACTCAACTGATGGGCACACCTGTAAGTGCGCAGATTTTTATCGCTTCATCTTCATTACAACATAAATTCCTGAAAAAGTGAGTATCTAGTTATTAACATTTACAGTTAGCAAATGACTGTAGTTTACAGTTTTCATCAGTACATTTTCGTTAAAATATAAAGCTTCAATACGGTAAGTATTAACTCAATACGAATTTTTTGAAATATCAGGATCAGTAACATATTATTCATTTATGTCCATCATTCATCAATGAAGTATCCTAAAAGGAAAATGCTTTATATCCAGCGCAATAAAAAACATATTTTAGTTATTGTTTCATTCTGATCTCAAATATTTACAACAGTACAAAAGTCCTGACATCGATTATATGATTCAATTATGTACAAGAGAATAAATACTTCAAATCAAAACATTTTACAGGGACGAAAGGTCATTATAAGGGATCGAACAGTTTTCGCACAAATTTTTGCAGGAACTGCAGTAATGATGACGTAGTGGAGCTCTGAAGGCGACCTGAAACGACACTATCCATTTGTTGATTGTCATGCTAAACTGATATTGATAAAATGTGCAAGAGCCAGGAAATCTAAACCACATTCCAGAAGATTGTGACATATTGCTAGACAACAGCAAAATGTTATTGAGGAGAAGGAATGAAAGTATCATTGCCACTCGTTTCAGCAATTACAACTGTGAAACTTTCTGGCAGATTAAAATTGTGTACTGGAATCGTGACTCGAACCTGGGACCTTTGCCTTTCGCGGGCAAGCACTCTACCGACTGAGCTATCCCGACACGACTCACGATGCCGCCTCACAACTTTACTTCCGCTAGTACCTCGCCTCCTAATTACCAAACTTCACAGAAGCTCTCCTGCGAAACAAGACTAGCACTCCTGGAAGAAAGGATATGGTGGAGACATCCCTTAGGCTGTGGCTAGGCCATGATTTCTTCCAGGAGTGCTAGTCTTGCATGTTTCGCAGGAGAGCTTCTGTGAAGTTTGGATAGTAGTAGGCGAAGTACTGGCGGAAGTAAAGTTGTGAGGCGGCATCGTGAGTCCCGGTTACGGCATTCAATTTTAATCTGCCAGGAAGTTTCATATCAGCGCACACTCCGCTGCAGAGTGAAAGTTTCATTCTGGACACTTTTGTTATTTGGCCTCATGGTAGTGAGAATTTGAATTATTTTTTTGGAACATCTAAATTCAGTCCATTCCAACATCCGTTTAATAATGGAAGTGGAAAAGAATGGTTGCCTTCCCCTCCTTGGTGTGTTGGTCAGGAGAAAGGCAACTCATACTGATTTGTATCTGGTAGCTGATAGTTGTCACCATCCAGCTCAAATGTTTGTAAATCTATCGGACCAAACTGCGTGGTCATCAGTCCGTAGCTTACAAACTACTTAAACCTAGGTAAACTAACCTAAGGACAAACACACACACACACACACACACACATACCCCAGGGAGGACTCGAACCTCCACGGCGAGCAACCGCGCGATACGCAGCGAGACGCTTTAGACCGCTCGGCTACTCCACCGCGGCCATCCAGCTCAACGTGAAGGGGTTCTTCGAACCTTAGTGCATAAGGCTCTCGTCATTTCTGACCCTGAAAGTATGTACACCGAGCTGTCTCATCTGGAGGTAACGTTTTGACAGATTGGCTATGGTGAAGGGCAGGTTAAAAGAGCGTTGCGCTATCGACCACATGTGCAACGGGCTAGTGATGATAACACTGAGTCGGCTCCCATGTCAGTGGCTTTTCTGCCATACCTTGGCAGCACTTCCAACAAGATTGGTCGCATTTTGCGGAAAAACAATGTAAAATGTGTGTTTCGTCCACCTTCTAAAATTAAGGCACTGTTGGGATCCGTTAAGGATGATCTCGGTTTGCGCAAGGCGGGTATCTACCGTATGCCATGTAGCTGTGGCATGTCATATGTTGGTCAAACTACTAGGACTGTTGAGGACCGTTGTATTGAGCATAAACGTCACACACGTTTACAACAGCCAAACAAATCTGCTGTGGCCGAACACTGTCTTGACAAAGGTCACCATATCCAATGCAACAAAACGGAAATTCTAGCATGCACTTCGAACTACTGGGACTGTTATCAAGGAAGCGATAGAAATAAAACTAGGTGGCAACCTTATGAATAGGGATGGAGGGTTCTGCTTAAATTTCGCATGGGATCCTGCTCTCTCACTTGTCAAAAACAGAGGTACAATACTTATCCGACCTCATCCGTCGAGAAATGATGTTTATTATCAATATTATGACCGGTTTCATCTCTGGTCGTATGGCGCTGTGTGCTTGCTCGGTGTGTTTTGTCTTTCCTGTTTACTCATTGAAAACCGAGGTTTTAAAGATCGTTGCACATTGCTTCCTCACTGCAGTTTCGCCTTGAAAATGGCAGGGTGGTCTCCTGCCGAAATATCGGCCGTCGTCGATTTTGATACCTGGCAGCAACCCGTACGTTTTTAAAGAAATAATGCTGTTCGTGCTTGACAGGTTCTTGTATGTACCCTTGTCTGCTCAATAAAGGTAATTGCCCTCATAATACGAAGATTTCGTGTCAAAATATTTGTGTTGTCACGCGCTTCGCTAATGCCAACGTCACATAGTTGCCAACATTATGATGCGAGCCAGTCAGGACGGTAAGTAAAATTTAACTTATCTGGACATCATTGTGATCGGCATAAAACATGGATCTGTTTGAAACCTGGGATTTTTTTAACAGCGCATTGATAAGGCATCGTTTTGAATAGTATAAACAAGCATCTGTTTGCATCCCATAAGTTTTTTTAAACAATATATATAAATGAAACGAAAATTAGAACATTTGGTATCGATAACTAGACAAGTCTAGATACCGATACCCTCGAGCTGTATTTGAAACAAAAATTCTAACAGCTGGTATCGGTAAGTAGAATTAACCTAAGTGAAATACTTGTCAATAAATACATGTCAACCAAAAATTATGATGATGTGGTACCGGTAACTAGATTTGACCTACATAGCGATACCTAATAAATACTGGTGAACCACAAAATATGAATGGCTGGTATAGATAATTAGACTTGACATATGTAGGTTAAGTCTAGATAGCGATACCAAATAACTATATCTGAAATATGTATCAGTAATTTATTTTGTTTTAATTTATTATGTCCCATAAACAAATAATAAAAAAATAATTTAAAAAAATAAAAAAAATAAAAAACAATTTTCTCGTGGCAGTCCCACTATGTTATTTAAATACTTTTTATACCGCTAAGACAGTTATTCTCTTGCCACATTTCCATAATTTCGCTACAGATTTTTACTCATTATCAAATATTCTCTGTTGTTCTTTGAAGTGCATAATGTTACGTAATTTCATTTCGTTTTAATTTGAACCGTTTACACATTCGTATATTCCAAAGTACAAAGTTATTAATACATTCAATTGTTTATTATAATGCATTTCTTGTATCAAAAGTATCATGAACGTAACAAGTACGTCACTAACGTATGACGTCATTGTTGAAAGTAAAGCACTATATATACCGAGCTGAACAATCCGCCATTTTGAATCCCAGTCCGGTGACAGTGTAGTATGGTTTATGTGCTGCAGCATAGTGAATTAGGAATATTTGTGATTTGTTTCAAGTGTGGAATGGTTGGTTGTGCAGCTCCTGATCAAATAATAGCAGACATTTTTGCTATAAATTTTATCGGTTTCCTTCAAACACAGATCGGCGTAAAAGGTGGGTTAGTTTGTACATTGCAGACGCCAAATATGGACGCCAAAATCGAGCAACTATCTGCTTAACATTAAGAAGAAAAAAAACTTTTTATTTCTATTAGAAACAGTTAGGCTCACAGAGAGGTAGTAATCAGAATGTAGGCCTAAACATGTAAGCAATGGTTTACTTTAATTTTGCGTCCAATTGTTAACATAACACGTGTGTTTAATGTTGTTTTTCTTGATTTCATTTAGACCAACTAAGGAGTTATTCTAAGGGCTGTTAATTTATTTCAAGTGATACCGGAGTGCAGATGGCTTTACCCAGCTTGTGGTTTTTAAATTATATTACTTCGCATTAGTTCAGTGTTTAATTTAAATGTGACTCTCAATACAGGAATATGTAGGTCTAAACCAAGCTGTGAACACGATTTCTGAAAAAAAAAAAGAATAATAAAAATAAATAAACAGAACTTTGCAAATAATGGGAACGGAAAGGCATTAAATTCGAAACTTAGCATGCAACATTCAGTTTATTTCGAAGTGGATACTGCCAGAGACACTTTATTTAGTCGTAATCTAACGAAACCAAACGTTAAAAGTTATTAAACACCTTTTTGACGTAAAATCTTCTCTGAAACATGGTGTGTGTAAAATATGCGAAACATTAGAGGGATGGATACGGGAAGTACAATATCGTAATTTAACATTATTCCGTAAATGTTTTCGAATTCAACTGTTACTGATACTGTAAACACACGTGGATGTGCAATTTGTAAACCAGTTATAACGATAATTGTAAAGTATTTAACTCTATTTAGTATATATTTGCAACGGCAACATATTCCTCAATGTGAAAGTAAGTGAATGTATCATCTCTCTACATACTCCTCCAATCACTAACTTCAAGTGGCTTGGGTCTTACAGTCAAATGTAAACCAATACGTTTACTATTCTGTAATATTTTCTGGCCTTAAGAGCATATTAAAAAGCGTAAGTATTCCACAGTCTAAATGCGCGCCTTCAACGTGGGATTCAAAATGGCGGATTGTTCTGCTTGTACTATACAGTGCTCTAGTTGAAAGCCGACGGGTGGTATGGGACACTCGACTTTATCCGCTTACTACTCGTACGGCAGCAACTCGGTCAGCTCGCTCTCGAAGCAGCGACGCACAGGGCCTATTTATTAAAGAAACAAAATGCTCGGGAACAGCAACCTGCTGACACCCGATAGCTGTTGTCTCTTTGAAACTGCGAGTCCGTCCACCTAGGCTGCACTGCCTCAGACGCCGCACGTTGTCGTAGTTAAAGGTTGACGGAGGCTCACGGTGACTAGTGAAGATTTCTTCTTTATCTATATATATATTCTTCTATTCCTGTTGAATTTATCCCGTTGATGGCACGCCCTGTCACGTATTAGCCTTATGGTGTAGAAGCACCCTTATATTGGTTAACTAATTCGGGACTTCTCCGTGGACTGATATCATCCCAAAGAAAAAGAAAAAAATATGTTTTAGTTTATACTAATTCAAAATTAAAGTCTTTGGTCCCATCATCTCGTTCATAAGTTATTATGTTAGCTGTCAATAACTCCTCTCGAAGATTGAAGTCAAAGATGTTATACTGATAGCACGACCCAGTTGTGCAAAATATTTACAAAGTTTGTGCAAACTTAAATCACAGTCCAATTCCTTCATTAAATTCTCACATAATTCTATCAGTCTTGATCATTAATAAATTGCATTGATTTTTTCAATCACTTGATAACACATTATAAATTCAAATTAATCTTGAAATAAAACTTTCGTTGGAATAATATATTAACTTCTCTTCATACAAAAAATGAATAAAAAACCTTCACAGTTAAATCAAATCAATATTGCTTCTCGAATGGGGATTTAGAACTGAACGTTTTTTAAACATTATTAACAATTAAAGAAATTTACGACTTCAATGCGCAACAGCATACTGCGAGATCTCCTCCGCCTAGACAGCCTTCGGCAGTGATCAGGCAGTGACCAGGTATGTATCTCTGTCGTCGGCGGAGAAACTTCCACGGTGTGCCGCTACGTAGTCGATGTTGATGTTCAAATGTTCAAATGTTTGTTAAGCTTATGGGACTTAACTACGGGGTCATCAGTCCCTAAACTTACAAACTACTTACTAACTAGGACGGCACAAATATCCATGCCCGAGGGGGGATTCGAACCTCCGACCGTAGTGGCCGTGCTGACCGTGACTGGAGCGACTCAGTCACCTCGGCCACCGCGGCCGGCGTCGATGTTGATCACGCAACGTATAAAATCAGACATATTTCACGAAGCTGTTGTTCTAAATATGATTTTTAATATCATCACAAACATAATAAACACATTACTAATCAAGTAATTCGATAGCAAAACTGAGCTCAACTAGGAAATGAGTGGACGATTAAACTTACGTTACGTTCCTCATCTTGACAATAGCGTGATATGGCCCCAGTATGGAGTGTTTGCTCGCTACGTACCACTCCGCCCTTTACAATAGAAGGCAGAATCTTATAGCCAGTCTCCGACTTACAAAATCGAATGCATTCAATGCAACAAAGCCTAAGTTGGGCGGGCAGGCAGGCAGGCAAAGAGAACGTATACACACAAGAAAAAAGTGTAAAGTTTTTGAGGCTGTAGTTCTTCACAAAACAATTTATTAAAGAAGTCATTGAATATAAGGAGAGGGATTGAGTTAAAATTTTTGGTGTGACCGCGATTCGAACCCTTACTGGGCAGACACTTCTACTGCCTATATCTTTTTCTTTTTTTTTCTTTATCGTTCTATGGGTTGCTCTGATCATAGCGGTCGCTGATCGTATTTGTCCGTTATTGTTCAATACGTTTCTGGTTCAGGTTTTTTTTATTTTTTTGGTTCTATGCTCCGTTTTTTGCGGTCGCTGTTCGTATTTGTTTGTAATTGTTCAATGCGTTTTTCATCTACATCTACATACATATTCCGCAATTCACCGCAAGGTGCGTGGCGGAGGGTACACTGTACCACTACTAGGCATTTCCTTTCCTATTCCACTCCCAACTAGAACGAGGAAAAAAAGAATGCCTATATGCCTCCGTACGAGCCCTAATTTCTCTTACCTTGTCTTTGTGATCTTTACGCGAAATGTAAGTAGGCGGCAGCAAGATCGTACTACACTCAGCTTCAAATTCCGGCCGTCTAAATTTACTTAACAGAAATTCACGAAAAGAACGTCGTCTATCTTCCAGCGATCCCCAATTGAGTTGCCGGAGCATTTCCGTGACACTCGCGCATTGGTCGAACCTACCGGTAACAAACCTAGCTGCTCGCCTCTGAACCGCCTCTATGTCTTCCTTCAAACCGACCTGCTGCGGGTCCCAAACACTTGAGCAATACTCAAGACGTGGTCGCACAAGCGTTTTATACGCGGTCTCCTTTACAGGTGAAGTACATCTTCCCAAAATTCTCCCAATAAACTGAAGTCGGCTGTCCGCCTTACTCACAATTGTCCTTACATGTTCGTTCCATTTCATAGCGCTCTGCAATGTTACGCCTAGATATTTGAACGACGCGACAGCATCAAGAAGCTCACTACTAATGCTGTATTCGAACATTATAGGATTGTTTATTCTACTCATGCGCATCACCTTACATGTTTCTACATTGAGTGCTAGCTGCCATTCTTCGCACCAACTAAAAATTTTGTCTAAGTCAACCTGTATGCTATTACAGTCAGTTACAGACGACACCCTCCCATACACCACAGCATCATCAGCAAACAGCCGCAAATTACAACTTACTCTGTCCATCAGATCATTTATATAGATAGAAAATAATAGCGGTTCTATCACACTCCCCTGGGGCACGCCTGACTATACACTCGTCTCTGATGAACACTCGCCGTCGAGAACAACGTACTGCGTTCTATTACTTAGGAAGTCTTCCAGCCAGTCACAAATCTGTGAACCTATTCCATAAGCTCGTATCTTCGTTAGCAGTCTGTAGTGTGGCACCACGTCGAATGCCTTTTTGAAGTCGAGAAAAACACAATCCGCCTGTTGCCCTTAATCCATGGCTCGCAATATGTCATGTGAGAAAAGGGCAAGCTGAGTTTCACATGAACGATGTTTCCTAAACCCGTGCTGATTCATGGAAAGAAGCTTTTCCGTTTCAAGGGAATTTACTATATTCGAACTGAGAATATGCTCTAAAATTCTACATGAAACTGATGTCTACGATATTGGCCTGTAATAGTGTGGGTCAGTTCTCTTTCCTTTGTTATAAACGGGAGGGTTTTTTTTTTTTTTTTTTTTTTTTTTTTTTTTTTTTTTTTTTTTTTTTTTTTTTTTTCTTACGGGTTGCTTCGTTCATTGCGGTCGCTGATCGTATTTGTTAAATGCGTTTTTGGCTGAGGTTTTCTTTGTTTTGTTTTTCACCCCTCTGATCGGCCTTAAAGCACGTCTCCCTCCACGACACATACTTTATTTTGTCTCAATGTGCGTAACACTTTCCTTCTTGAGGACAGAGTCCGGCGAAGCGTTTGCGATCCAATATAGCAGAAGCGGTGATTTAGAACTTACTATGGACTACTGGTGAGGCTGGATTATGCGTAGATGGAAAGCAATCAGAAGACTGCCCAAATAACACTGTTTCTGGTTTTACATACAGCGGCACCTCAAAGAAATAGTCCCCATTATTCTTCTGTTTATTTTGAAGTGGCTGTTTGTGTACATTGTGGTCTCGTGTTTGTATTACTCGGCACAGCCAAGTGGTAATCTCGCGACGGTGGCAGCACCGCCGTGTTTACAGAGGGTTGAGCAGCATGGCGCTCATGCACGCTCCAGTATTCCGGTAAGTGGGCCGCTGCTGGCCTGTTACACGCAGCGCGTTTACCCACGATTCATTCTGCGGAAGACTAAATCTAATTTTGAAATTCGAATGCAATGTTCGATGCTGTGGTTAGATGTTAAGCCTGTATCCATTTTACTAATCCTTTCAGTGTCGGTTTCCGATTGTTTTATTCTTCTGACGTTATGAAAAAATTGCGAAGCAGTCATTGTTTGAACATTACTACAGTTAAGCATGTCCAACACCTATGATGGCTACAAGTATTCCGAATGGATAAAGACATTGCGAGTACTCAGAAGGGATAAAGACAAAGCTAATAATCAAAATAAATTATTTCTTTCAATGATCAACATTGAAAATAAATTTGCCGGCCGCGGTGGCCGAGGCGACAGAGGCACTCCGGTCACGGTCTGCACGGCCACTACGGTCGGGGGTTCGAATCCCCCCTCGGGCATGGATATTTGTGCCGTCCTTAGGATTAGTTAGTTCATAAGTAGTTTGTAAGTTTAGGGACAGATGACCCCGTAGTTAAGTACCATAGACTATACAAACATTTGAACATTTTTGAAAATAAATTTCAATTAAAACCAATAGCTAGAATACTGATTCTACGATATAGTCCGGACAGCGGTGTCTTACCTCAGCTGTTCACGGAGCTTCGCTGGCGTGTCTGTAGAACTTCCTCCCATGCTGATCTCGTCTTCCTCAGCTGTTTCTGTCGATTCGTCGTCTGCCGATTCGGTCGCTGACGATAATGATTCGACACTTGAATCCAGCCCGGCTGATATTAGTATTTTTTCTATTTCTTCGTCCATCAGAGCATCTATTCTCCAATAGTCCTCGTACACTTTTTCTACGTGACATACCACCTTTCTCCAACCTTCTAATGTGACAGCAACAAAAGCATCAGCTGTAATTTTTGTCAATTCCGTATTCTGAGTACGGATTTTTTTCCCAATATTCCAGATTAATTCGATGGGATTCAGGTCTGGATGGTTCGGAGACAGTCGGAGGTGTACAAATCTATTCTCTTGCAAACTTTTGACAATACAATTAAAAGGAGTCGTGCCAGAAGTTCGAAATCCGTAGGTCGGAGTCATGACGTATGTTGTTGTTGGTCAGCCAGGATTCTATTACACTTTGTAGGAAGGCGGTTTATTCTCTTGTTTATTTTGATAAATGTTCAAATGTATGTAAAGCTTATGAGACTTCACTGCGGGGTCATCAGTCCCTAAACTTACAAACTACTTACTAACTACCTTATACTAAATACGGCACAAACATCCATGCCCGATGGGGGATTCGAACTCCCGACGGGGAGCGACCCCGCGTATCCTAGCATAGCGCCTCAATGCGCTCGGCCGCTCCGCAGCGGCTTATTTTGATACGGACCATTATCAAAAACAACAATACTTCAGGGAGGTAAGCCTGGCATAAGTAGAGTTTCAATGTATTTTGAAAGTTTTTGCTATCCGTATCTGAATGATAGTCGGTCGGTTTGGTTTTTGAATCATATCTGAGAAGTGACACTGAATGAAACCAATGTCTCTGCCTGCATGAATAACAATTAAACGGTGACTGACAATTTTGTTTGACAACACTCGTCGCAAAAAAAAAAAAAAAAAAAAAAAAAAAAAAAAAAAAAATATAAATAAATAAATAAATAAATAAATAAATAAAAAATAAATAAAAAAGTTCAAATGTTTGTATAGCTTATGGGACTTAACTACAGGGTCATCAGTCCCTAAACTTACAAAGTACTTATGATGTACTTTCGTACTAGGACGGCACAAATATCCATGCCCGAGGTGGGATTCGAACCCCCGACCGTAGTGGCCGTGCAGACCGTGACTGAAGCGCCTCAGTCCCCTCGGCCACCGCGGCCGGGACACTCCTCACACACTATCACTTTGCCAATATTTATTTACTGCATAATGCGTGTGAATCTATGTTTCATCCAAGTAAACCACTGGTCGCTTTCATTCTGATGCCAGATTTTTACGTAAAAACCTGAGAAAGTAAGCCCTTTTAGCAACAATGTCCTCTCGTTCGCACAAAACAACACGTTTATTTTGGCCCTTCTATAACGAAATCGAATAGACAAAACAATTTTTCTAAGTGTGTCCTTGCTAGCTTTGAAACTCAGTTCTGTTTAACAAAAGTTGTGTGGTTTTCGCCAAGTTGGTATTTCCCAACACTGTTCGTAATACCGTTGAAATTGCTGCCTGATAATACCTTTATTCATACTATCGTTCACATATTTAATGTGAGGTTCTTGCTTCTTCTTCTTCGGCTTAGAAACCTGAGTTCCACTCTGCTCGGCTTCGTGTCCTTCTTTGCGTAATTTAAAAACCATCCTCTTGCTCAGCTTTAACATTTTGGCAGCACATTCCGTCGCCTTCTGTTTCTCATCGTCATCGAATTCAATTACTTTAACCGCAGCCGCCATGCCTGTCGACGAAGACGCTTTCCACACTGACCTTCCATCGAAGTCTGGTCTCGCCCCGCCTGTCCAATTGAGCTGCCGGCATGACAGCAGTGTTGTGCGGTATGCCGACCAGCAGGCGTTACGTCGGCGGCATCAGAGCTAAGATAAACTCCGCTTTCAGCGGATACTCGAAAGGAAATAAATTTTCGTCGAAGTATGGCGCAAGTTGACACAATTTTACATGAGCCTCCAAAGGACAAAAATGATTATTTTAAAAGGATTACAAATCTATATTCAAACGAACAAAGTCAAAGACCGTTATTGTAAATTCTGCCTTTGTTATTGCGAATGACATCACTTCTTTATGTATTGACAGTCTACTGGAAGCATTTCAATTGATTCAACATGCTTAGACCCTATTCATTGATGCAGCAACACACAATAGAAAGTGCTTTGAGATTTTAATATCTTCTGTAAAACCAATCTTACATGGCCGGCCGCGGTGGCCGAGGGGACTAAGGCGCTCCAGTCACGGTCTGCACGGCCACTACGGTCGGTGGTTCGAATCCCCCCTCGGGCATGGATATTTGTGCCGTCCTAGTTCGTAAGTACTTCATAAGTAGTTTGTAAGTTTAGGGCCTGATGACCCCGTAGTTAAGTCCCATAAGCTTAACAAACATTTGAATTTTTGAACAGGAAACCAATTTTCCATAAGTGACTTGATTGCAGAGAACTTCACAGGTAATTACAAACCAACAGTTGCAAGTGTTCCTAACTTTATCAATAGATGACGCCGTATCTGGCAAACGATGAAAATTAGGGGTCATGCGCAAGATACATTGCATTTGGCATAAATATCGTATCGCTCGCGTGCAATAGCTCTGCTTGTGAAGCTTTTTTGCAGGAACGACTCTGGGGGGTTCTGCTTTAAGGAAATTCCGGTCATTAACGAACACGAGAAAAGGTTGTGGTCCGATGATTGTGAAAGCTCTGGAGAACATGGTGAAGAAGTTCGAAGAAACAGGATTGGCCTCGGTAGAGTGGCCGAGCGTTCCAAAACGTCGGAGGTTCGAGTCCTCCCTCGGGCATGGGTGTATTTGTTGTGCTTAGCATAAGTTAGTTTAAGTAGTTTGTAAACCTACGGACTGATGACCAGAGTAGTTAAGTCCCATAGATTTACAGGCATTTGAAGTGCAATGCGACAGAGAAAGGAAATTAGTCCCTTCGACCTCTGTAGAAGACGCGACTATAGCGTTCGAGTAAGGGACCAGCAGTGATGCGCAATACGGGAAGTGCCTGATCGTTAGAAATGCGTCCGAGAGCGGTGCATAAGATTCTGTGCAATATCCCGCATTGCTATACGTATAAAACCACGCATCGGCATGAGTCGCTTTCTGCTGACCTGTCTGCGAGACGCGTTCGCTCTGCAGTTTCTTGCTGGTATGGAAGTGGATAGCGATTGGCCAACGAACATTTTGTGGACATATAAGTCCATTTCCGCAGTAAAGGCTACGTGAGTACCCAAAGTTGCAGGAAAATCTAGTCGCTTATGAAGGAGTGCCACTTCATTCTTGAATGGTAACCGCGTGCAGTGAGCTCACAGCATCCTTTATCATGGGGCCCATCTGTTTTCGAGGAGATGACTCAAGCTGGTCCCGCCACTGGTAACCGGTTTACAAATCTCATTCCAAGCCTTCAACAGCGTCGATGTCTGGACAGTATCGTTGTCATGCACGACGTCGCACCCCCCCACGTTGTATGAGCCATTTCCCAAAGAACAGAATTATCAGCCGTCATTCTCCTATAGCCTGGTCGTCAAGGTCACTGGACATCAATCCGTGTGACTTCTGGCTGTGCCGCGGCGGAGTGGCCGAGCGCATTGAGGCGCTATGCTCTGATGCTCCAGGCCGCTCCCCGTCGGAGGTTCGAATTCCCCCCCCCTCGGGTATGGATGTTTGTGCTGCCTTTAGTACAAGTTACTTCATAAGTAGTTTGCGAGCTTAGGGACTAATGACCCCGCAGTTAAGTCCCATAAGCTATACAAACATTTGAACATTTGATTTCAGCTTCTGGCTGTAGGGTTATTTGAAAAGTGTTGTGGCCACATAGCGAATTTGGCTGAAATGAAGGAGATTTATTACGCAACATGTTCACTCTGTGGCCCGTGACACACTGCCGTCTGTTATGGAACATGCTGTTTAGCGGTTTCAACTTCTGGCCGAAAATGGTGGACAGCGTTTGAACATGACTTGCGCAAGCCCCGTGATAATTAACAGGTTTTACATTATGTGATTTTTCGCGGTTTTTGGCCCGATGAACGTTAAAAACCAGTTTTCCCTTCCGATATGATACGACCTTTTGTGGTGCTCTAATGTGCAAAATTGGGTAGAGAGAAAAATGAGGAATGTAGAATGACTTAGGTGGTAACTGAACCATTTGCTACCTTAAACTAAAATATTGAGCAGCAAATACATGAAATAACACGTATCTGAAGGGAAAAAACTGAATTAAATCGCAATAATTGTTTCAAATCGGGATTACAACATCTTTTACAATCAAACTTAATATATTAAAAAAACGCCCAACGTATATCTGGAAAAACATGAATGCTTCAAAATACAGATTGTACCCACTTCACAATTAAAGGCATAAAACAACAAGCAGACCTATGTCTGATGCACAGAACCTAATTAAGCCAAGAATTACTTCAAATAGAGATTACAAGAGTTTAACAATCAACCTTAAAAAACATTAAACCTTAAGCCAACTTCTGTCTGAAGTACAGTATGCAATTAAAGTAAGAACTGATTCAAACAACTATAACTCACCAATCTGGTCTGAAGGACCAACATTCAATTAAAAAAGAAGAATCGTTTCCAGTAAAGCTATAGTCAGTTCATATAACAACTAACACTGGAATGGATAACGGAGCAAAATGACAACTTTTAACAAAACAACAAGTAATCGTAATGCAGTATATTGCCCCCAAGCCATTAACAATGGGCACCTTGAAACACGTATCATTGGAATTCGTGGAGTGAAGAAAAACGTATAATTAAATTTGTGTAAGTTTGACTGAGCTTCGTTATCTCTGATCTGTGACACAGCAAACTTCTCAGGATGTGGTGTGCCTTTGTCAACTGCTCTGCAGTAGTAGCAGTTGTACATTAGTGTTGGCACAGTTCAGTATTGGCAGCTGCTATGTGCAGTGCCTGTGACGAGTTGTGCGGATCGTTTATGGGATGGACAGGCCTGACCGCATCTTGTCTCTGCTGTTTTGTGAAATATTCTGAAAGCTAAGGTTGCTCTTGCATAAAAATAATTCTTAATTTTATTTACAGGACTGTTTCATTTAAGTAGTTAGTTGACTAACCCTTTTCCTTTACCTTATAACAGATTTTCAAAGAAATATTGAGTACAGGATAAATTATGCAGATTAGTTTTTAAAAATCCTTTTTCTTGATTCAGCATAAAATGATAAATGAATATTACTGATAGTCATTGTTGTCTAAAATAATAATACTTAGAAGAATGTCAATACTTTATGAAAATGCATATCATTACATTTTATAGATAAAAGTTGCTTAGCAAATGTCTACATGGCGGTACACAAAATCCTAATGAGAATTTCAACAGCTGTGTGTGGCAACAAGTAGCGAAGACAGTGTTTGTTGGGTGGGCAATATTCAAAATTGGTGTGATGGATGCTGTTATGTGTTTCATCTGTGAAATTATCAGGACAAAAGTAATGGACAAATTAGGCATTCAACCAGAAAATACTGTGATAGCTGCTCCGACTGCCATAGATCGTCAGCGACTAGTTGAAGCT
Organism: Locusta migratoria; assembly: GCA_026315105.1. Classification (NCBI taxonomy): domain Eukaryota; kingdom Metazoa; phylum Arthropoda; class Insecta; order Orthoptera; family Acrididae; genus Locusta; species Locusta migratoria. Next base: position 896,076,622 of record CM048745.1, read on the forward strand.
GAAAGGGCTGCGGAATCCACCACTGAAGAGGCCAGAGTGAGGAAAAGACTGCTGAAAAAGTCTGCGGAGGATAAAGAAGCAGATGGCCGCAAGATTATGCCACTGGAATGTTCTGGAAGAGGCATATGGTGGGTCAAAAACACTGTGAACGTTCTTTTCTCATTTTCTCGAAACTACATTTTCAGAACATAAGGTACTTATATCTTCATAATGGTTATAGGTATTTTTACCAAATTTCTCCCAACTGAAGAATGGGACAGTATCTCTGTATTATGCCTAATACATTGCAGAAATGATGTATGTTTGTCATTCTGTATGTAATTTTAACGGTAATTTTTAAACAAAATAGTAATGAAAAGTAATAAGCGGTCTTTATTTTCTCAGGTGTAGTCCACACTACAGAACAAGAGGCATAATGTGTTCCTACGAATGTTGACAGGAGCCTGCCACAGTCTAAATGCTATTAGACTGACGATGCAGCAGAAAATGGTTCCAGAATGCGAACGTGCATTATGAAAACATCTGTTAGCCAAACTATTGTATTTCTGAAACTAGAAGAGATACATCAATGAATTCCTATTACAGCTTGTGTTAATGTCAGTCAGTGTTGGTGCAAAATCGCAACTTCCTCCGCATTGTAGATCAAGAGTAATGTGCATCTAAAGCAAGGTATGAAAAATCAAGCCGTTCACGTGAACAATGTGCAACAAGTACCAGCATATGGTGACACACACCTGCCAACATTGCGACAAACATTCCGGGTAGTAGTCGCTGCGCAGAAGGAAAACAGCACTACCTTAAATTACATATGTGCTCCGGACAAGCAACGGTAACATAAACAGGTACAAACCAGAAAATCCCTCGTTACGCTGAGAAAATTTTCACGACTTGGACATCATCAAACACAATGATTTAAAGAAATGTCAACCTAACACCATGTAGGTGCGAACATTATCCACAGACCAAGGATAATTTACAACCACATGACAAACACAGCACATAAGAAGTCCCATGCAGATCAAGGAGCGAAAACTACAGATGTGCAAATCAGACACGAGTACGACAGCCGGTGATGTCAAAAGCCATGCTGTGCTACTCAACTGGAAACGTAATGCCCATCTGCTGGCGGGACATTGGCCGCGTTAAAACTGCCTAGATACGAGGCCTCAAAACAGCCCGTGCAACGTCACCCCAGCCACAATGACACCGCCAGCTGACTGGCTGGCATGTTGGACACAGCCCACTGCCTCATAGCGGCCAGCCAGTCAGCTGCTGTTGGCGGCCTGGCCGGTGTGACGTGACATGGGCTTGTTGTGAGGCCTTGTTATCTAGACGGTGTTGATCTAGCTGGTGTTTGCACGAGCCACGGTCTACTTCAGTGGAAAGCTCGGCCACCCGTTTCGAGAGCCCTCACAATGACCCGTGCTGTGTCACCCCACCCAGGCTGCCACTGCCAGCTGACTGGCTGGCAGATTGGACACAGCCCACTGCCCTATAGCGGCCAGCCAGTCAACTGGTGGTGGCGTCTTGGCCGGGGTGACACGGCACGGGCCGGTGTGACGTGACATGGGCTTGTTGTGAGGCCTTGTTATCACGGTGTTATCTAGATACGAGTCCTCACAATGGCCCGTGCTGTGTCACCCCACCCAGGCTGCCACTGCCAGCTGACTGGCTGGCAGATTGGACACAGCCCACTGCCCCATAGCGGCCAGCCAGTCAACTGGTGGTGGCGTCTTGGCCGGAGTGACGCGGCACGGGCCAGTGTGACGTGACATGGGCTTGTTGTGAGGCCTTGTTATCACGGTGTTATCTAGATACGAGTCCTCACAATGGCCCGTGCTGTGTCACCCCACCCAGGCTGCCACTGCCAGCTGACTGGCTGGCAGATTGGACACAGCCCACTGCCCCATAGCGGCCAGCCAGTCAACTGGTGGTGGCGTCTTGGCCGGGGTGACGCGGCACGGGCCGGTGTGACGTGACATGGGCTTGTTGTGAGGCCTTGTTATCACGGTGTTATCTAGATACGAGTCCTCACAATGGCCTGTGCTGTGTCACCCCACCCAGGCTGCCACTGCCAGCTGACTGGCTGGCAGATTGGACACAGCCCACTGCCCCATAGAGGCCAGCCAGTCAACTGGTGGTGGCGTCTTGGCCGGGGTGACGCGGCACGGGCCGGTGTGACGTGACATGGGCTTGTTGTGAGGCCTTGTTATCACAGTGTTATCTAGATACGAGTCCTCACAATGGCCCGTGCTGTGTCACCCCACCCAGGCTGCCTCTGCCAGCTGACTGGCTGGCAGATTGGACACAGCCCACTGCCCCATAGCGGCCAGCCAGTCAACTGGTGGTGGCGTCTTGGCAGGGGTGACGCAGCACGGGCCGGTGTGACGTGACATGGGCTTGTTGTGAGGCCTTGTTATCACGGTGTTATCTAGATACGAGTCCTCACAATGGCCCGTGCTGTGTCACCCCACCCAGGCTGCCACTGCCAGCTGACTGGCTGGCAGATTGGACACAGCCCACTGCCCCATAGCGGCCAGCCAGTCAACTGGTGGTGGCGTCTTGGCCGGGGTGACGCGGCACGGGCCGGTGTGACGTTACACGGGCTTGTTGTGAGGACTTGTTATCACGGTGTTATCTAGATACGAGTCCTCACAATGGCCCATGCTGTGTCACCCCACCCAGGCTGCCTCTGCCAGCTGACTGGCTGGCAGATTGGACACAGCCCACTGCCCCATAGCGGCCAGCCAGTCAACTGGTGGTGGCGTCTTGGCCGGGGTGACGCGGCACGGGCCGGTGTGACGTTACATGGGCTTGTTGTGAGGACTTGTTATCACGGTGTTATCTAGATACGAGTCCTCACAATGGCCCGTGCTGTGTCACCCCACCCAGGCTGCCTCTGCCAGCTGACTGGCTGGCAGATTGGACACAGCCCACTGCCCCATAGCGGCCAGCCAGTCAACTGGTGGTGCGTCTTGGCCGGGGTGACGCGGCACGGGCCGGTGTGACGTGACATGGGCTTGTTGTGAGGCCTTGTTATCATGGTGTTATCTAGATACGAGTCCTCACAATGGCCCGTGCTGTGTCACCCCACCCAGGCTGCCACTGCCAGCTGACTGGCTGGCAGATTGGACACAGCCCACTGCCCCATAGCGGACAGTCAGTCAACTGGTGGTGGCATCTTGGCCGGGGTGACGCGGCACGGGCCGGTGTGACGTGACATGGGCTTGTTGTGAGGCCTTGTTATCACGGTGTTATCTAGATACGAGTCCTCACAATGGCCCGTGCTGTGTCACCCCACCCAGGCTGCCACTGCCAGCTGACTGGCTGGCAGATTGGACACAGCCCACTGCCCCATAGCGGCCAGCCAGTCAACTGGTGGTGGCGTCTTGGCCGGGGTGACGCGGCACGGGCCGGTGTGACGTGACATGGGCTTGTTGTGAGGCCTTGTTATCACGGTGTTATCTAGATACGAGTCCTCACAATGGCCCGTGCTGTGTCACCCCACCCAGGCTGCCACTGCCAGCTGACTGGCTGGCAGATTGGACACAGCCCACTGCCCCATAGCGGCCAGCCAGTCAACTGGTGGTGGCGTCTTGGCCGGGGTGACGCGGCACGGGCCTGTGTGTCGTGACATGTGCTTGTTGTGAGGCCTTGTTATCACGGTGTTATCTAGATACGAGTCCTCACAAAGGCCCGTGCTGTGTCACCCCACCATGGCTGCCACTGCCAGCTGACTGGCTGGCAGATTGGACACAGCCCACTGCCCCATAGCGGCCAGCCAGTCAACTGGTGGTGGCGTCTTGGCCGGGGTGACGCGGCACGGGCCGGTGTGACGTGACATGGGCTTGTTGTGAGGCCTTGTTATCACGGTGTTATCTAGATACGAGTCCTCACAATGGCCCGTGCTGTGTTACCCCACCCAGGCTGCCACTGCCAGCTGACTGGCTGGCAGATTGGACACAGCCCACTGCCCCATAGCGGCCAGCCAGTCAACTGGTGGTGGCGTATTGGCCGGGGTGATGCGGCACGGGCCGGTGTGACGTGACATGGGCTTGTTGTGAGGACTTGTTATCACCGTGTTATCTAGATACGAGTCCTCACAATGGCCTGTGCTGTGCCACCCCACACAGGCTGCCACTGCCAGCTGACTGGCTGGCAGATTGGACACAGCCCACTGCCCCATAGCGGCCAGCCAGTCAACTGGTGGTGGCGTCTTGGCCGGGGTGACGCGGCACGGGCCGGTGTGACGTGACATGGGCTTGTTGTGAGGCCTTGTTATCACGGTGTTATCTAGATACGAGTCCTCACAATGGCCCGTGCTGTGTCACCCCACCCAGGCTGCCACTGCCAGCTGACTGGCTGGCAGATTGGACACAGCCCACTGCCCCATAGCGGCCAGCCAGTCAACTGGTGGTGGCGTCTTGGCCGGGGTGACGCGGCACGGGCCGGTGTGACGTGACATGGGCTTGTTGTGAGGCCTTGTTATCACGGTGTTATCTAGATACAAGTCCTCACAATGGCCCGTGCTGTGTCACCCCACCCAGGCTGCCACTGCCAGCTGACTGGCTGGCAGATTGGACACAGCCCACTGCCCCATAGCGGCCAGCCAGTCAACTGGTGGTGGCGTCTTGGCCGGGGTGACGCGGCACGGGCCGGTGTGACGTGACATGGGCTTGTTGTGAGGCCTTGTTATCATGGTGTTATCTAGATACGAGTCCTCACAATGGCCCGTGCTGTGTCACCCCACCCAGGCTGCCACTGCCAGCTGACTGGCTGGCAGATTGGACACAGCCCACTGCCCCATAGCGGCCAGCCAGTCAACTGGTGGTGACGTCTTGGCCGGGGTGACGCGGCACGGGCCGGTGTGACGTGACATGAGCTTGTTGTGAGGCCTCGTTATCACGGTGTTATCTAGATACGAGTCCTCACAATGGCCCGTGCTGTGTCACCCCACCCAGGCTGCCACTGCCAGCTGACTGGCTGGCAGATTGGACACAGCCCACTGCCCCATAGCGGCCAGCCAGTCAACTGGTGGTGGCGTCTTGACCGGGGTGACGCGGCACGGGCCGGTGTGACGTGACATGGGCTTGTTGTGAGGCCTTGTTATCACGGTGTTATCTAGATACGAGTCCTCACAATGGCCCGTGCTGTGTCACCCCACCCAGGCTGCCACTGCCAGCTGACTGGCTGGCAGATTGGACACAGCCCACTGCCCCATATCGGCCAGCCAGTCAACTGGTGGTGGCGTCTTGGCCGGGGTGACGCGGCACGGGCCGGTGTGACGTGACATGGGCTTGCTGTGAGGCCTTGTTATCACGGTGTTATCTAGATACGAGTCCTCACAATGGCCCGTACTGTGTCACCCCACCCAGGCTGCCACTGCCAGCTGACTGGCTGGCAGATTGGACATAGCCCACTGCCCCATAGCGGCCAGCCAGTCAACTGGTGGTGGCGTCTTGGCCGGGGTGACGCGGCACGGGCCGGTGTGACGTGACATGGGCTTGTTGTGAGGCCTTGTTATCACGGTGTTATCTAGATACGAGTCCTCACAATGGCCCGTGCTGTGTCACCCTACCCAGGCTGCCACTGCCAGCTGACTGGCTGGCAGATTGGACACAGCCCACTGCCCCATGGCGGCCACTCAGTCAACTGGTGGTGGCGTCTTGGCCGGGGTGACGCGGCACGGGCCGGTGTGACGTGACATGGGCTTGTTGTGAGGCCTTGTTATCACGGTGTTATCTAGATACGAGTCCTCACAATGGCCCGTGCTGTGTCACCCCACCCTGGCTGCCACTACCAGCTGACTGGCTGGCAGATTGGACACAGCCCACTGCCCCATAGCGGCCAGCCAGTCAAATGGTGGTGGCGTCTTGGCCGGAGTGACGCGGCTCGGGCCGGTGTGACGTGACATGGGCTTGTTGTGAGGCCTTGTTATCACGGTGTTATCTAGATACGAGTCCTCACAATGGCCCGTGCTGTGTCACCCCACCCAGGCTGCCACTGCCAGCTGACTGGCTGGCAGATTGGACACAGGCCACTGCCCCATAGCGACCAGTCAGTCAACTGGTGGTGGCGTCTTGGCCGGGGTGACGCGGCACTGCCGGTGTGACGTGACATGGGCTTGTTGTGAGGCCTTGTTATCACGGTGTTATCTACATACGAGTCCTCACAATGGCCCGTGCTGTGTCACCCCACCCAGGCCGCCACTGCCAGCTGACTGGCTGGCAGATTGGACACAGCCCACTGCCCCATAGCGGCCAGCCAGTCAAATGGTGGTGGCGTCTTGGCCGGGGTGACGCGGCACGGGCCGGTGTGACGTGACATGGGCTTGTTGTGAGGCCTTGTTATCACGGTGTTATCTAGATACGAGTCCTCACAATGGCCCGTGCTGTGTCACCCCACCCAGGCTGCCACTGCCAGCTGACTGGCTGGCAGATTGGACACAGCCCACTGCCCCATAGCGGCCAGCCAGTCAAATGGTGGTGGCGTCTTGGCCAGGGTGACGCGGCTCGGGCCGGTGTGACGTGACATGGGCTTGTTGTGAGGCCTTGTTATCACGGTGTTATCTAGATACGAGTCCTCACAATGGCCCGTGCTGTGTCACCCCACCCAGGCTGCCACTGCCAGCTGACTGGCTGGCAGATTGGACACAGGCCACTGCCCCATAGCGACCAGTCAGTCAACTGGTGGTGGCGTCTTGGCCGGGGTGACGCGGCACGGGCCGGTGTGACGTGACATGGGCTTGTTGTGAGGCCTTGTTATCACGGTGTTATCTAGATACGAGTCCTTACAATGGCCCGTGCTGTGTCACCCCACCCAGGCTGCCACTGCCAGCTGACTGGCTGGCAGATTGGACACAGCCCACTGCCCCATAGCGGCCAGCCAGTCAACTGGTGGTGACGTCTTGGCCGGGGTGACGCGGCACGGGCCGGTGTGACGTGACATGAGCTTGTTGTGAGGCCTCGTTATCACGGTGTTATCTAGATACGAGTCCTCACAATGGCCCGTGCTGTGTCACCCCACCCAGGCTGCCACTGCCAGCTGACTGGCTGGCAGATTGGACACAGCCCACTGCCCCATAGCGGCCAGCCAGTCAACTGGTGGTGGCGTCTTGACCGGGGTGACGCGGCACGGGCCGGTGTGACGTGACATGGGCTTGTTGTGAGGCCTTGTTATCACGGTGTTATCTAGATACGAGTCCTCACAATGGCCCGTGCTGTGTCACCCCACCCAGGCTGCCACTGCCAGCTGACTGGCTGGCAGATTGGACACAGCCCACTGCCCCATATCGGCCAGCCAGTCAACTGGTGGTGGCGTCTTGGCCGGGGTGACGCGGCACGGGCCGGTGTGACGTGACATGGGCTTGCTGTGAGGCCTTGTTATCACGGTGTTATCTAGATACGAGTCCTCACAATGGCCCGTACTGTGTCACCCCACCCAGGCTGCCACTGCCAGCTGACTGGCTGGCAGATTGGACATAGCCCACTGCCCCATAGCGGCCAGCCAGTCAACTGGTGGTGGCGTCTTGGCCGGGGTGACGCGGCACGGGCCGGTGTGACGTGACATGGGCTTGTTGTGAGGCCTTGTTATCACGGTGTTATCTAGATACGAGTCCTCACAATGGCCCGTGCTGTGTCACCCTACCCAGGCTGCCACTGCCAGCTGACTGGCTGGCAGATTGGACACAGCCCACTGCCCCATGGCGGCCACTCAGTCAACTGGTGGTGGCGTCTTGGCCGGGGTGACGCGGCACGGGCCGGTGTGACGTGACATGGGCTTGTTGTGAGGCCTTGTTATCACGGTGTTATCTAGATACGAGTCCTCACAATGGCCCGTGCTGTGTCACCCCACCCTGGCTGCCACTACCAGCTGACTGGCTGGCAGATTGGACACAGCCCACTGCCCCATAGCGGCCAGCCAGTCAAATGGTGGTGGCGTCTTGGCCGGAGTGACGCGGCTCGGGCCGGTGTGACGTGACATGGGCTTGTTGTGAGGCCTTGTTATCACGGTGTTATCTAGATACGAGTCCTCACAATGGCCCGTGCTGTGTCACCCCACCCAGGCTGCCACTGCCAGCTGACTGGCTGGCAGATTGGACACAGGCCACTGCCCCATAGCGACCAGTCAGTCAACTGGTGGTGGCGTCTTGGCCGGGGTGACGCGGCACTGCCGGTGTGACGTGACATGGGCTTGTTGTGAGGCCTTGTTATCACGGTGTTATCTACATACGAGTCCTCACAATGGCCCGTGCTGTGTCACCCCACCCAGGCCGCCACTGCCAGCTGACTGGCTGGCAGATTGGACACAGCCCACTGCCCCATAGCGGCCAGCCAGTCAAATGGTGGTGGCGTCTTGGCCGGGGTGACGCGGCACGGGCCGGTGTGACGTGACATGGGCTTGTTGTGAGGCCTTGTTATCACGGTGTTATCTAGATACGAGTCCTCACAATGGCCCGTGCTGTGTCACCCCACCCAGGCTGCCACTGCCAGCTGACTGGCTGGCAGATTGGACACAGCCCACTGCCCCATAGCGGCCAGCCAGTCAAATGGTGGTGGCGTCTTGGCCAGGGTGACGCGGCTCGGGCCGGTGTGACGTGACATGGGCTTGTTGTGAGGCCTTGTTATCACGGTGTTATCTAGATACGAGTCCTCACAATGACCCGTGCTGTGTCACCCCACCCAGGCTGCCACTGCCAGCTGACTGGCTGGCAGATTGGACACAGGCCACTGCCCCATAGCGACCAGTCAGTCAACTGGTGGTGGCGTCTTGGCCGGGGTGACGCGGCACGGGCCGGTGTGACGTGACATGGGCTTGTTGTGAGGCCTTGTTATCACGGTGTTATCTAGATACGAGTCCTTACAATGGCCCGTGCTGTGTCACCCCACCCAGGCTGCCACTGCCAGCTGACTGGCTGCCAGATTGGACACAGCCCACTGTCCCATAGCGGCCAGCCAGTCAACTGGTGGTGGAGTCTTGGCCGGAGTGACGCGGCACGGGCCGGTGTGACGTGACATGGGCTTGTTGTGAGGCCTTGTTATCACGGTGTTATCTAGATACGAGTCCTCACAATGGCCCGTGCTGTGTCTCCCAACTCAGGCTGCCACTGCCAGCTGACTGGCTGGCAGATTGGACACAGCCCACTGCCCCATAGCGGCCAGCCAGTCAACTGGTGGTGGCGTATTGGCCGGAGTGACGCGGCACGGGCCGGTGTGACGTGACATGGGCTTGTTGTGAAGGCCTCGTTATCACGGTGTTATCTAGATACGAGTCCTCACAATGGCCCGTGCTGTGTCACCCCACCCAGGCTGCCACTGCCAGCTGACTGGCTGGCAGATTGGACACAGCCCACTGCCCCATAGCGGCCAGCCAGTCAAATGGTGGTGGCGTCTTGGCCGGGGTGACGCGGCACGGGCCGGTGTGACGTGACATGGGCTTGTTGTGAGGCCTTGTTATCACGGTGTTATCTAGATACGAGTCCTCACAATGGCCCGTGCTGTGTCACCCCACCCAGGCTGCCACTGCCAGCTGACTGGCTGGCAGATTGGACACAGCCCACTGCCCCATAGCGGCCAGCCAGTCAACTGGTGGTGGCGTCTTGGCCGGAGTGACGCGGCACGGGCCGGTGCGACGTGACATGGGCTTGTTGTGTGGCCTTGTTATCACGGTGTTATCTAGATACGAGTCCTCACAATGGCCCGTGCTGTGTCACCCCACCCAGGCTGCCACTGCCAGCTGACTGGCTGGCAGATTGGTCACAGCCCACTGCCCCATAGCGGCCAGCCAGTCAACTGGTGGTGGCGTCTTGGCCGGAGTGACGCAGCACGGGCCGGTGTGACGTGCCATGGGCTTGTTGTGAGGCCTTGTTATCACGGTGTTATCTAGATACGAGTCCTCACAATGGCCCGTGCTGTGTCACCCCACCCAGGCTGCCACTGCCAGCTGACTGGCTGGCAGATTGGACACAGCCCACTGCCCCATAGCGGCCAGCCAGTCAACTGGTGGTGGCGTCTTGGCCGGAGTGACGCGGCACGGGCCGGTGTGACGTGACATGGGCTTGTTGTGAGGCCTTGTTATCACGGTGTTATCTAGATACGAGTCCTCACAATGGCCCGTGCTGTGTCACCCCACCCAGGCTGCCACTGCCAGCTGACTGGCTGGCAGATTGGACACAGCCCACTGCCCCATAGCGGCCAGCCAGTCAACTGGTGGTGGCGTCTTGGCCGGAGTGACGCGGCACGGGCCGGTGTGACGTGACATGGGCTTGTTGTGAGGCCTTGTTATCACAGTGTTATCTAGATACGAGTCCTCACAATGGCCCGTGATGTGTCACCCCACCCAGGCTGCCACTGCCAGCTGACTGGCTGTCAGATTGGACACAGCCCACTGCCCCATAGCGGCCAGCCAGTCAACTGGTGGTGGCGTCTTGGCCGGGGTGACGCGGCACGGGCCGGTGTGACGTGACATGGGCTTCTTGTGAGGCCTTGTTATCACGGTGTTATCTAGATACGAGTCCTCACAAAGGCCCGTGCTGTGTCACCCCACCCTGGCTGCCACTGCCAGCTGACTGGCTGGCAAATTGGACACAGCCCACTGCCCCATAGCGGCCAGCCAGTCAACTGGTGGTGGCGTCTTGGCCGGGGTGACGCGGCACGGGCCGGTGTGACGTGACATGGGCTTGTTGTGAGGCCTTGTTATCACGGTGTTATCTAGATACGAGTCCTCACAATGGCCCGTACTGTGTCACCCCACCCAGGCTGCCACTGCCAGCTGACTGGCTGGCAGATTGGACACAGCCCACTGCCCCATAGCGGCCAGCCAGTCAACTGGTGGTGGCGTCTTGGCCGGGGTGACGCGGCACGGGCCGGTGTGACGTGACATGGGCTTGTTGTGAGGACTTGTTATCACCATGTTATCTAGATACGAGTCCTCACAATGGCCCGTGCTGTGTCACCCCACCAAGGCTGCCACTGCCAGCTGACTGGCTGGCAGATTGGACACAGCCGACTGCCCCATAGCGGCCAGCCAGTCAACTGGTGGTGGCGTCTTGGCCGGGGTGACGCGGCACGGGCCGGTGTGACGTGACATGTGCTTGTTGTAAGGCCTTGTTATCAGGTTTTATCTAGATACGAATCCTCACAATGGCCCGTGCTGTGTCACCCCACCCAGGCTGCCACTGCCAGCTGACTGGCTGGCAGATTGGACACAGCCCACTGCCCCATAGCGGCCAGGCAGTCAACTGGTGGTGGCGTCTTGGCCGGGGTGACGCGGCACGGGCCGGTGTGACGTGACATGGGCTTCTTGTGAGGCCTTGTTATCACGGTGTTATCTAGATACGAGTCCTCACAAAGGCCCGTGCTGTGTCACCCCACCCTGGCTGCCACTGCCAGCTGACTGGCTGGCAGATTGGACACAGCCCACTGCCCCATAGCGGCCAGCCAGTCAACTGGTGGTGGCGTCTTGGCCGGGGTGACGCGGCACGGGCCGGTGTGACGTGACATGTGCTTGTTGTAAGGCCTTGTTATCACGGTGTTATCTAGATACGAATCCTCACAATGGCCCGTGCTGTGTCACCCCACCCAGGCTGCCACTGCCAACTGACTGGCTGGCAGATTGGACACAGCCCACTGCCCCATAGCGGCCAGCCAGTCAAATGGTGGTGGCGTCTTGGCCGGGGTGACGCGGCACGGGCCAGTGTGACGTGACATGGGCTTGTTGTGAGGCCTTGTTATCACGGTGTTATCTAGATACAAGTCCTCACAATGGCCCGTGCTGTGTCACCCCACCCAGGCTGCCACTGCCAGCTGACTGGCTGGCAGATTGGACACAGCCCACTGCCCCATAGCGGCCAGCCAGTCAACTGGTGGTGGCGTCTTGGCCGGGGTGACGCGGCACGGGCCGGTGTGACGTGACATGGGCTTGTTGTGAGGCCTTGTTATCACGGTGTTATCTAGATACGAGTCCTCACAATGGCCCGTGCTGTGTCACCCCACCCAGGCTGCCACTGCCAGCTGACTGGCTGGCAGATTGGACACAGCCCACTGCCCCATAGCGGCCAGCCAGTCAACTGGTGGTGGCATCTTGGCCGGGGTGACGCGGCACGGGCCGGTGTGACGTGACATGGGCTTGTTGTGAGGCCTTGTTATCACGGTGTTATCTAGATACGAGTCCTCACAATGGCCCGTGCTGTGTCACCCCACCCAGGCTGCCACTGCCAGCTGACTGGCTGGCAGATTGGACACAGCCCACTGCCCCATAGCGGCCAGCCATTCAACTGGTGGTGGCGTCTTGGCCAGGGTGACGCGGCACGGGCCGGAGTGACGTGACATGGGCTTGTTGTGAGGCCTTGTTATCACGGTGTTATCTAGATACGAGTCCTCACAATGGCCCGTGCTGTGTCACCCCACCCAGGCTGCCACTTCCAGCTGACTGGCTGGCAGATTGGACACAGCCCACTGCCCCATAGCGGCCAGCCAGTCAACTGGTGGTGGCGTCTTGGCCGGGGTGACGCGGCACGGGCCGGTGTGACGTGACATGGGCTTGTTGTGAGGCCTTGTTATCACGGTGTTATCTAGATACGAGTCCTCACAATGGCCCGTGCTGTGTCACCCCACCCTGGCTGCCACTGCCAGCTGACTGGCTGGCAGATTGGACACAGCCCACTGAGCCATAGCGGCCAGCCAGTCAACTGGTGGTGGCTTCTTGGCTGGGGTGACGCGGCACGGGCCGGTGTGACGTGACATGGGCATGTTGTGAGGCCTTGTTATCATGGTGTGATCTAGATACGAGTCCTCACAATGGCCCGTGCTGTGTCACCCAACTCAGGCTGCCACTGCCAGCTGACTGGCTGGCAGATTGGACACAGCCCACTGCCCCATAGCGGCCAGCCAGTCAACTGGTGGTGGCGTATTGGCCGGAGTGACGCGGCACGGGCCGGTGTGACGTGACATGGGCTTGTTGTGAGGCCTCGTTATCACGGTGTTATCTAGATACGAGTCCTCACAATGGCCCGTGCTGTGTCACCCCACCCAGGCTGCCACTGCCAGCTGACTGGCTGTCAGATTGGACACAGCCCACTGCCCCATAGCGGCCAGGCAGTCAACTGGTGGTGGCGTCTTGGCCGGGGTGACGCGGCACGGGCCGGTGTGACGTGACATGGGATTGTTGTGAGGCCTTGTTATCACGGTGTTATCTAGATACGAGTCCTCACAATGGCCCGTGCTGTGTCACCCCACCAAGGCTGCCACTGCCAGCTGACTGGCTGGCAGATTGGACACAGCCCACTGCCCCATAGCGGCCAGCCAGTCAAATGGTGGTGGCGTCTTGGCCGGGGTGACGCGGCACGGGCCAGTGTGACGTGACATGGGCTTGTTGTGAGGCCTTGTTATCACGGTGTTATCTAGATACAAGTCCTCACAATGGCCCGTGCTGTGCCACCCCACCCAGGCTGCTACTGCCAGCTGACTGGCTGGCAGATTGGACACAGCCCACTGCCGCATAGCGGCCAGCCAGTCAACTGGTGGTGGCGTCTCTGCCGGAGTGACGCAGCACGGGCCGGTGTGACGTGACATGGGCTTGTTGTGAGGCCTTGTTATCACGGTGTTATCTAGATACGAGTCCTCACAATGGCCCGTGCTGTGTCACCCCACCCAGGCTGCCACTGCCAGCTGACTGGCTGGCAGATTGGACACAGGCCACTGCCCCATAGCGACCAGTCAGTCAACTGGTGGTGGCGTCTTGGCCGGGGTGACGCGGCACGGGCCGGTGTGACGTGACATGGGCTTGTTGTGAGGCCTTGTTATCACGGTGTTATCTAGATACGAGTCCTTACAATGGCCCGTGCTGTGTCAACCCACCCAGGCTGCCACTGCCAGCTGACTGGCTGCCAGATTGGACACAGCCCACTGCCACATAGCGGCCAGCCAGTCAACTGGTGGTGGAGTCTTGGCCGGAGTGACGCGGCACGGGCCGGTGTGACGTGACATGGGCTTGTTGTGAGGCCTTGTTATCACGGTGTTATCAAGATACGAGTCCTCACAATGGCCCGTGCTGTGTCTCCCAACTCAGGCTGCCACTGCCAGCTGACTGGCTGGCAGATTGGACACAGCCCACTGCCCCATAGCGGCCAGCCAGTCAACTGGTGGTGGCGTATTGGCCGGAGTGACGCGGCACGGGCCGGTGTGACGTGACATGGGCTTGTTGTGAAGGCCTCGTTATCACGGTGTTATCTAGATACGAGTCCTCACAATGGCCCGTGCTGTGTCACCCCACCCAGGCTGCCACTGCCAGCTGACTGGCTGGCAGATTGGACACAGCCCACTGCCCCATAGCGGCCAGCCAGTCAAATGGTGGTGGCTTCTTGGCCGGGGTGACGCGGCACGGGCCGGTGTGACGTGACATGGGCTTGTTGTGAGGCCTTGTTATCACGGTGTTATCTAGATACGAGTCCTCACAATGGCCCGTGCTGTGTCACCCCACCCAGGCTGCCACTGCCAGCTGACTGGGTGGCAGATTGGACACAGCCCACTGCCCCATAGCGGCCAGCCAGTCAACTGGTGGTGGCGTCTTGGCCGGAGTGACGCGGCACGGGCCGGTGTGACGTGACATGGGCTTGTTGTGTGGCCTTGTTATCACGGTGTTATCTAGATACGAGTCCTCACAATGGCCCGTGCTGTGGCACCCCACCCAGGCTGCCACTGCCAGCTGACTGGCTGGCAGATTGGTCACAGCCCACTGCCCCATAGCGGCCAGCCAGTCAACTGGTGGTGGCGTCTTGGCCGGAGTGACGCAGCACGGGCCGGTGTGACGTGACATGGGCTTGTTGTGAGGCCTTGTTATCACGGTGTTATCTAGATACGAGTCCTCACAATGGCCCGTGCTGTGTCACCCCACCAGGCTGCCACTGCCAGCTGACTGGCTGGCAGATTGGACACAGCCCACTGCCCCATAGCGGCCAGCTAGTCAACTGGTGGTGGCGTCTTGGCCGGAGTGACGCGGCACGGGCCGGTGTGACGTGACATGGGCTTGTTGTGAGGCCTTGTTATCACGGTGTTATCTAGATACGAGTCCTCACAATGGCCCGTGCTGTGTCACCCCACCCAGGCTGCCACTGCCAGCTGACTGGCTGGCAGATTGGACACAGCCCACTGCCCCATAGCGGCCAGCCAGTCAACTGGTGGTGGCGTCTTAGCCGGAGTGACGCGGCACGGGCCGGTGTGACGTGACATGGGCTTGTTGTGAGGCCTTGTTATCACAGTGTTATCTAGATACGAGTCCTCACAATGGCCCGTGCTGTGTCACCCCACCCAGGCTGCCACTGCCAGCTGACTGGCTGTCAGATTGGACACAGCCCACTGCCCCATAGCGGCCAGGCAGTCAACTGGTGGTGGCGTCTTGGCCGGGGTGACGCGGCACGGGCCGGTGTGACGTGACATGGGCTTGTTGTGAGGCCTTGTTATCACGGTGTTATCTAGATACGAGTCCTCACAAAGGCCCGTGCTGTGTCACCCCACCCTGGCTGCCACTGCCAGCTGACTGGCTGGCAGATTGGACACAGCCCACTGCCCCATAGCGGCCAGCCAGTCAACTGGTGGTGGCGTCTTGGCCGGGGTGACGCGGCACGGGCCGGTGTGACGTGACATGGGCTTGTTGTGAGGCCTTGTTATCACGGTGTTATCTAGATACGAGTCCTCACAATGGCCCGTGCTGTGTCACCCCACCCAGGCTGCCACTGCCAGCTGACTGGCTGGCAGATTGGACACAGCCCACTGCCCCATAGCGGCCAGCCAGTCAACTGGTGGTGGCGTCTTGGCCGGGGTGACGCGGCACGGGCCGGTGTGACGTGACATGGGCTTGTTGTGAGGACTTGTTATCACCATGTTATCTAGATACGAGTCCTCACAATGGCCCGTGCTGTGTCACCCCACCCAGGCTGCCACTGCCAGCTGACTGGCTGGCAGATTGGACACAGCCCACTGCCCCATAGCGGCCAGCCAGTCAACTGGTGGTGGCGTCTTGGCCGGGGTGACGCGGCACGGGCCGGTGTGACGTAACATTGGCTTGTTGTGAGGCCTTGTTATCACGGTGTTATCTAGATACAAGTCCTCACAATGGCCCGTGCTGTGTCACCCCACCCAGGCTGCCACTGCCAGCTGACTGGCTGGCAGATTGGACCCAGCCCACTGCCCCATAGCGGCCAGCCAGTCAACTGGTGGTGGCATCTTGGCCGGGGTGACGCGGCACGGGCCGGTGTGACGTGACATGGGCTTGTTGTGAGGCCTTGTTATCACGGTGTTATCTAGATACGAGTCCTCACAATGGCCCGTGCTGTGTCACCCCACCCAGGCTGCCACTGCCAGCTGACTGGCTGGCAGATTGGACACAGCCCACTGCCCCATAGCGGCCAGCCAGTCAACTGGTGGTGGCGTCTTGGCCAGGGTGACGCGGCACGGGCCGGTGTGACGTCACATGGGCTTGTTGTGAGGCCTTGTTATCATGGTGTTATCTAGATACGAGTCCTCACAATGGCCCGTGCTGTGTCACCCCACCCAGGCTGCCACTGCCAGCTGACTGGCTGGCAGATTGGACACAGCCCACTGCCCCATAGCGGCCAGCCAGTCAACTGGTGGTGGCGTCTTGGCCGGGGTGACGCGGCACGGGCCGGTGTGACGTGACATGGGCTTGTTGTGAGGCCTTGTTATCACGGTGTTATCTAGATACGAGTCCTCACAATGGCCCGTACTGTGTCACCCCACCCAGGCTGCCACTGCCAGCTGACTGGATGGCAGATTGGACACAGCCCACTGCCCCATAGCGGCCAGCCAGTCAACTGGTGGTGGCGTCTTGGCCGGGGTGACGCGGCACGGGCCGGTGTGACGTGACATGGGCTTGTTGTGAGGCCTTGTTATCACGGTGTTATCTAGATACAAGTCCTCACAATGGCCCGTGCTGTGTCACCCCACCCGCGCTGCCACTGCCAGCTGACTGACTGGCAGATTGGACACAGCCCACTGCCCCATAGCGGCCAGCCAGTCAACTGGTGGTGGCGTCTTGGCTGGGGTGACGCGGCACGGGCCGGTGTGACGTGACATGGGCTTGTTGTGAGGCCTTGTTATCACGGTGTTATCTAGATACGAGTCCTCACAAAGGCCCGTGCTGTGTCACCCCACCCTGGCTGCCACTGCCAGCTGACTGGCTGGCAGATTGGACACAGCCCACTGCCCCATAGCGGCCAGCCAGTCAACTGGTGGTGGCGTCTTGGCCGGGGTGACGCGGCACGGGCCGGTGTGACGTGACATGGGCTTGTTGTGAGGCCTTGTTATCACGGTGTTATCTAGATACGAGTCCTCACAATGGCCCGTGCTGTGTCACCCCACCCAGGCTGCCACTGCCAGCTGACTGGCTGGCAGATTGGACACAGCCCACTGCCCCATAGCGGCCAGTCAGTCAACTGGTGGTGGCGTCTTGGCCGGGGTGACGCGGCACGGGCCGGTGTGACGTGACATGGGCTTGTTGTGAGGACTTGTTATCACCGTGTTATCTAGATACGAGTCCTCACAATGGCCCGTGCTGTGTCACCCCACCAAGGCTGCCACTGCCAGCTGACTGGCTGGCAGATTGGACACAGCCCACTGCCCCATAGCGGCCAGCCAGTCAACTGGTGGTGGCGTCTTGGCCGGGGTGACGCGGCACGGGCCGGTGTGACGTGACATGGGCTTGTTGTAAGGCCTTGTTATCACGGTGTTATCTAGATACGAATCCTCACAATGGCCCGTGCTGTGTCACCCCACCCAGGCTGCCACTGCCAACTGACTGGCTGGCAGATTGGACACAGCCCACTGCCCCATAGCGTCCAGCCAGTCAAATGGTGGTGGCGTCTTGGCCGGGGTGACGCGGCACGAGCCAGTGTGACGTGACATGGGCTTGTTGTGAGGCCTTGTTATCACGGTGTTATCTAGATACAAGTCCTCACAATGGCCCGTGCTGTGCCACCCCACCCAGGCTGCCACTGCCAGCTGACTGGCTGGCAGATTGGACACAGCCCACTGCCCCATAGAGGCCAGCCAGTCAACTGGTGGTGGCGTCTTGGCCGGGGTGACGCGGCACGGGCCGGTGTGACGTGACATGGGCTTGTTGTGAGGCCTTGTTATCACGGTGTTATCTAGATACGAGTCCTCACAATGGCCCGTGCTGTGTCACCCCACCCAGGCTGCCACTGCCAGCTGACTGGCTGGCAGATTGGACACAGCCCACTGCCCCATAGCGGCCAGCCAGTCAACTGGTGGTGGCATCTTGGCCGGGGTGACGCGGCACGGGCCGGTGTGACGTGACATGGGCTTGTTGTGAGGCCTTGTTATCACAGTGTTATCTAGATACGAGTCCTCACAATGGCCCGTGCTGTGTCACCCCACCCAGGCTGCCACTGCCAGCTGACTGGCTGGCAGATTGGACACAGCCCACTGCCCCATAGCGGCCAGCCAGTCAACTGGTGGTGGCGTCTTGGCCGGGGTGACGCGGCACGGGCCGGTGTGACGTGACATGGGCTTGTTGTGAGGCCTTGTTATCACGGTGTTATCTAGATACGAGTCCTCACAATGGCCCGTGCTGTGTCACCCCACCCAGGCTGCCACTGCCAGCTGACTGGCTGGCAGATTGGACACAGCCCACTGCCCCATAGCGGCCAGCCAGTCAACTGGTGGTGGCGTCTTGGCCGGGGTGACGCGGCACGGGCCGGTGTGACGTGACATGGGCTTGTTGTGAGGCCTTGTTATCACGGTGTTATCTAGATACATGTCCTCACAATGGCCCGTGCTGTGTCACCCCACTCAGGCTGCCACTGCCAGCTGACTGGCTGGCAGATTGGACACAGCCCACTGCCCCATAGCGGCCAGCCAGTCAACTGGTGGTGGCGTCTTGGCCGGGGTGACGCGGCACGGGCCGGTGTGACGTGACATGGGCTTGTTGTGAGGCCTTGTTATCACGGTGTTATCTAGATATGAGTCCTCACAATGACCCGTGCTGTGTCACCCCACCCTGGCTGCCACTGCCAGCTGACTGGCTGGCAGATTGGACACAGCCCACTGAGCCATAGCGGCCAGCCAGTCAACTGGTGGCGGCGTCTTGGCTGGGGTGACGCGGCACGGGCCGGTGTGACGTGACATGGGCTTGTTGTGAGGCCTTGTTATCACGGTGTTATCTAGATACGAGTACTCACAATGGCCCGTGCTGTGTCACCCCACCCAGACTGCCACTGCCAGCTGACTGGCTGGCAGATTGGACACAGCCCACTGCCCCATAGCGGCCAGCCAGTCAACTGGTGGTGGCGTCTTGGCCGGGGTGACGCGGCACGGGCCGGTGTGACGTGACATGGGCTTGTTGTGAGGCCTTGTTATCACGGTGTTATCTAGATACGAGTCCTCACAATGGCCCGTGCTGTGTCACTCCACCCAGGCTGCCACTGCCAGCTGACTGGCTGGCAGATTGGACACAGCCCACTGCCCCATAGCGGCCAGCCAGTCAACTGGTGGTGGCGTCTTGGCTGGAGTGACGCGGCACGGGCCGGTGTGACGTGACATGGGCTTGTTGTGAGGCCTTGTTATCACGGTGTTATCTAGATACGAGTCCTCACAATGGCCCGTGCTGTGTCACCCCACCCAGGCTGCCACTGCCAGCTGACTGGCTGGCAGATTGGACACAGCCCACTGCCCCATAGCGGCCAGCCAGTCAACTGGTGGTGGCGTCTTGGCCGGAGTGACGCGGCACGGGCCGGTGTGACGTGACATGGGCTTGTTGTGAGACCTTGTTATCACGGTGTTATCTAGATACGAGTCCTCACAATGGCCCGTGCTGTGTCACCCCACCCAGGCTGCCACTGCCAGCTGACTGGCTGGCAGATTGGACACAGCCCACTGCCCCATAGCAGCCAGCCAGTCAACTGGTGGTGGCGTCTTGGCCGGGGTGACGCGGCACGGGCCGGTGTGACGTGACATGGGCTTGTTGTGAGGCCTTGTTATCACGGTGTTATCTAGATACGAGTCCTCACAATGGCCCGTGCTGTGTCACCCCACCCAGGCTGCCACTGCCAGCTGACTGGCTGGCAGATTGGACACAGCACACTGCCCCATAGCGGCCAGCCAGTCAAATGGTGGTGGCGTCTTGGCCAGGGTGACGCGGCACGGGCCGGTGTGACGTGACATGGGCTTGTTGTGAGGCCTTGTTATCACGGTGTTATCTAGATACGAGTCCTCACAATGGCCCGTGCTGTGTCACCCCACCCAGGCTGCCACTGCCAGCTGACTGGCTGGCAGATTGGACACAGCCCACTGCCCCATATCGGCCAGCCAGTCAACTGGTGGTGGCGTCTTGGCCGGAGTGACGCGGCACGGGCCGGTGTGACGTGACATGGGCTTGTTGTGAGGCCTTGTTATCACAGTGTTATCTAGATACGAGTCCTCACAATGGACGGGCTGTGTCACCCCACCCAGGCTGCCACTGCCAGCTGACTGGCTGTCAGATTGGACACAGCCCACTGCCCCATAGCGGCCAGGCAGTCAACTGGTGGTGGCGTCTTGGCCGGGGTACCGCGGCACGGGCCGGTGTGACGTGACATGGGCTTGTTGTGAGGCCTTGTTATCACGGTGTTATCTAGATACGAGTCCTCACAATGGCCCGTGCTGTGTCACCCCACCTAGGCTGCCACTGCCTTCTGACTGGCTGGCAGATTGGACACAGCCCACTGCCCCATAGCGGCCAGCCAGTCAACTGGTGGTGGCGTCTTGGCCAGGGTGACGCGGCACGTGCCGGTGTGACGTGACATGGGCTTGTTGTGAGGCCTTGTTATCATGGTGTTATCTAGATACGAGTCCTCACAATGGCCCGTGCTGTGTCATCCCACCCAGGCTGCCACTGCCAGCTGACTGGCTGGAAGATTGGACACAGCCCACTGCCCCATAGCGGCCAGCCAGTCAACTGGTGGTGGCGTCTTGGCCGGGGTGATGCGGCACGGGCCGGTGTGACGTGACATGGGCTTGTTGTGAGGCCTTGTTATCACGGTGTTATCTAGATACGAGTCCTCACAATGGCCCGTGCTGTGTCACCCCACCCAGGCTGCCACTGCCAGCTGACTGGCTGGCAGATTGGACACAGCCCACTGCCCCATAGCGGCCAGCCAGTCAACTGGTGGTGGCGTCTTGGCCGGGGTGACGCGGCACGGGCCGGTGTGACGTGACATGGGCTTGTTGTGAGGCCTTGTTATCACGGTGTTATCTAGATACGAGTCCTCACAATGGCCCGTGCTGTGTCACCCCACCCAGGCTGCCACTGCCAGCTGACTGGCTGGAAGATTGGACACAGCCCACTGCCCCATAGCGGCCAGCCAGTCAACTGGTGGTGGCGTCTTGGCCGGGGTGACGCGGCTCGGGCCGGTGTGACGTGACATGGGCTTGTTGTGAGGCCTTGTTATCACGGTGTTATCTAGATACGAGTCCTCACAATGGCCCGTACTGTGTCACCCCACCCAGGCTGCCACTGCCAGCTGACTGGCTGGCAGATTGGACACAGCCCACTGCCCCATAGCGGTTAGCCAGTCAACTGGTGGTGGCGTCTTGGCCGGGGTGACGCGGCATGGGCTGGTGTGACGTGACATGGGCTTGTTGTGAGGCCTTGTTATCACGGTGTTATCTAGATACGAGTCCTCACAATGGCCCGTGCTGTGTCACCCCACCCAGGCTGCCACTGCCAGCTGACTGGCTGGCAGATTGGACACAGCCCACTGCCCCATTGCGGCCAGCCAGTCAACTGGTGGTGGCGTCTTGGCCGGGGTGACGCGGCACGGGCCGGTGTGACGTGACATGGGCTTGTTGTGAGGCCTTGTTATCACGGTGTTATCTAGATACGAGTCCTCACAATGGCCCGTGCTGTGTCACCCCACCCAGGCTGCCACTGCCAGCTGACTGGCTGGCAGATTGGACACAGCCCACTGCCCCATAGCGGCCAGTCAGTCAACTGGCGGTGGTGTCTTGGCCGGGGTGACGCGGCACGGGCTGTTGTGTGGCCTCGTATCTAGACGACACCGTCTAGATAACATATCCTCACAACAAGCCTGTGTCACGTCACGCAGATAGGCAGCGACCACCAGCTGACTGGCTGGCAGGTTGGACACAGCCCACTGCCTCATAGCGGCCAGCCAGTCAGCTGCTGTTGGCGGCCTGGCCGGTGTGACGCGACATGGGCTTGTTGTGAGGCCTTGTTATCTAGACGGTGTTGATCTAGCTGGTGTTTGCACGAGCCACGGTCTACTTCAGTGAAAAGCTCGGCCAACCGTTTCGAGAGTGGTACTCCTGTAGGCGGCGCACTCTCCACTCCGACTGCTCGGCAACTTGAAACAGACACATGGTGTTTCACCTAAGAGTCATCAGAGGCATTTTCTCTGGTGTTTGAACAGATATTAGCATTTTTTTATTCTTTTTGCAATTTCTAGCTGGACTCGGGCTAAACAAATTCTGCTCCTCACGCCATTCCTGCGACGCCCGGTGTAGATGTAAAAAGTCTGTTTGTTTCCCATCAGGAACAAAAATATTTTTAAAACGAAATTTTTTGTGCTCTGTCGATAGAGCAGTCCCCTATTAGTGTAGTGTGATATCCGGTTAATCGAAATGTGTTAACAGAGACAGTAAAACACGACCATTAAACAGTACTCCGGCAGCGACTGTGTAGCGTTTCCGTAAGGCAGTAGCAGACGGCGCGAGGCGACGGCACGCGTGAGATGGGGCAACTTGGGCAAGGAATACGGTGCGAACACACATTTACCGATACGATAAGTGCTGTACGACAGTGTAGCTGGCAACGGACGCCTTTCAGTTTTCTTTCGGGGATGCCGCACTGCACAATACAACATGTACACACTTTCAGAAGTAACAGACATGCTTTTGGTAATAGGGAAGTGCTGCTAACGTTAACTTGTACAATAACACTGTTTAATTGTTGTTGCCGTCATCTTCTTCTTCTATATATAAAAGGAAGTGTCCCGATTCACTGACTGACTGACTGACTCACTGACTGACTCATCATCGCCCAGCCCAAACCACTGAAGATAGAAACTTGAAATTTGTGGAGGGTGTTGATATTACTCTGTAGGCGTCATTTAAGAAGCGATTTTTCGATATTCCGTCCGTAAGGGGGAGAAATAGGGGATGAAACGTTTTTTGAAAATACGTAGCTATTTAGGCAATTTTGAAGCTTTAACCACAAAATTTCGCATTTTAATTTAGGGTTCGAATTTAAAAGACGTGTGTTTCGACATTTTTTGAAATTCAACCAAAAAGGGGGTATAATAGAGGACGCAAAAATTTGATTTTCAAAAATATGTTGCTGTTAACTAAAATTTTTTAGCTACAACTACGAAACTTCGTATATGGAATCTTCATCAGGATTAAAAATCCACGATTTTTAGTATTTTTGGAAATTCAACAAGTAAGAGGGTTAAATAGAGGATCAAAAATTCTTTTTGAAAACACGTTGCTATTGATACAATTTTGAAACTAGAGCTGCAAAAATTGATACTTGTGTAGTTGGTTAGACGTTAAAAACTACGTGTTTCGGTATTTTTGGAAATTCAACCATCATCGTAGTTAAATTGGAGAGGGGGTATTATTCAAAAATATGTTGCTATTTAGGCAATTTTGAAGTTAGAACTACAAATTTTCTGATTTGTATTAGGGGTTCAAATTTAAAAGGCACGTGTTTCGGTATTTTTGGAAATTCGACCAATAAGTGAGTGAAATACGAGATGCAAAAATTAATTTTCAAAAATATGGTGCTGTGAACTCAAATTTCAGCTATAACTCCGAAACTTAAGATACGGATTCTTCATCAAGATTAAAAAGAAACAACTGGTGCAGACCAACCAGCCTACGCATGTGAAGCAGCGGGGGTTCAGCTAGTGTACAGTACATTTTTGACGATATTCCGTACTAAGAATTGTAGGGATGTGTAATGAAATCGCCAAAGAGGCAGCTTGGATGTGCGCTGCTTTGCTTTGATTGTGACTAAGTAATGTATTAACTATTCAGTTGCTTAGGAATTGCTTCGTAACTGTACAGTATAGTCCTGTCACTAGTAAGTGTAGTAACTAAACTAAATTAAAACAAATTTGTCTACTTTGCTCTGTGTTTTATTAATCTCAGACCTTCGTAAAATTCGATAGATATTATGGTGTTAGGTATACAGAAGCTAAAACGCGTGGCCGTTCCGTAAAATCGTCTTGAAAATGATACCTTCTTGTGCTGCATTACTGCTGTGGCTACTAGCACTGCTCTCAGCCGGTGTCCAACGCGTTTAATACCCACGACAGACACTGACGTATCGGTTGGTATACACGTGCTCGCCACTTCGTCCTCGCCCGACGTGCCCCATCTCACGTGTGCTGCCTCACCGCGCATCGTCTGTTACTGCCGCTACACAGACGCTTCCCGAGTACTGGTCAATTGTCGTATTTTACTGTCTCTGTTAATACGAGGCGCGTCCGGAAAGAAAGTTCCGTGCAGCGCTGCGATTGCAGTTCCGCACATGCGCTGTAGACGGTGTGTATCAAGGAGAAGAACGTGCGCCATTTGGAGATCGCTGTCAGTTACGTACGCTTTGTTGTGCCTGTTTGAAATGTCGGAGTTGATTGAAAATCCCGCCACCTGTGAAATCAAGTCAGTGATTCGGTTTCTTAATGCGAGGAAAGTGAAACTAAGTGAAATTTATCGGCGAATTTGCGATGTTTACGGACCAAATGCGATGAGTGATTCGATGGTGAGAAGATGGGTCCGACAGTTCAATGGCGGGCGTAGTGATGTGCACGATGAAAAACGAAGTGGGCGTCTACCTTTGGTTACAGAAGAACTGGTTCACGCGATTGATAACAATATCCAGGAAAACCGTAGGTTTACAATTAGTGCTCTCGCTATGGACTTCCCCCAAATTTCACGATCACTGCTGCATGAAATTGTTACCAAACATCTGAAATTCCGTAAACTTTGCTGGGTACCAAAGATTCTCACTGAGCAACACAACGGATGGGTAGTGTACTTGAGTTTTTGACCCGTTATGCTGAAAGCGGCGAAGAATTTCTGAGACGGATAGTCACAGGAGATGAAACGTGGGTTTCTTACGACACCCCTGAAAGTAAGCGGCAATCAATGGAATCGAGGCACACTTCATCCCCACCAAAGGTAAAGCCGAAGCAAATCATGACACCTTAGCGGTCATCACTTCGCCAATGACGACGAGCTGAAAGAAACTGTTTCCAACTGGTTGAAGACAGAGGCGGCAGATTTCTATGAAGAAGGTATACAAAACCTGGTACCACGCTATGACAAGTTCCTGAAAAATTTAGACAGTTATGTGCAAAAGTAGTTTAAGAGTTGTAGAATTTTGTGCAATAAAAATTTCTTCTGTATCTGTGTACAATTTGATTTTATTAGCAAACGGAACTTACTTTCTGGTCGCGCCTCGTACATTTCGGTAAACCGAATATCACACTAGACTAATTGGGGACTGCTCTATCGACTGAGCTAAAAAAATTCGCTTTAAAAATCTTTTTGTTCGTGACGGGAAACAAACCGACGCTTTACATCTATACTGGGCGTCGCAGGAATGGCGTCATGATCAGAATTTGTTAGGCCTGAGACCAACTACACATTGCAAAAACGAGATTGCAAATATCTGCTCAAACACCAGAGAAAATGCGCCTGACGACTCGTAGGTGAGACACCCTGTATGTTTAATTTAAATAAAATAAAATTATATTAAGGATAGGAAACTAAAACTAGTGTGTGTGTGTGTGTGCTTCTTTGTGTGTGCTGATACAACATTGCCTACCTGGATAGGTACTGCGCTGTGAATATAAAAACTGATCTTATTGTCTGTAATTAAAGTACGAGCAAATATTGTAATTAATTAGCCTGGCATCGATTGACTGCAATGTGTATGGCCCTGTTAATGCTCTTAACTATCCAGAACACGAGTCTGGTTAAACAATTAATGACAAGTCCAGTTGTAGCACTAGGTCAGATTCGTTAATCAGACAGGCAAATAGTTCATTAATTAAATTAACTACTGATCAGTGTTGGACACAAACTTAATGTCCAAAAATAAATGTGATCATGGGCGGAGTGATAGACAATTTCGAACACTGACTGATAGCAGCAGAATGACGTGTGACAGTATAGCACAATAAAAAGACTAAAGTTGACAATTATGTTTATGTTAATTAATTAAAGATTAAAGTTTAAATTACTACTGTGACACAGACAAAGCATGTAACGTTATGTACTGTGAACAGGATCTACTTCATTAACAAACAAAATGTTGTATTGTTAAAATAGTACGGTTCAAACCAAGTAATGCTAAATATAAATGTACTCATATGTAGAATGACAAACAAACTATAAAGTAGCTGATAGCAATGAAAGGAACTTGTACATTCTATCATAGAGTAGAAATGTCTAAGTCGATAATTGTGTAATTGACTAATTATTTAAATATTAGATCAAAGGTTACTTTATTAGATGCAAAAAGCAAAAAGCGACTAAGTATCGATTCTGTTGCGAGCTTAGCAGGGCCAGCCCTAACAAATTCGGTGCCCTAGGCAAATTATTTTAATTGCGCCCTATTTAATAAAATCGCAATAAAACATCCATATAAAATACACATTGCATAATATTTTACATACATAATCGCAATTTATACATTACATACAAATATTTCCCCATTAAAATGGGAGACACCATACAATTATATACAACAATGTTATTTTTCCATCGTTTTTGCATTTAGTCTTTTAAAAATGTTTCGGTTGATAGTTTACAATAATCGATACAATTATAAGCTTTATTAAATAAAGAGTCACACAAACTTCATTTTTCTGGCCTTGGCATTTGCAAAATATGATACTATCTCCTTTAAATCAATTGTGTCTGCTATTTCTCGTTCAACTGACAAAGTTTCCAACCCCACAAGTCTTTCTTGAGTCCTTGTGGATCGAAAATATGTTTTTATGAGTTTTAATTTTGAGAAGCTGCGCTCACCACTGGCTGCAGACACAGGAAGAGGAACCAACACTCTTAGTGCAGTAACTAAATTAGGTACAATGTCTATAAGTCCATTTTTACAAATATAAATCAGAACGTCATGCGACCCTGAGTTATTGGGTAGGCTACTCTTCTAGAAATGGCTTGTAACACATTGCACAGATCAGTAGCATCAATATCTTTAGAGTCTTTGCGAATTACAGGCTCTTCCAAATTAACACATTCTTCAAGAATAGCTTTGGGAGTGTTATTTCGTACATCATGTATGTTGTACAGACAGCCAAATACACGATTTAGGTTAACAATCTTATGAAATCTCTCGTCAGCTGGATTTCTTGCACTATCCAACATTGCAAAAGAAAAATTAATTTTGAAATAATTTTGCTGGTCACTAATAGGTTCATCTTCTGCTTCATAACCAAACTGTCTTTTCTTGTTTCTTAGACAGACTGCTTCCATATATGATGAAAATTATGCGGAAATTTTGGCTGCTTCTGAAATTTCTCTTGCTTCTATCAGCATTTTTTCAAATTCCAAATCACTTCTACAATCATCAAGAAAGGTTTCTGTTTTTAGCAGAGCATTTGTAGCAGCGTTAAGATCAGTTTCTTTTGATTGAAGACGTCTGCTAGTCAAATTTACTTCGAACAACATATTGTACCATGCAACAAGTGAAACAATAAATTTGAAGTGCCGGCCGTGGTGGCCGAGCGTTCTGCGGCGCGCCAGTCTTAGTCTGCACATCCACTACGGTCGGAGGCTCGAATCCGCACTCGGGCATGGGTATTTGTGCCGTCCCTAGTATTAGCTAGTTCATAAGTAGTTTGTAAGTTTAGGGACTGATGAACCCGTAGTTAAGTCCCATAAGCTCTACAAACATTTAAACATTTGAAATTTGAAGTTCGCTATTCACTATTATTTCCAGCTGAACCAGTCAGTGTATGATCTTCATAAATATCCATTAGTGCATCATTCACATCAGTTAGCCGATAACGCAAAGGACGCAATGCAACAATCCCTCCCATCTGGTATCGCTCACTGGTAATAGCGCCAAAGCAGGCACATAGTGCAATTGTACATTCCAACGACATGTTGAAACATTAAAGTACACATAAATCGTTTGGATCCAGTTGAAGATGTATGTAGCAGCATCTACATTTAGCAGCATCATTCACCACAAGATTTAGCGGGTGCGAAATGCACGATGCGAAGAAAGGGCTTGGATTTTTATCCAAAATCCTTTTTTGTACACCACTGTGCTGCGAGGGTGAAAGATCGGGGTGAGAGTTTAAAAAGGGAAAGATTAATTTTTAAAACTCACAACCACCAACTGCAAACCAAATTCCTAAACATGCAAAAACACTGGAACTATGATTGCTACTGTTTGACTCGTTTTCTAGGGGATGATATCACACGTTCGCAGCTTTCCTTCCCTGCATATTCTAACGTCCATCACCCCTTTTCGGAATGACTCAAACTGAGCCCTAATATTTTCCTGAATTACGGAAAGTTTTGTTAGTTCACAGTCTATAACACAGTCATTCCACTGTAGGTGAAGTTGAACTTATCTTATATGCTGGCTGAAGTTCATTGCGTTGTGAGCTGTCTTCGGCATTCACTAAAGCATTTGATTTTACAGGATCTTTTCGTAAATTAAAACCATGTCAGATGATATGGAAACGATTTTATTTCCACTTAAACAACGTTCAAATCCATCACATTGTTTCACAATCAAAAGATGCAGCGGCAAGCCAACAGAGCTGCTTACAGGTTTCTCGCTGCTAGAAGACTCTACCAAAGACTCCCTCAACAATGGTTTCTCTGAAACATCTTTCTACGTAACCACGTAATAAGATTGATGACAAAGTTTTGTAATTCACAATTAAACAATAGTCTTTTACATTAAATATGCCAAAATACAGAAATTAAAACATTACATTTAAGCTTTGACTATTTATGTCAATGTATGTACTTGTTTCATGAAATTTGTATTTAAATGTGGTACACAATTTCAAAGTCATCCTTTTGACTAGTGTTTACTGTGCTCAAATTATTTACATTATGTGTGTTTTCGAAGTGCACACGTATTTGTTTTGCCAATATTGTGTAGCCGTACTATTATTGTGACATGGAATTTTAATGTGTTTCAGTTTGCGGTCAAATTATTTATTAATACGGATTTGTATATGGTTGTCATAGTTTTGTTAATTTCGAAGATAGTTTCTTAGTACCAAACGGATTATTAATTTTAGTGCATGAAAAATTATCAGTATTTAATTTAGGATCTAGTGATATATAAAACATGGTCTGCCCTAATTTATTTAAACAAAAGGTGTATATGAAATCATATTGTGCAATAGTTATAACATGTAGCATTGTTGTTTTTATACAAATTAGTATCTATATAGGTTCAGCAATTTCCGTAACTAAGTGTAATGCATTTTTAGTGTTTGCAGCTATTATTTACGAAGGTATTAAAAACTGAAAACTACGTAAAGAGGTCAGCCAAAGTTATATTTAAATCAACGTACTATTTCTTAAAAGAGTTTTACTAATAGTGTTAATAGAATTTCAAACAGAAGGCGAAAATGTGATATTTTACATGTCCGGTAATGAAGTTTTACTTAAGGTGTCAGATATTTCGTGTTTCTATGTTGGCAACTGATTTTTAGGAGTCTGCAACATAGCAGACATGTTACACACCCCCTACATAGTGTACCTGAAATGTAATGTAGGGTTCACTGTGTACTATCATTTCAATATGTTGTGATTTAAGTGTTCATAATGAGTCTGTATTAGTTTAAGCTAAAATAAAAAATTGCATGTTGATTGTAGTCTTGCGATTGCTGGTGGTTGTTGATGTTGCATGATGCGCCGACAGTGGTGTATCTGCAAACTGCTGTTGGTGATGTAGTGGCTCGCAGCTTCAGCTGACTGTAGATACAGGCATTCAAGACGGTTCCTACAACATGGTTGTCTCTTTCTCAGAACCACATACTATTTTTCCCTAACTACATACATAAATAAGCATACTGTTATCAGGCTATTGGAAAGAGTAATCAATTTTCTCAATACGGTATTTTAAACAAAACAAAATTATGGGTTCAAATTAAACCTTAAATGTTACTGAAAATTAAAGAGAAATCTCTCTCATTTACTTTAATTTGAATAATGAAATAGCAAGCTTTTACAACTTTTTTTTTAATTTTTTTTTCAAGAGCATTGATATTAATATTGTAAACAGTTATGTTTGGTATTAATTCATATAAATAAGATTTTTACTCAAAATAATTTTCTTCTATGTGTACATGTATGTAAATGCCATTATGTGAGAACTAAGCTCCTAATTCCTCTAGAAAGGGTGTTGTACATTGTAATAACTTCACAATTTATAGTCAATTTACTAAGTGAAATGAATGACATAATTAAATAGTAAAATAATGGATAGAAACAACTTCTCAGTGAGCACATCAAACATTTACCATTCAAAATTATGGTATAGTTAAAATGGTTATATAGACAGAAAATGTAATTGTGGTTTTGAAACTTTTTCATGTACTGTGGGTATTGAATATTTCTCATACAGTTTGAGAGATTGAGAATGAGCAGTAGTAAAGAGTATAAACAAATTAGATCATACTATTACATAATATTTTACTTATTAAAAAAACATGCATTAATAAAAATTCAAAACTAACCCCCCTGCGAGTAGTTAGCAGTGGTAATGGTTAATCTCATAGCTCAAATCAAGCATGGAAATTAAAGTAATAAGTGTCAGTTCTCAACTGATCCATCAAAGTGTCAAATTTTTCCCAAAACATGGAAAAATTTAAAATAAAATGAAAAAGTTTTTTTTAAACTGCCAAACTACATCCACTCTCAAGGCAGTAATCAAGAGAGGGCGGAAAAATACGCTGCCATTAAATTACGTCCACGGCCAGGGCAGGTAACTGACTCGCAAACGGCTACATAAGCAGAAAAAGACTCTGGTTGCGTTTACCTATATTTTGTTTAACAATTTAGTGTTCGTAAGATATTATGATACACCATTTAGTTTTCATAGATTATCTTCTAAACGGAATGTTTGTATTAATGGCAACTACCTTACCAAGAGTTACAAGTTGCAACTGGCAACTTGACTATTTCCGCAGAAGTAAAAAACAGCACATAGTTTTTTGTTGTTCTTTGAACAAACTGCCCCAATCAAACACAACACAGTCCAGAGTACCCTATGTTTGTTGAATGGTGAACAGTTACTACCCCCCAATAACTCAAAATCAACATTCAATGTTGTCCAGTAGTGTTTGAAAATGAGTGACAATCATACAGTAGAAGTGGATGAAAATGAGTAACTATCTTAAGTGTTTTGAAAGTCTGTACATGTCTACGTTAACAGTGTAAAATCTCAATTATATACTACACAAAAGTCAAAATTTACATATGGTCTGCCTGATCATTTTCAGATACAGTACCATATCAAAACTAAACATCCTGTAATCAACTACAAATTGATACACAAAGCTTGCATGCATGAGCAAGTCAACAAGTGTGTCATGAAGAAAACGTATGTGTTCCACATGAAAAGTACAAAATTATACAAGTTTGACTGTAATAATAATAATAATAATAATAATGAGTAATAGGTAGTCTGTAATGGTTCATTAAGCTTCATATTTTTGTACAAAGGACGTATGACCTTATATCATGAGTATGTGCAAGTACACATGATAAACATTCCAAGTATGTAACTTGTAAAACATCAATAGTTTCATTGTAAACTTTAAGAATCAAAAATGAAAATTATAACCTTGCATCAGCCAAAAATGTGCCTTACGTACAATATACAATAATATGGTCATCTTAAACCAGTATTAAATATTTTCCTATTAAGCTGTAAGCTCAAGGATAGAAATTGAGTTTTACATTGGTTAACACTTGTGTGGCCTATGTGTCCTCCCATGCTTATAGTCACTTTTGTACTAATTGTTAGCAAGTCCCTCTTGACACATCAACGTACAACAGAAAATTCAACCAAGAATACAAAAAAAAAAATACTAATGAATGACTAACAAGAGTCAAAAGAATTGAAGAGTTTGAATTGTAATGCACTGTGGATGTGATTGATAGAAAAATCACAGTACATAACTGAGGTAAGCTTCTGCATATATACAACGACATTTCAAGCCATAAACAAATAATGAACACTTCAACATACCTTTGACTATGCATATGAGGTTAATAAATTAATTATTGTGTGCCATATTCATAAATGGTATAAAAATTATGAACAAGTATCTTCCTTATAGGTTTCAGAGTAAGAGCAAGGTAAAATTCACAAGACAACTTTTCTGTAGGTAGGATTTAAAAGCATTAATCTATCCGAGACCGATCAACTTTATGGATCGTGGATAATCAAAAGAATACAGCTAAGTTAACTTCAAGTGGCTCAATGTATATATGTAGAAAAACTTCTACTCTGATCTTAACAAATGGACTACTAACATAGTGAAATAGTACTTGGTTTTCAGGTTCAGTTACTAGATTTTTTAAACTTCCTCAAAATTCATGTTCATTTCACTAGAATCACAACTTAAGTTGACATTGACAGAAGGTATACTTTTATATTTGCTTTCACTTACTTCTTTAACTAACACTTCATTAGATGACTTAACATTTATATCAGGGTTTGGAGCTAACATTTTCAGTACACTTAACACTATCATTTTGAGATTCCTCAGCAGTATCAAGCAATTCTAACATCTTAGACTTCAAGTAAAGCATCTGTTCAGAGAATACACTAATCTTAAATACTACATCAACATTTTTCATTTAAGTATTCATTATTTTCATATTCATTTTCTTTATGTCATATTAATTCTTTCTTTTCAATATATGAAGCATTTTTCACTTCCATTTCAGTAACTTAATAACTATTTGTTCAGTACTTTCACTGACAATTCTTAACCTAACAAATTTCTCATGAACACCACTTACCATTTTTCTAACCTGTCATATCTTTTGATGACTACACAAAGACTTCCACATTAGCTAGTGGTTTATAAACATCATAACATAAGACTCCAGATTCCTGACAAACACATTAAATAAACCCATCATCATCTACCTGTATTTCATATAGTATTTTAATTCAAAACTCCTCAATGTTTGTTATTATTTGCAACTGTATTAGGCTAACTGTAAACATGAATGCATTATTCGGTTGAAACTGTATTTCAGTATATTTACTTTTTAGCTCTTAAGTCCATTGGCCTATACACTGGTATAAGTAAAAGTATTTCATATTGAAAACCCCCAACTAGTATCTCATATTAGGTACAGTATTATTATTTGGTATAAAGTTCTTCTGAATTGATGGTTAACATCCACCTACACATTTTTTGTTCATATTTTCTCAAAAATTCCAACTGGTAATAAAGTTTAGGCTTCACATATTTTAAGTTTCAATAGGCATAGAGCAAAAATGCATATATCAAAAGGTATGTCTCAGCTGTTTTCATTTGTCAGTGGTAATTAAAACATTTTGTCAAATAATCATAAATAGGCTATTTACACAGAATGCAAACTTATAGACTAGAATTTTTTCTGTACTGTGAATATGATTCAATAGAAATACACAGCACACGACTGGGGACCTGAACTGGTGTCAGCAGTTTCATAACTAAAGAGTAATTATGCCCCTAAGGTATTACATCAGTACATAGTCTGATGCATCTCATTTTTTCTGTCATCAGGTAGAATAGGTAATGGTACTTTACAATTAGGTCCAAAATTAAATGCAAACAGTTGGGTCTGGTTTGCCCAAGAACATACTTTACACCTTAGACTTTCCTTAAGCAACATAATTTCTATAGTGTCATTCAAATTTGATATAAAACAATCATTGTCCTGTGACATAAAATAAACAGGACGGAATTTCTTTTTAGGCCTACCAGGTAACTTCACTACTGGTAAACAACTTACACTAGTACATCTAGGAATAATCAAAGTTTCAGCACGTGACTTTTCTTGAATTTCGTCTACACACTGTGGTAATTCTGTGACTGTACATTTACTTTCGAGTTCTTACTCAGGGTTATCTATAACACAGTTACATTCAGTTTCTACTTTCAAATCAGAATAATTAAGTTTGCTATTACATTCTTCAACATCGCGAATCTTTCCAGTTAACTCTGTTTTAGTATCCTGGCTCTGAGAATTTAAATTACATGGCTTGTCATCTATTTTTTCAACACTGTCACTCGTCTGTGAAACTTCTGAAGTAGCAGCTACCACAACAGTTTTTTCTACACCATTGAGTTTTGCATAAAATTTTGTGTCTAAAATACATTGTTTTAATTCGGTCATTGTGTCATTTGTTTTACAAATTTCAAATTTAATTGAGTTTGTTAGTTCGGTTTTCATAGTTTCCATTTGTAATGAATGTTCGGTTTTCATAGTTACCATTTGTAATAAAAGTTCGGTTTTCAGTTGTAATATAAGTTCCAAGATTGATTTTGTTTCTATTTCCGCGTTTGCTGCCATATTACTAATCTGTTGTCCAGTCTCTTGTAAATCACTAGAAAATGGGACCTGCTGCTTTCTTTCAATCGGTGTAGAACTCGCAATACTAGAACCTCCTACCCCACTGTCAGAGTCCGAAACTTGAGGACTATCATCTCCCTCGTTTCTTACTGTATCCATTTTAAAATAACTTTACACTCCACATAAAACCCCTATCACACAAACAGTCACTACAAAAGTTACTACAAAAGTACTTAGCTGGTCACAAAGATGCGGTGATACAGGAATCTAGTAGTTCAAATTACTGCCATCTTTCTCCATTAAATTTTGACATCATAGGTGTGGATAGTATTGTAGTCGAATTCTGCACTTTTATGATGGTTTTACTGCACATCCATCATATACATTATTTTCCTTGTATCCTGAAACACATTTTACATTAGTGAATACACATTAAAATCCTGTGGTTACATCACCACTTCTAACGTTTTACATTAGTGAATACTCTTTAAAATCCTGGTCACGGCACCACTTCTAACGTCCATCACCCCTTTTCGGAATGACTCAAACTGAGCCCTAATATTTTCCTGAATTACGGAAAGTTTTGTTAGTTCACAGTCTATAACAAAGTCATTCCACTGTAGGTGAAGTTGAACTTATCTTATATGCTGGCTGAAGTCCATTGCGTTGTGAGCTGTCTTCGGCATTCACTAAAGCATTTGATTTTACAGGATCTTTTCGTAAATTAAAACCATATCAGATGTTATAGAAACGATTTTATTTCCACTTAAACAACGTTCAAATCCATCACATTGTTTCACAATCAAAAGATGCAGTGGCAAGCCAACAGAGCTGCTTACAGGTTTCTCGCTGCTAGAAGACTCTTCAAAGACTCCCTCAACAATGGTTTCTCTCAAACATCTTTCTACGTAACCGCGTAATAAGATTGATGACAAAGTTTTGTAATTCACAATTAAACAATAGTCTTTTACATTAAATATGCCAAAATACAGAAATTAAAACATTACATTTAAGCTTTGACTATTTATGTCAATGTATGTACTTGTTTCATGAAATTTGTATTTAAATGTGGTACACAAATTCAAAGTCATCCTTTTGACTAGTGTTTACTGTGCTCAAATTATTTACATTATGTGTGTTTTCGAAGTGCACACGTATTTGTTTTGCCAATATTGTGTAGCCGTACTATTATTGTGACATGGAATTTTAATGTGTTTCAGTTTGCGGTCAAATTATTTATTAATACGGATTTGTATATGGTTGTCATAGTTTTGTTAATTTCGAAGATAGTTTCTTAGTACCAAACGGATTATTAATTTTAGTGCATGAAAAATTATCAGTATTTATTTAATTTAGGATCTAGTGATATATAAAACATGGTCTGCCCTAATTTATTTAAACAAAAGGTATATATGAAATCATGTTGTGCAATAGTTATAACATGTAGCATTGTTGTTTTTATACAAATTAGTATCTATATAGGTTCAGCAATTTCCGTAACTAAGTGTAATGCATTTTTAGTGTTTGCAGCTATTATTTACAAGAGTATTAAAAACTGAAAACTACATAAAAAGGTCAGCCAAAGTTATATTTAAATCAACGTACTATTTCTTAAAAGCGTTTTACTAATAGTGTTAATAGAATTTCAAACAGAAGGCAAAAATGTGATATTTTACATGTCCGGTAATGAAGTTTTACTTAAGGTGTCAGATATTTCGTGTTTCTATGTTGGCAACTGATTTTTAGGAGTCTGCAACATAGCAGAAATGTTACAATATGATCAACAAAAAAATTCACAATAAAGTAAGTTCATGTGAGAAAAGGGTGTACTAACTACTATTTTTGAAAACACATGAAAGTTCACTTTATGTTGTTTATTACACCATATTAAAACCCTGTGGCTGATACGCGCCAAAAGCCCAACTGCCGGGTTTTTCCCTACGTCATCAACATCCGGTCAGCTGTTCTAACCGACTTGCCAATGTACAGCGCTCAGCCAATACATTTCTAAAACTTTACTTAAAATCAAAATAATTACACTACACATTAAACAAATTTCTTATCAGATTTTTATATTGGTATAAACATCCTTTGCACTATTTATTATAATCGTGCAATTTCTTATATCACAGATAAGTGATTTAACTGAATATTTCAAGATAAAATTACACAAGATTAATTGAAAATAAAATGAGAAATAGTTAATATATTATTTTTATAAACAAACATTGCCATGCTAGTTATATAGCTGTCTTTTATTCATTGGTAGTTTATTACTTTTCATTGTCAATTAAACATATTACGCCATAATGTTCAAATGTTTGTATAGTCTATGGGACTTAACTACGGGGTCATCAGTCCCTAAACTTACAAACTACTTATGAACTACTTACGAACTAGGATGGCACAAATATCCATGCCTGAGGGGGGATTCGAACCCCCGACCGTAGTGGCCGTGCAGACCGTGACTGGAGCGTCTCAGTCTCCTTGGCCACCGCGGCCGGCGATATTATGTCAGATGTGACTATATCAGCTAATGTATTGTGTATTTATCAACAGGCTATTTTGTAATGAGGGCTTTAAAGGTTCCTAACTCCATCATATTACTTCAAATGCAAGTAGTATTAGAATATTTTATTTCACACTGTGCACTGCACTCCGCCTGGCACTCGCCATTTTCCCTCTCTCCTCTCACCGGAAACGAGCCTGGAAAATCCTAAGCTGGAACAAGCCACCAACGTCGGCCTGCTCGCTGCCTCCCCTCAGCTACAAGCACACAGCAAATCTCATTGTGGAGAATTTCTGCCTATGGCCTAACTATAAATGTTGACACCCAACTGCGTACATACATTGCTACCATAATTATTAAGATTAAAATTGTGTAACATTTGGAACATTGGCATGGTCAATGTTTGCAGTGAACTTCATACTGTTTAATTACAAATGCTATTAATTACCAATATTTCTAATGGGCGGTAATCTCACAGTGCTTACTTCTGATATTACTTGCATTGTCATACATCTGTCCACGTAAATTTTCTAATGAAAGAGAAATCTCATCTAACTGTTTAAAATTTTTTCTGGTAATCCAGCGCCAGTTGTGTCAGTAAGATGAATAACGCCCCAAAAATGTTCTTTGATTTAACTCTTATACTCGGATTGTTTATCCTCATACGTTACCTTTACAAATCGAATGATCATGGTCCTTTATTCAACATGACTTATGACAGGTGTGCAATCTATAAATATCGAGTAATTTTTAGCAGAGAGAATAGAATCTAGTGTTTCTTTCTTGTTAGAAATTTTTCTCGGGTGTTCTTTAATTACAGGCTGAAATAAAGCCAGGTATTCAGCTATTTTTAAAAATTTATCACTGTCATAAACATATATTTTGTCATGTGTTCCACGAAAAGGTAAGTTTTGACTTCCTAGAACTCGCAACAATGGCATTAACCTCTCCAAAATCTGTTGCCAGTGTTTTTCCTCTTCCCTTATTAAACGCACATTTTCCTCATCAATGGTTTTATTTGTCTTCAGTCTAAGATGAATCTCTGTCCATTCCCGATAAGCTCCCAAGTGACTACTGCTTTTCTCATGTGTTGATGGTATTATATATACGTTTTTCCAATCGTCCACCCCTTTGTTACATAGAGAGGCTTTGTGATCTTTGGAAAACAGCTTACAACAAAAGAAAAATACGCCATTTCTTGGAACTGAATATTGTACCAACGGACGAGATACACTTTTACCATTAAGCAGTTGCCTTTATAATGTACTGTCTTGTATAATGCGCTCTCTAATGTTGACATGTTTTACTTAGTCTGGACCATGTTAAACTAGAAGTGACTGTACATGATTCGAAGAAGTATCCTAGGTTGCAGGGTTGCTGAAATTTAAAAGAGTCCATATACTTTTTTTCCTAATGCTCGTTTCGCTATTTTTGGCCATATTTTCTCGGGAAATAAAGAAGGGTTTTCTGCAGTATGGATTTCTATGTCAGGATCACTTGCTTCTTATACCTAATGATCATCTGTATTTTTTTCCGGCTTTCGGTTGCTGGGGTTTGGATGAAGATACTTCTCGAATGAGCCTGCTTGCTTCGCTAATGACAATTCTTTCTCTAACTGCCTATAGTGATCAGTGTGAGCGTAAATTAAAGAGCGAGCGGTTCTCGTGGGGGGGAGAGGGGGGGCAGGGTCCCCGAAAAAAGGGGCATAACAATAGCGTAACAGACTAAACTATACTTGAAACTTCCTGGCAGATTAAAATCGTGTGCCGGAACCGGGACTCGAACCTGGGACCTTTGTCTTTCGCGGGCAAGCGAACTACCGACTGTGCTATCCCGACACGACTCACGATGCCGCCTCACAACTTTAATTCCGCCAGTACCTCGACTCCTACTTTCCAAACTTCACAGAAACTCTCCTGCGAACCATGCAAGACTAGCACTACTGGAAGAAAGGATATGGTGGAGACATGGCTTAGGCACAACCTAAGGGAAAGTAGGAGGCGAGGTACTGGCGGAAGTAAAGTTGTGAGGTGGCATCATGAGTCGTATCGGGATTGCACAGTCGGTAGTGCGCTTGCCCGCGAAAGGCAAGGGTGCCAGGTTCGAGTACCGGTTCCGGCACACAGTTTTAATCTGCCAGGAAGTTTCATATCAGCGCACACTCCACTGCAGAGTGAAAGTTTCATTCTGGAAACATCCCTTAGGCTGTGGCTAAGCCGTGTCTCCACCATATCCTTTCTTCCAGGAGTGCTAGTCTTGCATGGTTCGCAGGATAGCTTCTGTGAAGTTTGGAAAGTAGGAGGCGAGGTACTGGCGGAAGTAAAGTTGTGAGGCGGCTTCGTGAGTCGTGTCGGGATAGCACAGTCGGTAGTGCGCTTGCCCGTGAAAGGCAAAGGTCCCAGGTTCGAGTCCTGGTTCCGGCACACAATTTTAATCTGCCAGGAAGTTTCATATCAGCGCACACTCCGCTGCAGAGTGAAAGTTTCATTCTAAACTCTACTTACTGTTGAAAGTGCCCGCGGGCAAAGTGCGCTCAAATAACTGCGGTGGGCACGGCCAGCTCGAAAAAAATCGGCGCCCTAGGCAAATTATTCTAATGGTGCCCCGTTAATAAAATCGCAATGTAAAATACACATTGCATCTTTTTTAATTCAAATACATAATTAACACATATTAGGCCAGTCGCCAGGTATTTTAGGTTCAAAAAAATTGCAGGAAGCTGAATTTTTGGTATGTTGTTAGGACATATTAGAGTAGTATTAAACCAAGTTTTCAGCTTCGAAGTCCTTTAGCTTAACTTTTAAGAGCCAAAAAACCTCGAAATTTTCGGCCTTTTTCTGATTTTGGCTTATAACTCGTGAAAGATTGCTTTTTGACGAAAAGTCACTCCCACCTTTATTAATTTAGATAAAATATTCTAAACTTTAAGCCTAACCGCAGCTCTGTAAGTCCAATAGTTCCCGAGATATTGGACTTCAAAATTGTCTTTTGGCTAGAATATTGGCTCTAATGATCATCCTACGGGGAAAGTCATACAAAAAAAGTTACAGAGCAGTTATTTAGCTTTAATCTAAGTACAGAACGAAGTCCATAGGCCCAAAAGATTTCTAGTTATCGTTACAAAACGAAAAGTTGGAAAAATCGGATTATTCAATAAACTGACCCAGATGAATTGCAGCCCTCTTATCGAATATATGTTAAAGAAGGAGGAATTACTCATTAACGATGATTACCAATTCACTGTATATAAATAGGATTTTTTCAAAACTGTTTTCAGCAAATATTGAACAGAGAAGTTCCTTGAGTCCACTTCCTGCCATTATGGCACCGACGGCCCCCATGAATGACATGAGGTGAAAACCTCGAAGCTATGTTGACGAGCTGAGGATGCTGGTGGCTCTCCACAGTGTCTCGGGCTTTCAACTACAGTTATTGGTCGTAGGACAAAAAACATGTTTCCTGACCCTTAAATGCTTGTTCTTTAACTGGCTCCCAAAAGTGATGTTAAAACAGTGTCGTAGTTGGTTGGGGGAGCATGGATAAAATGGAGATATACAATCCTTGAACGTTTTTAAGGAAGATCTTCTGTCACTTGGTCCATGAACCCATTCCATATTGGGATGCCTGGCGTGTTAGTTGCTTTACCAAACAACCACAGCAGGTATCAGGATTTTGGCAAAATGTCTTCAGCGATATTCACTTCGTTAATTGAAATGACTGACAAGCCAGATTTCTTTCTAATAGAAGAATGTTTAATGTGTGTGGAAGGGTGTGAACCTGATAGAGTCTGCAGAAACAGACTTCAAACATGGTATGTTTTTGTCTGGGTGAACGGATTACTGAGGGGTCGTGATCATTATACCACCCATTTCACGGAACGTACTTTCTCCACAATTGTGTTAACAATTACATCTGCATTGTCGAACACAAACTGCATAAAAGCTCCTTTGTCAAATAGTTGGGTCACTTCCCCACGGAGGATAGCTGAACTTTCAAAACGCATAGCCTCCGTATATCTACAAGAAATTTGCATACTGTGGTAAACTTCAACAATGTGCTTTGAACCAAATTTTCTATACAAATAGGTTCCAAAGCTTATCTGAATTGAGGATAGGAAAGATTTGGGCCTCGTTGCAGCCATGATACCATGAGCAAATCCTATGCACTTCTTTTTCCATTGTTTGAGAGAAGAACGTTTTTTCTCAGGATAATCTGTTCAAGTAATAGTTGCAGAGAATCAGGAACTGATTCCCTTGCGTCTTTTAAAAAGGCCTCTGACAGGGGATAGTTAAGTAGTGTAAAATGTTTGGGGACGAATGTGTTGCAGGATAATCTCTGCTGCAGCTCTGACAACTCTAAGCCGCTCTTCAGCAGGATCGCTAAGTCTTTGATTGTACCACTTTTCAAAAAGATAATGTTTTGTCCAATGTCTGTGAACATCAAGACTGGGCTGTGACACGGACCAACCTGCGCAAAAATAATTTTTTCCTCATATCGCCTTTTAAGATGAGCTTGAACACTTGTAACTGTTGGTTTGTAATTACCTGTGAAGTTCTCTGCAATCAAGTCACTTATGGAAAAATTGGTTTCCTCTCTTGTTTCTGGAAGGTATGCTTATATACCCTCCATACCATCGATAAGGAGAGGATGTTCAGGACGCCCTCGTTTACCTCATGCACCAGTAGATCGCGACAAGGAGTGCAATTTTAGGTAGCAATGTTTGTGGTACTTACCCTCAGCAGCAACAAGTTCACTTATACATGAAAGAAGCTGAAGAATCTGCTGTCCCCATTCAGCAGCTTGCCTAGCTTTTTCCACAATAGATTCTTTCACTTCCAGTGTTTCCACTTGATGGAGTTCATCCCGTAGATATTCAGGCAAATTTATCTGTTTTTCGAAATATTCCTTGGAGGATTTTTCACCACAAGGGAAACAAAAATCTCCAATGATGTGACGCCTTGAACCCGACGCACTTTTCAGCCTTTCCCCACGCGAAGACGATGGCTGAGCAAATGAAACATCTCCTCGCTGGACAGATGCTTTCACATTACTTTCCACAGTGTACCTCTTCCTGCATGCGTCATGGACGGACAATTCGTTTAAATTGCACAAAAACCTCATGATCCTTTAAAGCCCACGTTCTGACACACTTTTATCAGCATCTAAATTCCACGCTTTTTCACTGTCACTGTTCCCTCTCCAAGCACTTCTCAACGACCCCGAAGCAAACATCCGAGGGGAGGCTCCGAGATAATGTAAAAGTACTTAAAACACCACCACGATCGATATTTAGACGATTTTTGTTTGAAACGTTCTTCACAGATCCGAATACGACCGTTTCTAGGGGCAAACTGGGTGTAGTGGGGAAGACCTCGGAGACAAGACGTTTGGGAGGGAGGACAGAACAACCGCTGGGTCACCACTCGGAGTGAGGGGGGTGGGGATGCCTTCGCACAACAAAAGGCCTCGCTACGAACGAAAGTCCCAATCCCTTAATGGCTGACAAACAGTCACATACGGAGAGGCTTTCGTTGTTTATACAGCAATATCTACTTTCACAACTATATTGGTACGCACTAACACATAAATTACACTTATTTATATACAATGCGTTAATAATCATCGTCAGTGAGTAAGTCCTCCTTCTTCTTTAAAATATATTGGATAAGAGGGCTGCAATTCATCTGGGTCAGTTTATTGAATAATCCGATTTTTCAAAATGTTCAAATGTTTGTTAAGCTTAATGGACTTAACTACGGGGTCATCAGTCCCTAAACTTACAAACTACTTATGAACTACCTACAACTAAGGACGGCACAAATATCCATGCCAGAGGGGGGATTCGAACCCCCGACCTTAGTGGCCGTGCAGACCGTGACTGAAGCGCCTCAGTCCCCTCGGCCACCGCGGCCGGCTCCGATTTTTCCAACTTTTCGTTTTGTAACGATAACTAGAAATCTTTTGGGCCTATGGACTTCGTTCTGTACTTAGATTAAAGCTAAATAACTTCTCTATAACTTTGTTTTGTATAAATTTCCCCGTGGGATGATCATTAAATTGGAAATTTGATCTTTTTGGAGAAATTAGTCAATTTTTGAAGTCCAATATCTAGGGAACTACTGGACTTACAGAGCTGCGGTTGGGCTTAAATTTTCGAATATTTTATCTACATTAATAAAGGTGGGAGTGACTTTTCGTCAAAAACCAATCTTTCACGAGTTATATGCCAAAATTAGAAAAAAGTCCGAAAATTTTGAGGTTTTTTGGATCTTAAAAGTTCAGCTAAAGGATTTCGAAGCTGCAAACTTGGTTTAATACTACTTTAATATGTCCTAACAACATACCAAAAATTCAGCTTCCTGCAATTTTTTTGGACCTAAGACCATTTTTCGTCTACAACGACTAGCCTATATACATCACATAAAATAGATCACATCATACTCTTTTATACAACAATGTTATTTTTTCATCGTTTCTACATTTTGCAGTAACTAAATTAAGTACAATTTTTTAAATGTAGTCATTGAAGAAAAGACGGTGAATGGCGGAGGTTGTGTCACACCCAATTAAGGCGTGGAGGAGAAGGAGGGGGGCTTCAGCAAATGACAGTTGCTCGAATTTGTTTGTTGAAAACAGTTTGGATTTAGCGTTGACCCTGCCAGGCTTCATGATGTATATGTTAGTGCATGTCAATGAATAAAACAATTAAGTTGACATATTCACTTATTATAGTGACAGTGGGGTGCAAGGCAACTTTCTCTAATGCACATCTCACTATTGAGACAAAGTAATTATTACATGAGTTTTCTGATTCGTGAAACTATCTAAACCATTAAATGACATTATAAGTAAATAGTGCGATGT
Source organism: Locusta migratoria (assembly GCA_026315105.1). NCBI lineage: Eukaryota > Metazoa > Arthropoda > Insecta > Orthoptera > Acrididae > Locusta > Locusta migratoria. Next base: position 896,120,611 of record CM048745.1, read on the forward strand.
AAGAAACATACCTTAGAAGGCTGTGGGCAATGCTGGGCTTTCAAGACTTGTAATAACCCCAGGCGAAGGCATATCCCTTTCATAACGACAGAAGGAGGCGGAGCCTGCTGGTTACGTGACTGTTATGCTGCAACGCCACCAAATAGTGTTGTCTGCAGTAGCGCGCCATTTTAAAGTTACCTTGGAAGTGCGAGTCACACGACAAACATCACAGTCTAACGTAAATATATATATTGTGGCAACATCGTGCCCAGTAACCATTCCCAGCTATCGCTTCAAATTGAAGTTGTGTTATGTCATTTTAGCGCGAGGTCAAGATAATTCGTATACTTTCGGAACATACATAATCGCAAACCTTACTTTGACAGTTTTCAATGCGTTTTTAGCTGACGTAAAAACGTTTACTGGATGGAATTAAAAACATTTAGACTGGCTTTCATGTTTAGAGATTTAGTTAATTTGGTAGAATCCGTGTAAATCGAAGAAATCGGCATTGGAATCAATATATATCGAATGTTCGATATAGTGTTTCGGAACCGGAAATTCGGGCGCTATGCGCAGTATACGTTATTGAGCTGCTTTGTTAATATCCTTGGCTTGGCGGTAAACAGAATTTGCCAGCTGGTTGTTGTTAAATTACAGACTATATTTACTGTTTTTCACGTAAGTGGATTAACAGTTACGCTCTGTCATTGTTTTCCCTTCGATGGATAATGAACTCGGGAAGATTTGTTCCTACTTGTCAGCACGGCATTTTCATGCTTCAAGAGAATGGATAGAGGGATGTGTTAGCTACTTCAGAGAGCAGCATGAAGGAACAAGGGTAATTCATATTGAATAATGTAGTTGAATTTTATACTTTAAGATCGGAAACATTATAGTGAGACTTAAAAATTTCGATCTTTGTGTTTATTTCGTAATAAAATAAAGCTTAAAAACACGTATTAGTGGGGTTGTAAATACTTGTGAATTTGTAATGTCGTGTAACAGCGTCTTTGTTTATAAACGAGTGTCTTGCTATCTATTAGATGCGTTAAACTTACGCATATGAATGTGGTAACTAAGTTCTTTATTGCTGTAAGTCTCTTTTGTTAGGCTTTCTAACCATCTTTGTGAACTTTGTATTCAAAACCCCTGTATTTTCTAACGTGTTTGGGCAGTCCATCAATAGCCAGCGTACGGTCTATCAAATGCTGGATGTACTTAAATGTAACGAAAGTAGCATTTCTTACAAGGAATACTTGTTTATGGGTAAAATTAATAACGTTTAGATTTTATACCAGAAACCACGTTGTGTATTGATAAATGTGGACATAGGGCAGCTTACAGAACTTTTCATTGTAATAAACTCGGAACAGTGAAGAAAGGTTCCAGTTGTTGAAATAGATTAGCAAAAATTGTTATCCTTCAGAAGTAATATCTGCTGTCCTTTCTGTCTTGAAGATATCGGCTACCTTGTTGTATGGAACAATTACAAGGCGCCTTTCACTTTTCTTGACATAGCCAGTACCCAATTATAGGTATATCATTTGAATGATAGGGCTGATGATGATGGATATTTCATTTTCTGCAGAATTGTAAATTTTCGGAAATACTGATGATCCTGGTATCACGAGCTTGCTTTGACCCATGACTTCATAGGCAGGGGCATAGGCTACAAAACGAAAAACAATATTATGAAAATCATTAAACTTTCAATTGCGCACTACTTACCTTTGTCACAGTGATCGCCAAGCAGTTGGCATTATGATCGATCAGAATTTCAAGTGATTAGTGTTTAATTAAATCGTGCAGTTGTTACAGTTTTCATTTTCATTTGCTCTTCCAGGTCCTTTGCTGTGTCATCGGCAAAACACAATTGTTTTATTTCTTCACCTTGAAGTTAAATTCCTTCTTCAAATTTCTCCTTCCTTTCCTTTATAGCTTGCTCAATTTGCAAATTGAATTACCTTGGAGAAAGGCTACAACCCTGTCTTACTCCCTTTCCAACCACTGCATCCCTTTCATGCCCTTCAACTCTTAACAACTGCCATCTGGTTTTTCTACAAGTTGTAAATAACCTTCCGTTCCCTATATTTTACTCCTGCTTGCTTCAGAATTCGAAAGAGTGTATTCCAATCAACATTGTCAAAAGCTTTCTTCAAATCTACAAAAGCTAGAAATGTAGGTTTGCCTTTCCTTAATCTATCTTCTAAGTACGCCATAAAGTGAGGATTGCCTCCAGTGTTGCTACATTTCTCCTGAATCCAAACTGATCTTACTTATCAGGTTTTTATTAGCTTAGGGTGACCAGACGTCCTGTATTTTATGGGTTCATCCCTTCCTTGGACTAATTGTTCCGTTATTCCGACAGAATAAATACTGGGCGCATTTTGTCCTGTATTTTACTAAATGTTGCGTATATTTTGAAATAGCTGACATAATTTTAAGTAATATACCACATAACAAATTGGAGAAAAAATGCGGTCATCAGAAAATTAAAGAAAATTGGCTTTAGGTCAAAGTGGATAAGGCAAGATTTTTTAATTTCTTAGGTTGGTACTATGTATTGTTTTTACATGACGTTTGCAGTTTCTCCAATTACACCAATTCAGTGATTAATAAGTTCATTGCTAGAAGATGGTGTGCTAAAAGAGTCTGCTCTCTTGAACACTCAAATTCATTTCACGAGACGTTAATTGAGCAGGCCTATTTCGTGAAATGGTCTTACCGATTTCATCTGCTGGAACCATTAACTGGGTTCAGCTCAAATAGCCTCCTCTTTGGAAATCTGTTCAGCAGATTTTACCGGAATGTAATGAAAATCTTTTGAAAGAAAGATGTGAAGATCAACTTTATAGGGCAATGTGAACAACTGTGAAGCGAGTTGGTAAAATCTGGTCTGTCATCTGAAAATACCTGGTTTAAAAATTTGCAGCTCATTACTGCATTTGGCTGGCACTAATATTGCTGTAGAAAGTGTGTTCTCCAACACAAATGTTTATGGCCTGACTTAAGAGATTTAAACAACTAATTCTCAGAATATTTCACCTGTTGATGATTATGAGTGTGTGTGCGAAAGTACCGGACTCATGAATGACGTACATTCTACTGCAAAGTATAACTGAGAGAGAAATAAGTAAATTATATAAGTAATTATCATTCCTACCTGTTTACTTGTGACTACTATAAAACAGTAGAATATTTCTTAAATTAGTAATGAATTTATTTTGATTTTTGTTGTATGAGTATGTTTCCTTAATTACCGGTAGTGTATTAGTATCTCACTTGGCATTTCTTAGTTATTCTGATTGCTGTATATGCAGATGTGCTGTCTCAAAAATTCCTAATACATACACTAGTTGTGCTGTTGGTTTCATGTTCATGCAGCTACTTTCCATGTCGTGGTAATTGTTTTTGTCTGTGTTAATGAGTGACACGAAGGCTGTTGGTCATACTGTATAAGCGTTAAGGAATAATAGGTTGATGAAGCCACAGGTTGAGTCAGCATTTTGTTTCGCAATCTTCGGTACCAATATTCGTCCCGTATTTTGATTTTGCAAATCTGGTCACCCTAAATTAGCTGCCCTGACATAGGCATAAAACTTCTGAATTATTTTTGTTTGAGGGCCCTACCACCCTTCTCATAAACACCACAGGATCAAATGCTCCCCTAACTATTTAATCATTTAGGGAGCTGTATGATTCACCAAAATTTTTTCTCTAACCTCTCTGGAAGTCTGGAAAATCTTAAAAGGCCCGAAGTACAGTATCACATTGTGGGTCATACTTCACTTGGAGCTACACAATTTAATGCAGTTTGATATCAATAAGCTGCATTCTTAGATCATACTGGATTTGGAATGGAACTTCAAGGGAGAGCTTTAAAAATCATCTTAAGTTTTATTTGCATCCTCATTACTTTAGGTTTTTAGTATTGATGCATCAAATGTCCTCTCAGAGGGGATCATTAAAGCGCAACTTGTAGGTGGAAGTCAAAGTTTGCAGAGCAAAGTAGTCACTGTGATTCACAAAAACACTGTTGCAACCTAGGTCTTGAGGGAGGATGATTGTTACTGTTTGTTTTGAGATTGTGATTGGGTCTCCTATCATAAGGTTTGTTGTTAAGAAGAGACTTGGAGAAATATTATGAGTTAGTTGGATGTGAGAAATTTTTGTAGGATGACCAGGGGGTAGATTAGGTGGTGGTATGAACTCCATGCTGTATGTTGAAGACTTTTGCACTTTGTGCAGCACCCACTACATGGCCTCGGCTGAATACCAGCTCCAAGGAGCCATCCTAAGGCCTCAGCTTGGATCCTATCCTATGGTTTCTAGTACTCTCCTACAGGAATGTGGGTCATGCATTTGTATCATCACACCATGGCCTATTCTGATCCAGAACTCCAGTTTGTTATCAAGCACCTGGGGATTGTGGCACAGTCCCATTGTTATGGGCCACTTTCTTGGTGATAAATATTTGACTTGGCTGTCCCAGTTTTGCTATAGGATGATGATTGTGTATGCTCACGTGTAACATAATCTGCATTTTGCTTTGGGGCGCATATTGCATTACTCCTCTTTGTACGTACTGTCATCTGGTCCAATTCCACTTGGATTATGGTTGCTAGGTTTATGGCTTGATGGCACATTCAGCAATACGTTTATTAGATTTCCCCATCTTTTTTGAGATTGCATTGGCTACTAATGCCTTCCAGAGCAGTTCCAACATTCAACAATCTCTTTACCAAGGTGTGGAATTTGCCCCTTCAGCTCTGACCAACTCGTGGTCACCAATGTAATCATCATTCAACAATTTCCTGTTCTATTCTTTTTGCGTAGGCCTGCTTGGAGCTTCGGCTCAGTGATACTTTCTGTCGAGTCAGACTTTGGTTTGCAGCCCTCTGCAAGGACCTCAGTCTCTCCTCATTACGTACTCCCATGTTTCCAAATGACTGCGCCATCCTCCGTCCACCCACCCTGTTGTCTGTGGTTACTTACTTGCTTGGGTCTTTTTTTTCTGCTTTCAAGTCATGTATATATCCTAGGGAATTAACTGCTCGACTTGGGCAAAAGCTGCTCTTACTTGTCACTTTGAAAATTCAGATTTGCGGTTGCAAATGAACGTCTGATGTCTTTGAGACAGAGCAACTTCTGATGGACTATTGCCCACTGTAATAGACTCCTCACTATCGAGAAGACAGCTGTTGCACAGCTACTCTTCTTCCACTCCTCCCAAAAGGAATCCACTGGTGTATGTCACCACCAAATCAGTCATGCTAGTCTGACTCATACTTTGAATTTATATAACTAGTCCCACATTGTGTTCGTGGAGCCTTGCTGACAGCTGGTCATCTTTGGCGAAACTTCTCCTCCTGGCTCTCCATGTTAGGCATGGCCTTTGAAATTCTTTGACTATCGTGTTTGTAGATAGTGAAACTGGTCTGACATTATTTTCCAAATAAATGGTGAGTTCGGGGCCCCTCGACTCTGTCTCCTTTGTCTTCATTCTCTGTCATCCCTCATGTCATATTTCATTTCATTTGCTTTGTTTAATTTCCTGTCTTACTGTGTTTTCTGTTTAAGGAGTAATGCTCCATTTAGTAGGCGTGTTGTGTGCTATCCGCCTCTGTTATGGATTTGGAGTACAGCTGTTGAGGGAGGGCATTCTCCCTCTGCATACACATCCCTGCAGACACCCATCTGCTACCTTAACCATTCCTTACATTGCTGTTTATTGATGTCCAATAATTTTTTTAGCCGTTAACCGTGTAGTGTTCTGTTCCTATATGAGGAGGCATTCTTTACTATGTAGCTGGCTTCAGCTTTAATAAAGTCATTTGGGGTCAGGTTTGGTTGGGGTTTCACTTGTCACATCTGAGCCCTGGGAAGTGCTTGTCTGTCCTAATCTATGTACTGATCAGATAACGTTATTCCTACTTCTTTCTGTTTCTGGCATAAGTATCGCCTCCATGCCTCACATTCGTGGTGTGAGTTACTACTTACATATCCCCCCACAGGGCCCACAGCTCTTTTGTGGGTACTTGTGTGATGCGCACGGGTCCCCTAGCCATTGCAGCCTTTCTTGCTATTTTCCCAGGCTGCATTACCGCTCCCATTTCCCCTCCTCCCCGTCCTAATTCCTCCCTTCCCCCTGCCCCTCTCCCCTCTCTAGGTGTTTCACTGTATGACGGCCCGGCTATTCCAAAGGTACTGCTAGTGGCTTTTGCAATTTGCCATATATGCAGGCATATGCCATATAAGCAGGCCTGTTTTTTGGCCTAGTGTGGTCCCCTTCTGGGTTTGACCTCCACTACAAAATTGCCATTCAAAGTGTGAGTCATTAGGGGAAGAAGTCCCTTCCTAGCTGCTATGGTGCGCATCCCTCTCCCTCCACCTTTTAGCCCTGCTAGGTCCTCAGCATGTGTAGCCAGTCCGTCTGGGGGGCTGTTATGTACTCTATTGGTTGAGCCCCCTGACAACTCGGGGGTCACACTACTGGTACCAGAGCTGTGAAAGTCCCACATATGCCTAGGAGTGGCTACCCATGTTTTTGGGGTATCAGAACTCCCCAGAACAACTGTCTGGCCAGGCAGTCTTTGTTGTGGCTGGGTGGCACCCGTGGGACAAGCCCCTGACCAGAGGGGGTGGCACTAGGGCAGACGTCATGCAGAGGAAAGTAGTTAAGGTGCCCGGCCGCTCTCCTGCAGCCAAATTCTCTCGAGACAGGAATAGTATCTCTTCAGCTTCCGCTCTTTCTTTCACGGCCTTCCCCTTCCTGGCCACACCCTGGGAAGAGTGTCAGGCCCGCAGATTTCCTAAGTACTTGGTGTGTTCCAGGACAGATGGGGAGACATTTGCTGAAACCAAACCTCTCTTCTTTGTAGAACACATCGAAGACAAGTTTGATGGAGTTGAGGCCCTGAGCAAAATGCAATCCGGCTCTGTCTTAATTCGCACATCCTCTGCGACACATCAGCTGCACTTAGAGCCCAACAGCAATTGGGAGACATCCCGGTGAACATCATGCCTCACCAGTCCTTTAACATGACAGAGGGCGTTATTTTTCACAGGGACCTTCTACTTCAATCAGATGAGGAACTTGGAACGGTCTGGTCTTAAATTCGTTTGTCGCATCCAGAGAGGCCCCAAGGGTAATTGTGGTGACACAGGAGCTTTTATCATGGCTTTCGAAGAAGATACTCTACTTGAGAAAGTAAAAGTATGATCTACAGATGTGATGTGAAGCCTTACATACCACCACCTATGTGCTGCTTCCGTTGCCTCCTTTTCGCCCTGTGTCTGCGATGCAATACCAACCCTGTTTGTGGCGACTGTGGCCGCTCTCTCCATACAGGGACCTCTTGCTACCCACCACCTAGCTGCATAAACTGCCGAGCCCCACATGCTCCTCGCTTGCCTGAGTGCCCATTATATAAAAGAGAAAGGAAAATTCAGGAATACAAGACTCTAGATCGTGTGTCGTATTCTGATGCAAAAAAGTATGACCGTCTCCACCCAGTATCAATGTTTGCCTCAGTGGCATCACTCCCCCCAAACCCCCTCCCCTTCCTTAACCTCTTCCTTTAACTCTCTCCCCATCCCCCTGACAGTAACCACTCCTCCCCTTCAAAATTCTGCCCTCCCCCCCAACCATATCTGTCATCCCCCTGCCCTGCCCCCCTCTCGTCTCTCCTCCCCCACCTCTCCCTCAGCCAGAGAAGAGAACATTTTTTTTCTGGAACCTGCTGGGAATGGGACTCCCTCAGGGAACCTCTTCCTAGTACTTAAAATTCTTGACAACCAGAGTCACAATCGGGCTCCGCTTACTCGGGGCCTGAAGGCCACTAGTTCCTTCTCTGGCTTCCACGTCGCCTCTACCAGCTCTCTTCCTGATGACGACTTTTGTCCTCAAAGGGAGAAGAAAAAGCGGTGCAAATCTCAGGATGAAGTCCCAATGACTTCCCAGGTGGTTACTCAATCAACTTTAGAACTTATGGACGTCACGCTATCTTTGGAGCTGACGACCACAGTTTTGGAGAAGAAAAACCAGCTAGGCATCTCCCTTTTTTATCAAAATGGCTATTCTCCAGTGAAATACTTGCAGTAACTGTGCTAATAGGGCAGAACTGCAGCTTCTTTTGCAAACTTACTCTCCCATGATCGCCTGCTGGTAGGAAATGAAACTAAACCCTCACGATCCCTTTCATGTATGACATTTCATCTCAGTTAGTTCTGACCTCACCCCAGTAGCAGGAATTCCAGCTCCCGGGGGCATCATGATGCTCATCAAAGGGAAAATCCATAGCCGCATCATTTCCTTACATACTTAGCTCCAAGCTGTAGCTGTCAGCCTTTCCCTTCCTTGTCTCACCTTCTCACTTTGCAATATTTATACTCCATCATCTTCACTCATCACCCAAGCAGATCTACTACATCTCTATGGCGACTTCAAAACCCACTGCCCCCTCTGCGGTTATCCACGTCCCTGCCAGAGGGGCTCTCTGTTGGTGGATTTCTTCAATCACCTCAACCTCATCTGCATCTAGATCTCTCCATCTGTACTACTCAGCTTGCTCGTCGGCTTGAATGGTCTGTCCTTGCAGATACATACTCCAGTGACCACTTCCTATGTGTCATTCACCTGCTGATGCCCATTCCAACAGTGGATCCTTGCAACTGGCAGCTTTCTAAAGCTAACTGGCATCTATTTTCCTCCTTAAAAGCCTTCAGGGGGTCATCATTTCCCCAGTATTGACGAACAGGTTAACCATATCACTAACACTATCCTCTTTGCCGCCAAATGTTCCATCTCTCACACCTCCAGCTCACCATTATGCACCCCTATTCCTTGGTGGAATGAGGCATTCCGTGAGGCAATCAGAGCTTGGAGACGTGCTCTTCACATGTTTAAACATCATCCCACACTGGAGAATAGCATTCAGTACAAATGATTGCGTGGGCAATGTCACTGCATCATTAGTGAAAGCATACGAGCTAGCTGGCTCTCATTCATAAAGTCTATCAACAGTTTCATCCCCTTTTCCATTGTTGGGGGCAACCTCCACTGCCTTTTAGGGACCTCTGTTCATTCCGTGATCTCCGGCCTTACTGCTCAAACAATGTTATCCACTCACATTTTGAACAACTTTTTGCGGAAGCATCGAACAGTGGCCATATATTTTTACTTTCTCCTGCGGGCAAGTGTTTCCTACTTAGCACCTATAATCGCATATGGACTGAAGATCAGGTTCCCACAAGTTGGCGTGAAGCCATTGTTGTCCCCATCCCCAAACCAGGGAAGGACAAACATCTTCCACCCAGTTATCGCCCCATTTCTCTTACTAGCTGTCTCTGTAAGGTGATGGTTAATGCTCGGTTGGTCTGGCTCCTCGATTCTCGACGCCTCCTGACTAATATTCAATGTGGTTTTTGTAGACACCGCTCTGCTGCTGATCACCTCGTCACCTTGTCGACCTTCATTATGAATAACTTTCTAAGGAAGGGTCAAACGGTAGCAGTGTTGTTCGTCTTATAGAAGGCTTACGATACCTGTTGGAGGGTGGGCATTCTCCGCACATTGCACACATGGGGCCTTCGTGGACGCCTCCCTCTCTTTATTCAAGCGTTTTTGGTGGATCGCAAGTTCCGGGTACGAGTGGGCTCTGTTTTGTCAGATACCTTTCGCCAGGAGAATGGGGTGCCACAGGGCTCTGTCTTGAGCGTAGCTCTTTCTGCCATTGCAATCAATCCGATCGTAGGCTGCCTTTCAGTCGACGTTTCCGGATCCCTTTTTGTAGATGATGCACCACAATGCACAATAAATTGAGAACTATAAAACCGATCCTGACCGCTTGGAGGACCTCCTCACACCCTTCTCGGCGAGATGAGGTCATCCTGGCCTGGTTGCGGATCGGTCACTGCCGTTTCAGCCACCGTCATTTGCTAACCGCCGACCCTGCACCACTGTGCTCCTGCAGTGAATTGCTGATGGTGCGACGTGTTTATTGTGTTGTGTTAATTTTAATCATCTCCGTGTAGCCCTTCAGTTTCCGTCTGCTCTGGAGAAACTTTTAGCTGATGACACACGAGCAGCTGCTAGGGTTTTACGTTTTATCAACATGGCCAATTTATCAAAATGATATTTAACCCTTTTGTTTTTTATCTTTCGTTTTTATCCTTCTCTTGATACTCTATCTGGTAGTTATCAATTTTTTCGAGATCTAGTGAATCTCTGTTCCGATCTGGGCGCTAATGACCTGAGAAGTTGGGTGCCCCCCACCCCAAAAAAAAAAAAAAAAAAAAAAAATAAATAAATAAATAAATAAAAAACAACTACTACTACTACTTCTCCTTGCATTCCTTCACTGCTTGCTCATTGTACAGATTGAACAACCTTGGATAAAGGCTACAATCCTGTGTTACTCCCTTCTCAACCTCTGCGTCCCTTTCGTGCCCATCAACTCAAATAACTGCTGTCTGGATTTTGTATAGGTTTAATATAACTCTTCGCTCTCTATATTTTACCCCTGCTACCTTCAGAATTAGAAAGTGTTTATTCCAGTCGACATTGTCTAAAGCTTTCTCGAAATCTACAAATGCTAAAAACATAGGTTTGCCTTTCCTTAGCTTATCTTCTTAGATAAGTTGAATGTATTGTCTCCCATGTTCCTACATTTCTCCTAAATCCATACTGATCTTCCCCAAGATCAGATTCCACCAGTTTTTAGATTCGTCTGTTATCAAACTGATAGTGCTACAATAATGGAAAGTCCAGGTTGGAATTAATAATATAGTAAGGACAGTTTACATCTCAACGCAAAGACATGGCGGCAGCCGGAGGTGATGGTTGTATGACTGTGTTGTGTGCTTGTGTGAGTGTTCTATTTTCTGAAGAAGGCCATGGTCGATAGCTGAAAGTGTTGTATGTGTGTGTGTTTTTTGTATGTGCCTGTCGCAGCTTGTCGCAACGTGTTTGCGATGAGTTGTAAACTGTCCTTAGTATATTATTGATAGTTCTATAAATTTCACACGTCCCCTACAGCTGACGTTCATCGGCACTTGTTGGGCTTCAGTGCCACAATTATGGTTTATTCCTACCGGCGCGGTGGGATGGAATTTGGAGACATGACCCCCCTCAATCACAGGGGACACCCCACCCCACAGTCAGAGAAACAGCCTTCTCTCCGGCTCCTCTAGATCGGAAGGGGTCCCTCGGGACACTCCCTTCCGAAGCTTTGCCCCGTGGCAAAGAGGATCCCAGTCAATTGCTGCAGGATCCTCAAGCACTGGTCGAAGGGCCACCTGCTCATCAGCCCCTGAAGTTGTTTTTGAGAAGCGCCCTTTAACACTGAAGGGCCAGTGAGATGTCAAGAAAAAGAACTGGAAGGAAAGGAATCTTTGGTGGCTTCAAAGCCACAGCCACCCATATCCTCTGCTACAGAGGATGAGGTCAAGATCCTCACTTCCACTAAGGATCTTGTGCTCACAGAATCATCAGAACCTATGATTGTTCATTCTATAGATCCTGAGCAGATGGCAGCAGGTGTTCCGATGGAATGATCTGCTTCTTTTATTTTCTTATGGCCTTACAGCATGGAGAAAATGTAATTCATCACTGGAAATGCAGCGCCTTTTTTTCACCACCTGGCTGAGCTGCTCCAATTATTGTGCCGTTACCACGCAATTTGTACGGCCTTACAAGAAACATGGTTTTCTTACCAGCCGACCCCTGTCCTCCGTGGCTATCGGGGTTACTATAACAACCGCTCCATATATGACAGGGTGTCTGGCAGTGTGCGACTTTTTCTCCTCGCCACTGTCCCCAGTGTCTCTGTGCCTCTTCATACCTCTGTAGAGGCAGTGGCAGTCAGAATCCGGGCAACCCAGGAATTAATCATCTGCAGCATATACCTTCCTCTGGATGAGGTTGTGTCTCTCACCAATCTCACTGCTGTGGTCATCCAACTTCCCCCATCCTTCCTCCTTTTGGGGACTTTGATGGCCAGCACCCATTATGGGGTGGAACACTAACCACAGGTCGCGGTAGGGATGTTGAGACACTCTTGGCACAGCAGGACGTTTGTCTTCTGAACAGTGGTGCCCTCACACATTTTTGTGTGGCACAAGGCACAAATTTGGCCACTGACCTCTCTGTCTGTAACCAAAGCCATCAACCAAATCTTAATTGATGGTTGCACAATGACCTTTGCGGAAGCGACCACTTTCCAGTCTGTGTCGCTCCTACAGTAACAACCTGCAGACCGCTTGTCCCTCTGATGTTCCCTACATAGGGCTTACTGACCAACTTACACCGCGGCTGCTGTAGTTGCTACTTCATTTTTGGCCCACTTTGAAATGGCAGTGCAATAGCTGGCTAACACTATTGTTTCTGCTGCCGAGGCAACTATTCTGACAACCACCAGTTCCCCTTGGTGCAAGAATATGCCTTAGTGGATACCCGAGGTCACTGCGGCCATCCAAGATCGTTGATGTGCGCTTCAGCACCACTGTCGCCACCCTGCCATAGAGAACCTGGTAGCTTTCAAACGTGTTTGTGCTCAAGCTCGGTGATTGATCTATCAGAGTAAGCAGGATTCCTGGAAGATGTACATAGCCACCATTGGCTCTCACACCTCTCCTTTGTGGGTATGGTCCCAAGTACGGCGACTTTTTGGGTACTACCCACAGGTAGAAATACCCAGTCTCCAAATTCACGTTACTATATGCACAGAACCAGCCACTATTGCTGATTACATGGCGGATCATTTAGCCCCGTACCTCTCCAACTGCACCTTACAGTGCTGACTTCCGTGCCCTCAAAGAGCAAGTCGAGTGGTGACGGTTATCTTTTCGTATGTTCCACCAGGAAACATACAGTGCCCCGTTTAGTGAGTGGGGGTTCCGAAGTGCCCTCACTGCCTGCCCCGATATCTTACCAGCAGCAGACTGAATCCACAGCCAATTCCTTCATCACTTGTCAACGGATTTTAAACACCAACCTCTTGCCCTCTTCTGTCATATTTGGGTAAAGGATGCTTTTCAGTCTCAGTAGCAGGATAGCATCACCATCCCGGTGATGAAATCTGATGCTGATCTGCAGGTGATTTATAGTTATGATCCGATTAGTCTCACTAACATTCTCTGCAAGCTCTTTGAATATGGTGAGTCGGCGCCTCATGTGGGTTCTTGAAGACCAAGGACTCCTTATTCCACAATGGGGGGGGGGGGGGGGCTTCCAAAATTGAAACCTTCTGCCACTGGAGTCTGCCATCTGCAGTGCCTTCCCCGGGCGTGATCATCTGATGGCGGTCTTTTTTTACCTTCAAAAGATGTATGATACCACCTGGTGCCATTATATTCTATCTACACTTTACAAACGGGGTTTTTGGGTTCACTTCCGATCTTCATACAGAACTTCTTATCACTCTGCTCTTTCTAGTTTCAGATTGGCATCTCTTTCAGCTCCACTCATGTCCAGGAGAATGGTGCCCCGCAGAACTCAGTTCTTAGTGATCCCCTGTTTCTGATTGCAAACACAACAGACTTGCTGTGTCAGTGGTGCCATCAGTTTTCTACTCTCTATCAGTCCATGCCTTTTGCATGTATTTCAGGTCCTCTACCATTGGTGTCATTGAACGGCAGCTGCAGGGTGCCATTAAAAAGGCAAAATCATGGGTTTTTCCCATGGTTTCCAATTCTTGGACTCCTGAGTAATGCATTTCTGTCGCTGTCGGGCACTTCACGTTGATCCAGAGCTGTACCTGGGTGATGAACTCCTCCATATTGAAGAGAGACATCGCTTCCTAGGCATGATTTTCAATGCCCGGCTGACTTAGGTGATACACTTTTGTCATCTGAGACAGTCATGTTGGCGACATCTCGACATTATTCACTGACTCAGCCGCACTGTTTGGGGAGCCTTTCTTCCAACACTCCTGCAGCTCTACAAGGCTCTCATACAATTGCACTTGGACTAAGGGAGCATAGTGTATGACTCGGCCGTGCTTTCAGCACTCCAGGTCCTGGACCCAGTCCTACATAATGTTGTCTGCTTGAAGATCGAGACCTTTTGCGCGAGTCTGGTGAAAAGTCTCGTAGTCGAAGTGGGGGTTGCTCCCCTGCAGTTCCACTGGTAACAGTTGCTAGCTTCCTATTTTGCCCGTGTACATACCTCACATCACCACCTGAATCGCAGGCCTCTCTTTCCAGCTATTGCTCTAACTTTCTCATGATGATGGCCAAGGTTGTATCTCCCGATCGCAGTCCATGTCCGTTCCCATCTCACATCACTTGCATCCCTCCCCTTCCACTACTCTTTCCATACCCCTCCTTGGTGCATCCCTCACCTGCAGATTAGGTTGGTCTTGTCCTGTAACTCGGAAGCCTCAGTAAAACTGTCGATTCTCTGTCGCCAGTTCCAACCTCTGCTCGAATCATTTCGCAGTGCAAAAATTATTTATGTGGGCCATGCTCTGGTCGATGGTCATGCTGGGTATGCCTCTGTCTGTGGTGACCATATCGAATAGTGATCCTTGCCTTGTGGAAGTAGCACAATCACCACAGAGCTGGTCGCTATTTTACGGGATCTTGAACATCTCTGAACTTGCCCCAGGGGGTCATTTGCATTTGTAGCAACTCCCTGAGTGGCTTGCAGACCTTAGACCAGTTCTTTCCTAAACAGCTTTTAGTGCGGTCAATTCAGGATGCTGACTTCACCCTTGGCAATTCAGGCCATACCGTCAGTTTTGTTTGGACACTAGGCCACCTTGATATATCGGGCAATGAACTCGTCGATCGGTTGGCCAACAGGCCACCATTTCACAGTCTCTGGATATTTGCCTGCCAGAAATGAACCTCCGATCCCAGTTACAGTGCAAGGTCCTTGGGGTTTAGAGTTCTGAATGGGCGGACTGGACTGAACCAAACGAGCTCCATCTTGTGAAGCTCTCTACCGCTGCATGGTAGTCCTCTCTAAGGGCTTTTCGCAGTGAGTCGGCTGTCCTTTGCTGGCTCCGTATTGGCCATACCTGGCTGACACATGGTCACCTTCTCCGTTGCGAGGACCGTTCTTAGTGTCACTGGTGCACATTTAACAGTCACCCACATCTTATTGGACTGTCCAAATTTAGCTGCACAGTGACGGAAGTTTAATATCTCTGATGCGTTGTACCTTGTTTTACCTGTCAGGCCTCTATGGTTGATTCTGTTATAGGTAACTTTGTGTTAGTGTTGGTTATACCATCCATATAAAGTTTGTCCCCCCAGAGGACCCACAGCTCTTTTGTGGGTACGTGTGTGGCGCGAGCCGAAGCAGCCTTTCTTCCGCACCAGGCTGCTTCACTTTCCCTCCCGGTTTACGCCTTCGCCCGGAGAAGGGCGTCCTTTGCGAGTTAAGGTGGTTTCTTGTCATGGTTTCTCTTATTCCTTGGTTTCTTCCTTTCCTAACCTTTGTTTCTGTCTTCCTCTCCTTGCTGTACTCTCCTAGCCTTCTTCTCCTCCTCATTAGTCTCCGCTTCGGCGTTTGAGACACTTCTTTCCTTCTTTCTCTTCACTTCCTCTATTCTTCTTTCCTCCCTGTGCGTGTCTGAAGGCCGACCCACGCATTATCATGCGTAGCAGGTGACGGGGTAACGCGTAATTTCCCGCCCCGGGTAGACAAGTAGGGCACGTACGTACCCCCTGGTAAAGGCCAGGCCCAGGGAGGGGTAATTACCCGAGCTGGTACCTTCCGAACATGCCGATTGGTCCCTCCGTCAGTTCTCGGAAGGTGTGACCTGAGGTGTGAACAATCACCTAAGGTGGGTAAGCCCTCGGAGAGGGCCCCCACTAGGAAGGAGCGCGCCATCGGAGAAGCCGGTAATCACGGGGGACACTTCCGCAATGACTTCCTTCTCTTCTTCAGTGACGTTGACCCAGAAATGAAAGATAGATTCGCCTCAGCAAGAGAAGTCTGCCTAATCTACCGATATTTCTTTTGTCTCTCGCACCGACGGAAAAGATTTCAATTCTGTAAATCCTTTCGTCATTCAGAAAGGCGTTGATGCAATTGCTGGCCCTGTTAAAACCTGTTCGCGTCAGCGCAATGGCACATTGTTGCTGGAAGCGGACAGTGCCTTCCAAGCCCAGAAACTATTCCGGACTACATTGTTACACACGTTTCCAGTCAAGGTAGAAGCGCACCGCACACTCAACTCGTCACGGGGGGTAGTCTTCACGAGATCCCTCGACGGGTTGTCTGACGAAGACATACAAAACTACATGTCCGATCAGGGTGTCACAGCCGTGCATAGGGTTTTGAAAAAGGTAGATAACCAGCTGACACCAACTCGTACTGTGTTTGACGTTCGACAGAGTTGAACTCCTGTCGAAGGTCAAAGCAGGGTACGAAGTTATCTCTGTCCGCCCTTACATACCAAACCCAACGCGCTGTTTCCAATGCCACAGGTACAACCATACCCCTCATTCTTGCCCAAATGCAGCAAAATGTCACTTGTGGTAGGGACGCTCATGAGGGGGATTGCCCACCTCCATCCCCTCACTGCCTTAACTGCAACAGTGACCATGCGGCTTCCTCTCGAGACTGCCCTGTGTATAAGGATGAAAAGGTCATCCAGCAAATTCGGATTACGGAAAAGGTATCAACATCTGCCGCTCGAAAGTTGTTGGCGAGTCGAAAGCCCACTGTCCTCCCAGCGGGCACATACAGTAAGGTCCTCACCTCCACTCGACCTACTAAGGATTCAGGCACCCAGACCTGTGACTTCACTTTTGCTGACACAGTTGTGCGATCCGCCAGCCCGAAGATTGCCCGTTCCACTTCCCCGCTTCCTCCTGCTGCTTCTAAAGTTCAGTCTTCGTCAACCTCTAATAAACCGCGGGCACCTAATCAAGATGCCCGGACTTTGAAAAAGGAACCCGTCTGTGAAGATTTTTTGCGTTCTCAGGCTTCCCAACCATCAACTACCTCTTCTCACCGTCACTCTTCTAGAAAAGCCAACAAGAAAAAGAGTTCCTCTCCTTCCCCGCCGAGGCGTGACCCATCCGTCACGCCGTCCAACAGTAGTCGGCCCCGATCGTCTTCTGTCTCGCCGGGACGCACTACTGTTAGCCAGGCGACCGGCATTTTACCAGCGGCGGAAGCTGCCTCTCCTGATAAACTCGGGAAGGTGGCAGATGACTCGTTTGAACCTATGGAACATGACTCTCTGCCTCTAGATGGCGGCAGTAGTGTTCCCTCGAAGTCCGGTCCTCAGCGGCCGTCGAGGTGACCCCCGCCTGCTTGTTCCTTTTTATCTTCTTTTCTCTTATTTTTATCATGGTGCTCCTTCAATGGAATATTCGTGGCTTTCGTTCCAATCAGGAGGAATTAAAACTACTTTTTCGATTGCACTGCCCGCATCTAGTTTGTCTCCAAGAAACTAAGTTATGTTCAAGTGATCGTGCAGACTTACCCCACTACACTTCTGTGCGTTTCAAACTGCCACCTGTGGAAGGTACCCCAGCCCATGGAGGGGTTCTGATGCTCATTTGGGACGACGTCTATTACCATCCCATTACATTGCATACTCACCTACAGGCAGTTGCCGTCCGCATCACTCTATCCACCTTTTCCTTTTCCCTCTGTAATATCTATTCGCCATCGTCATCCGCCCTTACTAGGGCAGATGTGCTACACCTCGTTGACCAGCTCCCTTCACCTTTCGTGTTGGTAGGCGACTTTAATGCCCACCACCCCCTATGGGGCTCTCCGGCACCTTGTCCGAAAGGCTCCCTTTTGGTGGACATTCTCCAACACCTCGATCTTGTCTGCCTCAACACCGGTGCACCAACCTTCCTTTCCGACACAACACACACTTACTCCCATATAGACCTTGCGATATGCACTCCTCAGCTCGCCGGTCGGTTTGAAGCGTCAGTAGCAGTGTTCTCCGACCTGGAGAAGGCATACGATACCTGTTGGAGAGCTGGCATCCTCCGCACATTGCACACATGGGGCCTTCATGGCTCCGGGTACGGGTGGGCTCTGTTTTGTCAGATGCCTTTCGCCAGGAGAATGGGGTACCGCAGGGTTCCGTCTTGAGTGTGGCTCTCTTTGCCATCGCAATCAATCTTCAGCCGACATTTCCGGATCTATTTCGGACGTGTCTCATTAAGCATTGTCTTCAACGCTGTCTTGACCGTCTATATTCATGTAGCATTGCGAATGGCTTCAGATTCTCCACTGAGAAAACGGTGTGTATAAACTTCTGGAGATACAAGGAATTTCTTCCACCATCCCTACGTCTCTCCCTTTCGTGGCGACAACAAAATTCTTGGGGCTAATGTTGGATCGGAAACTTTGCTGGTCCACACACGTGTCCTACCTGGCTGCCCGTTGTGCCCGATCCCTTAATGTTGTTCGTGTCCTCAGTGGCACATCGTGAGGAGTGGATCGTACCGTCCTGCTCCACCTTTATCAGGCCATTGTTCAGTCGAAGCTCGACTACGGAAGCCTTGTATACTCTTCTGCATGGCCGTTGATTCTCCGCCGTCTCAACTCTATTCACCATCGGGGATTACGTCTGGCGACCGGTGCGTTTTATACTAGCCCTGTTGAAAGTCTGTATGCCGAGGCTGCTGTATTACCCTTGACCACTCGGCGTGAGCGTGACATACTCTTGTGTCGGTACGCATGCCGCTTGCGGTCGATGCCCAACCATCCATCTTACCCATTATTTTTTGACAACTCACTCGATCGGCAATATCAGTTGTCTGCGATTGCCTTGCTTCCACCTGGAGTTCGGTTTTGCCGCCTGCTTCAGCGGCTCGATTTTACGCTTCTTTCCACCTTTCGGTTGAGCGACAGCCTGTTGCCACCGTGGCATCAGGCCCAGGTTCACACTCACCTTGAACTTAGTTCGCTGCCCAAGGAGAGCACCCCGGATTTGGTATACCGCTCGAGGCTTGTCGAACTCCATTCGTGGTTCGATAATGCCATAGTTATTTATACTGATGGTTCAAAGAGCACTGACGGTGTCGGATCTGCCTTCGTCGTCGGGAACCACCGTTTCCAATACAAGCTCCCTGACCAGTGCTCGAATTTCACAGCTGAGCATTTTGCCCTCCACCAGGCCGTTTTGTATACCTGCCGCCACCGCCACCCTTTCTATGCCATATGTTCTGACTCCCTTAGTGCCCTGCAGAGTCTTAAGGACCTTTTCTCGAACCATCCTCTCGTGTATCGGATCCAACGCTCCCTCCAGTTGCTAGCAGATGACGGCTGTCACGTTTCTTTCCTGTGGGTCCCTGGCCACGTGGGTGTGCCCGGGCATGAGACTGCCGACATAGCAGCCAAGGCCACAGCTCTTTTGCCCCGCATGGCTACCTTTTGCGTCCCATCGGACGATGTTCAACGGGCTCTTCGCCGGAGTATCGTGTCGTCCTGGCACAGCGCATGGTTTTAACTGTACACCAATAAATTGAGAACTGTAAAACCGATCCCGACCGCTTGGAGGACCTCCTAACGCCCCTGTCGGCGAGAGGTGGTCATCCTGGCCCGGTTGCGGATCGGTGACTGCCGTTTCAGCCACCGTCACTTGCTATCCGCCGACCCTGCACCGCTGTGCTCCTGCGGTGAACTGCTGACAGTGCGACATGTTTTACTGTCTTGTGTTAATTTTCATCATCTCCGTGTAGCCCTACACTTTCCGTCTACTCTGGAGGAAATTTTAGCTGATGACACACGAGCAGCTGCTCGAGTTTTGCATTTTATCAGCTTGGCCAACTTATCAAAGGATATTTAACCCTTTTAATTGTCTTTTATCTTTCGTTTTTAGCCTTTTCTTGATGTTCTAACTGGCAGTTACCAATTTTTTAAGACCTAGCAAATCTCTGTTTTTGTCTGGGCGCTAATGACCTTAGCAGTTGTGCGCCCTAAAACCACGAAAAAAAAAAAAAAAAAAAAAAAAAAAAAAAAAATAAACTTTCTCGGTGGGATAAACAAAAATAAAAATAGAAAACAGATGACTTACCAAAAGGACCGGCTCGTCGATAGAAACAAATAAAATAAATAAAATCACACACAAACACACATACAAGCTTTCGCAGCCTAGCTGCTTCGTCAGGCAGAAGGGAAGGAGAGGGAAAAGGAAATGATGAGGGTTTCAAGGGAGTGGATAAGGAGTCATTCCAATCCCGGGACAGGAAAGACTTACCTTGGGGGGAAAAAAAGAGGGTAAACAAAAGCACACACACCCACACATTTACACCGACGCAAGTACACTTAGGCAGACACACTGTAGAACTGTAGAAAGCAAAGAAGTTAGAAGTTAGACAGAGATGCCACTTGAGGCAGAGGCTCTGTCCAGAGAACCAAGGCAAAGATGTTAAGATGGTGGGTGGGAATTCAAATTTAGCGGAGGTTGAGACCAGGTGGGTAACGGGAAGAGAGAATATGCTGAAGGGCTAGTTCCCATCTCCGGAGTTCTGAAGGATTGGTGTCGGTGGGAAGTATCCAGATAACCCGGACGGTGTAACACTATGCCAAGATGTGCTGGCCGTGCACCAAGGCGTGTTTAGCCACAGGGTGATCCTCATTACCAACAAACACTGTCTGCCTGTGACCATTCATGCGAATGGACAGTTTGTTGCTGGTCATTCCCACATAGAACGCTTCACAGTGCAGGCATGTCAGTTGGTAAATCATGTGGGTGCTGTCACAAGTGGCTCTGCCCTTGATTGTGTACACCCTCCGGGTTACGGGACTGGAGTAAGTGGTGGTGGAAGGGTGCATAGGGCAGGTTTTACAACGGGGGCGGTTACAAGGGTAGGAGCCAGAAGGTAGGGAAGGTGGTTTGGGGATTTCATAGGGATGGACTAGGAGGTTACGGAGGTTAGGTGGGCGGCGGAAAGACACTCTCGGAGGAGTGGGGAGGATGTCGTGAAGGATGGATCTCATTTCGGGGCAGGATTTTAGGAAGTCGTATCCTTGCTGGAGAGCCACATTCAGAGTCCGCTCCAGTCCCGGAAAGTATCCGGTGACAAGAGGGGCACTTCTGGGGTTCCGTTGAAGGTTCTGAATTTGGGGGGATGAGGAAGTGGCTCTGGCAATTTGCTTCTGTACCAGACCAGGAGGATAGCTGCGGGATGTGAAGGCTGTTATCAGGTTATTGGTGTATTGGTTCAGGGATTCAGGACTGGAGCAGACTCGTTTGCCACGTAGACCTAAGCTGTAGGGAAGGGAACGTTTGATGTGGAAAGGATGGCAGCTGTCATAATGCAGGTACTGTTGTTTATTGGTAGGTTTGATGTTGACGGATGTGTGTAGTTGGCCGTTGGATAGATGGAGGTCGACATCGAGGAAAGTGGCATGGGATTTGGAATAGGACCAGGTGAATTTGATGGGACCAAAGGAGTTGAGGTTGGAGAGGAAATTCTGGAGTTCATCTTCACTGTGAGTCCAGATCATGAAGATGTCATCAATGAATCTATACCAAACTTTGGGTTGACAGGCTTGGGTGTCCAGGAAGGCTTCCTCTAAGCGTCCCATAAATAAGTTCGCGTATGAGGGGGCCATCCTGGTCCCCATGGCTGTTCCCTTTAGTTGTTGGTATGTCTGGCCCTCAAAAGTGAAGAAGTTGTGGATTAGGATGAAGCTGGCTAGGGTATTAAGGAAAGAGGTTTTAGGTAAGGAAGTGGGTGGTCGGCGTGAAAGGAAATATTCCATCGCAGCGAGGCCCTGGGCATGTGGGATATTAGTGTATAAGGAAGTGGCATCGATGGTTACAAGGATGGTTTCAGGAGGTAACAGGCTGGGTAAGGATTTCAGGCGGTCGAGGAAGTGGTTGGTGTCTTTGATGAAGGATGGGAGACTGCACATGGTGGGTTGAAGGTGTTGGTCTATGTAGGCAGAGATTCGTTCTGTTGGGGCTTGGTAACCGGCCACAATGGGGCGGCCGGGATGATTGGGTTTGTGAATCTTCGGAAGTAGGAAGAAGGTGGGGTGCGGGGTGTCGGTGGAGTCATGAGGTTAATGGAGTCAGGTGAAAGGTTTTGTAGGGGGCCTAAGGTTTTAAGGATTCCTTGAAGCTCTGCCTGGACATCAGGAATGGGATTGCCTTGAAAAACTTTATATGTGGTATTATCTGAAAGCTGACGCACTCCCTCTGCCACATACTCCCGCCGATCAAGTACCACTGTCGTGGAGCCCTTGTCGGCAGGGAGAATGACGATGGAATGGTCAGCCTTCAGATCACGGATGGCTCGGGATTCAGCTGCGGTAATGTTGGGAGTAGGATTAAGGTTTCTCAGGAAGGACTGGGAGGCAAGGTTGGAAGTAAGGAATTCCTGGAAGGTTTGAAGAGGGTGATTTTGAGGAAGAGCAGGTGGGTCTCGCTGTGACGGAGGACGGAACTGTTGTAGGCAGGGTTCTATTTGAGTGATGTCTTGGGGAGCCGGATCATTAGGAAGAGGATTATTTTTCCTCGTGGCAAAGTGATATCTCCAGCTCCTTCTGCCTGACGAAGCAGCTAGGCTGCGAAAGCTTGTATGTGTGTTTTTGTGTGATTTTATTTATTTTATTTGTTTCTATCGACGAGCCGGTCCTTTTGGTAAGTCATCTATATATATATATATATATATATATATATATATAGAGAGAGAGAGAGAGAGAGAGAGAGAGAGAAATGTCTGCCTAGGTGTGTTTGGATGTGGATATGTGTGAGTGTGTGTGTATTTGTTTACCTTCCTTTTTGTCCCCTAAGGTAAGTCCTTCCACTCCTGGGATTGGAATGGCTCCTTTTCCACTTCCTTAAAACCCGTATTCTTCCCTTTCTCCTCTCCTTCCTTCCTCTTTTTCCCGAAGAAGCCACCACTGGTGTCGAAAGCTCGAATGTTTGTGTATTTTTGTGTGTGTTTGGTGTTTCTGTCGACGAGCCTGTACTTCAGGTAAGTCAAAAATCTTTATTTTATATATATATATATATAAATAAAGATTTTTGACTTACCTAAAGTACAGGCTGGTCGATAGGAACACTAAACACACACAAAAACACACAACCATTCGAGCTTTCGCCACCAGTGGTGGCTTCTTCGGGAAAAAGAGGGAGGAAGGAGAGGAGAAAGGGAAGGATACGGGTTTTAAGGAAGTGGAAAAGGAGCCATTCCAATCCCAGGAGTGGAAGGACTTACCTTAGGGGACAAAAAGGAAGGTAAACAAATACACACACACTCACACATATCCACATCCAAACACACTTAGGCAGACATTTGTAGCATATATAAAGTTTGAGTGTCTTATTATCTATCTATTTTCAACATGCCTCAGCCTTTTAGGTAGGTAGTTTTAACATGTAACAGAGTGGCTGCATGTCCTAGTTTGATTTTAGTGATCTCCCAGCCAAAATACTCTGATATTGTCTAAGCCTTTTTACCCTTTCTTCGGTTTTATTAGCTCCTTTTATTTTTAACATGTTAACTCCTATTTTGAGGAAGTTTCACACATCATTTTAACTCTGTGATTTGGAAGAAGGGACTGATAACCTTTGTAGTTTAATCCCTTCCAAAATCAAACAACCACCACCATAGTCCTTCATAATGTTACTCATTTTATTGTATTGTACATAAATTAAATGGGCTGAAGTGCAGTTTAAGAGTCCGCGAGTCGCGTTTCATGTTTAGACGTTGGCAACGGCGCCGCAGCCAATCAGCAGTTGCATTCGCACAGCCAATTATGGTTTGTAAACAAATCAGCGTAGTGGATGTAAAGATCTTTAGGTTAAAATATTGAATTTCAATAAATGTGAAATTTATATTTACTTTCTGTAAAGGAGATTGAGCATACTGGCTGTACTGTGTAGCCAAAATTGTTTTCACCAGTGATTTTAATTGTAGTGATTGCATACTTTTGCAGCCTTTACAAGCGCAATTACTTATACTGAAGGGTTCTAAACCGGAGATTCAGGCACTACTACAAGACAAAACGTCTTGTGTAACCTATGTAACTAACCTTAAAGCTGTGCTGTTCTGTTGTTGGTTTTGAAGTTATCAGTAGTGTGTTAAAGAAAAGTTTGAAAGTGTGTTTGAAACATCCTTTCACTTAAGAAAGTGATCTGTAGCATAGCCTTGATAAGGTGAGGTATAGGTTAAACAAGAAATTATTTTAGTATGTGAGGGCGCGTAGTGCCCGAATCTCCAGTTCAGAACTGGAACTTTGAGATACACGGATTCTTCCAAACTACCCAGTGTTGTAACAGTATAATTTATTGAATACACAGGACGGTACAACAAATGCACGGTACTGTGGTGTCAAGTCACGGACACAGCTAATCTTTACATGTGAAACCGGCGAGAGCTACAACACGACTGGGACATGCTTCGCACACTGCGCACTCGCCTGGCCGTGACGGTGCTGCAGGCCTTCAGAGGCGGCGCCATCGTGCGGCGGACCCGGCCGTGGCACGTCTTTCGGATGCCGCAGGACGTGGCTTGCAGTGGCGCGCTCAAACATCCCTCCCCTTTTCCGGGAAGCTGACATTGCAGGTGGAGGCGGAAGATGGCCGGTGGTGCTGGATCGTGGAAGCCATGGGAGTCGCCCACGTGACCCTGCGGCAGTGGTGAACGCGGCAGAGCGGGAGCCGTCCGGAGATGGCGAGCGCCTCCATCGCCTCATCTGCGTCTGAGGGGATGTCGTCAGCACGTCACTGCGCAGCAAACCAGTCCGGTGGCATGTAGGGGCGGATGGCCTCGTCGGCGGCGACCAGGTCGAGGCAGGGTCCCCGCTAGCACAGGTGACAGTGGCAGAGAGGCTGGTCGTATCTCGATGTCGCCACTGGAGGAAGATATCTCCCCTGCCGGCACTCCCCCCATTGCCGGTGCGGGAAACGACACAGCTGCGTCCATAGCGGGACCCAAGCAGGCAGGAGACGGAGGGGTACCCGCCGGAGCGTTGACCTGCGGGGAGAGAGGCCGCATCTTGACGTCATCATCAGTGGCTGACTGATGGCGTTGTGGATGCCCATTTGTAGCGCCACTTTGCCGAGCCTTGTTGAGCGTTAGCTCTGACGTTAAGGCGTCATCGTGGTGGAGGGAAGGGGGCGAGAACACAACGGAGGCTGGCGTGCGACAGCTGTCGGCGGGAGGACGCTGGTGCCACCTTGTTGTCGGATGGATTCCTCTCTCGACCTCCAAAGCTACGGAGGGGTATCCGAGAGGCACAGTGTTGAGATCTGAAGGCGGTGGGGTGGGGCCCCACCGAGGACGTAGTTGGTTGAGATGGCGGGAGATCCTCCCCCCGTCTGCATCTACCACATACATCTGTCGACCATGCGAACGCCGTACTACCCTTGGCGTCCACCCTGAGCGGTGACCAGATGTGCGTGCCCAGACAGGGGCACCTGGTACATAACACTGAGGGTGTGTGGGCACCTCAGGTCGAAGCTCTGGGCACAGCAGCTGCAATAGCGTCCGGGGCTGGCGACCGTGGAGGAACTGCGCCGGGCTCCAACCATTAATTGGTGTTGTCCGATAAGTACTAAGAAATAAGGGGTGTGCGGCCTTGGCGGATGACTTTTCCAGGCACTTACAAAGTTGTGATTTAAAAGTTCCCACCATACGCTCTGCCTCCCCATTGGAGGTGGAAAGGAGCTGAGGTGAGGTGGGAAATACCATTAATAGTGCAGAATTGTTGAAAATAAGATGATGTGAATTGTGGGCCATTATCAGAGATGAGCGTCCGAGGAAGGCCTTGAATAGCAAAGATCTGTACTAGGGCTCTGACAATATCTTCCGCCATAGTGGAACGCATACGCACGACGTACAGATAGACAGTGCATCTACCACCACGAACCACATTGACTGACAGAAAGGGCTGGCCAAGTCCACATGAATGCGGTCCCAGGGGTGCTCCGGAGTAGGCCATGGGGAAAAAATTGTGCTGTGGGGCAGCTTGCTTGTTAGCACACTGAGTGCATGTACGAACTAACTGCTCAATGGCGGCATCGATTCCTGGCCAATAGACAAAACGGTATGCAAGTGTCTTCATGCGTGTGATACCCCAGTGACTCTGATGTAACAGAGTTAACACTGTAAGTCGGACGGAATGACGACACGAGGCTCGTCGGAATCGGTACTGAGGAGGAGGACACCATTGATAACCGACAGCTGGTGTCGAAGCTGGAAATAGGTACACAGAGGGCCAGCCTCTTTGGCGGACAATGGCTCAGGCCACCCGGCGGTGACATGCTTAAACACCTCCTGGAGCACAGGGTCCCAACAGGTGGCTTGCATGACTCTATTGACCATAATCGGAAGTCGGTCAACAGCGTCGTGCAGACATTCATCAATCCGAAAAATCGCCACTTCGTCTTTGTCCAAGGAAAAGTCGGAGCCCATGGGCAGAAGGGACAAGGCGTCGGTATTGGCATGGTGCAACGAGGGCCGATAATGAATCTTGTAGTGATAGGCACTCAAAAACATAGCCCAACACTGGAGACATTCCTAAGTCCGGTCTGAAAGGTGAGAACGCAGACCTAACAGTGGCGCCAGGGGTTTGTGATCCGTGATAAGGTGGAATTTAATACCATAGAGGAACACATGAAACTTCCAAACAGCGTAAATAATCGTCAAAGCCTCTTTCTCAATCTGAGAATAATTATGACAAAGTCTTAGACGCATAGGCAATGGGCTGCTCGGAACCATCATCCAGTCTGTGGGCCAACACCGCTCCAATCCCGTGCTGAGAAGCATCTGTAGCTAGGACAAGCTGTCAGCCCGTTGTAAATGTGCTGAGGCAAGGTGAAGACTTTAACATTGCTTTGATGCATGCGAATGCTGCCTCACAAGCAGCAGACCACACAAACAGAACACCTTTCTTTTGAAGTGCGTTCAAAGGATGAGTGACCTCCGTCACGTTAGGAAGAAATTTGGAGTAGTGGCTGACCTTGCCCAAAAAGGACTGGAGTTTCTGCAAATTGGTAGGGCGAGGAAGCTTGTCAATCGCCGTAACCAATTCTGACCTAGGGCGAACGCCATCTCGTGACACCAGGTGTCCCAAATACTCAATTTCAGGTTGAAAGAACTGTGATTTTTGAAGATTGCATTTGAGGCCTGTCGCGTGCAATTTCGTGAACAAGAGCCGCAGGTTGTTTAAGTGATTAGTGTGGGAGGTGTCTATGATATCGTCCAGATAGTTCGCACAGCACGGAATGTCATCCAATAACTGTTGCAAGAACCGTTGAAATATTGCGGGCGCACTCGCGACCTCAAACGGCAGTTGTTTGTAATGGTACAGCCCGAAAGGAGTATTGAGAACCATGAATTGTTGAGAACCAGAATGTAAGGGAAGCTGGAGATACGCTTCTGCCAAATCAATTTTTGAAAAACACTCACCGCCCGCCAATTTGGCATAAATGTCGTCCGGGCGGGGAATGGGAAAACAATCTATCACTGACTGCGAGTTAATCGTAGACTTGAAATCACCGCACAACCGAAGGGCTCCCGTGGGTTTCTTTATTATCACCAGAGGCGTCGCCCACAGGCTAGAGGAAACTGGTTCGATGATATCCAAGCCGTGCAATCGATCCAACTCGTCCTTAACCGCTGGGCGCAAAGCAAAAGGAATTGGCGGGGCGCACCAAAATTTCAGAACCGCTGTAGGCTTGAGAGTGATGTGCGCCTCGTAACTTATGGCATTTCCTAAACCCGCTGAGAAAAGCACTCCAAACTTGCGGCAAAGTGAATCCAATTCATTGAACGGTATGGAGTCAGACACAAGATGAACAGCGTCGTGAATACTGAAACTAAACACCGTGAATGAATCCACGCCAAAAATGTT
Organism: Locusta migratoria; assembly: GCA_026315105.1. Taxonomy (NCBI): domain Eukaryota; kingdom Metazoa; phylum Arthropoda; class Insecta; order Orthoptera; family Acrididae; genus Locusta; species Locusta migratoria. The sequence goes on from CM048745.1 coordinate 896,148,401, forward strand.
TTCTGAAACTGCGCTTGTGATGGCCAAAAACATGACAACACGCACTACGTGCTGGTAATCCACTTCAATCGTAAACTGACCGAGCACTGGGATCGGCCGTTCACCATAGCCGACCAAACGACGAGAAGTTTTAACAAGAGGCGGCTTTCCCAGTGCCAAATACGTATCCAAATTTACGAGAGAGACAGAGGCAGCGGTATCAACTTGAAAACGGAACAGCCGATTTTTAATAAGAAGTGTGACATAAATCTTTGAAGAAGTGACCTGCTCCTGTCCAGTTTCTGTAGAAAGACTGTATTTCCATTTGGGACTCATCAGAATACAGCGGCCGACTGCGTGCAGAGGTCTGACAAACAGCCGCCACATGGCCTTGTTTATGGCAGGACGCACTCCGCGCGCGGCGGAAGGGGCAGTGTAGGCGATCATGCGCACGAAAACAATCCGGACACGAGGAAAGTCACATGATCAGTATGGAACAGCGGAAGGTAATCATGAAGAACACGAAGACGACGAAGAGATGGGCGAAGAACGACGCCTGTGGAGCCGCGAGGACTGTACCGCCGCCACCACTACCATTTCCTCAAACTTCTCCACTGCTGCCTTAGACACCTCAAAAACCTGTGCAATAGACAGTACCTCGTTAAGGGTGGGATCCTGTAACCGCAAAGCCTCGTGACACACAGTTCTATCAGAAGCCGAATGGACAACAATGTCGCTAATTAAGGAATCTGCATACGACTGCTGACAATTTGCACACACAAAACCACACTTACGACTCAAACTGCGGAGGTCTGCCACCCAGGACTGATACGACTGACCAGGCTTCTTTTTTGCTTTGATGAAAATCCTGCCGGGAAAGCACCACGTGAGTTTGCTGCCAATAATAAGAACTAAGCAATTCCGACATACGAGAAAAAGACATCTATGCGGGCTCTGACAGCAGAGCTAGTTTTTGTAGTAAACGAAAACTATTGCGTTCGATCCATGACAAAAAGGGAAGACTTTTGTAAGTCAGGATCCGTTACCTTAAAAGCCGCAAAATGCTGCTGTAGACGCCGCACGTAGAAGTCCCAGTCTGCCGTAGATTCTTGGAAACCTGGAAAAGGCGGAGTAGCGGGGGATAGGCCTGGGGCGGCGGCAAAGGGGCCGCAGCGGGACGAGAAGACGTAATCAACTCCATAAGCAAAACAAGTTGTTGCTGCTGTCGATCTAACTGCTGCTGCTGCTTTTGCAGTAACTGAAGCAACGCCGGATCAATAACCACCGCAAACAGAAAACATGCGTAAGAACGAAACTCGTCGCCAATTATACTGTTGTAACAGTATAATTTATTGAATACACCGGATGGTACAACATATACAACAAATGCACGGTACTGTGGTGGCAAGTCACAGGCACAGCTAATGTTTACATGTGAAACCGGCGAGAGCTACAACACGACTGAGGCACGCCTCGTACACCACATACTTGCCTGGCCGTTATGGCGCTGCAGGCCTTCAGAGGCGGCACCATCGTGCGGCAGACCTGGCCATGGCGCATCTTTCAGATGCTGTGGGCGGACGGGACGCGGCTTTCAGTGGCGCGCTTCAACACCCAGCATCTGGTTTTTCTCAAGGATGTGAACACTAATTTCAATAACATTCATTATTCACGTATTGAAAGGCACTGGAAAAATTACTGTCATTGTATTACTTGAGAGAGAAACACGTATTTCAGTTTACGTTACAACAAATTATTAAATCTGAACGGAAAAGTAGTGCACATGAAGAAGGCCAAAATCACAACACATGAAACATGGAATCTGATTGGGCGTCTTCACCTGCATCGTTCATCACCCCGTTACCAACATCTACGCATGAAGCACCACTCGTGGACTCATAAACTGCACTTTTACCAATTAAATGTACTCCCTCTGACTTCTATTCACATCTCAAAGACTGTGCTGTTCCTAAGATTGGTGTATAAGGGGGAAATCTAATATATGAAATCAAGTTAACTCTTTAAATTGCAATATACACACACACACACACACACACAGAGAGAGAGAGAGAGAGAGAGAGAGAGAGAGAGAGAGAGAGAGAGAGAGAGAGAGAGGTGTTTATTTTTAGAGAGATGTGTTGTGAGTACTTGTAATTTGTTCTTACTTTAGGTTTTTATTACAGTACAATTACTCTGAAATGCAAGAGTTTGTAACACAGCAGTGGGAGCTGGCAGATCTGAGGGAAATAAGCCCAGGCTGTCTTCCCCCAAACCTGGCTCTCCAGAAGAAAACTGTGCTCACCGGCAAGTACAGCCTTCAGGTAATGATTTTTTAGTTTTAAGTCTTTTGAAGACTTATTTGCTCCTGCTCCCCAAATCAGAGATCTTGTGCAGACCTCTTATTCTGTGAGAGTTTTGCACCTGCCTCTACAATTTTTACTCTGTGTTCCTTCATTATAAATTGTTGATATCTTGATGACTCAGGATATGTCCTACCATCCTTGTTTTACACAATTTCCATTCAATGCTCTTAAAGTTACCCAACCTGCTTACCAAATACTGAGCATTATTCTGTAGACTTCTCTTTATACTCTTGGAAAAGATTTCTTAGATTGTAAATTAATAATAAATGTTAAAAGTTAATTTTGACGTAACCCTATAGACCTACTTGCTTTTGGGCCATTCCGTGCCAAGTGGTCTAATATCGAGAAAAGTTCCCACATGACCCTCATGGATTTTGATTAAATTCTGTATGAACATTCACACATGTTCTCAATGAACACTGGTAAAGTTTCAGTTTCAGAAATTCAATACTTCCGGAGATACAGTCACTTGTTTAAGACCATAGCACAGCTTCCAATAGTGCATCCTTGAATTTTCAGCAACTTTGAGATGATATATCTCTGGGAGTATTTGCATGAAAGAAACAAAACTTGGCCATCTTATACAACTTTTAGAGCTCTTTAAAGTAAAATATTAAGAACAGGATTTCCGAACAATTTTCATATACATAATTAGGGGTAAAGTTGGGCGAAAAAATTGATGGTTAAAGAAAGTGCGAACTTTAGTTTTTTATATCTCCAGAAGTAATTGTGGGATGTACATGAAACTTTGCACACCATAACTCACCTACACAAGGTCTTAGAATATAAAGTTTCATTCTCCTATTGCTTCCCATTATTTCACAAATCTAGGGTAAAGTTGACGATTTTTCAAAAAGCTCTAAAAATGGGTATTTTTAGTCTAATTTTTCAAAAAAGTGTTTTCTCCAAACTCCTTTAAACTATGCTCACTAGAAAGAGTGTATTCTAAACTATCTAGAAAAGTGGATTTGGTTTTGCAATGCAAGCATATAAGGCCCTAAAAAGTAGCATCATCATAGAGGGGCACTGAAAGTTTGAACCCATTTTTCTGGCACTCAAATTATATTTGAAAGCTCATTATGTCTAATAAATGTTTGGTAATGCCTAGGATAAGTGAAATAAGAAGCCCTGATGAATAGGACGTAGAAAAAGATTAAAAATAGAAACAATGTTATTTCTTAATTGTCCCCCCCTCCCCCAACTGTCTCTCTCTCTCTCTCTCTCTCTCTCTCTCTCTCTCTCTCTCTCTCTCTCTCTCTCTCACACACACACACACACACACACACACAAACTGAATTTAATTCATAAAATTTATTTCCCTAATCATTATCTAATTATTAGTAGCCTGTTTAATGAACAACACTAGCTTACTGGAAAAGTATATAAATGAGTTGCTACGGTCCATATTAGTTTAACCACTGCTAGTTTCATTTCACCTGAAGAAAAAACAAAAAGAAAAAAAAAGGGGGAAAAAAAAGAAAAGAAAAGAAAAAACCTCAGCATCCCCATCGCCATAGGGGCAACAACAGCCACGGGTGGGTTCCTTTACCACAGGATATCCCAAGTGTGATAAGCATTTCTTTACACAGGTTCCCAAGCCTGATAATAAAATTATTGAAGTGTCCTGGGTGCAATTAGAAGCCACTCATAGGGTGCTTAGTTTCTTCTAACCTATTTGAATTTTTGATATGCTACATTAATTTTCTGATTAATCTCAAGAGGAATGCTGTATTGTCAGAGACAAATTTACTGTTGGAGCTGGAATAACTGCATCTTAAAGGCCTTAAATGTCATCTGAAAAGCAGAGAGCTTGTTGTCCTAACGGATTTTTGGAAAATTATTCTTTTATTATTCAGGATGCTGTGCAAGGCTTCCACTGGAAAGCAACGATTCATCCATTTGTTATCTACTTTCATCAAAATGAGAAAGTGGAATCTTTAAGTTTCTGCATTATCAGTTCTTGTTTGCGGCATGACACTGGTACAGTTAACGATTTTATCAAGGAGCTCATCAAATATATAAAAGCTCAGTTTGAACAGATATCTCACATTCATAATTTCAGTGATGACTCCAATGCTCAATCTTACCACCCTAGATCTGTTTCATTTTTTCTCTGAAAACATTAATGGATTTTAATTTATTTTCGTCAGTAAATATGAAATTGGAGGGGGAAAAAATTGTCACAAGAAGAGAGGTTTAAATTTGGACAAACTGTAGCAGGCACTAGAGAAATCGTCACTTTTTACCTATTGATGAAACAATAATTCAGGTCAGCAGAGTTTCAAATGATTGATCATATTTTCTAGCTACAATGGGTCAGAGAACTGAAGAAGGCATATTAATGTCTGTTCTCCAACCAGGACAATATGTTGCATGCATCTAAGAAAATTTTTGGTGGATTGGGAATATCTGTGAGACTTCCACTGAGCAAAGGGATGCATTAATAAACTCTGCACCCTCATGGTCCAGCAGATTCATTTTATTGACCACCAATAAGTGACAAGTACTGGGTTCCATAACACCAAATTATTGCAGTTATTCCAGCTCTGTCAGTAAATTCGTCTGGCCAGCAGTACACCATTCCCGTTGATATTCATCAGAAAATTAATGTAGTGTATCAAAAATTGAAAAAGGTTAGAGTAAACAATCTAAGGAACCTAAGAGCGGCTTCTAATTTTACCCAGGGCACTTAAATAATTTTACTATCAGGCTAGGAAACCTGTGTAAAGTTCACCCATAGTTGTCGATACTCGAGTGTGGCCCCTATGGTGATGGAGATGCTGGTTTTCTCAGGTGAAATGAAACTAGCAGTGGTTAAAGCACAACAACTCATTTATATACTTATTTTCCTTCAGTAAGCTGGTGGTGTTAATTAAAAATGCTACTAATAATTAGATAATGATTGTGCAAATAAATTTTACAATTTACATTCAATCTAAATTATAATTGTGTGTGCGTGTGCGTGTGCGTGTGTGTGAGAGAGAGAGAGAGAGAGAGAGAGAGAGAGAGAGAGAGAGAGAGAGAGAGAGAGAGTGTGTTGGGGGGGCATGACAGTTAAGAAATAACATTGTTTCTATTTTTTTTTTTTTTTTTTTTTTTCTTCTATTCGGAATTAAGCTATGTCCTATTCATCAGGACTTCTTATTTCACTTATCCCAGGCATTAACATACATTTATTATACGTAATAAAAGATTTTAGGTATAATGTGAGTGCCAGAAAAATGGGTTCAAACGTTCAGTGCGCCTCTATGATGATGCTACTTTTTAGGGCCTTATATGCTTGCATTGCAAAACCAAATCCACTTTTCTAGATAGTTTAGAATACGCTCTTTCTAATGAGCAAGTTTAAAGGAGTTTGGAGAAAACACTTTTTTGAAAAATTAGACTAAAAATACCCATTTTTAGAACTTTTTGAAAAATCGTCAACTTTACCCTAGATTTGTGAAATAATGGGAAGCAATAGCAGAATGAAACTTTATATTCTAAGACCTTGTGTAGGTGAGTTATGGTGTGCAAAGTTTCATGTACATCCCACAATTACTTCTGGAGATATAAAAAACTAAAGTTCGCACTTTCTTTAACCATCAATTTTTTCGCCCAACTTTGGCCCTAATTATGTATATGAAAATTGTTCAGAAATCCTGTTCTTAATATTTTACTTTAAAGAGCTCTAAAAGTTGTATAAGATGGCCAAGTTTTGTTTCTTTCATGCAAATACTCCCAGAGATATATCATCTCAAAGTTGCTGAAAATTCAAGGACGCACGATTGAAAGCTGTGCTATGGTCTTAAACAAGTGACTGTATCTCCGGAAATATTGAATTTCTGAAACTGAAACCTTACCAGTGTTCATTGAGAACATGTGTGAATGTTCATACAAAATTTCATCAAAATCCATGAGGGTCATGTGGGAGCCTCTAGACCACTTGGCATGGAATGACCCTTTTACCAGGCTGTATTTTGTCCTCTTTTGGTTCCCATGTTGTTAGTTAGTTTGTCAGCCAAATAACAGATCTCTGTTTTGCTGACTCAACTCTGTCATTGTATAATTTTCTCATCATCAGTTCATTTTAATTCATTCTGTTAGCATTTTATTTATTTTTACATGTGTTCATATATATGGCATAACTTCTTTTCACGGCTAACCATTACATTTAAAGCGCATCATTCACTTCCTCAGGGAAAACCAAAATCCTTCAGTAACTTTTACTGTGAATTAGTCTAGATCTCACAAATGTTTATTGATTAACGATCAGTTTTGATCCTTTACAGAATCATCCTTAGACCCATGACTGATGATTGCCTATCAGCAGTGCGTGATCAGTTCTAGATGTTAGGATGGTTCCATAAAGGATCAAATCCAGTCACCAGTTAATAACCATCTCTGCAGTATAAACAAATTAACTAGTAACAAGTATCACTTTTTTAAACACCTTACACAGCTGTAATATATCATCATTGATTAACACTGCCACAAGAATTCAGCATCATGTATTGACCACATGCTAACAGATATTGAAAAAGATATGTGCAATGTTGTTGTAGATCATCTTGATATATCTGACCATTCCAGTCAGTTTCTAAAAGTAAATGTTAATGTAGAAACCAACACCAAACTTCTCAAGTACACTCTGGTTTTCTCCAAGTCAAATAGATCAGTATTTGCCTCACAGCTTGCCAGTGAATCATAGGCAGAAGTGTACAGAATGTCCACAGTGAACGGGAAGTTTTCAAAGCTTCTATCAATATTTAAATTTAAATTTGAAGAAGTGTTACCTAAAACAGTAAGAGTAATTAAATCACAAAATAAGAGTAACTGGATTACTAATGGGATAAGGCAATCCTCAAAAACCCTTAGATACCTCAGCACCATAAAAAACTAAAACAACCACCCTGAATTTCAAAACTTTTATAATACTCACAAAAAGCTATATAGAAAAGCACTACTCGCAGCAAAAAGGCATCAAAATGATAAACTCGTAGAAAAAGCTAGTAATAAGACCAAAGCAGCCTGGGATGTCACCAATCAGGCAACAAACAGGAAAAAAGCAGGGCAAATGAATATACAGTTGCAACTTAATGGTACCTCAGTAAACGATCCCAACAAACTAGCTAACTTTGCTAATAAACACTTCAACAATGTTGCTATCAAACTTCAACAGAAATTTGTCAACGACCCACAGGACCCACACACAATGTACCACACATAATGTTCTTGCAACCCTCCACAGCAGAAGAAGTTAGCAAAGTAGTGCAGAACCTCAAAAATAAATCTTCAGCAGGCATAGACAAAATCCCTGTGTGCTTACTGAAGGACTGTGCTCAGAGTATCAGCCACCCTTTAGCGCACATTATAAATGAATCTTTTTACAAAAGGTTGTTTCCCCGGAGACACTAAAACATGCAAAAGTCCTGCCCATACATAAGAAAGGTGACCCAGAAAGTATAGAAAATTACAGACCCATCTCTTTCCTCTCATCATTTTCCAAAGTTATGGAAACAATAATGAAAAATCGACTCGTGGCATATCTAACAAAGTATAATCTCCTGTGTGAAGAACAGTCGGGTTTCAGGTCGGGCAAAAGCACAAGTTCAGCTACAGCTATTTTTTTTTTTTTTTTTTTTTTTTTTTTTTTTTTTTTTTTTTTTTTTTTAATAAACTGGAGGCACTAAGGTGTAAGGGGGGTTGCAAAAATATGGTTTCACTCATATTTCCTAAACAGAGTGCAACAGGTGGAGATCATTAAAATTAACTCAAATCACATCACAAAACACCTTTCTGAGCCATAATATATCAATATAGGTGTCCCCCAAGGAAGTGTCCTGGGACCTATACTGTTTTTAATATATATCAATGATTTTCCTCAGAGCGTGAAACATGGCAAATCAGTACTGTTTACCGATGACAGTAATATATTAATCACAGACAATTCAAAACTCAATCAGAAAGCTGAGGATACACTCGACATGTAAGTTGGTGGGTAGAAAATAACAAATTAACCCTCATGTAGTAATGGTCCAAATAGACCTCCATAAATATCCAAAAACTAATCCACTTGGCCATCTTGTCTATCCAGGATGAGCATGTAGTGCTTGATACACTACACACTTCAGCTATTGGCCATGGCCATTTTCATAAAATAGAACATTCATGCAATCACACAGGTACACAACAGTCAGCTCTGACTGCCACACTTCGAATCATGCTCTATGGTGTGGAAATAAGGAAAGGCAGAGGGGATAGGAAGGTTGTGTCACAGTGGTGGGGATGTATACAGCACGGCCTTGCAGAGCATGTACATATTAGATGGGAGGAATGAGACGGAGCTGAGGAATGCAGGGGGAAGGCGAGTGAGGGGAGGAAAATAAATAAAATTAAAAAAAAATTACAAAGTAAAATAAAACACACACACACACACACACACACACACACACACACACACACACCAGTCGTCAGTCAAAATAGGAGAGGTTTAGGTTAGAGAGGTAGGAACTGTAAGGTGTGGAAAAAAGGGAAGTTATTGTAGGTTGAGACTACATTGGAGAATGTACTGTAGGGATAACTTCCATCTGTACAGTACAATAAACACTGGTGGTGGGTGGAAGGACCCAGATGGTCCGGGTTGTGAAGCAGCCATTGAAGTAAAGCATATACTCAACTGCATGCTGCACCACAGGGTAGTCCACCATTATTTTGGCCACAGTTTGGCAGTGGCCATTCATCCTAATGGACAGCTGGTTAGTGGTCATACCAATACAGAAAGTTGTACAGTAATTGCAGCACAGTTGGTAAATTATATGGCTGCTTTCACAGGTGGTCCGTGGATGATATATCTGCAGTGACAGGAACTCCCTTCCTCAATATACTCAGAGTCTCACAAAGGCCTTCAAAGACAGAAACTACCCCACAGACCTAGTCCAAAAACAATCCCCCATGCCATAACCCCACACATCCCAAATTCTCTCTCTACCACCAGTAACCATCAACGAAAGAGAGTTTTTCTTGTCATCCAGTACTACCCTAGACTTAAACAACTAAATTGCATCCTTCGCTGAGATTTTTATTTTCTGTCTTCATGCCCAGATATGACATCCTGCCCAAGATCCTTTCCACCCTTCCTAAAGTGGTGTTCCATCGCCCTCCCAACCTCCATAATATCAAAGTCCATCCCTATGCCACCCCAAAACCCAGCCCGCTGTCACAGGAAGAATATCCCTGTGGAAGACCCTGCTGCAATATCTGTCCAATCCACCCACCCAGCACTTCCTGTTCCAGTCCTGACGCAGGCTTATCCTACCCTATCAGATGCTGGGCCACGTGCAAAAGCATCCATGTAATTTGCCTACTGTGGATCACAGCATGCAGTGGAGCATATGCTTGATTTCAATGGCTGCTTCATAACCTAGGGCATTTGGATATTCCCATCCACCACCAGCTGTTTTGAACTGCACAGATGGGAGTTATCCCTACAGTACATCCTACGATCCCGAAATTTATCTAGGCCTCATCCTATGATAACTTCCCCCTTTTTTTCACACCCAACAGTAGTACCTACCTTTCTATCCCCAACCTCTCCTATTTGTGTGTGTGTGTGTGTGTGTGTGTGTGTGTGTGTGTGTGTGTGGTTATTTACCTGTCCTTTTTCCCCTAATGTATGTCCTTCCTTTTCCGGGATTGTAATGACTCCTCGCCAACTTCCTTAAAACCCGCACTTTTCTTTTTCCCTCTCCTTCCTTCCTCTTCTCTAAAGAAGGAACCTAGGGTTGTGAAAGCTCAGCATTTGTGAGTGTGTGTTTTTATGTATGTTTGTATCGACGAACTGGTGCCTTATTACCTGGTAAGTTAAACTATCTTTATTTTTTATAAATATTTTTCTGACCAGCAATGTTTCCCTGATTGATTTCAACTGATGAAATTAATAATGGAAATGTAAACAGATCTTCATATTCTCCACAGTAACACTGAATATGCAAGCAGCATTATTTACCTATCATACATTTAATTCAGTGTGTAAATTTATTGTACAATTCGCCTGTAATTCATGTAAATATTATGTGGCATGAGCAGACTAGGTCATGAAATTTAGTTTATTTATTTCAGACTTTGTAATACTAATTAGTAGTCCTAAGCCCATTTTGTGTAATTAAATAATGTTATATTAGTAAGGAGGTGGTTTCAGATGTCGGTTTTTACTTAAAGAATTATCTCATGTTAAGATGTATACGGATTTGGATGGGATGCAATTGACCATTGAGGAAGCGGTCAAGGGTCAGAACTGCTGGGGAGTGTGTATTTGAGAGGGAGGAGGTGGGCAAAGAGGTGCACAGAAAAGAACTCCATGTCTAGTCTTGGTGAAGAAGGACCCTTCTAGATGACAGGAGTGATTTGTTCAGGGGGAATGTTAAGATGTGTGCAGCGAACAGTCACTTCTCAGTGCTCTAAATTTGGCAAGAACAAGTGAATGCCTGTACAGCTGATGTGTGTTTTTACACAAGAACTTGTGTGTAGAAGTGGTGTTTGGGAAACTTAAACTATTTTTTAACTGTTTACAGTTTCATGTTGAGTGCTTGCAAAATATACAGTATTTCTTAAACGCATGATTACTTAGTTGGGGAAAAGTGTTACCAATTTCTTGCAAGTGCAATATTTTATTCCATTTATGATTAATAATTCATCTGACTACTTCCAATAAGGACCCAATTTGACCGAATGAACATTATTCAACTGAATCTCTGACTTACATTATTTGCAAATTTTAGAATAAAAACCTTTTTATTAATGAACCAGTTATTGTGTGTAATATTTCTTATTTGTTTTGTAAACTACACTCTATGCATAGTGTTTTTAACTACAGGATCACAGGTAAAAGATATCCAAAACTAAGGTACTTGCTGGGGCATGAAAGCAGACATGTAATTTTCGACCCTGAGATAACATCAATCCAAACTTCTAAATCAGAATCGGGGACCTCTCCATGGACACACACCTGCAGTTAGCTGACACTATATCAACATATTCTTTCTTTGTTGTACTTTTATGAATGCTGCCTATATGGACTCAATGTCTTTCTGGCCCTGCGGAAGGATTTCTGTATATCAATAATTGTACATGTGCATGTAACACATGCTCCACTACTCAGATTGTCATTATCTGCATGTAGTGCACACATTGCCTATTAAGGGAGACTGGACGTTTCTCCATCTGATAACTGAGGTCAAGGAATCTGCATCTAGGTCACCACAGAATTGTTTAAGCCTTCCACTTGACTCTAAACTAAAGTAGCACGGTTGGTAATGGGAATGGTGCTACAAAAAAAAAATCTTCCTCCCTATGAGTGAAGTTAGCAGACTTCACTAAATGAGCCAGCCAACTGTAGGGACTGAGGGTGACCTGAACCCCTGTGGCTGGGCTCATTCATGCCGAATTAGGCTAAGATTTGCAGCAGAGCACATCCAGTGTGTGCAGTTGTCAGCAGGGTCTTCTCAAGATCTTCATGAGACCCAGCAGTAAGAAAACAAACTGGACACTGGGTGTCTTTCTCAACCTGTCCACCATTTCCACATGGAACACAGTGGCAGGCAGTCCCACCTTCTGCACTTCTTTGAGCCTTGCCCCAGGAAGTCATATGTCATCTGCAATGACTTCCTGAGTGGCTTGCATGCTCTCGACCAGTGTTTCCCCAAACACCATTTGGTGCGATCCATCCAAGACATGGTGTTCAGTCTTGGCAAGTCTGGCCGTTCTGTGGCTTTCATCTGGATTCCAGGCCACATTGGCATTTCAGGGAATGAACGCGCTGATCAGCTGGCCAAGCAGGCCATCGCCTGCCGCTGTCTGGATATTGGTATCCAAGAAGGGGATATCCGCTTGGATCTGCACCGGAAGATCTTTGTGGCTTGGAATTCGGAATGGGCAACAATGAGCACACCCAATAAGCTCCGTGCAATAAAACCTTCGACAGCAGCTCGGAAGACTTCCCTAAAGCCTTCTCGAAGGGACTCGGTCATCCTCTGTCGCCTGCGTATAGGCCATACGTGGCTTACGCACGGCCACCTCTTACATTGAGAGGAACCACCAGCATGCCGTTGTGGCGCTCTGTTGACTGTAGTTCACATCTTGTTGAACTGTCCACTTTTAGCTGCATTGCAGCAGTCTTTTACCCTGTCTAATGCGCTTCCTTCGATTTTAGCTGACGACGCCTCTATGGTTGACTGTTTTAGGTTTTATTCGCGCAGCTGGTTTTTGTCATAAGATTTAATGGTGGGTTTGTTGGGTTTGTATGCCTGCTCTTCCAGGCATATACCACTTATAGTTTTAATCTGTTGTCACTTTTGTCTTGTCAGTCCTATTTCTGACTGGGAGATATGTGACGTGCAGAGTGGTTGGCCCATCCATTATTATCCTAGTGATCAGCCAGCCACCAACCTCTGCTGTGATTTTTAGCATAGTTGATTATTTGGTCCACCTCTATTGTGGTTTCCTTTTTCTTTTTGTGTTGTAATTTTCGCCCACACTGTCTTCCTGTACATCTTGTGTACTGGATGCGGGGTGCTTATTTTTAACCGTAAAAGAAATACTGTGATCTCTTCGCTGGGAACAGGGGAATGATGACCAAGCAGTTTAGTTCCCTTTAAACACCTAACACCAACCTCTGGGCCTTGAACAACATGGTCCCAACAAGAGAGACACCTTATGCTGGCTCAATCTCACTTTCAGTAGCAGACAATACCTTAGACCTGTTCATGTGTAAGGGCACAGTCGTGCAACCAGTATCCTGGACAATGGCCAGTTGCCCTTTCATCAGTACACAGGAGGCACTGCGCTACTAGTCTTGAACTATGTTTTTTCTATATAATAACGTAGCAGTCAGTCAAGAAATTTCTGGACATAATAAAGCCTACAATTAATTCTTCAGGGGAAATTTGTTATGTAAAAATATGCAGTAAAACCTACACTGAAAAAAGTTGCAAACACAAGGGTACAATCAATCATACAGGTAAATTTTATTTCTATTGAAAGTACATGGGGTGGGTGGGGGGAAAGGAACTAAACAAAGTTAATGTATAGGATAAACTCTGCTACAACAACCAGCACATTCTCTTAGCCATGTTGAGTGGATTATTCTTCCAAATTCCAGTTTTTTGTTTTCATTTCTCACTCTGTCCCTTATGGGTTCCTGGGTACTTGAACCTGACACAGTTAATACAAAATGTGTAGTATTTTACTTTCTTTACTCACCAGAGCTGTGTGCAGCTAGGGGGGCGGGTGATGGGATGATGCACTGTAGCAAGAGCCAGTATACCACGTGACGTCCCAGCTAATAGTGTCATTTCGCTGTCTCGCGCCGTGCGGAGAGTGCTTTCAACGTGTAGTCGTGATTTTTTTCTCCACTGGACGTGTGTTGAAGGTTATTTAGTTTGCAAAGTGTTCATTATGGCTGACAGATCAGAAAAGCGCCAAGTGTTACACAAGCACGTGAGATCTATTGTGTTTAGAGTATTCAACTACTTCAGAATGGAGGCGGAAGCAAACGACTTGCTGCCACGTGGTGCTCACCCCAACGTTGCCTGCGGACTGTGCAGCGCAGCGCCAGTGAAGCCAACTCATCCATCAAAGAGAGTGGGTCAGCATCCTTTAAATCGCCAGGGAAGTGATGCAATCGTGGGAAATAAGTAGGCGATATGGACGATTTTTCGAAGAATGTTTTGCGTTTGAAAATATTTGAAATGTATTCGAGGGGCGAATATCCGACTGGAGATAAGTTAGTTTCGCAGATGAAAGAAAAGTTTGACTTTAAGGGCAGTCGATGGACAATGTTGAGAATATTGAAGGACATAGGGTTTTAATACCATAAGATGAACGATGGTAGAAAGTTCCTTATGGAGAGAAGTGACATTGCGTCTGCCAGAATAGTATTTTTAAGAAAAATGCAGGAGATTCGAGATAGTGGGACATCTTGTATTTATTACATCAATGAAAATTACGTGAACCAGAACCACGCAAGATCAATGTGTTGGAAAATGAGCAATGGACTCGATGGTCTTAAAGTGCCAATAGGTAAAGGCAGTCGCCTTATTATTGTACATGCAGGGTCAGTGGACACTGGATTTGTTCCTCAGAGTGAATCAATATTTAAGGCTTCCAAGTCGAAAAGACCAGAGGAGTATCACTGCGAAATGAATACAGTGTATTTAAGCAATGGTTTACCACTCAGCTATTGCCATACCTACGCCCAAATTCAGTAATTGTGATGGACAATGCCAGTGTTCACTCGGTACAACTGAACAAAGTACCCACAACCCTCACCAGGAAATCTGACTTTATAGCTTGGTTATTGAGCAATAATATGAGTCACAATCCTTCGCAAATAAGAGCAGAATTGCTGTTGCTTGTCAACGCTAATAAGCCAGCACGTATGAAATAGATGAGATAGCGAAAGAAGATGGGCACCAGGTGGTCCAATTGCCACCGTACCATTGCCATTACAATCCGATAGAAATGATATGGGTGCAAGTGAAAGCATATGTCATTGAAAAAAACTTTCAGAATTGCTGATGTTCAAAGTCTTACATACGCAGCAATCAAGAGCATCGCAGTTTCTGCGTAGGCTGATTGTGTAAGGCACACAGAAAAATTACAGGCTGAGAACTATGATCAAGAAATTAGTAGGGACTCTACTATGGAACCATTCATAGTTAACCTCAATAAGTCAGAATCATCAGACACGGGCAGCGAAGATGAGGGCGTCGATTTATTGACCTAAGCATGGTAAGTATTAAATGCTCCATCACCTTTGCGTAGCTGTTGCCTTACATATTGTTGGTAGATATTAATGATTATGAAATTTTAGGTTTTAGTTGTGTAGCACCAAACAGTAATCGCCCGCCAATATTGTGTGTGTGTGTGTGTGTGTGTGTGTGTGTGTGTGTGTGTGTGTATGCATGCATGCTTCTGCGTACACGCTCGTTCATTTCACAGCAAGGCTTCACAATTGCAAAATATGCATGATAATTGGATATCTAAATGAATATGTTCTTTACGTTATTGGAGTTATCCATCTTGAGATATTCTGATTCCTTTTGAGCATGGGTTAAAAATAAAAGGACATCACGTTCAGCAGACAGCTGATTATTAAATGATGGAACCAAGCAAACGTCATATTGTGACATAATAAATGGATTTTCACAGAAACGGGAAAATTAGTGTCACAGAATGTATACAGCTTTTCCTAAGAGCATTTATTGCTCTATTTCTGGGAGTTTTGTTCGTCACACTTACCCCCTGGCACCGACCTTCCATATGAATCCTACCGTCCATTGTTGGAAAAACGTATGAAGGGGACTGGAACAGACAGACGCTGCAGGATAACTTTGTTTAGTGATCTCTATAGATTTTTATGTACGGGCTTCGCTAACACCAAGTATAAAACTATTACACGAATAGTTCATGAGATTGAGGTAAAATGTAATGATCGACAGATAGCATTATTTCCAGATACATTACGCTGTGTTAATGTCACTCTTTACTAACTCAGAGTTCTGTTCTTATTCTCAATCAGGTTTATTTAAAATTTCTTGTACATTGATAAATGTGAATTATGTTGTTAGTCCCTGATATTTTCTTGACATCCTTGCTACACTAGTCCAGCTATACTGCGATAGAATGTCATTTATTTTTATACATTGATGTTGTCACTGAAATTTATTCTCGCTGCTATTATCTTCACTTGAGCACATTCACTTTCGAAAACAAAATCATTTAAATTGTGTGTCCGTTTTGCTGCCGTCTGTGATCATACCAAAGAGGCACAGATAACTGCACTCAGTACAGTACCGGTATTAAAGTGTTCATTTACATGGATATGATATATATTATATTTGCTTGCTATACACAATCTATGCAGCAAAATATCCATGGCAGTATAAATAAAAGATTTATTGACACACATAAATTTTCAGTTTCTATGACAAGCAAAAACTAGCTTTTCTTGAACCGTTACCATTGACACTTATGACCAAATGAAACGATTAGCATGAAAGTGCATTAATTTTCATGTTGTATAGACAATATCAAAATTAAGAGATCAGAATGTCCAGTTGAGGTGTGAAGTTAAAGTAGAATTTTGTTCGCCGTGTGTGGAATGTATCCATTTGAAATGATGAACTCGAGCGAATAACAAAACTGCCAGGGGCACACAGCCACAGCGGCCTCGTCAGCTGTCAGCGGACAACTGACAGCGGGCAGAGGATGGAAGCGGCGATCTGGGGGCGTCGCCAACTGTTCTCCCTCTCTCTCTGTGCAGGACACCTCGCTCAGCCGCCTTCCTACCTGCACACAGCTCTAGACACCTCTACTTTTTTCTTGACCTCTCCAATCCTCACAGCAAGACATCCATTTCAGCCAGGGGCTGGGCCACAACACTGCAATTGCTTCCAGTTTTAGATTCCTGAACAAGACCTTATTTCCTTCTTGAAGAAGGGACAGTCAGTTTAAAAAGGTTGAAATGTTATCTTTTCCTGGCTAAGTATTTCTATTTGCAGTATTGAAGCTACATCTCCTGAAGGTTAAAGCTGGACAGTACTTAACTATTTTAACTATAGTTAAGTACTGTCCAGCTCTGTAATTGTAAGTCATAAATAGTGTTTCAGATAATTTTTGCAGATAAAGAGATGAAATTATTGGTTACAGATTGAATCAATGTGTGACATTGCAAAATCATTTTATTCACAACTCCAAGCAATTCGAAATGTACCACTTGAAAATGTTAAGGCAACTGAACAGCAAAAGGAGTCGTGGGAACCATCTCCAAAGAGAGTGCTGCAGTTGATTCTCTGTGATGGAGTTCAAGAAATAAAAGCTATTGAATACAAGCCTGTAAGAGCACTTGATCAGCAGATTGTTCCTGGTTATAAGGTTAGTGCTACAGAATAGCCGCATAGGAGTGACCATGTCATTTTAAAAGTTTTCTTTTTTAACTCTGTTTTTTACCGTATAGATACTCATTATTGGACCAGTGGATTGTCGCAGAGGAATTGTCATGTTGGAAGAACACAATTTACAACTGATTGGTGGAGAAGTAGATTCACTGCTTATACCAAATGCATTAGAGAATGTTTTGGCACGGGCACTGTGAGTAATTTATAATTCTGTAATTGTTATTGTAGTGCAAATAATATTGATTTTCTTTCTGTATCTCTCTTTCTTGTGTGTGTGTGTGTGTGTGTGTGTGTGTGTGTGTGTGTGTGTGTGTGTGTGTGTGTGTCATGATGTTGCAAAAGTTTGCCTTTATTGATATGAACTGCACCAACACACACAATTTACAGAAGCAGAACAATAAAATAAGGAGATACCTACCCTATACACTATGTAATGATACTCATAATTTTTATAAGGTTCTGTTATACTTGTTTGCTATGGATATTTAAAAGGGTTTTTATTTATTTATTTTACTTTTATTGTTAAAACACTTTATAAAAAAATCTGTACTGAATGGAAGGGATTTGATTTCTTATTACTTTCTGTAAAAATATTTGTTGCTATGTTTAAAGTTCAAAGCTAGCTCAGTCAGGTCAAATTTTAGTTAAAGGCCTGCAGTTGGTATGAGTATCATTGCAACACAGCTTCATATAATTCGTGATCAAATGATTTTTAAGTTAGTATTTAACAAAGTTATATGGAGCCTATCACCCTGCATTTATTCAGATTTCGAAAATACTGAAATATGATTATAGTAAAATTCTAGCCTTATACATGGCTTGAATATCTATACAGCATCTATAATAACAAGTCCCTGATAAGTTAACTCATTTTTACGAAAAATATTCTTAAATAGTTCCAATGTCAGTGATATCTTATTCCTGAATGAAAAATTGTTAAATACCACTTCCCCTTTTATTGATTAGAAAATCTTTCACTTGGAAAACACAGTCCTTACTTAGCCTCATGTTTCAGTCACAATTTTAGTTTCTCACTTACGAACCTTGAGATTGCCACTGAAGTCCAGGAAGGCTGAAAAATAACTTATATAAAAGTCTTTTTCTATCTTATACCTCGCTGCCCTGATTTCTAATAATTATTACATTTAATTTTGCCGCGTAATCTTTGCGGCGTCAGGCAATTTCGATTGTTGACCATTGGCAGCATTTGCTGGTAACATTTTAGCTGAAACTTCTCACATACACTTTTAAAGGTGATAATTTGGCGATTTAAGTCCAAATGATGTAAATGAAAGTTTAAAATATATATTTATATTTTGCATTGCTTTTAAAATAATTCAGATTACACACCTTTTTAACATCGTTGGTTCCATTATTGTACATGAAAGAAACAATCTAACAGCGCTTTTACTATCGCAAGCACACGAAACGAAAAGGACAAGCACAATACAAGACATCCCAATTATTTTTCATACAGCTTATTATATAGTAATTATTTACAAAGACCACAGTAATTATTATTGTCCATTTGCAATCATTATTCTCTGTGCGTCACATGAATTTCTCTGGTTACGAGCATCATATACACTAGTGGCATGTCGAAACACTTCATTGCTTACAACAAAAGTTTATTCTACACGAACAACAGTCAAAAACTGGATGGACATTATAACTATACTGTAATTACAACTTCTTCTGTAGCACTAAAACAGCAGTGAAAGGTCCTAATTTCTGAGCACACTAAAAAAATTAAAACATTGACAAAATACTTACAGAGTTACAGTAATATAATATATAAAGTTACTTTCCCTGTATACAACATATATTTACACAACTTTTACTGGGTCTCATTTCTTGAAATAACTATAATAAAAATGGTAGTCTGCTTTTTTAGCACTGTTGGATTTTAGATTCAAAATGAGCATCTCCAGTTGATTTACCCTGTCTATAACAGAGTGGTCCATTTTTAATGCTGTGATAAATCTCTGGACAATGCAATGTTTATTCTGGAAAAAGCTTCACTGAATGATGGTGGTTGCATTTCTTCATACCTAATGTCTTCTTCAATATAATAATCATTCTGCTTTACTTAATCTTCACAGATTCTCACCATTCCATGTGCCTCATCATCATAAGCCACAAATTCATCAAAAGTGATGGGTAAATTGTTAGATACCTGCACCCAATCATGCATGCCCACTCCTGCTCTGTCAAAGTCTATGTCGTGATTGCTCATTTCATTAAATCCAGCCTTATGAGAGCAATTTCAGGGTTTCCTTAGTTACAATTTTCCAAGCTTCTGTGATCATATGCATAGCTTGCAGGATGTTCAATAAAAGTACTTCATTCCTAGCAATACAGACAAGAGCTTTCTAGTACTTGTTTTACAGGCTATGAATAATATCTAGATCCATGGGCTGCAGTCTGTAACATTACCTGGTTATAGATCAATGGGTCTTGATGTTTTCGTACCTAGTTGTAGATCGATGATTCTTGATGTTCTCGTTGGCGGTTGCTCTTGGTAGTAGCTGGCTGAAATCTCATGGGGCAAAAACTAATCTACTCCAGATAACATAGGCAACGCACCAAATTGCAGTTCTTTGACATTTTCATTCCTTATTAGCACCCAATTGTCCCCATTTATGGCCAGCAATTCTCATTAATTACAATTAATGAGACCAGGAATGCACATTCCACACATCAATAATCAAAATTTATACAGTTTGTGTGTGGAATGCCCAAGTCTGAGGTGTACAGTGTGGCACAAATATGGATTAATCACGGTAGATGCACTTTCTGCATGGATAACACTGATGAACTTTTACATAATTGTTCAAAATTAAAGTCCCAAATGGCGTGGCTTGTGCCTCAGATCGCGGTTGAAACAATACTTAAAACAATACTTGGAACTGACATCGATTGTGCATCAGTTGGAGGATGAAACAATACTCTAAACTGCTATGGACTGTGCCTCAGACAACGGATGAAACAATACTCTTACACGTGCTGCAAAAGCATCCTAATTATATCTTTCAAATGACGTCACTGGAAATTATGTATTGTTAATAGAGTTCATTACATTAATTATAATGGAAAAGTAAACAGTTACATGCAACTGGCTATAGTAAAAGATAGTGCAAATAATACTGATTAAATTAATATACAAATCTCAGTTCAATTAATAGTACTTCATTTACATATTTAACAAAATGGTTTATCAACAATACTTTCATAATTAACCGTAATTATACAGAAACTAAAGAGGGCAAAACTTTCCTAACATTACTTGTGAAACATAGTAATACCTACTTTAATATTATGCGAAAAAAATTTAATTGGTTTTAACAGAAATACTAATTAGCATACTCTCTGAACTCTAACAATATACCTCTGACACAAACTAATTAATGTTTTCTAATTAAACAAACTTCTCAAACTTCTGTGGTGCCAAATAATAGAAAATTACTTCAGCTAGTTATGTTACAACAAAGAACAACAAAAGTTTTGGAAAAGACAGTGATAACAGTCAATTACATTCATATCTAATATTATCCATCAGTGCCATTGGGAGGTTCCGTAATGCAAGCAGACGGAAATAAATCCCAACATGCTTTGTTACAAGTCTGCTAGTGCAATTTTTCAGGAAAGAAATGCACTTTAACATTCCTCAGAAATATTGAATGAGCAGAACACTTGTCCATAACCTTTCTTTTTCTAACACCTATTTGTGCTTTAAAAGCTTGCAAGAACTTTTTGAACAAGTATGCAGTCATCCAAGCACTTTTGTTGCTATAATACTTCCAAGCCAGTTTCATCCATGTTGTACGCATCCCGAGATTCAAAACCGTCCAAGAGGGGTGGCGGCACCTCTTTCCAGTCTTCAACACTTTCACCACTAACTACAGTGCTCTCTCTCTCTCTCTCTCTCTCTCTCTCTCTCTCTCTCTCTCTCTCTCTCTCTTCACATACTGCCCTGAAACTTATCCCATAGCGTTTTTTGAACATCTCCGACCAACCGTTCAATGGATTCTGTAAGCACATTTGCATTTCTTTCCCCTTTCTGAATCATGTTCACTCTGTCAGCGACAGATAGTTTTGCTTTTTGCTGTCATAGTCAACTTAACCAATAAATGTGAGTGAGAAAACTGATACAGTGTACAGATGGATTATCCATGCAACACATGACAAAACACGAATTGATGCAAACTTTCATAAACTTTCGCAAACTTTCAATGTTATATAAACGTACAGACTTGGAGAGAGTTCAGCCGAGTGCAAGCATGCAAAATGGCACAACTGTTAATACACTGTATATTGTAAACTTTTGGCCGCGATCAGCTAAGTTCACTCGTTTAGTGAGGAATGAGTATTGAAGATGATCGGCTGTATCCAATATACTGTAAATACTGGAGTGAAATGTATGGATACTGATAAGTGAAAAAAATGACGTCCCATAATGAAGGATGAATCAGTGAATTCGTGTAAGAGTGTAAGAGATTGTAACCAAAGGATTAACATATCACTATACTTAGGAATTTCTTTTCCTTTTTTTCCCATTAGAGCTGGGTTCTCTTAGATTGCTACATAATGTGTGGTTGAATGTTTATCCGAGTCGGACAGTGCTAAGTGTCTGTGCTCTAAATTCCTATTCTCATCCTTAACAAATTTGTGACATCTTTTTCAAGGGTTTTTAATGTCTCATAACCATAATGACTAGAAATACATACTTAAGAATTCTAACATTACCTAACGCTAAATGTGGGTTTTGCCATAATGAGAATTTTTTTAATTGAATATAAAACTGCATTGCACTTAGGGAATAATTTTGGGGATTTGAAAATTTTTCCTTCAAATGTGGGTTTGTACTAAATCGAGGTCTCACAAAATCGGGGTTATACTGCCTTTGCAGATTGAGCTTATATTGTAGCCACCAAAAGTCCAATTTGTCTCGGATGATGTGTTTGACAACTGTACTACTATGAATGTTATTATGGCCACTGTTATATGAAAATAAAAGGAATAATGTTGTTGTTAAGGTCTTCAGTCCGGAGACTGGTTTGATGCAGCTCTCCACCCTACTCTATCCTGAGCAAGCCTTTTCATCTCCGCATAAGAACGGCAACCCACATCCACTTGAATCTGCTTACTATACGCGTCTCTTGGTCTCCCTCTGCAATTTTTACCCCACACACTTCCCTCCAATGCTAAATTTACAATTCCCCGATGTCTAAGAATGTGTCCTACCAAGCGATCCCTTCTTTTAGTCAAGGTATGCCAAAAATTCCTTTTCTCACCAATTCTGTTCAGTACCTCTTCATTAGTTATGCGATCTACCCATCTAATCTTCAGCATTCTTCTGTAGCACCACATTTCAAAAGCCTCTATTCTGTTCCTGTCCGCACTGCTTATCGTCCATGTTTCACTCCCGTATAAGGCAACACTCCACACAAATGGCACCAGAAAAGACTTCCTTACCCTTAAAATAATATTAGATGTTAGCAAATTTCTCTTTTTCAAAAATGCTTTTCTTCCAATTGCCATTCTGCATTTTATAGCCTCTGTACTGTGACCATCGCATGTTATTTTACCACCCAAGTAGCAAAACTCGTCTACCACCTTCATTGTTTCGTTACCTAATCTAATTCCTTCAGCATCGCCTGATTTTCTAAGACTGCATTCCATTATTTTTGTTTTGCTCTTGTTAATGTTCATTTTATACGCTCTCTTCAACACACTGTACATTCCATTCAACTGCTCCTCCAGGTCCTTTGCTGTCTCTGACAGAATTACAATGTCATCAGCAAAACGCAATGTTTTTATTTCTTCCCCCTGAACTTTAAACCCTATTCCAAATTTTTCCTTGCTTTCCTTCACTGCTTGCTTGATGTACAAATTGAATAACATCGGAGAAAGGCTACAACCCTGTCTTACTCCCTTCCCAACTGATGCTTCCCTTTCATGCCCTTCGTGTCTAATAACTGCGGTCTGGCTTTTGTACAAGTTATAAATAACTCTCCTTTCTCTATATTTTACCCCTGCTGACTTCAGAATTTGAAAGAGAGTATTCCAGTCAACATTGTTAAATGCTCTCTCCAAATCTACAAAAGCTAAAAATGTAGGTTTGCCTTTCCGTAATCTGTCTTCTAAGATAAGGCGTAAAGTGAGTATTGCCTCCCGGGTTCCTATGTTCCTCCTGAATCTAAACTGATCTTCCCCGAGGTCAGCTTCTACCAGTTTTTCCATTCTCCTGTAGATAATTCGTGTTAAAATTTTGCAACCATGACTTATCAAACTGATGGTTCTGTAATTTTCACACCTGTCTGCGCCTGCTTTCTTTGGAATGGGGATTATTAAATTTTTCTTAAAGTCTGAGGGCATTTCGCCTGTCTCATACATCCTACACACCAGTTCAAATAGTGTTGTCATGGCTGGCTCTCCCAGAGACTTTAGTAGCTCTGAGGGTATGTCATCTACTCCTGGGGCCTTGTTCCGACCTAGGTCTTTAAAGGCTCTGTCAAATTCATCTCTCAGTATAGTATCTCCTATTTCATCTTGATCTACTTCCTCTTCCCTTCCTACAACATCGTCTCTAAGTTCATTTCCTTTGTAGAGCTGCTCTATGTACTCTTCCACCTTTCTGCTTTCCCTTCTTTGCTGAGAACTGGTTTCCCATATGAGTTCTTGATATTTGTAGAGTTGCTTTTCTTTTCCGCAAATGTCTCTCTTGTTTTCCTGTAGGCGGTGTCTACTTGTTCCCTTGTTATACATTCTTCTACAGATTTGCATTTGGCTTCTAGCCACTCCTGCTTAGCCATTTTGCACTTCCTGTCAATCTCATTTTTTAGTCGTCTGTACTCCATTTTGCCCGTTTCATTAACTGCATTTTTATGTTTTCTCCTTTCGTCAATTAAATTTAGTATTTCCTGTGATATCCAAGGATTTTTTGTAGGTCTTGCCTTTCTACCTATTTTGTCCTCTGCCGCCTTCACTATTTCATCTCTCAATGCTACCCATTCCTCTTCTACTGTTTTATTTTCCCCTGTTTCTGTCAATTGTTGCCTAAATCTCCCCCTGAAATTCTCCAGAACTTCACTTTCCTTTCCCATCTCCTTATTTTCCTACCTTTCTGCAGTTTTTTCAGCTTCAGCCTACAGTTCATGACTAACAAGTTATGGTCAGAGTCTATATCTGCCCCTGGGTATGTCTTGCAGTTTATAACCTGGTTCCGGAATCTATGTCTTACCATTATAAAATCTATCTGCTACCTTCCGGTGTCTCCTGGTCTCTTTCATGTATACAACCTTCTTTTGTGATTCTTAAACCACGTGTTTGTTACAATTAAATCATGTTCCGTGCAAAATTCTACCAGGCGGCTTCCTCTTTCATTCCTCCTGCCCAGTACATATTCACCTACTATTTTTCCTTCTCTTCCTTTTCCTACTACCGAATTCCAGTCTCCCATCACAATTAAGTTTTCCTCTCCCTTAACTGCCTGAATAATTTCCTTTAGCTACTCATATATTTCTTCGATCTCCTCATCATTGGCAGAGCTAGTTGGCATATAAACCTGTACTACTGATGTCGGTGTTGGCTTCGTATCTATCTTGACAATAATAATGCGATCACTGTGCTGCTCATAGTAGTTTACCGGCATTCCTATTTTCTTATTCATTATCAGCCCTACTCCTGTGATACCCCCAACTGATTTTGTATTTATAATCCTGTACTCACCTGACCAGAAATC
Source organism: Locusta migratoria (assembly GCA_026315105.1). NCBI lineage: Eukaryota > Metazoa > Arthropoda > Insecta > Orthoptera > Acrididae > Locusta > Locusta migratoria. The sequence continues at coordinate 896,173,423 of CM048745.1, forward strand.
CTGTTCATCCTGCCACCGAACTTCACTAATCCCCACTATATCTAACTTCAACCTATCCATTTCCCTTTTTAAATTTTCTAATTTTCCTACCCGATTAAGGGATCTAACATTCCACGCTCCGATCCGTAGAATGCCAGTATTGTCTTTACTGATGATCACATCCTCCTGAGTAGTCCCCGCCCGGAGATCCGAATGGGGGACTATTTTACCTCCGGAATATTTTACCCGAGAGGATGCCATCATCATATGTTCATACAGTAGAGCTGCATGTCCTCGGGAAAAGTAACGGCTGTAGTTTCCCCTTGCTTTCAGCTGTTCGCAGTAGCTGTGTGGCAAAGGCACATTAGCTGATGTTACAAGGCCAGCTCAGTCAATCATCCAGACTGTTGCCCCTGTAACTGCTGAAAAGGCTGCTGCCCCTCTTCAGGAACCACACGTTTGTCTGGCCTCTCCACAGATACCCCTCCGCTATGGTTGCACCTACGGTACGGCTATCTGCATCGTTGAGACACGCAAGCCACCCCACCTCAGCAATGTCTGTGGCTCATGAGGGTGGAAAGGAATAATAGATTGTGAAAATGAATGTACATATATGTAAATTAGTATTTTACAATAAATAAGTGTCGATATAAATCAGTAATTTTGCAAAAAAGGAAAAATGTCTCTCTTGTAACATCATCTAAAGATACTTTCCAGTGTGATACACCAGGAGTCTGATGGAATATTTCAATGCAAAACATGAAATATAAAATTTTAATAATGGGAGTTGGGAGGGGGAAGGAATTCTCCCTCAGTAAATAGCTGTGCAAATCAATGGACATTCATGACAAGGGATTAGGAATGGCTGTGGCCTAGGGTGTAACAGGATGTTGCGTAGGTTTAGGCCTCTTACACAAGTGTGATTGACCTCTGCACTCCTGAGCGTTGTAGTATCAAGGGTCAGCGGTCCACACTGCAGACAAATGGGGCACTTGTACATGGTGCAGTTCATACGCCAGTGGCGGCAGCAGAATTCGTGCGGTCATCTGTTCAGGTGTGATTGCCTGCTGCTGGCAGCACGGTTTTTGCAGCTGACACATTTCACACGAAGTGTTTCACTAGCATATAAGCTGCTCTCACAACACCATGAATTTCGATACAGTTCATTTGTATCTCTACACAGTTTGCTGAAGTCACCGTGGCTTTCTGTTACATATGTGTACGAAGATTTGTTTTATGTTATCTACAAAATATTTCTATGTGAAGAGTCTAAAAATAAGCTTCTATTGATCAGTTGGTTGGCAGCCCAGCGCAAGGCCGGGTGTGCAGTAGAAGAGTGCTTATAAAAGATAAGGAATTTAGTTAGTAATAAATTGTAATTTAATGTTTTTAACTCATTAAATACATTCATTGGCATGCTCTTAAAGCCCACCAATAAACGTTATTCTTTTATTTGCCTGCTGTTTTAGCAATAGCGAAAAGTTGGTTTCGTTTACTTATTACTTAAAGACCAAATTTCTGAGGGTGCATATTTAGCATGACACCTCAGTTTTAAGTGCATTTTCTAATAGTTTCCATACATATCAGTGTCTAATACATAATTATATTTGTTGTTAATATATATATTATCATTATCAATTAAGCAAATCTCGTAATTAATTTGTAAACAATCATGAATTCCAAGTGTGTGAGCTGCCATAGGAAAGTAAAAAAGTAGAAAGTAGGAAGAAAGTTTTGTTGCTAGGTAGCAGCCATGGAAGAGGCGTGGGCCAGATTTTGCAGGAAAAATTAGGTGACAGGTACCAGGTCACAAATTTTTTCAAGCCAGCGCATGTCTTAGCCGGGTGGTAGAGGATTTAGGTTCCCTGTGCAAAGATTTCACTAAAAAAGATTATGTTGTGGTAGTGGGTGGAGTGGGAAACAGTATTGATATGGATCAGGACTACAGTATTGAGTGTGACCTAGTGAAAATAGCCTCTACCACAACCACACAAATGCCTGCTTTTATGCGACATGATCAGCCCCAACTGAACCGCTCTGTCGCGAGGATCAATATGGAGATAGATCAGTTGCTTAGGGCAGCCACTTTGTCAGACATTTTGGTTCCTGTTGAGACCAGGGTCCAATGGAAAGTCAGGCAGACATGTGCTAAAGATGCTCAAAACTCACATGAATCTGACAAAAGTAAAGTAAAAAGTAATGTTACCATATTTCACCAAAATATTGGGGGATTAAAGAACAAGGAAGATGAGTTATTGGTCTGTTTAGATGACATAGAGAATGTAATAGATATACTATACCTATATGAACATCACATTGTGATGGATATGGAAAATGTAAGCATAAGCAGTTACAAACTAGCAGCACATGTGAATACAGAGAATAAGGTGAGAGGAGGAGTTGTCATCTATGTCAAAATTTATCACTGTGTAAAAAGTTTAGAAACACAAAAGTTTTGTGTAGAGCAACATATAGAAACATGTGCCTGTCAGCTTAAACTGAATAAAGGTCCTCCTTTTATAATTATAACATTATATAACACCCCCATGAGCCACAGACATTGCCGAGGTGGGGTGGCTTGCGTGCCTCAACGATGCAGATAGCCGTACCGTAGGTGCAACCACAGCGGAGGGGTATCTGTGGAGAGGCCAGACAAACGCAGCAGCCTTTTCAGCAGTTACAGGGGCAACAGTCTAGATGATTGACTGAGCTGGCCTTGTAACATCAGCTAATGTGGCTTTGCCACATAGTTACTGCGAACGGCTGAAAGCAAGGGGAAACTACAGCCGTTATTTTTCCCGAGGACATGCAGCTCTACTGTATGAACATATGATGATGGCATCCTCTCGGGTAAAATATTCCGGAGGTAAAAATTTCCCCCATTTGGATCTCCGGACGGGGACTACTCTGGAGGATATTGTCACCAGGAAAGACAGTTCTACGGACCGGAGGGTGGAATGTTAGATACCTTAATTGGGTAGGAAAATTAGAAAATTTGAAAAGGGAAATGGATAGCTTGAAGTTAGATATAGTGGGGATTAGTAAAGTTCGGTGGCAGGATGAACAGGATTTCTGGTCAGGTGAGTACAGGATTATAAATACAAAATCATTTGGGGGTATTACAGGAGTAGAACTGATAATGAATAAGAAGATATGAATGTGGGTAAACCACTATGAGCCACACAGTTATCGCATTATCATTGTCAAGATAGATACGAAGCCAACACCAACAACGGTAGTAGAGGTTTATACGCCAACTAGCTCTGCCGATGATGAGGAGATTGAAGAAGTGTATGAGGAATTAAAGGAAATTATTTAGACAATTAAGGGAGAGGAATACTTAATTGCGATGGGAAACTGGAATTCGGTAGTAGGAAAAGGAAGAGAAGGAAAAACAGTAGGTGAATATGGACTGGGCAGAAGGAATGAAAGAGGAAGTCGCCAGGTAGAATTTTGCATGGAACATGATTTAATTGTTCATGAACTGTAGGCTGAAACTAAAAACAAAACTGCAGAAAGGTAGGAAAATAAGGAGATGGGGAACTTGGATAAATTGAGGGAACCTGAAGTTCTTAAGAATTTCAGAGGGAGCTTTAGGCAACAATTGACAGAAACGGGGGGGGGGGGGGGGGGGGGACAGTAGAAGAGGAATGGGTAGCATAGAGAGATGGCAGCAGAGGACAAAATAGGTCAAAAGGCAAGAGCTACAAAAAATCCTTGGATATCACAGGAAATACTGAATTTAATATTATAGAAGGAGACCTTCCAGGTGGAAAATGGTATAAAATAAAGATTTTTGACTTACCTAAAGTACAGGCTGGTCGATAGGAACACTAAACACACACAAAAACACACAACCATTCGAGCTTTCGCCACCAGTGGTGGCTTCTTCGGGAAAAAGAGGGAGGAAGGAGAGGAGAAAGGGAAGGATACGGGTTTTAAGGAAGTGGAAAAGGAGCCATTCCAATCCCAGGAGTGGAAGGACTTACCTTAGGGGACAAAAAGGAAGGTAAACAAATACACACACACTCACACATATCCACATCCAAACACACTTAGGCCTAAGTGTGTTTGGATGTGGATATGTGTGAGTGTGTGTGTATTTGTTTACCTTCCTTTTTGTCCCCTAAGGTAAGTCCTTCCACTCCTGGGATTGGAATGGCTCCTTTTCCACTTCCTTAAAACCCGTATCCTTCCCTTTCTCCTCTCCTTCCTCCCTCTTTTTCCCGAAGAAGCCACCACTGGTGGCGAAAGCTCGAGTGGTTGTGTGTTTTTGTGTGTGTTTAGTGTTCCTATCGACCAGCCTGTACTTTAGGTAAGTCAAAAATCTTTATTTTATACGAAATACTGAATTTAATTGATAAAAGGAGAATATATAAAAATGTGGTAAATGAAACAGGCAAAATGGAGTACAGATGACTAAGAAATGAGATTGATAGGAAGTGCAAAATGGCTAAGCAGGAGTGGCTAGAAGGCAAATGCAAATCTGTAGAAGAATGTATAAGAAGGCGAAAAGTAGATCCAGGAAAATAAAAGACACATTTGTGGACAAGAAAACCAGCTCTACGAATATCAAGAACTCAGATGGAAAACCAGTTCTCAGCAAAGAAGGGAAATCTGAAAGGTGGAAAGAGTACATAGAGGAGCTGTACAAAGGAAATGAACTTACAGACAATGTTGTAGGAAGGGAAGAAGAAGTAGATGAAGAAGAAATAGGAGATACTGTACTGAGAGATAAATTCGATAGAACCCTGAAAGACCTAGGTCGGAACAAGGCCCCGGGAGTAAATGACGTTCTCTCAGAGCTACTAAAGTCTCTGGGAGAGGCAGCCATAACAAAACTATTTCACCTGGTGTGTAAGATGTATGAGACAGGCGAAATACCCTCAGACTTTAAGAAAAATGTAACAATCACCATTCCAAAGAAATCAGCCTCAGATAGGTGCGAAAATTACAGAACCATTACTTTAATATGTCTTGGTTGCAAGATTTTAACATGAATTATCTACAGGGGAATGACCTCGGGGAAGATCAGTTTGGATTCAGGAGGAACGTAGGAACCCGGGAGGCAATACTCACTTTACGACTTATCTTAGAAGATAGATTACGGAAAGGCAAACCTACATTTGTAGCTTTTGTACATTTGGAAAAAGCATTTGATAATGTTAGTTGGAATAGACTTTCAAATTCTGAAATCAGCAGGGGTAAAATACAGGAAATGGATAGTTATTTACAACTTGTACAAACGCCAGACCGCAGTTATTAGACTCGAAGGGCACGAAAGGTAAGCATTAGTTGGGAAGGGAGTAAGACAGGGTTGTAGCCTTTCTTCGATGTTATTCAATTTGTACATCGAGCAGGTGGTGAAGGAAAGCAAAGAGAAATTTCAAATAGGGATTAAAGTTCAGGGTGAAGAAATAAAAACATTGCATTTTGCTGATGACATTGTAATTCTCAGAGACAACAAAGGACCTGGGAGAGCAGTTGAATGAAATGGACAGTGTGTTGAAGAGAGCGTATAAAATGAACATTAACAGGAGCAAAACAAAGATAATGGAATTCATTCTTAGAAAATCAGGTGATGCTGAAGGAATTAGGTTAGGTAATGAAACAATGAAGGTGTTAAATGAGTTTTGTTACTTGGGCAGTAAACTAACACATCATGGTCGGAGTACAGAAGATATAAAATGCAGTATGGAAATGGAAAGAAAAGGATTTTTGAAAAAGAGAAATTTGCTAACATTGAATATCAATTTAAGTGTAAGGAAAACTTTCTGAAGGCATTTGTGTGGAATGTTGCCTTGTACTGGAGTGGAACATGGACAATAAACAGTGTGGACAGGAAGAGAATAGAGGCTTTTGAAATGTGGTGCTACAGAAGAATGCTGAAGATTAGGTGGGTAGATTGCATTACTAAGGAAGAGGTACTGAAAAGAATTGATGAGAAAAGGAATTTCTGGCATACCTTGACTAAACGAAGGGATCACTTGGTAGGACTGATTCTTAGTCATTTAGGAATCGTAAACTTAGCATTGGAGGGAAGTGTGTGGGGGGAAAAATCACAGAGGGAGACCAAGAGACGCATGTAGGAAGCAGTTTCAAATGGATGTGGGTTACCATTCTTATGAGGAGTTGAAAATGCTTGCTCAAGATAGAGTAGGGTGTAGAGGTCTCCTGACTGAAGACCATAACAACAAGTCTGGTAGTAAAGGACAGCACCACACTGATAGATAACTTTTTTTATAGACCAAGTTAAGTTTAAAAACATATATGCTTGTTCTGTTGAGAATGGTCTTTCTGATCATGGTGCACAGCTAGTTGCAGTAAATGACATAGTTCCTCTCTGTAATTCAAAACAGCCCTCCAAAGTTTTGTGTTCAGTTAACGATTCAACAATTAGGAATTTCAGGGAAAATATTCAGCATTTAGACGGGGATGGGGTGTATAAGGAAGCTGTTGCTAATTTAAAATGTAACTTATTTCATGATACATTTGTAAGAATATTTGAAAATTGTTTCCCCAAGAAAATAGTTAAATATAATGCTAAGAAACCTTGTAAGAAACCATAGATTACTAAAGGAATAAGAATATCTTGTAACCGAAAAAGGGAACTGTATCTAACAGCAAGAAATAGTAATGACCCAGAAAGAGTAAAATATTATAGAAACTACTGTGCTACATTAAGAAAAAAATATTAAAAAGTCCAGAAGCATGTGCATCATATCTGAGATTAGTACCTCTGCTAAAAAAATTAAAACAATATTGATCATATAGTAAGGACAGTTTACAACTCACCGCAAAGATGTGGCGACGAGCTGCGACAGGCACATACAAAAGACACACACATACAGCACTTTCAGCCATCAGCCATGGCCTTCTTCAGAAAATAGAACACTAACGCAATCACACAGGCACACAACACAGTCATGCAACCATCACCTCCGGCTACCGCACTCCGAATCACGCTCTGCGGTGAGTAAATCAGGAACGGGAGGGGAGAGGGGATAGGACAGTTGCGTCACAGTGGTGGGGATGGATTAGATGGGAATAACGAGATGCAGCTTAGGAATGGAGTGGGGAGGCTTGTGAGGGGAGAAAAATAAAATAAATACACAAAATGTGTGCAGACCGCAAGTACACAAGACCGCGCGCGCAGCGCGCGCGCGCCCACACACACACACACACACACACACACACACCGTGCACGCGTGTTTGGGATAGAGAGGTAAGAACTGTAAAGTATGGGGGGGGGGGGGAGGGAGTTATCGTAAGTTGAGGCCTGGTTGATTTCGGGATCGGAGAATGTATTGTAGGGATAACTCCCATCTGTGCAGTTCAGAAAAGCTGGTGGTGGATGGGAGGATCCAGATGGCCCGGGTTGTGAAGCAGCCATTGAAATCCAGCATGTACTCTGCTGCATGCTGTGCCACAGGGTGGTCCACCTTGATTTTGGCCACAGTTTGGCGGTGGGCATTTATCCTAATGGATAGCTGGTTGGTGGTCATGCCAATATAGAAAGCTGCACAGTGTTTGCAGCACGTGGCTGCTTTCATAGGTGGCCCAGCCTCTGATCGGACAGGATAGTCCTATGACAGGACTGGAATAGGAAGTGCTGGTTGGGTGGATTGGACAGATCTTGCAGTGGAGTCTTCCACAAGGATATGATCCCTACGGCAATGAGCTGGGTTCCGGGGTGGCATAAGGATAAACTAGGATATTGTGGAGGTTGAGAGGGTAACAGAACACCACTTTAGGAGGGTAGGAGGGGTGGGACGGATCTTGGGCAGGATGTCTCTCATTTCTGGGCATGAGAATAGAAAATCAAAACCTTGGCGAAGTATTAATTTAGTTATTAGAGTCCAGGGTAGTACTGGGTGACAAGGGGAGCACTCTTTTGTGGATGGGTACTGGTGTTAGAGGGAGGATTTGAGATGTGTGAGGATATGGCACAGTAGATCTGTTTGCGGACTAGGTCTGTGGGGTAGTGTCTGTCCTTGAAGGGCCTTGTGAGACCCTCAGCATATTCAGAAAGGGAGTTCTTGTCACTGCAGATATGCCATTCACGGGTGGCCAGGCTGTAAGGCAAGGATTTTTTGACGTGGAAGGGATGGCAGCTGTCAAAATGTAGGTACTGTTGGTGGTTGGTAGGTTTAATATGTGTGGATGTGTGGATGGGGCCATCAGTGAGGTGGAGGTTGACATCCAAGAATGTGGCATGGTAGGTTGAGGAAGACCAGGTGAAATGGATGGGGGAGAAGGAATTGAGGTTCTGAAGAAAGGAGGATAGGGTGTCCTGCTGGCCTTGAGTCCAGATCGTGAAAATATCATCAGTGAACCTGAACAAGACCAGAGGCTTGAGGTTTTCGGTTGCTAGGAAGGATTCCTCCAGGCGGCCCATAAACAGGTTGGCATAGGAAGGTGCCATGCGGGTGCCCATGGCTGTGCCTTGGATTTGATGGTAAACTTTCCCCTCAAAGGAAAAGTAGTTGTTAAGTAGGATGAAATTGGTAAGGGTTATGAGGAATGAGGTATCAAGCTTGAGTTCAGAGGGCTTTGGGACAGGTAGTGTTCCAGAGCAGCAAGGCCATGGGCGTGTGGGATGTTGATGTATACGCAGGTGGCATCCACTGTGACAAGTAAGGATCCAGGAGGGCAAGGGGTGGGAATGGTGGAGAGTCGGTGAAGGAAGTGGTTGGTATCCTTGATGTGGAAATATAGATTTTGGACAATTGATTGGAGGTGTTGCTCAACTATGGCTGAAATTCATTCGGTAGGAGCACAGTAACGAGCCACAATAGGGCGTCCAGGATTATTAGGTTTGTGGATTTTGGGGAGCAAGTAGAAGGTGGGAGTGCGGGGTGCTGCTTGGGTGTGGAGGCAGATGGATTCAGGGGAGAGTTTCTGGGAGGGGGCATAGGATTTTATTAGGGATTAGAGATCTTGTTGGACTTTGGGGATGGGGTCTCTCCAGCGCAACTTGTAGGTGGAGGAGTCGGAAAGTTGGCGGAGCCCTTCTGCCAGGTAGTCACTGTGATCCATAACTACAGTTTTGGAAACTTTATCTGCAGGGAGGATGATTATGTCAGGATCTGGATCCCCACATCCCAAAAGCAAGGTGGACCACCCTGCGGCACAGCATGCAGTGGAGCACATGCTTGATTTCAATGGCTGCTTCACAACCCGGGGCATCTGGAGCCTCCCATCCATCAACAGCTTTCCTGAACTGCACAGATGGGAGTTACCCTGCATTACATTCACCGATCCCGAAATCAACCAGGCCTCAACCTACGATAACTTCCCTTGTATTTCCCCCATACCTTACAGTTCTTACCTGTCTATCCCAAACCTCACCTATTTTGAGTGGTGCGTGAATGTGCGATCGTGTGTGTGTGTGTGTGTGTGTGTGTGTGTGTGTGTGTGTGTGTGTGTGTGTGTGTGTACGCACGCAGTTTTGTGTAGTTGCAGTGTGCACACATTTTGTATATTTATTTTATTTTATTTTTCTCCGTCGCTCTCCCATTTGTGGCGACAACAACATTTTTAGGGCTAACGTTGGATAGGAAATGTAGCTGGTCTCCATACGTGTCTTCTCTGGCTGCCCGCTGTACTTGCTCCCTTAACATTCTCCGTGTTCTTATTGGTACATCATGGGGTGCGGATCATACTTTCCTGCTTCACCTTTATAGGTCCACGGGAGCTTTGTTTACTCTTCTGCATGGCCGTTCATTTTATGCCATCGTAACTCTATCCACCATCAGGGGTTACATATGGCTATAGGAGCATTTTACACTAGACCTGTTGGAAGCTTCTATGCTGAAGCTGCCGAACTGCCTTTGACTTGTTGGCACGATATATTGCTGTGTCAGTACACATGCCATCTGCTGTCGATGCTCCACCACCCTTCATATCCCTCATTCTTCGACGACTCCTTCGATATCCAATACGGGCTGTCTGCGTCTGCCCTGCTCCCTCCTGGAGTCCGTTTCTGTCGCTTGCTTCAGCTGCTCAATTTTACCTTCCCTTCCACATTTCAAATAGATGAGAGCCCAATGCCACCTTGGCTTCAGGCTAAAATTCGCTTTCAACTTGAACTCACCTCACTCCAGAAGGAGAGCACTCCGAATGCAGTTTACCACTTGAGGTTTCTTGAACTTCGTGCACGGCTCGATAACTCCCTGTTGGTATATACAGATCGCTCGTAGACCAATGAAGGTGTCGGATGTACGTTTATTGTCGGGAATGAAAGTTTTCAATACAGGCTTTCTGACCATTGCTCGAATTTCACAGCTGAGCTTTTTGTCCTCTTATCAGGCTGTACTATATATCCATCGACACCGTTATCCTTCCTATGTCATCTGCTCTGACTCCCTCGGTGGCATCCAGAGTCTCAGAGACCCTTATTCAGTCCATTCTGTTGTGCACCGAAACAACCACTCACTTCAATTGTAAGCTGCCGATGGCCTTCGCATTCACCTCCTGTGGGTACCTTCCCATTGAATGATATTCAAGGGGCTCTTTCCTGTCACATTTTGTCGTGGCATGATGTGTGGTCCTCGATTACAAATAATAAGCTTAGAATCATTAAACCGCTCCCGGTGGCTTGGAAGACGCCCTCACGCTGCTCGTGATGAGTTCATCTGGCCCAGTTGCGGATCGGTCATTGCTGGTTCAGCCACCGCCACTTGTTAACTGGTGACCTCTCAGTTCTGTTCCTGTGGTCACCCCCTGATGGTATGCCATGTTTTATTGTCTTGCCCAAATTTTAGTCCTCTTCATATTGCACTGAATCTACCAAATACCCTGGAAGAAATTGTAGCTGATGATGCACAAGATGCTGCTCGAGTCTTGAATTTTTTCAACTTGACCAATTAATCAAAGGATCTTTAGTTCTTCCTTTTCTTGTATTTTACCCTATTATTTTTTAGCTGTTTTCATGTAGGTTTATTATCCTTCGGTTTATTTCAGTTTTGATTTGGGTGCTAATGATCTCAGCAGTTGTGAATCCTAAAACAAACTACTGTTCAATCTCACTTCTGACAGCCTTGTCCAAAATTCTTGAAAAAGTAATGTATAGAGTAGCTTAACACATATGTAAAAATAAAGTTCTAACAAAATGTCAGTTTGGTTTTCAGAAAGGCTTTTCAATAGAAAATGCTGTATATACTTTTACCAATGAATTATTAAATGCTCTAAATAACTGGCCGTCACCCATTGGGATTTTTTGTGATCTCTCCAAGACATTTGATTGTATAAATCATGGGATTCTTCTAGATAAAGTATTGTGGTATGAATGGGTCAGTGTACAAATGGTTTAAATCATACCTAACAGGAAGAGAGCAGAAAGTTGACATAAGTAGTTCACATAACATCGAAAAAACAGCTGATTCCTCAAAATGGGGCACAATCAAAAACGGGGTGCCACAAGGTTCAGTCTTGGGCCCTTTGCTGTTGTGCCATTCTATATCATGAAGATGCAGAGCTGGTTCTTTTTGCTGATGATACAAGAAGAGTTATCACACTTGACAGACAGGAACTAACTGAAGAAATTGTAAACGTCTTTCGGAAAATCATTAAGTGGTTCTCAGCAAATGGACAATCATTAAATTTTGATAAAACAGTACATACAGTTCCATACAGTAAATGAAATGACACCCTTAATAAATGTAGACTTTGATCAGAAAAAGGTAGAATATTCAAAATTTTTAGGAGTATGCATTCATGAGGGGCTGAACTGGAAAAAACACATTGAAGATGTGCTGAAACATTTCAGTTCAGCTACTTATGCTATTAGGCCAATTGCAAATTTTGATGATAGACATCTCAGTAAATTAGCTTACTATGCCTATTTTCATTCTCTGCTTTCGTATGGTATAATTTTCTGGGGTAATTCATCACTGAGTAAAAAAGTATTCATTGCACAAAAGCGTGTAATCAGAATAATTGCTGGAGCCCATCCAAGATCATCCTGGAGGCACTTATTTAAAGAGCTAGGGATCTCCACAGTAGCTTTGCAGTATATATATTCACTTACAGAATTTATTACCAATCCCACCGAATTCAAAAGAAATAGCAGTGTACATAACAACAACACTAGGAGAAAGAATGATCTTCACTATTCAAGGTTAAATCGAGCTTTGGCACAGAAAGGGGTGAATTATGCTGCCAAAAAGTCTTTGGTCGCCTACCAAACACCTTCAAAAGCCTGACAGCCAACTAGCATATAAAAATAAATTAAAAGAATTTCTGCATGGCAACTCCTTCTAACTATAGAAGAATTTTTAGATATAAATTAGTAAATCTGAAAAAAAAAAAGAAAAAAAAATTGCGTCATTCGATTAATGGTGGGAATTCTCCTCAGAGATGATAAATTATTTTTCAAATGAGATAGATTGGCTTGCCAGTACTTACCTTTGTGCTGTACCGCCGATAGTGGTACAAATGAAGAAGGGGGGGGGGGGTACGAAAAAGGACAAGCTTTCTTCAGAACACAGTTCCTTCTTCAGGTGGGAGATAAGGGAAGAAAAAAAAGAAGGGAAAGGTAATTCACGACCTAGGTCATGAGGATGGTGTTTGAGGAGTGTGGAAGTCAGAGATACTGCATGTTAGTACTGAGCCAATCCGGAGAGGATATATAACCAAAGAGGATAGATCAAGCAGTAAAGAGAAGGAAAGATGAGTGAACTGAATGATGCTGAGGGGTGTCGGAGGGGCGCGGGGTTGTCTGAAACGTTATTGATTAATAGGGAAAGATGGAATCACACACACACACACACACACACACACACACACACACAGAGAGAGAGAGAGAGAGAGAGAGAGAGAGAGAGAGAGAGAGAGAGAGAGAGAGAGAGAGAGAGAGAGGGAGAGGGGGGGGGGGAGGGGGTGGGGGGGGGGGGTAAGGAAGGGATAATGAATAGGTGAGCTGAGGATGGAGGAAGGGGAGGGGTTAGCTTACTTTTAGGCCAGGGGGGTGGTGGGAGGAGAGGGTATGTTGGAGGGCAAGTTCCCACCTCCGTAGCTCTGAGGAACTGGTGTTAGTTGGTAGTATCCAAATGGCACGTGTGGTGTAACACGTGCCAAGGTCCCTGGAGTCATGCTGGAGGGCATGTTCTGCCACAGGACATTGGGTGTCCCCCAGGTGAATAGTCCGTCTGTGACCATTCATCTGCTCAGCCAATTTGTTGGTAGTCATACCAACATAAAAGGCTACACAGTGGACACATGTCAGTTGATATATGACGTGTTTAGATTAGATTAATACTTGTTCCATAGATCACATACATGATATTTTGTAATGATGTGGAACGTGTCAGTCTAGTAAATATTTTCTACTCTTGACAGTTAATATTTTAAGGATTTTTTTACATTTTTTGTTGTTTTTATCTAAAAATTCATCTGCATTGTAGAAAGAGTTGCCATTCAGAAATTCCTTTAATTTCTTTTTAAATACTAGTTGGCTATCTGTCAGACTTTTGATGCTACTTGGTAAGTGACCAAAGACTTTTGTGGCAGCATAATTCACCCCTTTCTGAGCCAAAGTTAGATTTAACCTTGAATAGTGAATATCGTCTTTTCTCCTAGTGTTGTAGCTATGCACACTCCCATTACTTTTGAATTGGGTTGGATTGTTAATAACAAATTTCATGAGTGAATATATATATTGTGAAGCTACAGTGAAGATCCCTAGATCCCTAAATAAATGTCTGCAGAATGATCTCGGGTGGGCTCCAGCAATTATTTTGAATAGACACTTTTGTGCAATGAATACTTTTTTACTCAATGTCGAATTGCCCCAGAATATGATCCCATATGAAAGCAATGAATGTAAATAGGCATAGTAAGCTAATTTACTGAGATGTATATCATCAAATTTTGCAATGACTCTGATAGCATAAGTAGCTGAACTCAAACATTTCAGGAGATCTTCAGTATGTTTCTTCCAGTTCAGTCCCTCGTCAATGCAACATTGTCAATAACTGAAAAAGCATAATTTACCTCGAAGAAAGTGTATTTCATCCCAGAAAAGTGTCTTTACATCCAGGGAAAAACTTAATTTTTACCTGAGAAATCCAAGAATTTTTGGTTTTTGCCAGTGTGTACAACCTGTTATAAAAAGCACATGTTTTTTGTTGGTATAAATAATTTTTGGAAGCCCGAGATCACATCAATTGAGTCTCACTCGGGGAGACATTCAGCTTTGAAAAACTGACACTAATGAATGTCTGAAGGTTCTTCTGAGACCAAACTGCCCTTTAAAAATTAGTATAAGGAGTGGCCTGTTAAACTTGACTCTCTTAATCTTACATCAAAAAAGTGCGTTGATCTTCTCTCAAGGACTACCAGTGACAACAAATGGTTCAGTTGTTTGATTAGAGGTGGTGAAGCCTGGAAGTTTTTGGTAAGTTCCTGTGACAGTAAAATGAAGAGTAGCTCACAGAGGTATCTTCTCTGGCACTGGGAAGATCTGTGAGTGGGCAAATTGCAGATCTAAACTATGCTGCTTTGATTTTTTGAGAGTTGGAGTATTGTGCATAAAGAATTTGATCTGTAAAAAACTGTCAACTAAATGTTTTGCGATGATGTCCTTGCAAGGCTTAAGAAAAGGGTTAATCAAGAAAGCTAGAACATTGTAGAGAAGTGGATGTTATACATGAAATCATTCCATGTCACCCACATCCATTTGAGAATTTTTGATGTCAAAAGTTAACCCTGTTGTTCCAGATTCGCTCTATTCATCTGATCTGAGATCTTCGTTGTTCATTTCCTGAAATTGAAAAGTTTGAAAAGAACGTAATTTTTGAACTGTGGAGAACATTTAAAAGAATGTAGCTGACATGTTAAAAGTTCTACCACTTAGCCATTCAGTGCTCCTACCAAGATTGGGAACAAGAACTCTGCCAGTGTATAGCTGCCAGAGGGAACTACTTTGAAGGGTGGGGGTTGGTATTGTTGTATCAAGGAGGAAAAAAGGTTTAGTAGATGAAAATTCAATTTAGTAACTCAGTATCATCACATACTTCAACTGCACATTACTGCGTCTCCATTGAAGCACTACTCCCCATCATCTCCAGCACCTGTCCATCATATGCCTAACCTGAGCACCTAGCATGCTTGTTACAGACATTCCTAATTATCAAACAAGCTATCATTTTTCAGAGCCACTACCTACATACCCCAACCCCTTTCTCTGCCCCTGACCTCTTTATCCCTCCACCCAACCCACACAACACAATCCCCTCTCTAACCTGATTCATTCTGTTGTGTGTGTGTGTGTAACACAATGTTTTTTGCACTGATCAGTTTGAGATTTTTTTGAACAAGTTTGGTAAAATCAGTGTATTAACTAAGAGTGGAAACTAATTTTGTTTAGGAACCTCGAAGAAAATCCAGATCCTTACAATTGCCCGAGTGAGCCTCCGGCCCAGAACACCACTAGAAAAGCAAATGTAAGTACTTACTTTCATGTATTGTCAATAATAGAGGATAGTTTACAACTCATCATTAAAGACACTCACTGAAGTGCTGATGGGCATGTATAATAGATAATCACATTTACACAACTTAAATATTTTGCTATGTCCTTCATCAGAAAAATAAACGTATATTCACACAATCACTCTGATAACTATATACTAGAGGACCCATGCAAATACTTCACACCCTTAGAGGAATGAGAAAAAAATTGGGAAAAATGTTCAGGCATAGCTTTCTTCAGAATCAATCAATGCTAGTGTTTAAAAGCACAAATGAAAGAGCTTGACCTACTGAGTGTTGTTATGTTAAAAAGAACTGTGTACCTTAATTAGAACCAAAGACATCGTAAAACGGATTAAAATATTCAATGCAAGGACAGAAAGATACCGTGTTTGAATAAAAATAAAGGATGGAGAGACTTAAGTTCATTCTGATACTTGATGACAAATCTGCGAGTGAATAACTTTTTATTAGAGCAAAAATGAAGGAAATCGGTTGGATAGAACTGCCTGACCAACTGTTTTTAGTTTACAGTGAGGACATCCCCATGAGAATATACAGTATAGAAAAAGGAAGGCGAGAGTTATGTAAATTCTGATACTTGATGACAAATCTGTGTATGAATACTTTTTGTTTAATGCGAAAATGAAAGAAATCGGCTAGGTAGTTAGTCTGGCTGACTGACATTAGTTTTCGGAGACTTTTTTAATATGTAAGGTACTATCTCTGGCCACTCCAGTGCCATAAGCATCTGCATCTTTACAGTGCATTGGGGGGGGGGGGGGGGGTAGATAAGGAAGTATGTTGGCTAAGGGTGGAGGTGGAAAGTTCCATGTTGTATGATGGATTGTAAAGGCTCTGACAGGCAGGAATGTGCAATGCAGCATTGAATGCAGTGAAGGGAAGTGTTGTAGAGGATAAGGGAGGTGTATGTGGGGAGGGAGGAGGCAGGATTTGAAATTTTACAAATAATAAGGAAAAAATAAATGAAAAAGTAATTGGGGGATATTGTAAGGCCGCGGCGGAGTGGCCAAGCGCATTGAGGCACTATGCTGCGATGCGCGAGGCCGTTCCCCGTCGGGGGTTCGAATCCCCCTCGTGCATGGATGTCTGTGCCATCTTTAGTGTAAGTTGTTTCATAAGTAGTTTTTAAGTTTAGGGACTGATGACCCCACAGTTAAGTCCCATAAGCTTAACAAACATTTGATATTGTAGGGGGCAACACATTGTTGGAAGGAATACATGAATTGCAGGGATACAGGCTAACAAAAGGGCAGAAGTGGGGGGAGGAATGTTAGTCATAGGGTGTGGTAGAGATGGACTAAACTCAGACTTTCCAATATCAGTGATTTTTGTAACTGCTCGTTTTGAGTATCTAGGACTCTTAGTTGTGATTTGTCATTGTTTACAATTTCAGTTCATAACATGTATCCCTCTGTGCTCAAACTGTGATTTCTGTGACTACTTATGCAATTACTGCTACTTCTGCAGTTTCTTTTATTTCTCTGACTTATGCTATTTCTGCTACTTTTGTGACTGCTGCAATTTCGAGTAATTGGTGCTGAACTGTGGTTAGTCAGAAGTAGCATCTAACAGAAATGGCAAGTATAGCCTATCTAACTGAAATAGTTGGTCAGATTAAATGTCTGTGCAAAAAAAGTGCTATATTCTTGCCTTTAAAATGCGTAATAAGGAATGAATGAATGATAAATGTGAAATATACTGTGACTTCTGAAAATTCTATCTTTCCTTTAAACCCTTTCAATGCCACTTAAATATTCTGCAAAATAACGGGACAGGGGTGTACAGAAGAATCATTCAAGCACAGGCAAAGAATAGCATTAATTATTTATGTTTATGATGAAGAAAATATTATTTCCCTCATTGTCCAGTGCTAGCTGTCACCAGTGCCACATCGTAAACAGCCCTAAGTATCTTAATTTAATTTTTGTGAATTTTAATTTGCTAGTCTAGTTGATTTTTGTTAGTACTTCTGTTTTAACAAGTTTATTCCCGTGTACTTGGCAGATTTCGTTTTGTACTACTGTTTTAATAGTTTATTCTATCGTATTTGATAAATACCGTTGTGTTTAGTCTTCATCTTTGACTGGTGTATTGCAAAACAAGTCAGAGATCATTACTAAAGCTCGTTATCAGTCAGTCCAGTGCCAGCTGCCACCAGTGCCACATCGTAAACAGTGCTAAGCTTATATTCCCGCGCGTTTGATAACGGTGTATTCCACAGATATTCTTGTTTATTTAGAAAACTGCCGGACTCAGTTTTGTTGATTTGACAGTGTAGTTACCACTGACCACAGTTCAGTCAGCACCCAGCTGCCTTTATTAGAGTACTAGGCTACTTACAAGTTGTTTACTTAGTTTTCTACTTTCTGCAGTTAATTGTATCGATAGGATGGATAGGATGTGTGCCTGCTGTGTGCGGACGCAGGAGGAGTTGGCTGCAGTTCGCGAACAGCTGAGCGTGCTGTTGACTATGGTCAGCTGTCTTCAGACTGCTGTCTCGGGGTGCAGCGATGGTGGTGAGTCTGATGCGTCGAGTGGGACACCTCAGGTGTCTCACGCTTAGCTCTCTGTCCCTGCTAACAAGGCACCTTCAGGTGTACCGGATGTCGTCGAGCCGCCTTCTCCGCAAGGGGAGTGGCGGGTTGTACGGCGTTCGCGTCGCTTGAGGCGGAAGGCCAATGTGGAGGCTGGACGTCCGTCCGCACCTTTTCGTCCTGTGAATGAACGTGTGGCCACTTCTTCAGCAGGGTCCGAACAGGTTCATGGGGGGAGGGGATTATTAGTTATTGGGAGCTCCAATGTTAGGCGCGTAATGGAGCCCCTTAGGCAGATAGCGTCGAGATCCGGAAGGAATTTCAATGTGCACTCGGTGTGCCTGCCGGGGGGCCTCATACGAAATGTGGAGGCGGCCTTGCCGGCGGCTATCGAGGGTGCAGGGTGCAGTCGACTGCAAGTCGTGGCTCACGTCGGCACCAATGACGCTTGTCACTTGGGTTCCGAGGACATCCTCAGGTCCTACGAGCGACTAGCGGAATTGGTGAAGGCTCCTGCCTTCGCACGCAGGGTACAAGCAGAGCTGTCGATTTGTAGCATTGTTCCCAGGGTTGATCGGGGTCCTTTGGTTTGGAGCCAAGTGGAGGGTCTGAACCAGAGGCTTCGCTGACTCTGTGACAGTCATGGCTGCAGATCTGCGTTATCGGGTGGGGAATTGTAGGGTGCCCTTAGATAGATCAGGGGTGCACTACACTTAGGAAGTGGCTACTCGGGTAGCAGAGTACTTGTGGAGTGCACATGGGGGTTTTTTAGGCTAGGCACTAACTCTGATGAGCACTCACCTGTCAGCATTCAAACAGCAAATTCAGGCCAAGTTCGGAACAAAAATTCGAACATCAAAATATTAGTAATATTATTATTACTCACAAGAGTATTAGGAACAAAGTTCCCGAATTTGCCGCACTGCATGAAAGTTATTGTGCTCAGATAGTTTTAGGCACCGAAAGCTGGCTA